>VRYO01002297.1:27713401-27750451 GCA_009812075.1 Sialia sialis
GCTTTCAAAGACAAGACATAGGTATGGACATGTTAGTCAGCAATTTTCATGTGCTTTCAATGACCCCTTTTTCTTTGATTTTCCTTACCAGCACACCTTTGCCCATTTCATATAGCTCAGAAGACACGTTCCTCTCACATCAGCACAGGAATAACACTTGCAGCTTTGCACCCTGCAAGAGCAATGAAGAAATAGAGGTATTTCACCATCTAACTCCATAAAATAGAGTTACAGTGAGTCTGTGGTCTTAGTTTTCATAAACAGCTAACATTCATTTGGCAACAATACTCTCCCAACTTTATCTTTTTGCCTTTACTCTTTATATAAGTGAAGTCTTTAAAACAATATTGCAATGACTTTCAAATAATAGGCTAGATTTCTTTATCAATATATTTCAGCACAACTGTTGAACATTAATAGATTTATGTTGTTAGTTAACATTTTAATTTTGTCTCAGGAAGAAGAAGCTTTTAAAAAGACAGAAAAATTGCTAAGAGCTCAGAGTAAAGTGGCTTTTGTGACCACACACAAGAGAAATGCCATAACTGCATATGACAACAAAATATCTACAGACAGTTCTGCTTTTCTGTAAGGTTTGAGCTACTTACTTCTTGCTCTTACATGAGCAGCAATTGAGTTCTTTCCCTCTGTGAGAAGAAATAAAATACACTAAGAAAAAGAAAGTATTCTGTTCCCACATCCTATGCCATGCAGCAGACACAGTTGTAGAGATGGATCTGGCAACTTTGAGCATGGTGTTTATAGTTATTTACTGAAGCATATCATTGCCCTGAGGGGAGCAGTTCTGCCTATTCCTTCGGAGCTCATAATTCAAAATTCACCACATCCTCAAACTGTAATTAACATCAGCTCATAACTGCCCTGGATGTTATGTGCCAGATGTCACTTGACTTAAGGCTACTTTACACTGCCAGACTGCAAAGAGCATTTATGGTATTGGTAAACTGGAATTGTAATATCCAGAATAGCCCTTGGTTACATAGTTATCACCACCTAACAGCTAAGAACTGTGTAATTTGTTTTGGAAGAGTGACTCTATCTGATACAAGTACCTTTCTTGGTAAATCAATAACCCAATACCCTGAGATAGTTCTACTCTCTGTTCCTATGTTTATTCTCTCAATTTTGTACAGCATTATTTTGCCAAAATGGGCTTTTATTGCCTCACTTTTGGATTTCCATTTTGCTTTCTTTTGCTTTGCAAATGGAAGAAAGCTGGAATTAATGTGAAACATTTCTAGTTACAAATAAAATATGAAAATTCATTGCAAATACAAGGCAATACCAGGAAGAAGGAAATCTTTGTGTGTGAAAGTAAATAATTTTTTGCACAGTTGTTTTAAGTTAATGAACATATTTTAAAAACATTTCTAATTACATAACATGGACTTAGAGGTTTTCATAAAATAGCCTCCAAAATCATTATCTAAAACGTCAATGTCACATCAAGAAATGAGAAAACATAGGGAAGAGGTGCAGAAAAAAATAGACTATCATGATTGAAAGGTAAGAGAAAATTGCATTTTTAATTTTTTTTTTTTTTTTAATTTTTTTTTTTTTTTTTTTGTTGGGAGATATTCCCTTTTGGTGAAAATTCTCATAAGATTGGAACAATATGACAAAGCTGTAGTGTATCTTTTGGTTGCCTTCTTCTTTGAACATCTCCAGAAGTATTATACTGTGGGATTTGATATATCCTGAACAGAAGCAACTGCTATAGTAACATCAAGAAAAATTATTAACCAGAGGCTATGCTGGGTATGAAGCCTTTTCTGACTAGTGCTTTTTTGTGGAAGAGCATATTAACAGCATTATTGCCTGCTGTTGATAAGAAGTTTCAAGCAAATTTTTGGGTCTGTGCATGCAGCCAAAATTAATTCTGTAGTACTGAAGGTCCATGCAGGTTTGCTTCTAGAGAAACGGTTCTTAACCTACCGTGTCAGTTAACAAATCAAGTGTTAATAAATCAAGTTCAATCATTTTGGTTGACACAGTCCAGATCCAGGCATCTCTCAAGTGACCTGTGTGAAAGATGTACAAGCATATATGACATGGGTCTGGTCAATAATTCACTAAAGTTGGTCAAGAAGAAACCTGGCTGTCTTCCTTATTTCTGCAGGGATGTGCACCTTATTTTGCTTAACATTAGTACAAAGTAGTGGGGCTAGAACGTGTGCTACAAGCAAGTTCATCTTGTGAAAAGAAAAAGGATGATAATGATCAGCTTTTCCAATGAAGATGTAAAGAAGAACATGCCAGGTCAGAGGGTAGTGGGTAGCTTTTTGGTTTTTTTTAACAAAAATAAAATGAGTAATTGATTTTCCATAATTTATCTTGATCTATCAATTCTGAGAGAAACTGATGAGGAAGGGCATTCGTTTAACACCCCTGAGTAGTGAAACCACTTCATCTACAAAGACAGAAGTGGAAAGGCATGAAGGCAACAGTCAAGGAAGGAACAAATGTGTTTCTGGCCAAGCAGGAGACTGAACAAAGGCACAGGGCATGGGCAGCCATCTGAAGCAAGGAATGGCTTTTATACATCTGTAGAGCAGCTAGCAGAGAGGTTTCTTTCATGTTGGCATTATGTAAATATAAATACTTAATAATAATGTGGGCTGGAGTGGAAATAAGTGAGGCCTTCGCAGCACTGGGATTATTTTAAGTCAATAGTTCATGGATGAGAGCCAAAGCACAGAGGTGGGAAGAGCACTTTCATGTACACAATGTTCTCCTGCACATACAGAGGTGAAAGTAGCATCTGGACACAACTGTGAGGGTGAATGAGAGGAAGGAGCAGCAATGTGAACATAGCTACTTTCATAGGCTGCAGATGCAGAAAATTACCTTCAAATGACTTTGTAAAGATCACTTACTTTTGAGCACATTGTTATGGTTGAATCTGCTTATGCAAATATTGTGAACATGCTGCTATCATCTCACTCTCCTTCCAGATTTATTATTATGCAGATGTACAGACAATTCACACTGCTTATGCAGATGGCCTGGAGGTGCTGCAGTTCCCTAATAATCAGATAGGTATGCAAGAGCTCATAATGGGAGTTATATATGCAGATTCATTTCTATCATGAAAGTGTGGTCTGAATTCTGACTCCAGCAGACTGTGTATTTTCTTGCCATTTCACATTGTCTTTGCATTTCACTTTCAGTGTACTCCATTACTTCACTTTTCAGTTTCCTCCTACAAAGCAAATATAATAATGGAATGTAAATGCAATTCTTCCAATTCTGGTTATCTGATTATGTGATTCTTTAATTTCTTTTACAAGCATTGTAGCTGTAATTTACATCCTCACTACAATGTCCAAAAACCACACAAAAACCTAGCTTTGTGTAAGGCAGTCTGAAGAAAAGAACACTAGACAGATTTTTTACATCTCCTTTTCTCAGAAAAACATTATCCTGATGGCACACAAGAAACTGTGTTCCCAGATCACACAGTGAAATGTCTCTACAGTGATGGACTGAAGGAAACTTTTTTCCCAGATAGTACAGTAGTAAAAGTAGAAAAGTAAGTCCTGTGTAAATAACAGGGACCACACTTTGGACACAGGAACAACAACACTGACATTTAGAACTGTGGTTGGATTTTGCATAGCTGGGAAATTTCCAGATGAAGGAAAAAAGGATTTGTAATACAAGGGTTTTGCAAGAATGTGGCACTGAAAATTGACTTCCACTTTGAATGACAGGTGACGATTCACCACTGGCAAAGCGACTGTGAAATATTCCTCATTTAGTTCCATGCAACTTTACACTGGCCAGAGCAGCTGGGAGATCCCCAGTTGTCAGTGTTAGGAATGTGGGTACTAAAGGACTCAGGATGAGGGCTCCTGAGCTCTATTCCCAGCTGTTTGGCTCCCCCTCCAATACTGGGCAAGGACTGAGATTATCTCAGTTGTTTAGAGCATGGTGCTAATAACACCGAGGTTGTGGGTTTGATCCCTGAAAAGGCTATTCGCTTAAGAATTGGACTTGAGAGTCCTTGTGGGTCTCTTCCTAGTCATATTCTGTGAATCTGTATTGTCTCTATTCCTCCATGCAAGATGAGAAAAACGGCATCAGGACTCTCTTACACATCTCTTCTGGAGAAGAGGAAGGATCCTGTTGTAAAATGGATTTTCTGCCTGCAAAGTGCCTTGAGATCCTTACATGAAGTCATGCAAAAATTTGGATCTCACCATCCATTAGCTAATATACTATGTATTGAAGTCTTTTTGTGAGACCAGATCCCTAATGCCATCCTTTGTAAATTCTGAGGATTTCCACTTGACATTATTTTCCAATTTCATTGTTAGACAGCTCTGTGAGACAGGTTAATAAAAGATACTGTTTTCCCATCTCTTCACTCGTTGCTACTTCTTTCAGGAATGGAGATAAAGAGATAAACTAGTGGTATTCAGTGATGGTCAAAAGGAAACTCACACTGCACAGCTCAGGAGGAGGTAGTACCTGGATGTACTGTGAAAACTTTCTGCAACACCAGGCAGAAAACCAAGTACTCCTCTGGATGAGTCCAAATCAAAGATGAAGAAGACAATCTCATCCTAGATGAGAAGTGATTCCTCCCAGCAGAAGGCTGCACTGTACATATGTAGCTCAAGGTGTTTTCTTGCAGATCAAAACTGTTAGGAAGATTTAACTTGTGAAAATAAATGGATGGATCTGTAGGACTGAAATGACTTTGGTTTAGCAACTGGTGCTTAGATTGGAGCAACCTGAATGAAATGTCTCTTGACCAAAACCTGAGCAGGAGTGTGGAGAACAGTCACAGCTCTGGATGTGCCTTCCAATCAAAGCTATTAAAAAATTATATGATCATAATCTAAAAACCCTGCTTCAAGCATTTGAAAATAAAATGCAATGTTTATTCCATCCTACTGATCATTCTGGATCAAAGATCTGAATCTTGTGGATCTTTCTTCTTCCTCCAGCAGTCTTTCCCTCTGTGTTGCTTTGTCTTTGAAATAACCTTTCCCGCTACTACTTTTATTGTTACAGTAGTGCAAAATATTTCTGGTCAGTGAATCTCTCCACATGTAAGGTTCTTTGGATGGCACCTGATACTTAGAGGGATTAATAATTTATCAGATGCTGCTTTCAACTGCCTTCCCCATAGACTGCCTGTCAGAAAACCACAGAATAGTTTGGTTGGAAAGGACCTTAAAGGTCATCCTGTTCCAGCTCCCCCTGCCATGGGCAGGGACACCTTCCACTAGATCAGGTTGCTCAAAGCCCCATCCAACTGAGCCTCCAACACTTCCAGTGAAGTGAATTTTTCCAAATCACTGAAACTCTTCTCTTGTAGAGCTCAGCTCATTGCCTGCCCACTGACTGAGATATCCAATTATCTTCTTATGCCCTTC
This sequence comes from Sialia sialis, assembly GCA_009812075.1. Classification (NCBI taxonomy): domain Eukaryota; kingdom Metazoa; phylum Chordata; class Aves; order Passeriformes; family Turdidae; genus Sialia; species Sialia sialis. The sequence continues at coordinate 27,718,810 of VRYO01002297.1, forward strand.
AAATTCCTTTAGCAACAAATACACTCTCATAGCATGCTGCTTTAGCCTTTTTTCACACTTAAGTGCAAAAATTGCAACATTATGGAATTGCTCCCTCTTTTCCTCTGTTTCTGGAGGCTCAGACAGTCAACAAATCATCACTCATATTACAGAGCATTTTTCAAAGAAAGTGCAAGAAGCATTGCTGGTAGTGAATATACACATACTTCAGTTTATCAATTTAATGATGAAGCTGTGATCAGCTATGATCAACAGGTGTAATGATAAAATTTAATTGTTTTCCCTTAACTGCTTCATAACACTTCTGCTTTCAACTACTGGAATAGTTAATGTATTTATTTGTTTTATAAAAGAAAACTCTAACTAAAATAAAATCAAGACATCATTCTTTTCCATGTGATTCACTAAGAACTTCACTTCATGCTACCTTATGCTGACCAAAACGGAACTGTGTTGACTTTTTTTTTCTTAACTAAGCATCATAAAAAACTGAATGTACCTAGGGTTTTCAGTTTGGCTGAGATACTAGATATTATACCAATGTTTTATAAAGGATCATTTTTATTCCCAAGATTTCTTCTAACAAAAGCCTCCTGTTCTCCAGTTTAAATGCTGATATTCTCTTTGTTTCTGTTGTAAATCAGAAAACAGGCTTTTCTCACAGTTTTTAGCCTTAACTCACTTTTATGATTCAATAACCTGTCACTGAATCACAGAATCCTGTGAATAAATAATCCTTCCTAATTGCAAACTAAATAAGGAACAATTTTTTTTATCATGTTGCTTGTTCCTTGCTTCGTTAAGCACTCTTGACTCTACTTGCAGGAAACATTTTGACTTTGGTATAATTTGTCCCACAGTCCTGCACAATGTGTGAAACACGGGGAATATGTTCAAGGCAGTCCCCAGAGCTGTGCACAAGGGTGACCCTACTGAATATTTTGTAGCACCTTTGCTGGCCTGTATCCAACCATCATTTTACCACGACACCTTTTTCAGGTGATATTTTATAGTGTAAAAGTACAGTAATTTCACAACTATAAGGAGCACCTTATATCCTAAAATTTTATCAAAACCTGGAAGTGAGCCTTATAAACGGGTATGTCTTATAAATAGGAAAAGTTTGGAACTTTACTGTTACCTGACACTGCACTGCACCTTTCCCAAGCAAAAACAGGTTGAAGTGGATTCACCTATGTTGTTTAGACTACGGGATTATTTGGCCGTGGCGATTTAGACAAATCACACGTTTCTGACCATGATAAACCAATCAGAGAAAAGCTTCTCACCTATCCATGGATGAAGCTGTTACTGAGGGGAGTTGATAACGGGGAGAGTGACTTTGAAATGGCTCCCCAAAGGAGACTTGCTTATGATGCAGATTTTGAATTGAAAGCAATCAACCATGCAAAAGAACATGGAAATAGATCTGCAGCTAGAGAATTCAACAAAAATGAGTCCATGGTGCGCAAGTGGAGAAAGCAAGAAAATTACTTACGTCTTGCAAAGAAGACAATGAAAAGCTTCCATGGGAATAAAGCGAGATGGCTGCAACTAGAAGACAGACTGTATCGTTGGATTTCCGAACAAAGAGCAGCTGGCAGAAGCTTCTCAACTGTTGCTGTTCGGATAAAAGCCAAAGCGATGGCAAATGAAATGGATCTCAATGACTTTAAAGCAGGGACTTCTTGGTGCTTTCATTTCATGAAATGATGGCAGCTCTCTATCCATACAAGGACAACAGTTTCTCAGCAGTTGCTGGTGGATTACGAGGAAAAGTTGCCCAAATTCCTGAGTTACTGCAAAAGCAAGATCTCTGAAAAAAACATACAGCCAGATCACATTTTAAATATGGGCGGTTACCCTCACCTTTGATATGCTGCTGAACCAAACTGTCGACAGAACCGGAACATCCACGGTATCAATTCAAACCACAGGAAACGAAAAGATGTCATTTACTGTAGTTCTCGGTGTTTTGTCAAATGGGCAGAAATTAGCCCCAATGGTAATTTTTAAAAGAAAAACGTTGCCTAAAGAAACATTTCCAGCTGGAATAATTGTTGCAGTGCATCCGAAAGGCTGGATGGATGAGGAGATAATGAAGAATTGGCTATCAGAAATTTACATTTGGAGACCGGATGGATTTTTTTGTGTGTTGCTGGCATTGTTGGTTTTTGACTCCATGTGTGCCCACAAAACCGAAAGTCTAAAAGTCCTGGTGAAAAAGACAAACTCAGAGCATGCTGTAATACTGGGTGGTTTCACCAAAGAAGTGCAACCACTGGACATAAGTGTCATTTGTTCCTTCAAGGCGAAACTGTGAATTACGTGGGAAAACTGGATGGTGGAAGGAGAACACTCCTTCACGAAGACCAGGAGGCTATGTTGGGCAAATTAGGCCACTACATGCCAGTGGATAGTGGATGCCTGGCATCAAGTATCTGCCAGAACTCTCATCCAAGGGTTTGCAAAGGCCAACATCATTCCTGAACTGACTAGTGATGGCATTGAGAGTACCGAAACTGATGAGTCTGACGATGAAGATGCGGGCAATGCATGTTTGGGTTTGCTGGATGCCGCTACCACCCAATTGATGATTTCTGATACAGAAGACGAAGAGTTCAAAGGTTTCATGGAAGATAATGGAGGAAACAGAAAAATAAAGCTATTTAAAAGTTTAATAACAGTGAGTGAGTGAGTGAGTGATTTTTCTCTGTATTTTTTTAGTGTTTTGATTCTTTTTAGGCTGAGTTTAAAGGCTACACTGATCCATGAAAAATGTTTGCAAATTGAGCACCTGCCAGTAAACCCCGTGATCACGCAATCCCATTAGTAATTTGTTTGCGAAAGTTGTGCGCGGATACTGGCTGCAAAAAAAAAGTGCGCCTTATAATCCAGTGCGCCTCTATGGAAAAAGTTTTGAAATTTACCGGCACTAGGAAGTGCATCTTATAATCTGACACGCCTTATAGTTGTGAAATTACTGTAAATGCATTTTGACATAAAGGGCACACATTGGGTTTTGAAACAAGGAGGCAGAAAATTCACCTGGATGAATGATAATCTTTTTCAGGTGTGTCCTTCACAGATGAGTGCTCTTCATTTCTCACAGGCTGATCCTCACACCCTCTCTCCTCCAACTTCCACTTGCCTCAGTTAACCAGAAGCATGGCTCTACCATTTATAGTTCATAGCCATAGGAACAAAAATAACCCAAAAATTATCCAAATTAAGTATAACTGCATATTATGCTTAAACTGTAGCAACACACATAGCTACTTCTTAATCTTTTTTTTGTCCTGGACAACTTACAATGAAATTTTCATGAATCTTTCAGGGAGATGGAACATATTTGCGAATTATCAGTTTTGTCTTCTTACAGGTTTTCCTGGCATTAGCAAAAACATGCTACAGCCAGTATTTGACCTCTGTTTTTTCACATTTAGAATATGCTGTGATTTGTGAACAGAACTAGTTCCAATCACACAGCCAGGGAAGTGAGCCTCTGGTCCTTTTCAGAGGAAATATGTGTGTGGTTAGCTCATAGTTGCAGAAGTCAGGCATAGGTAACCATCAACTGAGTTGGGCAGACTTGTGTAGAGAATGTCCAGCCTCCTGGCATTTGTTTATTTTTAGTTTCACCTTCTGCTCTGAAGGGTATTTTTGGCATGTTTTTTCCTGCAGCTGGGAAGTCAGTGTTTTTTGGGGAAGTGCTCTGGCAGTTTCCTTAGTTAGGACAGCCACCTTAGGAATTGATCCTCCTGCAGCCTGTAGGGCAGGTTCATGGAGAAGAAGCAGAAGTACATTTTGCCACTTTTTCATAAGTGAGTAAGCCAGGCACTGTCACCAGCTGTGCTCCAGGGCACACGCCTTCTGCCAGCCTTCACCCCAGCCACTTGGTTTGGCCTGGAAGTGTCAATGTGCTTGTTTTCTCATAGTGTCATCCATGGAACAGCTTAAACACAAGGCTGGATTTTAGTTGAATTCTAAAAGCCAGGGCTTGAATTTGTCATAAACATTTTTATGGAGATGAAACCCCAACAGCTTCAAGATGTCTCTTATATCACAGACATCTGCCTTCACATCCAACTTACCTTAAGGTGACTTTCTTTGCACTGGTGCTCTACTGGCACATTATACTAACTCAGTATGCTGCCCTGCTCTGAGCAAACTCTCTTGGTTAAGATCACAAAGCACAACGCAAAACTAACAGTAGACAGAAGAAAAATACCTAGTGATTCCTGGATCATCTTACATTTTGTAGTGAAGGAATTACTGCCTAAGAAAAGAAGGGATTTGAAGGAATTTTTGGTCCAAAGGGTGAGGAATAAAGCCTCTCGGAAAAAGATTTTAGACATCATTAACAGCTGAGACTGTGGACAAAATTTGAGCTTCTGTAAACAACAACTTTCCATATTGCAAAGTAATATGTAATTCTATATTCCAATAGTAATATGTATATGAATATATTTAGTGATGTTCTACAATTAGATCTCCAGTAACTTTCTGTCTCAGGTTTAAACTAGTGTTGAAAGGGAAGCAGCAAAATCTAACCTGCACTGGGATTATTTCTGAGAATCTCCTTGTAGATAAGAGACAGACTGAAGCTGAATTATCCTCATGAGGGCTTTCCTTCAGTGAGGAGTTTATAGGAACAGGAGATAAACATGGTAAGAAGCGTGAGTCTACCTGCACCCTGCTGCTGGCTGAGGCCTCAGCACAGACAGGCCTGTGCTATTTGCTGCCTGTGAGACTGAAGCAGGGCTTGTGGAGTCTTCCTTTGCCATAAAAGAGCAGATGTCTCATGTCACAGCAACCTCAACTATCATTTTTTTCCTTGCATTTCAGTGAATATATGCTCCTGAAGCTGAACTTCTGCCTACATTTTTTTAGATATTCTATGCAGTAACATCCCTACCGTCTTTACAAGAAACAAAACCATATAAGTTTTATAACTATGTGTTGTCCATGCATAACAATGTAAGTGGGAATTTTCATTTTAGTCATGTCCAAGACTGATGGGCACCTTCATATTCATCCTGTCACCATGTTCAATGCTTGGCTGCCTATAGCTCTGCCTTTTATTTCCAAGGTAACATAATTTTTCCTCATGGTTCGTGTACAATGAAAGAGTTGTCATTCAAGAAATGACTACATAAAGTCCTGTGAAAAATTAAAAGTGAAAGCCAGCTCCTCAAACCACAGGCCAAAATGTCCTATCTCCCGTGCTGATTCAATGTCAGTGACATTGAGGTCCTCAACAAGGTCAGAACACATTTTTCCTCCTTCTTTGCCCCAAACTTTTATTGCTGAGCATGGCTTCATGTGGCATGGGATATGCCTTTCATCAATCACCCTTTCTCAGCTGCCCTGGTTGTGCCACCTCCCAATTTCTTGGGCACCTGCAACCTATTCACTGAGGGGGAAGAGTGGAGAAAAAGAGAACACCTGGATGTTCTGCAAACACTACTCAGCAATAGCCAAAACACTGGTGTGCCATCACCACTGTTTTAGTTACAAAAATCTGAAACACAGCACCATATGGACTGCTACAAAGAAAATTAAATCCATCCCAGCCAGACTCAGTAGAGGAGTTAAAAGAGAAACTACATTGAAAGAAAAGCTGTATAGTGATTAAGTAGGAGTCATCTTCTTGTTCTGAGGTTGTAGAGCATCTCATGTAGCAGGATCCTGACTTCTGTGTGGGGCTCTTACCAATAAAGAGTTATTAGTTTCATGCAGATGAGTTTTTCATCATGATTGTGACCTCAGAAATTCTCTTTGCTTCACTTGCCATTGAGCACCACTTTGTAAAAGAGAATCAGAGGAGGATTCACAGATGCAGTGAAACATAATGCTGTGTTTCTTTACGAGATAGAAGCAGTGTGGGGTGAAAATCAGCAGCAGCCTAGAATATCCATCTGTGCATGCTGGGCATATAGGAGGCTGTCAGGATTCTTCAGTCACAATAGTTTTGCCATTTGTATTTCCAACAGAGAGATCAACAGCACGCCTTTGAGCTGACAGGGCAAAGGAACAAGAGAAAACTGCACCTGTGAGGGAGCCCACCTGTCACCTTCTTTTCTACAGGACACGATGAATTTTACTTTATTGTATGAGGCCTGGAAAAAAGCTCATCATGTGAAAAGCCATGAATCAACACAAATGAAGTTTGACGGGGAGTCCAGATGGTTGGGAACAAGAAGTATAAGAAAGACAGTAAAGTAGCATGAAGTTTGTAGCTATTTAAAAAAGCTAACAATTTAGGGGGTTTTGTCACACCAATTGTGTTATTGCTGTCACACTGTGTGGTGCCTCATTATCCTGCTGTGGTTAGTGAGAGGAAGCAGTTTCAAGTGTTACCTCCTTGGCAGGCAACAACTTAGCTAGCTGTATGCAGTTTATTTCCAGAGGCAGCACTAATCTTGGACATGAAGAGCATTTGTGTGCAATTCCTTTGGTGGTGTCTGCCTCACACAGAGAATCTGAACCGTGTCATTACCAGTAATGAACATGAGGCCTGTACATTGCTCTCTCATTAAGATGCAGAGGCACTGCGCAGTAACTGAGCTGTAACACTCTTCTCTTTGCAGTAAAACCATGAAAATCCGTATCTAAAACTACAGGTAAAACTAAAAAGAAGTTGAAATGAGATGAGCCACTGCAAGATACATGTAGATATCAAGAGTTTATTACAGTGCAAGCCCATCCTCCTTTTCTCTCTGTCTCTCTGTGACTTGCACTGTCACCTGCACTCTTCTCATGGTGAGGCTCCCCATAGCCTGGCTGCTCATCTTGAAAACAGCTCTGCCCCTGGATGGGAAAGTGGGGCAAGACCAGAATCACTGAAGTATTTTGTTTTGTAGAAGGCATCTCTTTTAGGATGATGTTGCTGCAAGTGGTGACAGAAAAACTGGAGACAGGAAAATCAAAAGAGAGAGAGTGCTGGGATAGAGGGATGACATGGGCAGATCCACAGCTATCTGCTGACTTAGGACAAGTTGGTGGATTCAGTGGTTAGCTGATTCTGTGATGTGCAGATATGAACTGCAGATATAGCCAGTCCATAGATTGATGCTATTTACAGCAGGCGTTAAAGAATGCAGCATAAAAACAACATAAATCATTCATGGTTTCATGAAATTATGTGGGTTATCTGCAATCAACTGAGCAACCCCAGTTGCTTCTTTCATTCTGCATCTGGTTTGTAAAGCTATACAAGGTCTTATGCACAGAAACAAAAATGTGAGGACTTTAGCAATCTTGTTAACAATTATTAACAATTTATTAATCAAAATAAAAAGAGAAAACATTTAGCTGGTCATCTGAATGAAAGGGTGAAGTCGGATAATCTTGCCTTATAAAGGTGAGATATCAAAGGAGGTTTTTACTCTAGGACATTTGCATTACAATGGCCTTGAAATCTGTTCCTTTACCATCTTTCTGGATACAGTACCCACCCTTGGAGACATGTCTGTCAGGAACTGGCCAGTTTGCTTTGCCTCCATCACTCTGACTCTTTTGGATTACATGCGTGTTTCCTGGGAGGGGGCTCCTCCATTTTCCTTCTTTGTAGCAGTAGGTGTCCCAGGGGAGCTCCTAGCCTCGAGGTATTCCACTGCTCCGTACATCACCATAGACAGCACAAGCACAGACAGTAAAATGTACAGTTTGATGTAGACTTGCAATACGGTGCTGTAACCAAAGGCGATGACAAATCCAAGTGATTCCCAGAGACGGTAATTTGCAAAGGCAGCCTCCTTGTGTTTCTCAAATAAAATGCCATAGAGTCCTGGAAGGAAGGAAGAAAGGAAGGAAAAACATGTCTTGAGAATATTGAATCTGCAACCATATCTTTTCTACAAAGGGAATAAATAGAGCACAATGGGGAAGACAGGCACTCCCTCATAAATGTCAGAGAAAGGAAAATACAAGCCTTGTCTTAAAAAATTTTTGTGCTTCTGTGAATTGTACCAAGTGAAATAAAAAAACAAATATGACAAAATAGAGAACACTGGAGAAAAAGAGAACAAAAATGCAAGGAAGGAAGAAAGGATGTGATCTATTGAAGTCAGATGTCAGGAGCACTTTTCCAAACTATTAGCTTCAACAATCAAGGTGTTTGCACTGATAAACAAGCAAGTAAGGAGAAAAACAAGGCCTTATCATTGTAGAGTCTCCATGTATAACTGTTGAGAAGCTCATACCAAATCATTACAGGCTTTCACAACATGGGCCCATGAAGACAAGATATGACTCTGAATTAACCAGATTTTCAAATTCTCAGCTCCTGGATGGGTTAGCAAATAGAATATCCTTGATCCATACAGAACCTCCAGGCAGCAACTGGAAAACCTACTTGATATGGAGATTCAGTTCAACTGATCATCCTATTGCAGTTGTGTTCACTGGAAAGTTCCCAATGAGTTCAGCCAGTTGCACACTCACAGCTGGGATCCAGGAGGGATTCTAGCCTCCAGGTCTGACTAGTGAAGCACACAGGGAAAGGGAGAGAGCTTGCTTTTCTCTGGGTGCTGAGCTAGCACCAGTGGTGATAAAGGATAGGGCATTTACTCTGACTCAGACGTGATGTGGATGGACAGAGGGAAGGAGAGGAATTTAATGAACTTTGACTCTTTTTGCTCTTGCCTAACAACACATTTGCTTGAAATATATACCCTCAGCCAAAAGGCAAAGAGCAATGTAAAGCTCTCTGAAAATCTGAGCAGACTCAACTAACCCTTCAGTTTTGTTAAGTAGGGGAAGACTTTATCTGTGTGAAAAGGCTTGTGTATCCTGATGACTACAAGAGGACATTTACCAAACTGTTTCAATTTAGACAGCATAGAAAATCTGGACAAGTGCATCACAAGATGTACTTAGTTCATTAAACTGGCTGAGTGGAGTGTAGATATGATAGTCCTTCACAGTTTTGCCTAATAAATGAACAAGTACAAGTTGTTCATACTAATTTCCTGACATGCCCAGTGTTATCTTCTGTAAAGATATTAGCGAGGTAAGTTTAATATAAGAAGGTTTCTGATGCTATGACAGTTCTATGTCTAAAGATTCTGGTTTTCAACTGGTACATGTTTGCTATTTTGAAGCAAATTACCTGGATGAGCATCATCAGGACCTGCTGGACTGAGCAAGTGGAAAGGCTGTTAGTTCTGAAATTTCACAGTTCACTTCCTTGGGAATTATCCTGGTTTTTTGCTGCTGCCTGTTTTCCTACTTGTCCCCCTGGTACTAGTAGGCATGGAAATTATTTGAGTTTATATAAGCAAGGGTTTATAAACTCTTTAGACTCTTTTATTTCTTTTCTAAAGACACAAATCAGACTGGAAAGAACTCAGTTTTACTCTAGTCCACCTGATAATTCCGTGCTACACATCTCTTATGCTCCAGTTTTCATGCCCCAGGATACAATTTTTGTCAGTGGGTAATGTCAGCATCTGTGCTCAAGTTAGGCAAGAGAGAGCACTACATGCTCTGAAATGAAGTAGCTTTCATTGGAAATAAATGAGACTGTCCACATATGAACACAAACATGTCAGGAAAGCTTTTTAAGATGAAGCGACTCATCCACTGTGAGCCTACATATCCTCTAGGGGGTACTCGAGTATCAAATACCCACAGCAGCCCAAAGCAAAACAAAGAATGCCTTAAGTATGTGGCACTGTGCCATTTGTGTATTCACTGGTTAATCTACTGAGGCCCAAGCAGCACTTGTGGGAGCTTAGCCAAGGAAGGACCACAGACCATGTAAACCAGTGTTATTTTGGAGGTCTTATCTCACCTCTTAGTCTTTGATGCTGGGAATTTTTCATGTGATGTATACCTGTATAAAACTTTTGGAGGGGAGAAGACACTTAGTCTACCCTACATGGGTATATCAAACTGAAAATCCTATTCTGGGATGCAGCATTGTGCAGTAATGCCACTGCCCCTCTCTATTAAGGTTTCATGTCATCACTTGATGTTTCACTGTGACAATGTGACAAAACAAACGTTGTATAATTTTATAAATGGGAGCTGTGAAACAGCTGAGTAAGGTACGGACCAAAAAAAAACGCTATGCAAGGAAAGAGAACATTTGGGTGTTTTCCAAGGTAACACAAATGTGGAATTTTCACAAGTTTCTTGCAGGAATCTGGGACTGGAGATGACCTGATACAGTGCTGTAAATAGAGGTTAATCCCACCACATAGCTGCAGAGCTCACTCATCATCAAGTGAGCACGAAGCATTGTCCGCTGTCTTTGCCTCCTCTGAGAGTTTGGAAACTACAGTCACTTCCTAGCCTAACCTTCTCCAATACTTATGTCCTCCTTTTTTCCCTAATATGGGCCTCAGGTCCATTTTTGTCAGTCATGCAGGGATCTTGTGAGGAAACATGCTCCTCAAGGACATCTCAAATGTGTGTAAATCCTAGAAGAGAGAGTGCAAAGCCCAGCTCTTTTCAGTGGTGTCCAAGAAAAGGGGCAAGATGTGATGGGCATAAATTGAAATGCATGAGGTTTCCTCAGAACATCAGGATTTATTTTTTTTACTATGAGGGTGACTGAGCACTGTCACAGGTTGCCCAGAGAGAGTGCAGAGTCTCCTTCAATGGAAAATATCAAAGGCTCCCTAGACATGGTCCTGAGTAAGAGGCTGTGCCTGAGTGGCCCTGCTTGAGCAATGGCATTGAACCATTTGAAATCCTTTCCAACCCTAACCCCACTGTGATTCTGGAAGAAGCACAGAATCTGAGGACAAGGCTTTCTGGACTAGATAAAAGCAGGACAAAGGACACATCCTTTATCCCAGTGGAACTCTAAGGTATGGTACTCAAGAGTGTTAGGAAGAGTGTTAGCGCTTGCAGAACAGTCAGATAGACTGCGGCTGAAGAAGCAAGGAGTGAATGAACAGCTTTACATAAGAGAGCAAATCCTCACTGATGTTCTCTTTGCTTGACCCTGAGCATTATCAAGAGCACTGGTTTAAAGTTTTTACTTAAGGCACAAGCCTCTGGGTAAGGATGTTCCTTGAGGTGTATACTAGCTCTGCTCCAGGGGATATGAGCTGGAGCTGCTGGAGGGGCAGAGAAGAATGCTGGCTGGTCAGACCCTTGTGTGTAGAGGCAGGGACCCTGCACGAGCTTGAAAGGAGTTCACTGTCAGTGCCAGGCAATGGACTGCCATGTTTTCCATCTGCCTCTCCAGGAGAAACATGACACTTTATCTAGTGGGTGAGATCTTCTAAGCCCCTGAAACATTCAAAGGGATCAGAGGAAGGAAGGCCAAGATACATAACCTGATTTGTGCCCTGAGGAGCACTTTTGCCTGAAGTGATTTTGTAATGATGTGATGTAATTCCAGCTTAATTTTTTGGCAATGCTTTTTGCTTATTCATTGTGTGAGAAGTACTATTTATTTGGATATCTGTAAAACCTTCTGCCTGATAACTTTATCTGGTGCCAATAGTCCTGCCATTAAGTGAATTTCAAGTCATCTTCTCCTTACAATAAATTACCTGACTCACTGCTTTCCATACTTACCTCTTGTCCAGGCTGAACAGCGCTAGCTTTTTAGTCTTCCTTCAAGCAGAATTGTCCCATGACCTTGGTCCTTTTTATTGCCTACTTGGGCCATATCACACTGGATTATAAGTTTTGAAATGGAGTAAATCAGAACTGTATGAAGTTACTTGGTTGCATAATTCTGCTTTCTGTGGTTTTCTCACACATTTTCCCCCCAATAACTCCTAACAGACAATTTTCTTCTTTTGCTCCTGAGCTTGGAGTTAATTTTTATCCAGAGCACTCTTCTTTATTGTGAAAGACAGACTAAATGTGTAATTCTTCTTAGTTTCTAAATTACTTTGAAATACTTATATTCCTCTGGAAAATTTATTATGAATACTCCTTACCATATTCTGCATTATTCTTCTTTCTTCAACTTGGAAAAATTGGTTCAATTAGTACAGTAATTTCACAACTATAAGGCGCACCTTAAAGCCTAAAATTTTGATCGAAACCGGAAGTGCGCCTTATAATCTGGTGCACCTTATATATGGACAAAGTTTGTTGACAACCTGGAAATGCAAGCAACGAGCTGAGCAGCGAGCAGCTGATCCGCGCAAGTCGGGCAAGCTGTGTGCCACGAGAGCCACTCTAGCCATGCGAGCAGCCTGGCACCAGGGGTGGCTGCAGGGTGAGGGAGAATGGCGAGCAGGACTGCCAGGGCCCGCGGCACAGGGAGGGCACCTGGGGCTGTGTTTAAAGGCTACGCCAATCCATGAAATATGTTTGCAAATTGAGCAGCGGGGCCCACCCAGTGCCAGGGACAGCTGCAGGGTGCGGGAGAACAGCGGCTGCAGGGTGCTGGGGCCCGCAGTGTTACTTTGTTTCACATGGATCCTGGATGCAAAAAAAAAGTGTGTCTCAGAGTCAGTCTGGTGCAACTTCTATGTGGAAAAAGACTGGAGATTTGCCAACAACCCAGAAGTGTGCCTTATAGTCTGGTGCACCTTATAGTTGTGAAATTATTGTATTTTGCATTCTTAGTCCCAATTTGTTCTATTTCGTCTGCTTTCCTAAGAGTTAACGTATTTCTTTTAGATGCTGTTCTAAAGACATTATCATTGTTATGCAGCATTGTTTCATAGATGCAAACATGCAGACTTTTGTATGTTGAGAGAATACATTTCATTGACACCAGGACTTACCATTAGTTTGTGTTTGCCAAACAGCATCAGCTAGGCCCCAGAGAGCAGGGAACACAAAAAACACAGCAAATTGCTTGGGATGAGGCTTCCACAGCAGTAGTGCTATTATACAGGCTGTGTTCGCAACTGCGGCTGTTGATTTAGAAAGAAATAAAGAAGAGAAATATAGATGCAATTATAATCAGAACAGATTGTGATGGATAACACTTTTTTATTCTACACTCAACAAAAGCATAAGGCTATCTTAAAAGTCTTCCTGGTTCATTGAGTTTAGTGCTGCCTGAGTTGATATCACATGAAATACAAGACAATGCAGGCCTTTGACAGTGTCTAATTCATAATTCTGGGCAGTGTCCTGAGATGAGAAATCCTCAGTGCTGATATGGTTGTAGCCCAAATGACATGAACCACTGAGTGAGAGAAGGAGCTTTGGAAAGTCTTGCAGTGACCATGTGAGGCATGTGGAAAGGGGGAACAAACACCCTTCTGCTCTCCTTGCCTTAAATAAGGCTTCCATTTAGGGCCAGAGGGGACAATTAAGGATTTCTAGAGGGTCTGGTGGCTTTGGGTCTTTCTTTTAAAAAGTGGTTTGTAAATGAGTCACAGATTCTTCCCCACACAGGTGCACATTCACAGGCTGAGTACAAAGATCCCTAAACAGAACTGAGAGGTTCAGAGGTCTTCCATTTCTAACATTACCGTTTGGGAGAGATTTAATAGTTTATTGCTACTATTAGGTGTGGTTTTGATTTTGATTTTTATTTTTTTTTAATCTGAGTTTAATAGACTGAGACACACACCTACAGCAGACAGAAGAATCTTTGAGCTACTGACTCTAACAGAAAGCACTCTAAATTTCTTCTTCCTTGTCCAAGTTTAAAATTTCCTGTAGAGAAAATGCTTACAATGTCTTGATGCATCTTGATCTATTCAGTGATGTTTCTAATAATACAAATTATTGCACAGTGGAAATAAGGTATTAGTCCACTTTGGTATGCATAATTTATACAGAGACACAAAAGAAATATTTCTTGGTATTTTTTTATGCCTCCGTGAATCTATTACTCATTAGAACAATGTTCTCTGGAGGGGGAGATATCCACAAATATGCAAATGTTTTCTCAAGGGCATCACTGTCCCATACGCAAGCCCTTAAGTTACTCCAGCCTGACACATGACTTTCTTCTATTTTTCTCCCTATAGAACAAGTAGTAAAAAGGACAGCAGGCCAACCTTTAAATGTTGCCTGAAATTTTGCTCAAATTTCCAAATTCGTCTTTTCCTGAGACTCAGACCAACATTTTTTTTGCTTTCATTCCCTATGGGGCAGGAAGTTTCAGCCCAGTGGAGAAATCCTTCTTATTAAAGTGCAAGTCTCAACATCTGCATTGTAGCAGCATTTGTCACTGGCTGCATCAGAGCTATAAAGCATCAAAGCCATAGGGAGCTTTCTGCATAGATAGAGCCCTCAAAAGCAGGCTGAACTTACATCACCAGCAAAGTGATGTAAGGCAAAGACAGCAATGCAGTGTTTAACTGTGAGCTGAGCTGCCTCTCTTCTTGTGAATGAGATTGACTTTGGTTTTAAGTGATAGCTGACAGCAAGCTATCCCTTTGCACATGCAAAGTGGGGAGTAGTGGATCTGATTACATGTGGTGATCAGCTATTCAAGAAATCTTTACATACCTAATGAGTACAGAAGTTTTCTACCCGTGAACTGGGAGATCTTTCCGAAGAGCAGAGAGCAGAGGGAATTTACAGCTGCAAAGCAGATCATCACATAGCCAACGTACTGTATCCCCAGGGCACAGGTCACATATATCTGGAAGAGAAGGGATAGTGGTGCCACATTTTCTTTGATGAAAATACACAGCTAAAGTTCAAGGATCTTAGCCTGAGTGTTCGGTAAATAGCCAGCATGGATAAGACAAAAAGAGCAAGGACAGAGGGTTTGCCAAAAAGTCCCTGGTGCATTGACATAGCTGGCCTTCAGCAGCAACTTGCCTAATCCAGTTCCCAAACTGATGCCATCCAGCGGAATAACACGCAGAAAAATATGAGAACAGCTTGCTGTACAAATAAAACTCCTGGAAGTAGCATTAGGAAATTTCTGCCCTTCCTGTCATAGCCCAAGAGATGAAAACTGACAATTCAGACTATGGTCCTTACAGAGCAGCTCCCAAAAAATGAGGAAGACCTCTTCTATAAGAGCATATAACCGGTGGAGGTTGCCATGGAGTGCCCCTTTCAATCCGTTCCAACACAGCAACAAGTGTACCCTTCCATCTGATTTATGTGCAAGGTTTGAAAGCCTTAAGCATGAAAGAAGCAGCTCAGGAAGGTTGCCCTCTTTCTTTGGAGGCTTTCTCAACAAATGCCTCAACATCTGCTGTGTGTCTAGGTTTGTCGAGAAGCTGGAGGAGCAGAGGTGGTTTTAATAATTTTGATCTGTCAGGGTCTAGACCTGTTGTATTAGCGACTGGTGAGGGCTTCCAGCCAGCCATGTTGAGGAGTTGCCCTCTTACTGTAAATGTTGTCAAAATAAAATATGTGGAATGTGTGCTGACTTGCATTTATACAAGTTCTAGGGAAACCAGAAGAGGAAGGAAGATATAAAAGCTTTGCTGGCTTCTGGCTTTTCTCCCAGTTTGTTATTTACAACAAGGTGAAGAGCTTGAACCTGTAGCTCTCTGCTGTGGCCTCCACTGGTGAGTTAAGCTCTCTACTGCATTCTTTTAGAGGCTGTTCCAAGGGACACACTTACTGCTGTTTGAAGATGTCACTCTGAGTTCATTCATGTAGAAGTGAACAGTAATTTTGCAATCTACAAATCATCACTAAAACCTCTTCATTTGACAAGTAAATATAGATCATATGAAATAGTAAGACACAATGGCACAAAAATATCAGACAGAAATAGATTTTCATTTACATCCACACCTTTGTGTAGTCACCAGAAAGAAATCCCTGTTCAAACCCACTGTACATTGTCAGAGGGATTAGAAGACACTGTCTTTTATCTTTAAGATGCCGGAATGTTGCTAGGAACGTAGACCAAAAGGATGGTGCCTCTAGTTTTTCTTTCTCAGTCTCTGCTTGCTCAGATTTGATCTGGTCCAGAAATATAATAACCAGCAACACAGCTAGCACACCACTAGCTGCAAAAAAAAACAAAACAAAAAGTTCATGAAAAACTGAGGAATGCTGAAAGAATGATGGGAAGTCACTTGCTGCTGTTATTGTTGTGACTTAGTGCTTAGCTCTCTGTGGGCTATTTTGGCAGCTGCCTCTGATTCCGTTTCAGCATAAAGGCCATTTCTGTATAAACAAAAAGGCCTGATCTACATTTGCATCTTCTGCATACAGCTGTGCACTCGCAAATCCCCTCAGCTTAGCTGTGGCTGACCTGCTGTGACAGCCACTGGGCCAGCTGCAGAGGGGATGGCTCACCCTCCCAGGGATAGCCGGGGGCACGGGGATGGGAGCCAGCCAGAAACAGCTCCCTCGGGAGCTATCAGAAGGCTTTAAATCAACACGAGAGAGGAGTATTTGCTTCCAGTGCCAAGGTTTTCATGGTGAGAAGGGCTCTTCTTTCAAATACATGGAAAGAAAAATAAATGCTGTTGTGAAACCCGGTATATGTTGTGCCTCTTTTTTTTTTTTTTTCAGCTCAGAACCATGCTTTGAGTATGGAATATGTGCTGTTTTGAAGATGATGGTGAGCAGCTCTAGCTAACTTGAAAAGATGGAAGTTACAGCTTTAAAGCTATAATTTCGTAGCAGAAGCAGCATATAGAAGTATATAACTACATAGAGTAGTTAATCAGAAAAGGATCATGCATGTATCAGTCTAGATTTGTTGCTTGTGTAGTGAATCAAAACAATTTTTTCATGTTATCAAGAAGATAACTATGCCTCATAATATACATGAGACAACCATAGATTCACAACTGATTGCTCCATTACGGATGCAGGGCACGATAATGTTTCCTCGCTTATGCTGACTAGAATTCCATCCATGGAAAGAACTACAGTTCAGAGTAAGATGAGAACCAGGCACCTCTTTCCATTCATTTTGCTTGTTTAATATGCTCCTGTGTTATGGATATCGTCTCTCCTGTGAACTTTTAATACCCAAATACATCAGAAGATTTAAAATAAATTCCCTCATTTTTTATTATTTATTATTTTTCATCCATGTCTCCAAGAATTTCTTGAGTGTCCTGGTTCCCCACTGTGCCTGAGCTGTAAATCCCTTGTGATTCAAGTCATTATTGGTTCTGCCAGTGTTTGTAAGTACTTATGGACTAATTGCAGGACTTAAATGGATCAGAGCATGACATCCACATTTTCAGAAGAAATATATATACCAAATACGTTAAACCAATCAAGAGCAATTAGAGGAGATAATGGCATGGCTTAATAGTGGTTGGTATGAACATAAATAGAAACTTGCACAATGCTTGAGAGAGCGAAACAGCAGAAGAGTTATTCATTATTGTGACCATCCAAGCTGGGAAAAATAAGTATTCAGCCACCAATTAAAGGACATATTTGAAAAATGTCTGTGAATAAAATATTTAGCCATTTACTTTCCCTTGAGGTAAGAAAATACATCTCTTTTATTAAGAGCTTAAAAGAAAAACAAAACCTCACTGACACAGGGTCAGGAGACAGCAGGGTTGCATCTACAAAGCCTAAGGGAGTGCTGTATATGTTAGTCATCAAATTTAAACTTAAACTTTACAGACAAACATGCCTTTAGCAGAAAGTCATCAGCTGCAGTACATTCTGGGAGGAGAGTGGGGGAATATTTTTTACACTTTCCCACCAATTAGGAATGGTGACTGGGGACAAATGAAGGGTTCTCTGCAATGCCCTTGTGCACTGAGAGCTGGCTCTGCCTGCATCTCATACACTCTGTTGGAGTATTTGGCAAATTCTGTGCTTCTGCCTCAACATATAGAGTGCATCTATGTTCAGAGACTGCAGAGATATTTTGACAGAGCTAAGGTGCACATTGTCTGTCCAGACACTTTCCTTTTGAGCAGGATACTTTTTGGAACTCTCCTTACTCAGTGAATCCTTGCACATCTATTTGTTCTTTTAATGGCTTCAGCTTTCCTGTCTTTATTTCTTTTCTAGCCTTGCGCAAGGGAGGTCTATAGCAGCTGTAGTTACTAAATGGGAGATATGCCAATTTGCCTGGCTGAATTTTGGTCACGACGCTGGGCTTCAGATTTATTCCAGGTGATAAATATAAAGAATATCTTTCTCCTTTAGATAAAAATGATACAGTTCAGCATAAAGCCTTAGAACTATTTAGGAAGTTGTTGTTTATAGCTCTCACATATCTTATTTTTCTAAAGCAAATTGGATTGAAGGAGAAAGTCAGAAACTTAATCTGCAAAGCCATGATAGATTCTACAGGAACTCTATCAGTGATCCTGATTAAAGATTGTGTGGATTACTCACCAGTATAGACCCCTAGCAGTGAATAGATTAAGGAATTGGAGGGCCTTGATGAGTCAGTGGTGTTAGTGGTATCAGTCAGGCAGTCGTATGCTCCACAGCATTCCAGGTCTTCTTCTGAGATATTCACTAATTAAGAACCAAAAGAAAGGCAGGTCAGTGAAGAGATCAGGGAAGTCCACACTATATGTGAGGATATAGGGATATAAGGGTATAAGGATATAAGGAATCCGGTGCTTAGTGACTGGTCCTGGTTTCAAGTCTTTCCCGATTAGAGATACTTAACTTCAGAATTCCAGTTTAACACACAAAAATTTGGTTTAAGAGAAACAAAAGAGAGACTGAAAACTGAATTAATGGTTACATGAGGAGAGGGACTAAAGTTCAAGGCTGAAATCTGAATCCAAGCTCAATTGGAGTATTCAAAGTCTGAGTATTAATTTTTACCTATTAATCATAATACCTCATGTGACAGGTCCCTAAGTTTACATCAGAAATAGGCTGATGAACTTCCATTCTTACAGTCATCCCACATTTTCCCTCTCCAGATAATTTCTGTATATGTTATAGGAACAGAAACCACTTCAAGACATCCTTTTTTTTTTTTTTTTTTTAACAGATTACATGTATGATTACTCAGTATCAGTACTCAGTATCGCAGTCGTCCAAGTAGCCTGCTTTTCCTGACTTTATTATTTTACTACTGCCTTTATAACTTTCTAAGAACACACTTGTAACTAGCAGTTTGGCAGGGTTTGGAGTAAGACCTTTGCTTTGTGCGGTCCTATCGCTGTTGTATAGGGCATGTCAACCCACAAACACACACATACTCAAACACTCTGTGTCACAGCAATCTGTGCTCACTTCCTCCCGTGCCCTCTTGGTAAAGAATAACTGCTAACTCAAAGTGGAAGCCTGAATAAACTATCTACTGGAACAGGATGATCCAAACCCCACACAATAATTTTAGTGCTTTTACTGCAGAATTTGTCTCTGGTCCAAGCACAATAAAGGGCAATACAGCTGTACCTTGGCTGATTCCTTGAAGAAGAGTTGATCTTTAATTTTTCAATTAAGGTTATTGTGTAACTACTTTTAGTGTGTTTTTCCTCATTGCTTCCAATCAAAGCTGCTGTGATGGGAATCAGCTGTCTAACCAGCTTCATAAACAACTTCAGGCTCAACATAAGGTAAAATGTAATAATGTAAAGAAAAGCATTACCTTATTACAGCCACTGGCTACCAATAGAGACCTTCAGCAAAAAATGGACAAACAGACCTTCAGCAAAATTACCATCTGCAACAGGTGATTCACATGAGTGAAGCGTGGAAGTGTGTAAAACACGTTTTTTATGGGTTCCTGCATCATCTCTAGATGAAGCTGCACACGCAATTAGTCATATACAAGATGCAAGGTAGGGTTTGCACTGTTTCTCTTGAATTAAACCTGTAATAATGATGAGTGAGGAAGGATGACTCTCATAATTTACACTGATTTAGTGTCTTCAATTGTGTATTACCATATGGTGTAACTTTGCCTTGCTATGTCTGGATGCAGTGATGCAGGCAATATGTCCAGCGTAGATATATGTCTGAATTTTGCGCATTTGGGTTCTCCAGATACATGCTAAATCTTTCCTACTGCTCAGTAAAATGATACATTTTAAGGACATGAAAATATGAATGGATGCCTTTGCACAAGTCTCAGAGGAGAGACAAATAAATTGCATGACTGGAGATTCTTACCCCCTCACCCCTGCAAAGAAGTTTCCTCTTGATTAAAGCTGTGTGTCACTGAGAAGACACAGTAGAGAAACTCATGTTATAACTGCTCATCACTGTTGTGAAGATGTTTAAGGCCTTTGGCTTTGAAAGCTGTTCACAGGAACAGAGCATTTTCTGAAATTCTATGTAATAGATAAAAAAATAAGAGTATCTTTAAAATTTGGAGGAGCATCCTCAAAAGTAAAGCTAGGAAGGGATTTGCAAGATCAAAACAATTAGTCTTTTATTCCTCTTGTTAAAATTATGAGTGCTGTGGGGCAGAGGAGAGTCAAATGGTAGCAGCCTGTACAGACCACTGCCTCTGCCCTGCAAGTGAAATCAGAACAGACAGTCCCCCCTGGGACATCATGTGGCCCTAGGATGAGGTCAGCAGGGCTCCACTGCACCACTTGAAAAGGTCTGCCAGCATTCTGCTTTAAAGGTGCTTAGGTTTAAAGGAAGTATGATTCTACATAAGTATCACACTTTGCCATAAATCCAAAGATTCAAAGATTAAAACCTGATGCCAACTTCCTGACATTCAGCTTTAACCCAGTAGATATTTGAGAACTCTTCAGAGGACATATTCTGAACCGAGACAGGAAAGAGGTAACTTCTTGCTACTCGTAATTGCAGTGTACATGGAAAGCTCTCTCCATGTCTGGAGAACAACCCTGTTCTGATTTTGACAGGATGAGGAATGTACAGGAGACTACAGTGATAAGACACCACAGCATTTTGAATCTCTAAGGTGGCATCCAAATATCAATTTATCTTCACAACAGCCCTTTTAAAATTGACACCAATTACATGCATGGGAAATGAGGGCACTGCTGCTGAGTGATTTCTTCAAGCTCCTTTGGCATCTGCTGTCTGAGCCTGAAATACAGCAGAGGAGCCCTGGCACACAGGCTCCTGCCAACAGCTACTGCTATTTCTTCTTGACAGTTCTGTAGAGCACTCCTTTACAGCAAGCACCAGCAACCAGTCTGACTCACCTTGAATGCTTAACAGCAAACTAACCCAATGCTACAAGCTGTGCACAAAGGTTGCTTCAATATTTTGCCTTTTGTTTTAATCCACTTCTAATAGAAGTCAGACGTGAAGGACTGTCACTGCCTGCAGCCTATCTATGCTTTGCAATACAGGAGTAGAATTCAAACAGAATTCAACAGAGTTGTTTTTTTTTTTAGCTATTTGTCTGAACTCTCTTTATGGCTGATTTTTGATAGAAAATAGACACTTTCAGAGAGAAATTTATCTCATCTATTTCAGACATCTATACTCAGATGTTCTCAGATGGTCTCATATGAAGTGCCTGTTTCCACTGACTGTGACAAATCAGCTGCAGGAACATACTTCTTATCTGTCTAGAACTAGTTGGTGTTTATAGAAAGAAGTGCCAAAATTTTAAATACATTTCACCTTTGGTGGAAGATTCGCTCAGTATCAAGGATGAGATCAGATTTCCACAGATGCCAGAAGACTGAAACACCAGAAAGAAGACCCCAAAGTATTGGTTGATAACATCTTCTGCATTTTTTCCTGCTTTTTCAGCATACGAAGTGCCAGCAATGGTGAGGTAAGTGCATTTGGCAGACCAGAGTGGTGCTCCTCCTAAGCCCAGGATCACAGAGGTAGGGATTAGTGTGTACCTGCCAAAGAACACTTTATTTAGCATAGTTGTTCCATTAGCATAATAATCATTTGCTCAAAGATCCAGAGGCAAACATAGACATCAAAGAAATAGATTTTTCCTTTTGATGGTGCAATAAATCTGTCTCATGGAATCAAGAAAGGGCCAACCTTGTGAAGTTTAAGTGTGCAAGCATAGGCAACTCGGTGCAGAGACTAGGCCTAGGCCAGGCTGGCTAGGTCTGTGCTCATGTGCCTTAACTTTTTGTAACTGAGAGCTAAATTGCACATGCACTTCAGAAGATGGACGTTGACAACTTTCCCCCACAGAGTTGCAACCCTGGTCACTGGAGAGCAGAAGTTGTTCATCCACCCATGGAAAGAGCGAGGCAGGAATTAGCCTTCTCCTGTGGTACTCTTTTCTCAGAGCTACTGGCTGGAACATAGTCTGTCCTTCAACCTTTTCAAAAACAGCCCAAAAGCCTTTTAATTTTTGAATGAAACTTCTGATTTCTGCCCCCCTCCCCCCCCCACCCCCTGCCGCCCTCAAAAGGGAATCTCTGCTTCAAACATGAGTTAGAGAAGCAGCTTCGGGTGGGTAGATTCATTCTGACTCTCTGCACATTTGCACCTCTCTGGTCCACCTAATACTGGATTTATTTATCTTTGTTTGTTGCAAGTAACCCCTTTTGCATCCAACTTTCTGATCTGCAACAAAAATTTAGAGTAGGAAAAAGGATTTTATTTGAATTTTGTTTGAACGCAAAAGAGACGGTTAAAGTATTTAAATCGTACCAGCTAGCATAGAAGTTCCCTAAGGAGAAGGCAATGTAGCAGCACATAGAGATGGCAATGGTCCACTTGCAGCCCAGCCTCTTGATGAGGATTGGAGGGAGAAACATGGAGGATAAGATGAGTGCAGCATACAGAACACTCAGGGAAGCGACTCCCAGGCCTTCTTCGGAGTTGAGACTGCTCTGCAGGGACAAAAACCGTGACTGAGACAAATTTTATCACGGGTATGTATTACTATGGGTTACAGAGTGTCGCAGTATAAATTGTGACAAATGTGGAAAAGTGCACTGGCGGGACAGGCCCACCAGGGGGAAAAATTCCAAAAGAGAGGGAAGTTTCGCGAAAATTCAGGGAACATCCTGAGGGCCCCTGGTCCTGGCTGCAGGAAGCCAAAAAAGGTCAAAAAAGGGCCAGGACCCCAGACCTCGGACCAATCACAAGAGCACAAAGAGATACATTTAGAAAGTTATAAAAGATCTGTTCTAAAAATTAAACACCGGGCTTGTGTCTCTCTTTGGGGGGCACGGGCACCGAGAAAAAAATAATCCACGTTACAACAGACAGTGGCTTTGGGCAAAAATAGAGACACAGCATCTGAAGCTGGATATTTCTCATTTCCCTAAACCAGCCTTATTATAGACTTGGAATTTTCCTCAAAATGATAGACCATTTATGAAAACATGACACAAAACCAGGTGAGGATTGCTCAGATTCAAAGCTTTGGTAATTCTTTAGATTATTTGGTGTTATTTGTTTGAGTTTCTCTTTGAAAGCAAGTTGAATGAAGGATAACCTCTTTTCTTGGCCTTCATTTGTTGTCTCAGGCAGGAACATTCTCAGATGTGTATTGCAAGGTCTGGCATAGCAATAGTGGGAGATTATTTGCTTTAAACTACAGGTCTGATAATTTCTAAGATTTTCAGAGGCCAAGGTGCAAATATCTCAGTAGGCTCACAGCAGCCCTTTATAGTTGGAAAGTATTGATTCACCCGCATTTTTTGCAAAGAAGGAATAACATTTTACTGATATAACAAGTTTTTACAATTTCATGCTCAAAATAGTTCTCCTCTTGTCTTGATGCTCTGAAAGGTGAAATGAGAATATCAGTTTGGGAGACCTGGACAAGCTTGAAAAATGGGTCCATGCGAACCTAATGGGGTTCAACAAGTCCAAACTCAAGGTGTTACACCGGGTCAGGCCAATCCCAGACTCATTGAGAGTAGCTCTGCAGGGGAGGACTTGAGAATTCTGTGGATGAAACGCTGGACCAGAATGACAGTGTGTGCTCACAGCTCAGGTGCATCCTGGGCTGCATCAGAATAAGTGTGACCAGCAGGGCATGGGAAGTGATTCTCCCCATCCACTCTGCTCTGGTGAGTCCCCATCTGAAGCATTGCATCCAGTTCTGGGCTCCCCAGGAAGGACATGCACCTATTGGAGAGGAGAGCCATGAAGATGATCAGAGGGATGGACCACCTCTCCTAGACAGGCTGAGAGAGTTGAGATTGTTCAGCCAGGAGAGAAGAAAGATTCCAGGAAGACCTTACTGCAGCTTTGCAGTATTCAAAGGATTGGAATGAGAAAATCTTTCAAAGCCCTTTCCAACCAAACCGTTCTGCAATTCTATGCTGCTTGACAATGTTTTTCTGACTTTTTTGATTAATAGCTGATATGATTCAGTGTGATTTTGGAAGGGGGACTGAATGCTGATGGGGAGGCACTGGAGAGTGCTGTAGGGGAATGAAGCTGTTGGTGGCTTCATGGAACACTGCAAGGCTGCAGTGGTTGTGCAGTCTGGCCATGCAGGACCGTGGTGGCAGTCATGCAGCATGCTTGGAGACAACCAGGTACCAAGACAGTGAGGTGAGGACAGTCTCTACTAGAGCAGTGTCAAGTTTGAGAATTGGAATGGTTGTTTTGTAAACAGACAAAGAGGCTTCCTGATCTCAGAGGTCTTACTTTTGAAACATCACATGCCTGATTTTGTCTGCTACAACTTCCAAAAATTAGAAGCCAGGCTTCCAAAATCATATGATTTTTATTCTCTGGGTTTGTGGGGTTGTTTGTTTGTTTGATTGTTTGGGTTTTTTGCAGGGAGGGGTCTGGGCAGTGGAATATTGAAATGAATTATGGAAATTTTTAACATTAAGCAGTACTTACTGGTTCATAGATACAGAGAATATTCAGGGTTGGAAGGGACCCACAGGATCAAGTCCATCTCTTAAGTAAATGGCCTGTATGGGCATTGAACCCACAACCTTGGTGTCATTAGCACCATGCTCAACCAGCTCTTTCAGATGGTAGGACTGACTTGCAGCTTCTAGGGTTCATCTTGTCCTGCCTCATTAGCCTCCCCAACTCATCATACCTCCATCCAGTTTTGGGACTGTTTCTGCAGAACAGCCCTAAGTTCAGAATCAGACTCTGCCAGCACAGAAAAGCTATTCAAGAGGAGAAGAGAGATGTATGGAATAAGGAGGGACCTCCTCCTGAAATGAGGTCAAACCTTTGTTATTGAAAACAAGTTCATCATGTAGCGTATCAAGACCACCTTTAAGTGATGCAATTCAATATCCTGCCTAAAGCTGCTCATCAATGTCTCCTATTCATTTATCACCCATTAGACCTGCAGAGCCTTCTAGGCTTAGAAGTCTCTCCTTGTGTTTATCTTCTCAGAAGCATTCATAGACAGTAAAAATAACTCTTAGTCTTTTATTTTGGATAAACAAGTGAGCTCTAATAGTAGCCTGAATATGCAAGTCATTCTAGACACCCATCTCTTCTACTATGTTTTAGGATGTTAATGCCAGTGCAAGCCACAATTGCCTTATTTAACAATAATGGTTTTTACTATTATGTTATATCATGATCATAATTATTTTATACTTACATCATTTTATGGATTGGACATAATCTTACATTATTTTACATTGCCATAGAATAATTATTATTATAAAATCATAGCAATTTAGAAATATTTTTTTTAAATCCCTTTCCAGAAACTGAATGTGTTTTCCATTTTGCAATGTCTTCTTTTAAGAAAAGTGAATTTTATTTTCTGTTTCCATTGAAACAAGTTTTGTGGATCTAAAGTACTAGCATGACTCAAGCATGCGAGCTATCTGAGAAACACTAGAACAGAAGATTTAGTAAATGCTGTGGATCTGAGTGAGGAATATTAACCTGCAGCAAGTTAATGTCCTAACCCACCACATAAAAATACTTTGCATGCTTTCCTCACAGAGACCATGGAAAGACTGACATGTTTCACACTACCAGTTGGCCTGATGCCCTCCCAGACCAACTATACCGATAACCAGTGGGAGATGGCCCCTTACCTGTAGACTCTGGAGTCCTCCATAAGCAGTAAAGAGAAGCAAAAATCCAAAAGAAATGACCAAAACATTCTTAAGATTCCTTTCCATGTTGATTCATAGAAGACAAAAGTTTTGCTGGTAGGCAAAGATGGTCCAATTATTCCAGGGGATGATTTGACTTCGAGGAAAACAGCTTATGCCTTGTTGGAAAATGTCACTTTTTTCTGTATTTGTAGAGAAGAGAGTTGTTAATTCTTTGAGGACTGGCCCATGAACTTTATTTTTAGTAGTACTGAAAGCTTCTTATGGAGCTGTTACTCATTTACCTGTTGTGACTTGGGCAATAGCCAGAGGTCCCAAGGGCATCTATCATGTTTTATTGGAGAGGTATGTAAGTTTCTTGCAACATTTGCACCTGAGTATTGAAGTCGTATATTATATTGCTCTCCGCAGTGATCAGCACAGAAGAATAAAATTGCAAGCTGTGAAATCACTTTCTGTCATAAAGATACACAAAGGACACAACGGACAAAATATCCAAAAAGGACACAGATTAAACACTGTACTGAAACCTGTATCAGGCCTATTGCTTAACTATGGTTACAAAATCATGCTACATCCCTGTCTGCATGTACCAGCTCCATAAGTGCAGCACAGAATCCCAAAGCTGCTGGGTGCTTGGCAAGCAGGACAGCCTTCATTCGTGGGGAACCTCGGGGCTTTGATGCCTCAAGCTTAACAAGTCAAATTCATGAAAATTATTTTTGCCAGTCAGAAGCCAAAAAAAGAAAGGCGGATTGAGCAGGTAACTGGAAAAACAAGTTCCCCTCCCCTTCTCTGACCCTAAGACTCATGGGGTGAATGGACCCTTTCTACATCTGTGGCAGAGGAGGGATTTGAACCTGCAGGCAAAATAGAATCCAAAAATGTCCATGCGATGATGTAAACAGGTATGTAGGGTATCCAGCGTCCATTGGGAATGCACAGCTAAGATTTAGTCTAAATCCCACTAGATGGCACAATTTTGCTTCCCACCGGGACATTTGCAGGTGAGGGAAGCAAGCTCTAAAGCATAAATTCATTTAAAACATTTAAGAGGTCACAGCCAGTTTTTGCTTTGGAGGACTTTGCGTTATGTGCCTTTTCATTTACTTCTTTTGTCTTACAATCTTCTTGAATGAAATAATGCAGAAAACATAGTCTTTTAATTCTCTGTTGTTACTGGTAGTTCTATGTTGCAAATCTAGATAGTGGCTTTTTATTTTACAGGCTACTATGCTCAGCATGCAAACTCCTTGAATGAGATCACAATGCTGCTGGTGTTTGGCAGTGTTTGTCAGCCTCTACAAGGAGCCAAGACCAAACTGGTGGTCTTGCCCCCATCTTTTCAGGGTTAGGGATCCTTGCAATTTTCATGTGACAGTATTTCAGAAGAAATTTACACCTGGTGAGAACACATTTGTTTCTGTTTTGGACTCCTTAGAAAAAGTCTGCAAACTTCTAGGACTTTGCAGTCACAGGTCTAAAACAACTGGAAGAAAAATAGTGAGAATATGTAAGAATAAGGCTTATACTAAATAAAAGCACAATTATCTTCCATTCCAGCACATGCAAGAACCAGGAATAGTGCAAAGAGCACTATTTATTTTAGTTCTCTTTTTTGACACTAGCAATAGTAAAAAGAAAGCCTAAAAAATCAGCATTAACTGGACACTATTTTTAAAATGCAATGTTGGACACGTTATCTGATCTGCACTTCTGCCCTGGAGGAATTCCAAACTCCTAATTCATCACATCTTCTCAGCAGCATAATATTGGAGAGCATATGTGAGATAGTGGTAATTTGTGTGTGTAGGGCTTTTTCCTCTTCTTTCCACTGATCAAAGACATTCAGCCTGTTCCCCATCCCTTGCCCAGAGCTTTGGGTTATCCAGCTGACTGGTCCCAAGCCTCTCCTTAGGAATGTGCAGCGTCTTTACCAAAGCGATCTGATAAGGCCAAGGATCTTTTCCTTTGGTACCAGGCAGCTAAAGCTCCAGCAGGCCTGCTGTGTATCACCCTTGACACTTCTTTCATTCTTTCTGCCAGACCAAGATTAAGTGAGCCTCGGGAGCTGTGCGCTGTATTTCGGGATTAGGTTTCACTCAGAAGACTGCAGCCACCAAATGAAAACTACTTGCAGAGCACAATCATAAACATGTGAGATAGAAGAGGCTGGCTAAATTTATTACTCCATCCCACAAGTGATTACATTTGTTTTCACCTGTTTATTTTCTCAGGGTAAATGAGGCCAGTCTTTGCTCAAAAGATTATAGCACCAGAGGCTAATCTTTGGAGACTCTTGTGCTTCATAATTATCATTTCCCTATTTACTCTATTCTAGTCAAATTTATTGTTTAGGCAGTAATTTTAGCAATAACAGAAGAAAGCCCCACAACACACAGGATACTCATCATAGGATTTTCTGTCTCAGGAGGCTTTTAATTGATTATTTCCTTGGTGGTAAGCACTATCCCTTAAATCTATCTGTAGAAATGATGACTGCCTACACAGCATTTCCTCTCTTGCTGTGAAAGCCTGGCCACGTTACTTTCTTATTCTCCTCCTCCTTCACTTGTGTTTGTGTTGTGCTCTGCTCATTTTGGATTTAGAGCAGGAGTGACTAATGTGGCGTGTCTTGCAAAGCCCAGCCATTTCTGACTGAGGCATTAGAAACTACTACCTAGTACATGTCAAGAGAAGGTCACAGCCTGAAAGTGAGGTAACAGATCAAGCAAGAAAAGCTGTTTTCTTCCAGGAAGGAGGTTGTAAGGGAGTTGCCAGTCAGTGACCACATTTTGGCCACAAAGTTGGGAGCAAAATAATTTTTTTTGTGTCAAAGGCTCCTGTTTGTCTACAAAGGTTTGAACATCTCACCCTTCTTCAGTATTTCAGGTCTCATTTCCAAATTTCCTGTATTTCCCATCTCCTCTTTCAAATACTTCTCTTCTACCATGCAAAGCATCCACAGGTACTGTCCTTTCATGTCTTCTAGGATTCCCTCTGCGTGCATAGCTGTATAGACATGAGTATCCCACTTCTGTCTGAATCCTATCTGCTGATGTTCTCTGTCTTTCTCAGGAGGAACCAAACTGGCTATCTGAATCTCCTTTATGTCCTTGATGTATGCCATCCTTCCTTTATTCCTGCTTTGCTGTTCCCCAGCCCTGGCCCTGCCTCTGTCTCTCTGCTTCTTTCTTCTTAGCTCATCTCCTGAGTGCCAGCAGACTTTTCAATTCTTAAGGGACTGGCTTCAAAACTGCAGGTTGTGTTCCTGTTTCACAGGTTATTTCACTACTCTCAGCCTCACTGGCTGTAGGGTCTCTCTCCCCTCCTTTAACACCGCTCTTCATTTCTCACCAGGTCCATTTCCTCCAGCTCCGCTCCCTATTCCTTAAGGAAAAGGAGAAGGGAGACTTTGTCTTCTGAGTTGGGAGACAGGTCATGGCAGAAAAGAACCAAAAGAAAAAAGATCGTAGATGGAACAGGCTTGAATGAAATTGATTTTTTTTTCCTTAGGGCCCGGTAGGCGACTTTCCCTGTAGGACACTGCTCTGTTGAATGCAGCTGTCCAGATAACCAGTATTGTCTTTATAACAAAGACAGAACTCAGTTTAGGATAGGATAATGTGATGCCGATCCAGACTCACTCATAAATTTTGATGACCTGGAGAAACAATTCCTTTAAATGTTGGACTTCTTATAGCTGTTACTCACCTCCTGAGATTTGCATTGCTTTTGGCAGGAGTTTTCAATGCATGAACACATCTGTGAGAATGTTCACAGACACTAATTCTGGCCTAGGGAGAAATTCAATCATTTTGAAGGTAAGACACTACCCTGAACAGCAGCCAACCTCTCAGCAGAAGACAGCCAAAGTAACATTCTACCTCCTTAAAGTGTTGCCTGAGCACTCACATAGTACCTGTGCCTTGTCCTGCATTTTAGGTGTTTCAGAATAGCTGCAGTAATCCAATTTCTAAGCCTAAACCAGGGACTGTGACTCAGTTAGTAAAACTTAACACCCTGCTAAGATAAACATGCCACTGCTGTGATCTGTGTTTTTATAATGAATGGGTAGAGAGGCAGATCCTGCATGTGAACAATGGACTTTTGCATGGCAGTGACTTGGAAGTCCTAAGAGCCATTTACTGGAAACTGCCTCACTGCATTGGGGTTCACATGAGCATGCATGAGAAATTCCTTGCACACACCCATGATGTGGGCTGGGAGGATGGGACACCATCAGCAACTCAAATAATATACATTTTCACCTTTTCTCTTTTGTTCAGAGGTGGCAGCTCATGTTATTAATGCCCACTATAAAGTTAGCTCAAGAAAAGGTCTGTAGTGATCAGCCAGGATGCCCCTATTGTTGAAATGCTATCACTAAGATTTGGGATTAATTTATCAGCCAGTGGAAATAAAAAGAGAAGCGAATGGGGTCTGACCCAGAGAGCAGGGCTGCTTAAAGGTGTTCTTGGTGTATATGTCCTGGAATGTGAGATTCTCACCTCCGATGACTTCCACCTTTCTTTTGTCTATTGGTTGCACCCATGACTGGACACTGACATAAGGGGAATATTCACAGCCTATTTACCACCCATTCACCATCAGTGTAAACGTCTATATAAAGATATATAAGATAAAAGGGAAAGCCACCGGAGTCTCTTCTTCTGAAAGTCTCGCTTTTGCTTTCTTTCTCTGAATGTACTACAACTGCATGTAAGAGCAAGAGCTACCAAGCAGAAGTGCAAGCAGGGAATCTTGAGAGTGAAATACTAGAAAAAGCAGCTGTACAGGCTGGTATGAGAGAAAGGTGCTGTTTTTTATGGACAAAATAGAATATCGATTAATCAGAATAGACAATCCTGCAGAAAATTTTGATGATAAAATTTCCTCCCTGTTCCAGTAGATCAGGTGCTTGGGGCAGGTGATTACCTTTTCTGTGACATAAAATATGGGGAAACTACATGACATTCCCCTAGGGTGACAGGGAGTCTCTCCAAGGTCTGAACAACAGACACTTTGCCAGTATCAGTAAATCATGCAGCCATCCAGGACATTGTTTCTTTAGCAGCTGTCCCTGAACCTTTTCCCCCCTTTTGTGGCCCTGCCTTCTCCCTCCAGTCACTGGCCCATTAGTCTGCATATTCTTGCATTGAACAAACCAAATTACCTTTTCCAGTGGCTTCCTGTACCTTGAAATGATGAAGCTATGGCAGCCCTCCCTGGAAACAGGTACCGGCGTCCAGCTGGAAACGTCCTGATGGTTGCTGCTCCAAACAAGCTGTGTGCTTCTAAACTTGCACTGACCTTAATAGAAACTGCCCCAATATACTCAAGAGAGTTGCAAAACTCCTATCCCATCCTTGTTTAGAAATTCTTCAGTGGTTTTGTCAGTCCTTATGTGAAACTAGAACCAAGAGGCTAAAAGTATGTAGGAAGACAGGTCACATACAACTCCACCTCTTGCTTATCACCTGAAAAAGAGTAATGGCTATTTTATTTGCACTCTTGCAGGCATAATCACTTGAAATGTTTTTTTTTCCACCAAACTGGTCCCACTTAGTCTTAGAAGTACTAAGATTCCTAATCAGTCACTCCATCCATTTCACAGATGCTGTTCCATAACTTCAGAATGGTGGAGACTATCAGTCACCCACACCACAGTAGGATGGGTGCATTGTGAGGGCTTGAAGGTGAAAAATTCCTTTGTCATTTAGCAGTACTGTGGGAGACAGCCTGACCTGTGTCCCAGGTTAGGCAAGGAGTACTGAGGAAGACCTGTGCCCTAACCCTAGACCTTGGCAGGCCTTTGTTTAAGTTGTGGTGATCCCAAAAGAAGAATTTCAAAGGAGTTATGGGATCGCCCATGTTAATGCCTAATACATATTCCCAACCCTCAT
>VRYO01002297.1:27751451-27781373 GCA_009812075.1 Sialia sialis
CCTGAGCCAGGGACCTGATATTCAGGGCTCCTGGTCTTGGTAGTAGGACAGCGTCCCCTGGATTGTGGCTGTGCCAGGGTCCGGCAGAAACGTCGACAGGGACAGACCTCAACCGGGCACCCAGGAGTTTGGTGAGGACGTTGACAGGGAACAACTGTGGACTGCAGGTGGGTCAGGGGATGAGAGGCATAGCATAGCCCTCTTCGCTGCTGTGTTTTAAAATACTGGCCTAATTTAGGATAGGGGTGTCCCAGCAGCTAATCCCCCTAAGGTGGGAGAAACGAACATGGGTGGTTACATGCCTAAAGTAGAGAAGAGCATTTATGGACAATATAAGTTCATTCTTCGAAAAAACGGCAAAGATTTTTCCAAGAAAGAACTGAAACTGCTTGTGAGGTGGATTTGTAAGAACTTCCCTGACACCTCAGCTGATGATATGGAGGAAATCAAGTTCTGGGACTTGGTGGGGGCCAAGCTCTATCAGCTTCCAGCAAAGAGTGCGCCCTGCATGTTCCCTGTTTACCACCTTATCCTTGAAACCCTGCACCAATCCCAGTGTCAATTACCTGGCTCATTGGTTTCTCCTAACCCTGCACTTAACTCTGCTTCAAAGCAGCCTACTCTCTCCCTCTCTCCTGTGACTGACCCTCCAGCCAAGATCCCTGATGGCAGTGGACAGGCCATCGTGGATCTCCCCATTTCCATCCCTCTGGTGCCCTGTGTGTTTGTTGTCCTCCTCAACCTCCTAACAGCAGCTCTTACCCCAGGAGCTGTCCTGCTGATAATGGCAGCCATTTTGAAACGGCAAATAACACCTTTTGTCCAAGGCCTGATCTATCAGGTGTTCCTGCCTCTGTCCCTGCCAACTGGCCCGCCCTCTCCCCCTCACAGCCTGCCTGCCACCCTCAGGGGCCGCCCCCTCCCGCCCCTGCCGGACCTGGCACTGAATGCCCCTTCCCCCCGGAGGAGACCAGAACTACCCTTGAGGTGCTTCCATAAGGGCCTGCCTCCAAAATGGCGGCATCCAGGTCGCCCTGGTCAGCACTGAGACCTGGTTAGGGCGGCAACCCTAGGAATAAAGGAGTGCTCATTGCCCAAGTGCTCCGTTCCTCCAGATTGTCCTCCTCTCCCTCCTCTTCCAAGGAAGACCTTAGCTGGTCAGAGAACAGGAAGAGTAATTGGGGAAAGATGAAAAGACCAGTCCTGGAAAAGGGTGAATGGGAGTTGGCTTCTAAGCTGGACTTAATGACTTCATTACTATGCTCTACTGAACTTTCTCTGTGGGAGTCAGAGTGGAATTATGCCATGGATCCAATAGAAACTGGCATTACACTTGACCAGCTAGCAGGGGAGGGAATTCATCCAGATCAACACACCAAAGATTTGCAAAAGCCTGTGTTTCAGCCTCAAGAGCCTCCTTTGAATGCAGCTCTTGCCATTCAGACTTTCTCAAAAGATCTTGCACTCAACAAAGTTGTGCCTGTCTCAGTGACCACTGCCTCCAGTTGCAGCCAAAGGGAATACCAGGAA
This sequence comes from Sialia sialis, assembly GCA_009812075.1. NCBI lineage: Eukaryota > Metazoa > Chordata > Aves > Passeriformes > Turdidae > Sialia > Sialia sialis. The sequence goes on from VRYO01002297.1 coordinate 27,752,982, forward strand.
CATTCTAACCAATGCTGTTATTTCCAGGAGCAGAGCAACAAGATGTGTTCAACAACATCTCAAAACCAGAGCTCCCAAGCGTCACCAACAGAGAAAGAAAAGGAAAAACTGTTCTTGCTACTACCAAGCCTGCTCTGAACAAAAAATTAATGTAACTGTGCAAGTTTCTGTCGTATTTAGATAATTTTAAGTAAGTTCTATATAGCTTGAAGATATGTTTATTTAATTATTTTTTTTTGTCTCAATCTGAATGTATTAAATTAAGAAGATAAATTATTTTATTGATGTCAAATTTAGTTTGATTTTTATTCTGTATTTTACTTTAAAAGGCAATTAAGTTAACAGTATAAATTTTAAGTTCTCCTAAGATAATCTTTATCATATCTTTTAAATTTTAGTAATTCTAATTTTAAGTTTCTTCCATTGTTCTTTCAGTTATATTCAAGACTGAATTTTAACTGAAATTGATTTTAAGCTCAGTATAAAATTTTCGGCCATAATGCTGCTTCTGCTAGCAGTCAATCAAGCATCCCAGCTGTATAAAGTGATTCTGCTGGCAATATTTACCTCAGTGAGTACTAAGTGGCACCTCTAGTCTCTCTGTAAGACAATCTTTTTAGCAGGAACAGACAAGTGTACTAACCACCAGTCTCATACAGCCCCCAGTCTTCATGGTGAGGGGGTACTTAACAACTTGTAAGACTTAATTTAATAGTGTTGGGTCTTGCGAAGTGTTAAGTACTTTTTTATCATGTCTATATTCAGACATGTATGATCAGTATTATTATTTAGTTTGTTAATGTTGATTTGATTTTTACAAATTATTAATCTCTCTCTTCATTTTCACATATACATGAATGTAAACAAGTTTTTAAAACTATTTAAAAGAGTTCTATTCCCATAAAGCATAGAATCCCTCTATTTTAATCAATTCAAAGAATAAATTTTCTAGAATACACTCCTTATGACCTGACTATTGCTCTTTCTGCAAGGGGCCCCACAGAATGACAATATTCGTTGTTATGATAAAGAATAATCTCTAAAAAATTTACCACACCTTAACTGTTTCTCTCCTCCACAAACAATTAAATAATAAAAGAAAAGTAAGAAATATGGAGGCATAATGAGTCTAATTTGATGTTTGATTTTTCATGGGTTTAGAAAGCATTTTACAGATGTTGAGTTTTACTTTGATATGTTTTACCTTCACACTTGATGTGTTAAACTACAATTTTGGTGAGTAGAAAAGTAACAGAAGTTTTCATGAGGACGAAAAAGCAAGTGAAGAGAAGATGTGTGTAAGCTGGTTAATGGTAAGGCAAGGGGTGATAAAGTAAAATACTTAGAAGACTGTTAAAAAGAAGAGAAAATGAAGGGAAAGAAGGAAAAAGGAAAGAGAAACAGTAAGAAAATGAGCAAAAAGGAAAAGGAGTGGCTTACTAAAAATAAAAGGTATTAAATTGACAGCAAAGAAGTGAAAAGGCTTTAATTATGTGTGTTACATTAATCATTATGTTAAACTTACTTTCTTAACTATACCTTTTAGTCTTCACATATGTCAAAATTTATGTCTTGTGTGTATCCCTGTCATGTTTACCCACACAGCATCTTGTGTGAGATTAAAAACAATCTAACCGAAGAGCTAAGTTTAGTATTACAGGGAAAAAGCAACGAAGACATGTGAGGCAATAATGCAAGCCAAATTAGAACTGAGCCACACTTCCCAAATGCGCTGTGTTTCTTGGTCTGAAAATCCTAACAAACTGTTCCTGAGTACCTAGCAGAACAAAACAGAAGAAAATAAAGACCACCAGAAGAAGGAACAAAAGACTAATTGCAGGGACTGCTCAAAACAGGAGCTTTTCCTTTGAGATTGCTTGTTGTCAGAAGTTTGGCTAAAATGATTAGTTTTATAATTGTCATTGTTGTGTTAATAGTGTTCTACTGTTCTTTGTTATGTCTCCGGGAATCCCTTTATGAATTGTCAAAATCCCTCTGCAAATTGTCCAATAAGTATTAAGTAATTTAAGTTTTTAAAACTTTCGATAAAACAGTTTATATCTCCATCTTAGGAAAGCAAAGAGGACAGAGTCAAAGAATTAGAAATTAATGATGACTAGTTTGATGGACTCTTTAAAAGCTGGGCAATCAAAGGGTGGATGTTGTCTGTTATGAAAATTGGGTTACTTATCTTCATAACTGTTGCTGCTATACTGTTAGTTGCTCCTTGTCTGTTAGGATGTTTTTACAAAGTTTTACAAAAATAATTTAGTTCTATTTTATAGTTAAACAAAAAGGGGGAGATGTGGGAATCAGCCTGACCTGTGTTCCAGGTCAGGCAAGGAGTACTGAGAAAGACCTGTACCCCAACTCTAGACTTTGGCAGGCATCTGTTGGAGTTGTGGCAATCTCAAAAGAAGTTCCAAGGAGTTATGGGATCACCCATGAAAATGCCTAATACATATTCCCAACCCTCATTTTCCAGTCATCATCACCACTCCCAGTCTCCAGAATGTTCTCCCTTCCTCATATTCCCATTGGACCCTGCCTTCCCTAACCCCCACTCTGCACCACTTTCCCCTATACCCACTGGACCCCAACCTTGACTCCACCCCCTTTCCTGCTCCCATTTTATACCCTGGACCTCCCTACATCTTTGTCCTCAACCACTGACCCCTACAGAGACATAGCCTGTGTTCAGATTTTTGGGCCTCTTCCCACTGTTGTTTTTACTGTTATGTTAAGTACTTTATGTTGCTAGTTGTGGTCGTTGCACCTCTCTTCTTTTATTTTCTGCCACCATCACCCTAATATCAGAGGAACCCTAAAAAACATTGCCAGAGACCACCCTCACCCCCCACACTGTACCACAGGAACAGTTACTGCATATAGAGAGTTTCAGCCTGCGATGTATCTAGAAAGTCATTCCTCTTGGATTTTTTCCTATTAAAAGTCACTCATGGAACATGTTCCAGTATCCCCTGCAACCACGGGAAGCTTGCCTACTTTGGCAACAGCTGCTTCATCCCTTCAAACTCCTGTGGATGGATGCCCTGGGCTTTCCCACTTGCGAGAGCTGAAATTTGGTGAAGTCAGCTTAAGCCGAAGGCTAAAGAGATCTAATGCTAAAGAGCATTCTAGGGCAGCTTTGAAGAAACATGGAGGAAAGGCTTTTCAGAGAAGTGGGTAGGAAATCTAGAAGCAATATCTAGTTCCTAACAGATATTGCTGACTTCAATAGACATTTTTGTTCTATTTGCTGGATTCCCTAAGGCCAACAGACAGATCAGAGTGGACTGAATGTGTCTGTAGCTACGTTAAAAAAAATCAATATGATTAACTGTCAGCAATTACAAAAATTATGCTAAACATAGATTCCTCTATGCCAGACCTCTGGAGGTATGGTAATTTTAATTATTCACCATTAAATTCTGGTTTAATTAAGCTTTATCTTAAACATTCTCTTCCAGAGATAGCTTTTTAAGTCACTATAAGTGTTTTTCTTAAAGACAAATAGAAATCCAGAGTATACTACAGAAAATTCCAATGTCTTTTTATTGTGAAATCTCTTCTCTGAAAGGGAGGAGAAAATTAGGGACTAAAGCCATACCATATGGAGAAGGAGCACCAGGGAGTTTACCGGAGTTTGAGAAAAACAAACAAACTAGTGGCCTGTTTTTCTGATTATCAAATACTTTAACAACCAAAATCTTCATGCCTTCTTTAAATATTCTGAGGAAGATACACCTCTCTATGTCTCTATTTCTCTCACACTTCTCTATTAAAAGAGCAGAATGCACATGAAGGGGCTTTCAGTAAACATAAAAAATGCATGCCACAAAAAAGTGCAATGAATGGCAATTGATTTTGGCATAAATGAGTTTGTTTTGCTTTGTTTGTAAATATGCCCAATTCCCCCTGCTACTGTCACTTTGGTGAAGCTGAACCCTTGTTGAGCCTTGATGCTATTTTAAGCTGTTGTCCCTGGGACAACTGTGGTGCCTTTGATCAGCAAAGATTTTAGGCAGTGCAGGGTGCATGGGCTATTTCTCTAGAAGGTATTCCTACAGTGGAGAGAAATTGTAAAAACAAGTTGGGCTTTAATAAGAATCCAGCTCTTCATGGTGGCTTTTGCAGGAACTGGAGCTGTAATGAAACATGGTTTGGTATGTACTGTGCAGACTATAACCCAACTATAAGCTAACTACAGCTGTCTGTTGTGCAGAATCCCTCTGCAGAGGTGAAAACCCAGCCAGGAGAAGTCATCTGTTTCTTGTCCTTGGCATTGCTATTGGAGAATCACCAGGACCTTAATCCCAGGGGCTTGGTTTTGCAACAAGCAGAGCTCAAACCTGTCTTTTGCTTGCAAGCATTCTTTTACCCTTTAGGAGTCAAGGTCCTGATATGGGCTTTTGATTAATTATACTTTTAAATCTTTCTCCTTTCTATTTATGTTTTGAGTGTGGGTGCAGAATTTCAATGGAGATTGGCTTCTGCTAAGAGTTCTTTGGCAGCCTAAGTAGTGCAAACCTCAGAGAAATAGATTAAATATTGCAGCCTAAAGAGTTTGCCAAAAATACAACTCAAAATAAGTAGAAATACTTTAATTTCAGCTTTTAAATAGAAGTAGGGCTCTCGAAAGATGTAACCTATGAGGCATGTCAAAGGTTTTTGACATTTGAAATAATAGCTTCAGTACCGAAAAGAGGCTGTCAGTTTGTAGCTTTGTACTTTTCCTCCCTACACATGTAAGTTATTTCTTTTATCCCTCAATACATCACCAGTATATTGTTGTTTGCAGCTGCTTGAATTTAGTAGATGAGAATCAATAAATGAACCATTTACTGAATGTAAAATTGACTTTTATAATTAAGAGATTGCTGGAAATATATATATATCTGAGGGAAGCAAAATTAAACTGCATTGTGTCATTTGTTCACAGCAGATCCAAAAGCAATTCTTTTGGACAAAAGTTATAGAATCACATGAATCCTGGAGGAATAAGGACTTGACATTAGCTAGTCCTGCCTCCCACTCCAAGCTGGGCTGCCACCAGCACTGTCAGATCAGCTATGTGGTCTGGACTGAATCTGGTGTTCCTGTCCCAGGGACTACCACAGCACTTCTCTCCAATGACATAAAACAGGACAGTGGGAGTTTCCCATGGACAGTTCTGCTGATGAGACTTATTCCTAAGTCCTGCTGCTGAGACATTTCCTAGAGACACAAGTGACCATCTTGCTCAGACACCAGATGCTGACAGAGAGAGCCTGCTGTTTCACAGAGTGTGTGAGTACCCTTTGTAGCCTCACACAGTAAGTAGCACAGAGTGGCCTCTAATTTGTAGAATTGACTGTAGTGCAAAATTAGACTTACAGCCACAAACTGTGCTTTAGACTTCATTTTGGGTTCATACCTTCAATCATTTTGCAAGTAATGGGCTAGTACAAATTACAAAGTTAAAATAACTTCTTTGGAGGACTGAGAATTCTGATCTAGATTGAGATTCAGAAAACCTATTGTTAGTTTTTGTGGGGTTTATATAATTTTTAAATAAAGTTGACAGCAGACCCTTTCTCTTGAATGGAGCAGACTGATGCTGCAAGCACTACAGGATTTTATGACTCCTTTAAGAATTCAGAGGCTCTGTTTAACTTGCTGCTTGGGTGTGCTCCTTCTATTTGGTGAAACTCTTCCATCAGATCAAATCTCAGGTATTGAACTTATTTGACACCTTGTCTCAGTAGCTTCCATGGACTTGTACTAATTTTCCTCAGTGATTGTTTCCATATTTATTCACACGTTGCCAGTCTCACCTTTGTCATGGCTGATCTCTCTTTTACCTTGCTTATTTTATCATCTTTTCCTCTCCAGCCTCTGAGCCATGAGTTGATAAAGAGAAAAGCTAAACATAGCAACGCAATTGACCTGTCAACCTGAACCTGGAAACCTGCTTCTTCAGCACCTGACTCTGTTTATCGAAAATCAGGCATTGCAATTTACCAAAGAGAGCTCTGCCTCTGACTTTCTGCTTTCACTAAGAACTTTCTCTGAAGATTTATTTAGTATCACAAAGTATATAAAATGAGGGAAAAAAAAAAAGGCAAAAAAGCTGCCTTCTAAAGGCTCAAAGGCTTCCTTAGAAGTTCATTGCCAGATACTTTATGAAAAAGGAAGACAGATAGCATGTTAAAAACTGCAAAGTCAGCATGAGTATCCGTGAGGACCAATACAGCTTTAAAAGCATAGGGGTTTGTGGGTGGCTAATATGTAGGTACTGTGTCACAGCATTCTGAGGTTGTATGCATTTACTACTTTGGCATCTAATACAAAAAGCTCTTTATCAACTGGGGCCAGAAAAATCAAGTTATCCAATTTTTATCTAATATGGATTAGCCATTGAGTTTAAAAACCGGTGCAGATATTTGGCAATTTGATAACATGAAGTACATATTTTCATATGGCTAGTAAAATTTCGCTGTATTTAGAAAATAGGTGGTCAAACAGCATTTCTGAGTCTGTTTTTCCCCAAGAGAGAGAATGTAGATATCAAGGGAAAAAGCGGGAAGAGAAAAAGAAATGTGACCTGTGACCTAAAGAGCTCTTCTAGTTCTGCTGTCACTCCCATGGCAGTAACATTTTTACCAAAGTACAGTAATTTCACAATTATAAGCCACACCTGATTATAAGCCGCACATCTGGGTAGCCGGGTAGACCACAGGATTTGTCCATATATAAGCCGCACCTGAATATATGCCACATTTTTTTTTTTTAAGGGAGGCTCCATGTCCAACAAAGTAATGAGTTAGTAACAGAATCGCACCAGCGTGGGGCATGGTGTCAGGTGCTCAAGTTGCAAACAGTTTTCATAGACCAGCGAAGCCTTTAAAGGCAGACCCAGGCACCCTCCCGGTGCCGGATGTCCCGGCACTCCCGCCCCCAGTGCTGGCTGCCGTGGCCCCCGCCTGCTCAGTGGTGGCAGCAGCGGCGCCTGGTGGTAGCAAGCCCCTGCCTGCTCTGGCGGCGAACCCCCGCACCCCGGCGGCAGGTGGGGCAGCGAGGCTGCGGCAAGCGGCGGCGCGCGGGCTCACTGCGGGGTGTAGGGGGGTGTGCCGCAGCAAGCGGGAGCTTTCTGCCGGGGGGCTCCACTGGGGCATGGGGGCTCGCTGTGGGGGGGGCACCACCGGGGCACAAAGCCCGCTCCGCACCTGCCCCCAGCCCGCCTAGCCGTGGAGCCCAGTGGCAGCGGGTCCCTCCTGCTCCGTGGAGCTCGCCAGCAGCAAGCCCTCTCCTGCTCCGCGGAGCTTGCTAGCAGCAAGTCTCTGCACCCCAGCGGCACCCGTCGTCAGAGAGCCCACATGCCGCCAGTTGCCGCGGCCCCGCTGCCCCGCCCACCGCCGGGGCGCGGGAGCTCGCTGCCGGCGGGCTCCGCTGGGGTGCGGGAGCTCGCTGGGGGTGGGGGGGGCACCACCGAGGTGCAGGGGCAGCGCCTCCGGGTCGCAAAGCCCGCTCCCCATCTGCCCCCAGCCCACCTGGCTGCGGCTCCACGGCAGCTCCCCGGCCGGCCGCGGCTCCACGGCAGCTCTCTCCCTGGCCAGCTCTCACATCCAGGTTGGCATTTTGCTGGGATTTGTCCATAGATAAACCGCACCTGATGATTAGCCGCACCACTGGCATAGGCTGCATTCTTCAGTGAAAAAGGTGCGGCTTATAATCGTGAAACTACTGTAATTTTTTTAACATTTGTCTAATTTCTCCCTAAAGATGACCAAGCAGGAAGTGGGTATGGACCTCCCTTGGCAAGGCATTTCAGACCTTTTACTCTTACAACCATCTTTTATTAGATAAGTTTTGTCATTCTTCCTTCTGCAGAAATCAAATACTGGGGCCTCACAAATGCCAGGCAGAGCAGAGAGGTAATTTTGTGTGACTTGCAGATGATACTCCTGTCTATAAAATCTTGAAAGATGCTTGTAAAATCATCTCAAATTATAATCCTGTCGTGTCTGTGGTCTCTTCCAATGTCTTTTGAAGATGTAGTCAGTTCCTTTTGTGTTCAGGCCTCTAGATGTTGTGTGAAACAAGCACACAGGAGGAGGTCCAGGATTATGCTAACAAAACCTCACTCCGTTTGTCCTTCCACTCCACTTGTGAGCCAGGGTATGTGGTCACTGAGTGTAGCTGTGAGCCTGCACATGACCTGCCCTTGTTTCATCAACACTCCACCTGGCTTATGTGTCATGTGAACCAGGGACAAGAGCATAAATAACAAAATGAAGATAAGTGACTCCTACTGCTTCTCCTCCAGCTACTCGTTACCCATTATAGGAAGGAAATTCTACCAGTGGGACATAATGTTTTGTTCTCCTCAAATCCATTCTGGCTATTACTCATCTCCATTTTCCCTTCAAAAATATTTGATAATAAATAGATCTACTTTTTCTTTCTTTGTTTTCCCTGAAAATTGTACAAGTTTTCCTTATTATTCCCCATCAGTTTCTGAAGACAAATGTGATCTTTACTCTTCTCCTGTCTCCAGGAAAAACTGGAAAGAGAGAAATTTAAGGACAGATAACTAAATGCACAGGTGGAAAGAACTGTCTTGGTGGAGAAAACCATGTGAAATAAGGGTTGTTGGAAAATCACTTAACAGACCTGCATATGGAAGCATGAAAAGAAATACAAAGAGCATTTCTTGTCATGAAATGTCAGTGCTAAATTAGGAATATAGAAATTAATGTTCTTGATGTTGTATAGAAGTTACTGCTGTTGATGCTGGCAAACACAACTTCATCTAGAGAAACAAGTTTTATTTTTGCTTGCTTAAACATAAGTTATCTCTTCTTATCTGGACAGCCAAACTTCAGAATAAAAATATGCAGAAAATGCAGTTTAGTCTGTCATTTTCAGATGAACCTTTGAAAAGCAGTTTAGTCTGCATTGAAAAGATACACAGGATCTCCACAATGCAACCTTCAACAAGAACCATGTGCTTACTCTATAAGCAAATCCTCTTTTCTTCTGTGGCAGGTCGAGAACTTCAGCTGTCAGAGGAGGGTTTAACACCCAGTGCTAAGAGTAGAAATTGTTGTATGACTTCTGCTTATCCTTGGATTCTGACAAAACAGGGGGAAAATCTCTACAAGTAATTGTGTTCATCAGTACTCAAGGTCTAGTTTACCCAAATTTCCTGCTCTCAGACTTCTACGGTTGCTTTATAAGCAAATAAAATACAAATCATTTATTCATACCACATATATTAAATCCTTCTGGGAATTACACACTGTAATCTTTCTCATATGCTTATTCAGATGCTCCCCAATGTCATTTTTTCCTGATTGTCCAGAACAACATTTTGCACAGACCTGCAAGCACATTTTGGGTGTTTGTGCTATACAACCCAGTAGATACAGAGAGTTTGAATTGTGTACACACCACTAAGTGCACAAAGTCGTATGTGGTGCGGTGCTTCCTCTCTGGTCCTCTTGAAAGTTAATGGATGGCTGGGAAGCTGTATTGCTGACTGATGAGCTGTCACTGTTCATAAAAGGCACAGCTTTCAGAGGGAAAGCTGAGTGATTCCAGTAAGTTTGTAATAAGAGGAAAGTAATCTAGGATTGTTTTCAGTCTCAAAGTCCACATCTGTACACATGTGAACTCATGTACTTTCACTGAAGTCAGTAAGTCCAGGCTGATTTACCATAGCTGAGCAGTGTCTGGATGTAATTAATCTTTGGGGTTTGGGGTTTTTTCTGCCTAATCTGGCATCCACTGTAAGCCAAAGCACATTAATGAGACTGTATGAATTGCCTGTAAAAGCAGGCATATCTTATTGCCTTGCTGGTGAGTGCACAGGAATGCTGTATTCCTAGTCTAGCCAAAATGATGCAAAGGGTAAACAGCTCTCTCCTTTTATATTTGACAGGAAAACATAGGGCATAGGTGAAACAGCAGTATTTTTTTTTAATTTCTGGTGACTTAGAAACAGATCCACAGACAAACAAAAGGCTTTTCAAGTCTCTGGAATCACTCTTACAGTGCTTGGGAGAGAAAACATAGAGGTGCTTTTTCATATAAACCACCACACATCACAAAACATAGGATCCAGTATCCAGTCTGCCTCTTTCCTCCTTCCTAAGGAGTGAATATCTGCATCACTGGTTTACAAAACCATCCACATGTTTACTGCTTTTCCCCTGCGTGATGCGTGGCAGGGGTGGATCACAGGGCCATAAACTGGCAGGCTGGGCACCCTTCTAGCAGGAGGTGAGCGACACGGGCTTGAGTCTGCAGAAACAAGAGCAAATGGAATTTGTCTCTCACAGACTGCATTGTGCACATCTCAGCATACCTGGGTAAAGTCCCTCTGAGGAGACAGGCCCTATGGGAAACATTCCCTAGCCTCTTACTGCTAATTATAGGTGTAATCTACTAAATGCACCATCTGGGAAGTGAGACTATTTAAAGTACTTTAAGACTCTCTAGCTCTCTAAGGCACTATGTAAAATCAAGTGCTATCCTCATTGACAAAGACTGGGCTACATTATCCATACATTTCATTGACTATTGGGTGTGACTTAGGTTTTAAAAATTCCTGGTGTCCTTTTACAGATGGATGATTTGAAATCTGAAATTATTGCTTCTTCACTTCTACTGTGCTTCACTACACTGCTGAGCTATCAAATATTTGAGTGTTGTGAACTGGGATTACTTTTTCCCCCCATCCTAAACCCCCTCAGAATTCCAGTATTCTGCGTTTGAAGAATACTGATTGTCAACACAGGAAAAAAACCAAACCCTTCTTTTAGACACATCACATGCAATTCCAGCCAACCATGCTGAAGAAAAAGGCAAGATGATGAGGTGGGGAGGGAAGAGAGGGTTAGATAGAAAGAGATAAAGACAGCAAAATAAATAAATGAAATAATAATAAAAAAAATCTGCTGAGGAGTCATGTGCTTGCTATCTACAAATAATCACATTGCAGGGAAAGATTTATGCAGGTTAAAGGACAAACATGCAAGATCAAACAACTATAAAGCAGCCACAGTTAAAAAGAGGATATATATAAGTAAGCTGTCAAATCATCTGGGAAAAAAATTTCTGGGGTGTTTTTCAGAGCAAGTGACTAGGGAGAAGCCCAGATAATTTAAAAAATAATGGTATCAATTTGCCAAAGTGACAAATGGCACCTGTCAGACTTAATTCAATAACCCAAGATGTCCTGCTTAGTCCTGTATCAGCTTTTCAGTAAAAGCATTGTGAGGTTTATTTTCTCCTGGGGACAAAATATGCGTTCTGATTGTTGTTCAAGGTGCAAACTAAAACATTCAGGTTTAATGTATATTATTCATTCAGAAATGCATATTCATGCAGGAAGATACTATTGTAGCAGCTGATAAGCCAGAGGAGAGTCTGTACTGCTTTCAACCCCAGGATGTCAGAAATTATTTTTCAATGCCCTCCATTCTCAGTGCTCATGAAAGCCCAATATTGAATCTGTACATTTAAAATTATAACCAGAATCCTTGCTGCTAATATTATAATTTTGTTTTCAAGGCAGTAAGATTTCAAGAATCAAAACAATAAGATGTCATTTAACACCTAGTTTTGGAGATACAAGTTTCATTTTTATAGTTATGAGGGTAACAGCTCGCTGTGTTTTTCAAAATGAGAGCTGAGATCCTTGAATGTAATTCTAGAAACTGGGACTTCACAAAAATACCAAATAGCATGACAGAAAAAGAGAGAGACAGGGGGTAAAAAAAGCATCTATCAGCATGCCACTTCTTTTCCAGACAAATTCATAAACTAAACCAATCTCTCCCAGAAGTATTCTGGTGTCATGTGTATTTTTACAACCCATCCTTGTTTGCAGTGGATATGGATGAAAAAGCAGGAACATAGTGGTGAAAGGTCAAAGAAGTACTGGTTTCTTGTGGGACCAGGGATCAGGAAGGGCACAAATGTGAGAGGTTTCCACATGCAATCTCCATTCCTAGAGGCATCCAGGCCTGATTTTACCCAAATAAGAGAGGAAACTATCCTTTAGGAAATCAGGAAAATTTGCATCTGAAGTAAGTATAATGAAGAAGGCAAGTTTTTTGGAACCACCTATGACTTTAAATATTTGTTTTCAGTAAACCAGATCCAACTGCCGCCAGTGCAGTCTGGAAACAAAGGCATTCTTGTTTCCATGTAGCCTTGCCAGGCTGACACTCCTCAGCTACTTGGAGAACTAAAAGTAGCAATGCTGGAAGCTCCCCAGTTCTGGACATCATGTTCCAGTTAACAAAAATCAGCCTGACACTCCTGGCCGTGACCAAAGAATTGGGGGGCCTGAACACAGAGTTCATGTCAATTAGTGAAACATAACATTGCATGCCTTCTTGACCTTTAAGAGCTGGAATGAATTTGCCAAACAGGAAAGAGTAGGAATGAAACAGAACGAGTAATTCAGAAACCCTCTGGGTATAATCTGCTGCTGCCTTGCACCTCCAGGCTCATTTCAGGTCTCTTGGCAGAGGAGCCCATGAGTGTCAGCACATTTCCAGGGGTGAGAGCAGAATCCTGCATAACCTGCTCCACCACTTCTGCCTGTGTGAATTAAAAGAATGTGGTGTTTTATTCTCAATTGACACTGACAGAAATGTGTATCCTTATGTAGCTCTGACACTTGCTGTCCTGGCAGGGTTATTAACCAAAAGCCACTGCTTGTGAGTGATGCACTGAAATAAAGACATCAGAACAGCAGTACAATCTCAGGCTTTGGGTCCTTCTGCCCCATAATTTGTTTTCTGATTATGCTATAGGCAGTGACAGGTGGAGGAATAAGGTTGGAGCAAGAGTATTCAATCCTCCTCTCTTCCAGTATTGAGAGGTTTTCTGATTATTTTCTAGTCTAACACACTAATTTTTTGTAATCCCCCTCTGGTGATCTCACTGATCTCTTTTAGCCCCCCAAAAGGAAAAAAAAAGTGCTTTGGTTTCCCAAAACTGTGTCAACATAATGATTGGGTTTTTTTCCCCTGGTTTATTCTCTGTGTTTTCCCCAATAATTCTAAATACTGGATTTATTTTTGTTGCTGCTAATCCAGCACTGAGTTTATAAAATACACCTGGATCACCTGTCCCAGTCATGCTCCCTCCCACTTCTTCTGGACCTGCTGACTGGCAGAGCATGGGAAACTGAAAAGTCTTTGACTTAGAGAAAGCAGCGCTCAACAACAACTAAAATATCCATGTATTACTAACATTTTTCTCATTCTGAACCAAAATCACAGCACTGTATCAGCTACTAGGAATAAAATTGACATTATCCCAGATGAAACTAGGACAGGAGGAAAACTTGTGGCTGGGCAGCACAGATTTTATCCTCATGTGATTTGAATTCACCTGATCCCCCTTCAGGCTTTCCCCTAGCAAGGAATGCTTGTCTGAATTAAGGGAGAGATGCAGGGCTTCGGGAAGCCACAGGAAAAAAGGGAGAAGCAGCTGTGCCTGGAGGTGGGAAGGCAGCTATTGCTGTGCAGGCTGGAGGGCAGCATCCAGTTTTCCTTCCAGCTGCCTGTCCTGTGACTGCATGGTCCTTCTTTACAAGCTGGGGTTAAACCATGACACTTTTCTCTCAGAAGGCTCCTGAGGAAATACAGGCAGTGAAATGTAGAGAGTGAGGTAGATGAATGGTACATCTGGTGGCTGCTGAGGGCAGGATGACTTTTCCCAGCACCTGCTGAAAGCTGCTGCCATTGCCCTTTACCCCTGGCCTGGCCACAGCACCCTGCCCAGCTGCACTTGGGAACACAAATCTGTCCCTTGGGAACAGACGTGGTCAGTGAAGTCTATGCCAGTGAGACAGCAGCTGTCTGTATCTGTTCTGTTTTTCTTTGTTTGGGTTTTTTTGTTGTTTTTGTGTTTGTTTGTTTGTTTGGGGTTTTTAGGGTTTTTTTGTTTTGGTTTGGTTTTTTTTTCTCTTGCTATGATTCACATGCTCTTCCTTGATAGCTGCTACCTTCTGCTCTCAAAATTGTGCTGCAGTGTATTTCCCTGTTTGTTATACTTTGGGAGCATTTTCAGGAGTGTCTCCAGAGCTGCCCACCCTGGCCCCAGCAACTCATCCTTCCTTTGTATCCCTAGCTCCCAGACATTCCCCCTTGGCAGCCCTGCTGCTGGGACCTGCAGGCATCCCCAGGTACAGAGGAAAGAATTACAACAAGGAAAAAAGCAGAAGTAGCTCATTAATAAAGAGAGCTGCATCCACTTTAATCTGACAGCCAAGGAACTGCTTTCCCTGGCTTCTGACCAAGCTCCAAATTATTTTTGCTAGTCTGTCCCTGGAGCAAGGCTGCACAAGGAGTCAGTGAGGGCATCCTGAGCACTGGAACTAACTTCTCATGCCAGATCAGATCAGTGACTCAACAGGAAGAGATTTTCTTGGTGTGTTACCAGCAGTGCCATCAATGACACCATCATCAGGCAGGGAGTTTCCTAGGGAAGATTTCTCCGGGACACTGTCATTATGTCAGGCCTTCTTTGAATACCCAAAACTTAGGAAGCTTGTCTATATGACATGTGTGTATGGGGGATTACATTTGCACTTCTCCCAGGGAAAAATAAAATATAAAATAGGCTTTTAATATAGAACAAAAGATGGAGATGGATTTATTTTGGGGAGAAAAAAACCAAACAGGCCTGGGCACTAATTTCAGAAGATCTAGACTGGATGCTCAGATTATCCTTTAAATGAGAACAATGCATATTAGATCAAAACACAGCCAAAATTTGTCTGTTAATGTTCAGTGATATGGACCATTCTATGTAATTATTTGCTACATCCTTGCTCGTCATGAAAGCTCATTATCAGCACTGTACCTTTTGGGCTGTGGAGAGGTGTGTGCGAGTGGAGCATCCAACACTGGGATCAGCAGCAGGACTGGGGAACGTGCAGCTTTCCCAAACCTGCCACTGTTCACACACTGCACTGACATTGTGCAGCTCCTAATATTTTGCTGCTCTAGGCAACCACCTGTTATGCTTTTTTGTTGCAAAGCCAGTCTGCCTGGAAACACTTCTAGTCCACGAGCAATTGCTATGCATTAGGTCATTGCAGAGATGTTGTGGACTGTAGATGTTGGGATCTGAAACATGAAGTACAGCATTGCTTTAGGATTAGATTACCTTCACTCTTGTCCATGGCAGCAGAGCCTGGTGCAAGTTCCTCTACATCACGAGAGCTTCTGTTTATGCTATGGCAGGCAGAATCATGCACCCAAACTCTGACTTTAATAACTAT
The DNA here is from genome assembly GCA_009812075.1 of Sialia sialis. Taxonomy (NCBI): domain Eukaryota; kingdom Metazoa; phylum Chordata; class Aves; order Passeriformes; family Turdidae; genus Sialia; species Sialia sialis. Next base: position 27,768,274 of record VRYO01002297.1, read on the forward strand.
TGTTCTCTTTCATGAAACACAGTACTAAATACTGTACAAATCAGCAGAGTGATAACCCCCACAATCCCCCCCACACCCCCAGCACTGGAGCGCAGGATGAGTGTGCTGCATGAGCTGCTGTCCTCAGGATGGCCAGGAATGGGGAGAGAAGTTGTGAGCTGTCATTGCAGGGTAGGCACTGACACGTTGGCAGTTTCACAGGACTGCAAGCCTCACTCATGAGCAGCAGCGGAAGGATGACAAGGATTTGTCCCACTTGTTCTGCACACATACAACTTGTGGCCCCTTAAAGCCGTCCTGTCTGAGCCCAGTGACTCATCAAGAGGGACACTGGAGAAGCAGAAAGGAAGTAGCAGAGCAGCACACAATGGTTTCCAAGTGAGAGGGTTCCTGGTAGAGAGCCAGGTGCTGATGCCCTGGCTGTGTGGCACTCGATGGAGCTGTGTGGGGCTGAGTGCTTCTTGCTGTATGGGTGTAAGAAGGGTGCCTGTCCTCAAGCAAACCAAAATAGGCCGTACTTATCTCTAAGTGGATGTCTGCTATTCCACTTGCGTGCAGGATATGCAATACATCTGGAATAATTAATTTCTTAGCCTATTGTTACTTTCTTGTGTATCAGATGTTTGCTGCTTCTGAAGCCTGTTGACTGTATTCAATATCACTTCCTGTTTAACTTCGTTATTCCGGTCTTAAAACTTTTTTTTTAGGGCACGTCTTTTTATTTTCCCTTGAACTAGAGAATTTGCCTGAAGTATGGATGAGTCACAGATACCATATTTCCTCTTCTCTGAAGCACACTTACATTTTTGAAGAATTACAACTGACAATGATCAGCCGTACTTCCAAAATACCCTTTCAAGGAGAAGGAAGGAAGAACAGTGATGCTGAAATCGGCCTGAAAGGTAGATGGCTGAAAGTGGGGGAGAAAGAGAAAACACAGAGTCTTAGAAGGGCAGGCGGATGCAGGCACTCACTGTGCAGCATTTGATGGTGCTGCTCAACTGATACCATTCCTGCAATTGGAGACACTCTGTCATTCCTGTCAGCAGCCATTCAAGCATATCACCAGCAGCTCTGGTTATGAACATCAGGAGCAAAAGGAATACATATTCAGAAAGTCAATTCATTTCCTTGGCTTCTAGCCCAGCATTTTTTGAAGTGCAGAAGATTTGTTTATAATTGGGTGTAAAAGGTGCTGCCAAGCCTGCATTACCCCAACAAAGCCATTATACTGGTTTTAGCTGAAAGAGAGTTCTAGCTCTCCTCATCACAGCTGCTGTTTTGGATTTGTCATGAAGACAATGTTGATAACATAGGAATGTTTAGTAGTTATTGCTAAACACTGCTCAACATCAAGGCCTTGTCTGCTTCTCAGCTGTTCTGCCAGCAAGTGGACTGGGGGTACACAGGGAGCTGGGAGGAGATCAGCTCCAGCTGATCAAAGGGATGTTCTGTACCATAAGGTGCTATGCCCAGCAATCAAAGTTATGGGAAAAGTTTGCCAGAGCTACTGCTGCTCAGGCTGGCTGGGCATCGCTTGGCTGTTGGCAAGCAGTTATGGGGGATTTTTTTGCTTCACTTATTTTTTTCCTTATTTGGCTTTTCCTTGTTGCCTTTTTTTGCTTTTTAAACTGTTGTTATCTCAGCCCATGAGTTTTCTAGATGTTGTCCTTCCCATTCTCTTTCCATTCCAGCTATGAGAAGGATGTGAATGAGTGGCTGGGTGATGCTTAGCTGCCTGACAAGTCTAACTCACAACAGCCATATAGGTTCAGAGCTGTTCCATGTTGTGCCTCTCATCTGAAGTATTGCAGAAATGTATCATAAAGCCTTTTATTTTTGTCTCAAAAAACAACAGCTTGTCTTTGTGTCTTAAGCTGTTTCCTAAATCGGGTCTTGTGGATTTGTTTCTGACATTTCTATGGGATTTTTTTTGTTGTTGTTGAAGTTTGTTTGGTTTGCTTTTTTTTTTTTTTTTTTTTTGCATAAAGCTGTGACAAGTATTTGCCTCATAAAGAAATCTACTACTGAGGTCATTAAGGGCTAAAGTTTAAAGGGCTGCTATTGTCTCTGTCTTTTCATCCCCAAATTGTAAGGCTGTAAGGAGTTCAGTAATGGAAGTCCTTTCTGTGAGTATCAGAGTGAAAATCAGGCTCCTCATATGCAGTCATTGACAAGACAGGCTAATTCCAGCTGTCTCTTTCTGTGCATTAGAGTGCCTTACATAAAAGCCCATCAAGCACTCACCCCTATTAGAGAGTCCTTGTGTAATGATTGGTGATGGCACACTGCAGTCGGCTGAAGCCCCACAAAGGGTCCCTCTGACCTTCACTCCTGACTGGAAGATCATGTTACAATCTCACTGCACTGAACTAGTTATTCCAGCAAATCTTTTGTATTGTACTTCAGGACAAGGCAGGCTCTGTAGCTGCTCTTGTGAAGAATCATAGGTTGGGAGAGGCCTGCTCTTTATTCTGCTTCTGTGAGACTGCACAGCTGAAAGGTGCACATAACCATCCTGCTTCCTCATTCCATGTCCTGCCTTGCCTCACCTGAAGTAACCAAAACATTATTAATTGTTCTTATTACCTACAGGCAGCACACAGGACTGATAGGACAGGAAAGTGTGAGCACTCAGGTGCTGCATTGTGGCAGGCTGGTTCACTGGAGGTTTGCCTGGTGGGACACAATCTGGGATGGAAAGGACAGGATAGCAGAATAGAGTGAGATACTCATTATCCATTTAAAAAAATAAATTCATTAAAATAATAAAAAGAATCTCTGTATACTTGCTTATTTGGCTGAAAATCTGATAAATTCTGATACATTTCAGAAGAAAAAAAAAGTGATGGAATACTAAACAGTAACTATTTAATTTTCCTTTTTTCAGCAGTTAACAGTGACTATTCATGGGTCCTGTTGTCAGGGGTAGTTTATTCCCCAGGATTTAGCAAGCTAAAGCACAATCCCTACCCTCTGTTCAAGAGCCTGGAATAGTGGAAGGGCAAGTGAGCACCAGCAATCAGCTGCCCAACCATGTCTAACCATATGCCTGTTGAAAGCGGCACATTCTTGTAAAGTGGCAGGCAGTGTCTTTATGCTACATTTTCCTCTTGACAATGCTGGAGCTATAATGTGGGAAGTTTGAAGAAGATAAAACCAAAACAGACAAGGGGAATCAGTTTTTCTTCTGGGATTTAAACCAAGAGGATCTACAACTGCCAATTACGGTTGTCATGCCAGGTAACAATGTAAACCAGTGAGAAAAGAGATGGTACAAACAGATAGTTATGGATAGTGTGAAAGGGGTGATAGGCCAGGACTCTCCTGTTCACAAATCCTTTGTCATAACCACTTTTCCATTGTCATTGTCATCTCTCTTGCATCAGTGCTGGGAGCACTAGTAAGGTGCTGGGACACGAAGGATAGGAGCCTGATAGTCTGAGATGTCAAAGCGCTTGACGGTTCACATCCAGGTATCGAGGAGGGCAAGATAAAAGTAGACTTCAGTGTACCCTGCTTCATTGCTACTCTCAACCTCCTTGATGTTGATATTTCTGTGTCCTATACCTCTAGTTTCTTCTGCCTTAGTTCCTTGGAGAACACCATGCCTTCTCCAAGAAGGCACACCAGGCAGCTTAGCAGCCTGGATAAGCTTTTGTGCCTGATGTTGCTTTGGATGATACCCTGTCAAGGGGTGGTATTTACGACTGTATCCCATCGTAAAAAGTGCCACCCTGCCAGATGATTTTCTGAGTCTGCAGTACCTTTTGGAGCACTGACACTCCTGAGGTGTCAATCTGGTCAGTTCTCACTTTTACAGCATCACTTACCCGTGGTGCACTGATGTTCTGCAGTTGCTGGCCAGATACATAATAGGATTCTTTACAAAGTAGAATGAGGGATGTGCTCCATTTGGCTCCTTTGATTAGGTCTGCCACTTTTGATACACACATACAAGCATGTCTGTGTGTATATACAATCCTGAATGAATTCCTCGTTATAATGCACACCAGAGGTGTCTTTTTCCACTAGGGGACAGCCTCCAATCAAGACTTCAATTCTTTGGAACAATTTTTGAAGTGTTAAATTCTGCTTCCAATTCTGCTTTGGAATAAATTCAAAGCTTTTCAAAGGAAAAGATGAGGTTTTCAGTTCATGCTGTCTCTGAAGAAATGGCTAAACTCCACCTTAAAGCTTCAAGACCTTCTGTTAGAATCTTTATCAAAGTCTGTATATTTTCATGAAATATTCTTGCTTTGACTTAATCAGCATTTTAATAGAATGGCTAAAAACTGTGGTGCACATCAATCAAAGTATGTTTAGGATAGCTGTTTACACTGTGTTTGTTATGAGTTTAAAGATCACAAAGATGGTCAAATGTTTTAACACTTCAGATTGAGAGACTTTTTGAACTTCCTGCTCTGCACAAATCCTATTCTTCCCCTTCAAGTGGAAAAATTAATGCAGTGATTAACAAAGGTACATCTGAAACTGGGATTTCTCCCTACAGACTGCAAAGGTTGCAGGAAGTGTTGTTTCCAGTAATTGAATACGGTGATATAATTTATAACTGCTCAGCTACAACTTTGCACAAATCAGACAAAATGCTCCTAATTACTTACATTATCTGTTTATCACAACACCATGATTTTCTGACCAAAGATGATATTTCCTCTTTTATTTACAGCCTTCCAGGAGGCAAAAGGTTTCTGAGAACTGGAATTGCTTGGCTTCTTACATCACTGCCAGTCACATGGGCTGCCCCTCATGCTGCAGCATTTGCAGCACCATACATCCTGTTGCTAAACCAGCTGTCCTGTGATGCAGGCATACATGCAATTTTTGCAGGTATATGTACATGAGTAATGTGCCCACACATACAAGACATTAATTTGGTTTGAAAGAGATAATGTTTTCTTCTTTCTTTGAGTTTGTGGGGTTTTTTTTAAATCTGAATTAATAAAGCAACTCTGATACAATCAGAGCAGGGTTGTGTTTTTTTGTAAATGACTCAAAATTGGCTTGTGGTTTGGTGTTTTGGGGATTGGTTAGTTTTTGATTCTTTTTCCCCCTAGCATTTAATGTCCTCAGGTAATATAATCCCCAAGCAAAATTATATTGCTTGTTCTAAAGCAGGTCTGATTAGCTCCAGTGAAGCAGAACATTGATATGATAGTCTATTACATCTACTTTCTGTGTTTCAAATCACTAGCATTGTGTTTAGCATTGACTGAAACACAGGAGATAATGGGCAGCCCATTGACTGTCTCTGAGCTCGATGCTCAGAGGAGTTTGGGGTGGAGAAGGCGATCAGCTCCTCACATAAACACTGCAGCAGCTTTGCTGCTGAGCACTGAAGCTCCTTTCCTGTGTCATGGGTGCAGTGGTCAAGACCATCCCTGCATTTGTCAACTCCTTTGTCATTTGTGTTCTGAGGAAAGGAAAATATTGAGCTGAAATGTGAGAGCTCTGGGATTTTTGCTTTAGTAAAGCAAATAACATCCTGTGATTTGCCCTGATACGGCTTTGTAGTCCCAACATACAAAACATGGTTTAAAAACTTGAACAGAAATCCTGATTTTCATACAAAACCAAAGTAACACAAAGTCTATGCAGAGATTTAGGAGCAAATGAGCTCCTTCCCAGGAGCAAGGCTGCCCTCCAGCTTCACAAGAGACAAAAAATTTCAATGCAGGTGAAGAAGGTGGAGTGGTTAGTGTGGAGTGCCAGGAGCACACTTTTCTCACTGTGCAGTTTGGTGCCTGCTCCTTCCCACTGCATGGTAGTCCTGGAAGCTCCCAGAAGAGGGGAGTGCTCTCTGCTTTGCTTTGTGGGATCAAGTGGCTATAACAACTAATCTGCAGCACTGAAAAATAACCAGGTGATATCAGCCTTTTTTTCAAAGCAGAGAGGCAAAAGATAAGGAGAAAAAAGAAAGGGAGGGACTGCATGGGAAAGTTTACCAGTATGTGTAGAAAAGGCGGAATTCTGTTCCAGAAAGGAAATAAACTAAGATGTACAACATTCCCTGTAACATTTCACTTGGCCATTCAGGCAGGGCCTTTTTGAAGTCAGTGGGAGTCCTTCCACTGCTTTCAGGAGTTTTTGGAACAGGACCATCCAATTGTTTGGCTTGTTGACACAATTTGCCCTTTCCCTGTTGCTTTAAATGAATAGTACAAGGGAGAAGTATTGGATTCTCCTCTGCTCAGAAGGTACTTAATGTGTTGTAGCTGCACCCAAATGTGTTGAAGCAAATGGGTGGGCCCAGCAGCTCAGTGTTTATTTACCTACACTAGTGCTGAGTTTACATCAGCGCAGGAGATTGAGCAGAGGACGTGGCCATGGAAACTGGACAGCAGGAAAGAATGACCTAGCCTGCTGAACAAGGGCTGCTTTGGAGCAAACTATTGCACTGGGAGCAGAGGCATTCCTTAACCCTACCCCTTCCAATACAGGTTCCTTTTCAACATATTTGAACTCCTTTTCAACACCTTTGAACTCCTTTTCAACATCTCTGCAGTTTTGGCAGAAGGTTCTGCTCTGTGACCAGCAGAGGGTTAGAGGGGATTAGACGTATTTGCATGGTTTGGGTGGGGTTGGAGTTGTGCTAATCTTTAGTTTAGAGGTCACAACTCTTCAGGAAAAAAAAAAAAATAAGTTGCTTAGATACAAACTCAGGGAAATGTCATTCTTTTCTCTGTCCATCTACAGGGGTGAAGGGGAGAAATAGAAAGGAGAGAGATGCTCACAGATTAGGTTAGCTGGAAGGCCAAGCCTGCAGATTTCTATCACACTCCCTGTTTGCAGTTTTCCAGATAGATTTTATGAGTCTGAGTATCCCGAAGGGGAAAAAAAGCCCACAAAAACTGTATTGGAATTCTATTAATTATTTTAAAAGTAAAACAAGTAGCTGAGCTTTTGTTTTGAATGTTTAAGTGAAAAGTGAGAGGCCCAATGTCTCTCTAAATGCAGAATCATTCATTTAGAAATGAACCTTTGTTTTTCCTTAAGATATAATAAGTCACAGAATGTGTTGCTGCGTGTTGGGTGTGACAGACCTGCTGCTTCAGACTATCCAGTGCTAAAGTACTCTGCTGCAGTGCTCTGCTGCACAATGATTGCTCTGTCTTTGTAATGTCCCTAGATTGGGATCCTTCATATGATGTTTTAGTGTGTCTGTTCTGAAATGCTAGTAGTTGGGATTTTACTAGATGCTACTCAGTTCAGGCCAGTCCTGAAATAAAGACCACCTCTCTTGAATTCACTGTTCTGACAAAACATAGGGCACTGGTGTCATGGTGATATGGCTGAGGAAAACTGCTGTGACTTCTCAGGGCTTACAGATAAGCACGGGTCTCTTCTCCAGGATGGCTGATCCAGGTAAAGAAGGATGCCAGAAGTGAAGGACAAAACTCTTACAGCAGCCTCCACTTGGTCTGTTAGGAAACATGCTGAATGTCCAGCAAGGGACTTCTGGTGGCGTGGACACAGCTCCACTGGAGCGTGACGTAGGGTTGTGGATGTGCATTAGGGCACGGCACCCTGGTGGCTGAATTAAGTGTTTCATTCAACACTTGTGTGCCACCCAGTACAGGTCTGTAGCCAGGCAGGCCCCTCTTTTAGCTACTGTGCTGCTTGGCTTGTGAGCCAAAATGTTGTGGTGCAGAAAGGGAAAAATTGCCTTTTGATGTGATACCTATCAACAAGTTTTAATGTATTCATCTCTCTATTATACGAGCAGACATTTTCTAATTGTGACCCTACGAATTCTTTTCTCTCACAAGGTGTGGCTGTGTTTATGCTGACTGGCTGAAATATGAGCCCACAGACTTAGACCAGTAATACCATACAAGTTGTAATGTTTTCAGACTCCAGGGTATTGGTTAGCTGCAAAGCTGCCAAAGGACATTCCACAGTCAGAGGAAATTGAGTGTAGGTGGGCAGCCCAGAGCCCTAGTGCATACTTAATAAACTCTCCATTATTATACTTAAAGGGGTGAGTCACACAATAATCATTCTGCAATCAAATTCACTGTTGAGTGTGTTGTTTTTTTCCTTTTAAGTCAAATGTCATGTAAAAGTTGTCAATGCCTCCCAGAAGTTTAATTTCTGAAAGTGGGAGAAAATGAAGCGAAACTAGCTAGCTGACACATCTACATGTGTGCAAATGCTACCTTAACAATGCACTGCTTGGGTTTTTTTATGTGCCACAAATAAAATATTATTTTGTTGTCTGAGGCTGAGGGACTCTGGCAAAAAAAGGAGCTTGGACATCTTTATTGCGTGATGTCAATCAGAGATCTCCAGTATTAAGCAGGCCTTCAGTGCTGGGGAAGCATGCATAATATGCTTATACCTGGCTAGCACCACCCACTGGTAAGTAGGCAGTCACTCACAGAAGGCATAAAATATCAATACATTGTGTACACACAAAGTATTTTTCCCCAAGGATTAATCCAGTCGGGTGTAAGAAAGAAATTGTTGAAATTTTGTTATGCCTAAAACAAGTTTTTAAAGTAGAGAGCCTTTTCCAAGAGACCTCCTAAGATAGTGCCTGGTGCAACCAGCACTGGTTATGACAAACTCCAAGTGACTGGCCCATGGTGGCTCCCTCTAAACTCATGCTGATTAAAAGTTACCCCTCTGCTGTTTTGGTGGGGTATGATGACACTACTAAATGGTCATGGGAAGAGCTCCTCAGAGATTTTGAAGGCTTTGTGTGATCCTTCAGCATCCCTGTCTACCCAATAGTCATGATAGTCCTTTTCCAGAGCTTGCTATCCATGTTGCGCACGGGAAAACCCCATCCCCTACAACGAACAGTCCCAAGGAGCATCTTCTGCCCAGGGATGCTCAGGATTTCTCTTTCTTCTGGGTTTGTCTCCCATGATTTTTCAGGCAGGGTAAGGGTGGAGTGGTGCTTTGGTCAGGAATGTCTTCCAGCTCTTCTCCTGTAATGGAAGAATTTTAACTTAGTGAAACCACTGAGATCTTGCCCAGTCTACTGCAGTCTCCATGAGTCACAGGCAGCACCAGCTGACACATCTCCTTCAGATATCAGCAGCTGGTAGTCACAGAGGCAGAAATAGGAGAATACAAGGAGTATTCAGCAATGGCAGTCCTCCCTTTTTACTTGGTTACTTCTTAGATTAACCTGTTTAAAAAGTCAATAGTATTCTGACAGCATAAATGAGGAGAAGCTTGTTTCATTCAGATGATGTTAAGAATTCATTTGAAGCCATTTTTCCTGGCCTCTGTTTTGTTCTTCAGAGACATCCTAGAAAACCCAAACCTCTTCATTCCATTGCACAGTTTCCATGTTGTCCTGCTTCATCTTTTGTCTTCAACTACACCTCAAGGGAGCAGTAATGCTATAGAAATGCTACCTAGCCCTGAGACAAGCCAGAAAACAGGTGCCACTCACTATTCATCCAGGGGGCACTCAGTAACTATTTTATTCTTGGAACCAATGCTGGCAACTTGAATGCTGAGGTGAAGGGAGCTAATGGCTACACAGCTATTTGTTTCATCATCTTTTCACCAAACCCACTTTTTTCTTCTGCCACTTCAAACAATATTATTCTTGTGGAGGCTGCATTTCAGTGGTTCAGTGACCACTGGATAAATTGTCCTTTGTACCAGAGTGTTTATATGGCTGTTTTTAATTTGAAATGGGCAGTGCCACAAAAACTGTAAACATTATCAGTTGCTGTTTTTACTTCCTTCCTTTGGAGCAGGAATGAATGAAACCGTTGGGATAAATAAGACTGTATTACTCATGTTCTTAACTAATCTGAATCTCAGATGAATTTTCCCCTGCGGACAGATATTGCTCTTTCTCTGGCCAGTCTGCAGTTTGAGTATCACATTCTGTTTGTTGCTTCTCCCCATGGATTCAAATTGATCTCCTGTTGTCCTTCGCTTGCCTCTCCACCCTCAGAACAATGCCTTGTCTTACATGTTGCACCCAGGCAGTCCTTTAAGGCATTACTCTTTGGGTTTTCCTGTCTCAGAGTGCCTAGCAAAGCTAGGACTGTGTTCATACTACTGAAGATAATAAAAGCTTTTCCATCAACATTAATGGAAGTTCAGTCTTCCTGTAACACACTGCTGCACATCCCAAAATCCTAGAAGCTACTCCATCTTCCAGCCACCTGGGTTGTAGTAGCTAGTAATAGCTCACCAGTGCAGTGAAGCTTACAGATGTACCTATTTTTTAATATTCTCACATCACTTTTGAGAAGTAAAAATTCTGGTGACAATTGTTCTTGGTTTCTGTGTCAGTGAATGATTCTTTTGTCTTGGCAATATTTGTGCAGCCATTAAGTTGTGCCACTCAAATGTGTCCCAGTAAAAAAATACTTGCTGTTGGCACAAAGCACAAATGTCCTCCTCTGATCTCAAAGTGATCCCCACTGTCACAGCCTGACAGACAAAGCGAGGATAGTTAAATGGTGAGCACAGAGGTTTTTAGGGAACCATGTTTCAATTTCAGTCTTCCATGAGGGTGACTTGTAAAAACAGTAAACAGAGATGGTTATTTTAAGCATTTTGAAAGACTTCTTCTCTGCATTCTTTTAAATAAATGCTATTTGTTCCCCTCTCTCTAATTGTAGGCAACTTCTGCTGTGCTTGCCAAGCCTGTTCCCTCTTCACCAGGTGATGTTTACCTATTAGTGCAGCATGAACTAGAGGTTACTCAGTGCAGCTGAATCCCAGGGTCTGCTCATTTTGTGGCACACAGCTCATTAGTCAAGATGAATGATGATGTCTCTGTTTAGAAGACCCCTTCAGTGCTGCCTCGTTTTCAGACATCCGGTTTCTGTGGTCACTGAGATTACCCTTGTTATTTGTTACTTTTCCTCTTATTGTTATCTCATCTTCTTTCTAGAGAGTGATAGTCACCTCTGCAGGGCTAAGGATCACAATAGGCAGATTGTTTTGCTGATGGAAAGCACAGACACAGTTTATCATATAGTGAACAGACTCTGAAGAGATGCTTTTACATCAGCACTTAGTGCTGAAGGTATATGGAAAAAGAGATAAAATATTGTCACTAGCGACAAAAGAAGTGCTATGAGATGAAGACAGAAGGATACACTTGAAATCATAGAGCTAAAATGCTTAGGGGTTTTAGGTAGGTCACATTGATGAAATACAAGATGAGACTTTGTAACCCTAATGTCAGATGCAGGTGTGATAGAGAGCTGTGACAGGAAATGACTCTTCCCTCTCTATGTAATGGAAATATAAAGATGTGTTAAGTGGAAGAGGTATTTTCTGCAGGATATTGGGATGAGAAAGGCACTGCAGCTACAGCCTGCATATAGCCACACAGAGAGCACCTGTTGACTAGGATTTGTTATTCCTCCTTCTCACTGTGATATCTTAGTCTCTCTGCCAATGACATTTCCTTGCTAATAAATCTCCATGGTTCCTTCCTGTGCCATATCCTACCTGTACCTTGCTCAAGCTGCGCTGCCTATCCTGAAGTTGCATATTCTTTCAGCATGAGGAGCCTCTTTCCTATATCAAAATTTCTCATTTTCCTTCTGAATTGAGGAAGTCATAGCCAACTCTACTTCAAGGAGGCAGTTGTGGCGGTAGTGATGTGATTTATTTTCTTTTATGTGAGAAGGTCAAATCCACTAATGATGTTGCTTGCCTTTCTGAAGCATCCCTTACCATCAGGAGCTGAAAGCTCATGCATTTCAGGAAAGCAGGATCCACTAAGATACATAGGTCATCCTCAAAGTGATGTACTCCAAATTGTCAGGCACATACTTTGCCCCTCAATAAAAATTACTTCACCGCTTCCTGTCACTCTTTATTTGCTCCCTCACCTTCTTTCGAGAGTCTTTTTCTCCTTTCATATGTCTATCCTTCTTCATGCAAACTAGATGTCTGCATATCATCCTCCTTCCTCTGAGCATTATATTATCATGACAGCTTGTATATATTTTGACTCTCCTGGCCTGGGTGACTTAGTTCTTATCTCACCACTTTGTCAAAAAATATTTCTCTTTTTCTTCTAAATGTTCCCCTCTTGGTCGTGACTGACTTTGTTTCTTCTCCTCCTCCCACAGAAGTGACAGTTTTTGCAGTTCCTCAAAATTAAAGTTTTAAATACCTGTAGACGATCTAGGGATCAGACTCTGTTACCATCAGGTCTTATTCACAGTATTCCCCTGTAGGAGGAATCACTCTTGAACATTAAAAGTTTAACTCAAACACAGGCCCAAATCAAGTGTCATATTGGCACATCTATATAGGTCAAGTGACAGTCAATTTCTGAGCTGATCAGGGTATTGTGCATGGATCCATCCCTGTCATGAGCTGTCCAGATCCTCTGGTTTAAAAACCTACAACAACTGAGAAGCATCAAAATCAGGATCGAATTCTGAGTTTTAGAGGCTAGGTGTGCTCCTTTCCAGGCTGCTGGAAGCAAAGAAAATGTCAGACGATTCCACTTTGCAATGTACTTTCATTCTTCTCCACTCTTTCTGCAGCATGGAGTAACTAGTTTCCCTTCTGCACTGTCCTTCAGGAATAAGGACCAAGTTAACCTAACAGGTGGGAAGAGAGAGGTGACTGTCTATTCTCCTGCTGTCATCTTTCAGGTGGCTTTTTACAACCACTTCTAACTCAGGCTAAACCATCCTTGAATTAGCACATGGTTGCTCCTGCAGGGACAACATAAATGTAGAAACAGAGTTCTTTTACAGAACAGGACCTCCAGGAGTGGATGGACAAGTACTTTCACCAGTGTTTCAACATAGATATCAGTGAACATTTTGAAGAGCATCTTTGTCATGGCTCTGCACACTCATGCTGTGTTGCTTAGTGCAGAGGAGGTAAGTTGTACTGCCAACAGTTATGCTGTGTTCATGTTAGAAAGCAAATCCAGTGGAGATAAGTGAGAAAATCTGTCCAAAATGCCTTTTCTATTGTGTGAGAAAAAAGGGAAGAGGCAAGGGAGAAACCCTTGTACAATAAAAATACATTTTACCAAGCTGAATACAGACAGAAAGAAGACAGACATTTAAAAGCCTACTGTAATGTGCATTTGAGATAAATCAAAGAACAGTTCAAAT
>VRYO01002297.1:27785508-27812972 GCA_009812075.1 Sialia sialis
TGGGTTTGCATTTGTATAATTTGTGATGCTGCACAGGCACTGCACCCTCCCTGCTCTGATACCTGGCTTGTGAGTTCAATTCCTGAGCAGAAGACCCCCAAAACCTGTCACCATGTCAGATGATCATGTACTAGCAGTGTTTTCGTTGGAGAAACAGAAGCTTTGGCAGTGAAAATTCATCTGTCTTTGTCAAGCTCCTTTGTATCCTGGGGTCCTTTACACTTCAGAGCTGTTAGAAGAGGCATCAATAGACTCCTGCATATTAACAGATACAATCACAGAGGCATAGACTGGTTTGGAGTGGAGAGGACATTAAAGACTGAAACTAAATAGTTTCAACCCTCCATGGGCAGGGATGCCACTCACTGCACCAGGTTACTCAAAGCCCCATCCAGCCTGTTCTTGGATGCTTCCAGGATTGGGGCATCCACAAATCTTCTAGAAGCTCTTGGATCTGGGGTACAATGAAATAATCCATTGCCAGGTCTGGTTGTAGGTGCGAAGAGAGGCTCTAGCTGCAGCTGGTGTGCTGCTGCAGCCATCAAGTCTCTCCTGCTCCTGTTCTCCAGCTCATTACAGCGATGAGCCTCACCAGAGGAAAAAAAAAGTAAAGCTCCTGCATAGGCAAACCCAGAAGCTTTATTTTCTTTTAATCTAAACTGCTGTGTGGTCGCAGTGATGCTACCCTATGGCTGTCTCAGTAGTTTGGTTGAAACACTCAGATCAAGAGGAGGAGTCCATGGTCTGGCAGGCAGTGTGGGATGGGGTACCTCAGGCTGGGTTCAGATCAGTGGCAACCTGTAACCTCTGTGTTAGCTGTGAAGATCTTTCTCCATGTTTATATTTGTGTGACCTGGCAGCACGAGTCGCTTAAATTCTCTTTTTGTTCTTTTTTGTTGATTTTTTCTGTGATTTTGGGAAAATTACTTAATATCTGTGTGCCAGAATTTATGTGACACACCATGACGTGTGTATTATTAATCAGCTTTCTCAGAGGGATCTTGTGAATCCCAATGTGTTACTTTAATGAATTCATGCTTGCATAGTAATTTATGATTTCAGATGAAAATTGTTAAAGACGTTCAAAACGCATTATGGTTAAAACCAAGAGGATACAAAATAAAAATAATCAAAAGGCCCTGAAGATGCTGATCTCTCTAAAGGGGGAATATTTATGATTGAAGTTAGTAATAAAAGTCTCAACCACTGTGCTATAAAGTAAGATTTTTCATCTATATAACATTTGTTAATATTATGCTATTTATTTTTCTGCTTAGTATTTCCATTCTCATTGCATGGAAAGAAAATCTATTAAACCGATCTATCCTGGATTTACATCAAAAGGACATCAGTGTTTGCCCAAAATATGTCAGAAGAGTGCAAAGCCATGGCATGTTTCTTTGTATGGTTACCTTTACTCACAGCAGAAATCTATAGGATGACTTACTTAAGTGAGTCCAGAAGCTTTTGTTTAATCAGGGTTTTGGTGTGAAGGAGCAAGGGCTTGAAAAATTGCCTTCTTGCCACAAACAATGAAGTCCACAAAGAATAAAGTCCACACAGAGTACCAAATCCTTGGAAAGAAATAGTGTGGCATGTGCCAGTGCCTTTTCAGCAACAAAGATTTCATCCTGTAAAACAGAAAACAGGGATTAGTGTGTCCTTCCACATCTCCATAAGACAAAGGTTGCCTTTGCACGTGTCCAGGCAAAAGCTGAGGAGAGGCAGTAAATAACTCTTATAAGGTGTTTCAGAGAAAGCTGCTGGAGTAAAGGCAGAGAAAAACTGCAGAAGACAAAGAAATAATAGAATCTGCATTGTGTCCCTCAGGATACAAACCTTTTGCATTTGTAAACATTTGGGGTATGGTCAAGATACAATCCTTTTTTTGTCTTGAGCCAACATCCCAAAACTTCTGGATCCCAAAAGCAAGACCAAGACTATTTCAGGTTTGCACCAATTTGTTCCACTGTAAAGCCTATAAAACATAACCTTTGTTGTGCAGCCTGTGTCCCCCTTCAGGCAGCTGGCCCCTTGCCAGAGGGTGCCTGCTGGTAGGTCAAGCTGGGTAGGAGGTGTGAGCTCTCCAACCTTACAGATGGGTACAAATCCTCAGACAGTTGAAGTGGCCATTGGTTTCTGTGCTTCACATACAACTAATATCAAACGAAGGACTGTGATCTTCTAAATAAAGGTGGTTTGCCTGTTATGGGACAATTATGTAGGATTTGCCTTCAGAAGGCAATGCTGAACTGGGGGAGAAGAGACAAGAGAGTCTTTTGACTATTTGGAAATCTAAGGCCATAAGCTGGACTTTGAATTTCAGTTTCCTAGACATATCTATGACAGCTATCATGCAGGGTTAACAAATGAAGAACCATTTTTCCCATACTTTAGAAGCTGAGTTTATTTTTATGGAGCTGTACTTGATCTCTTCTGAGATGAATCTCAGAAGCTGCCTGTTCTGAGCATGGCAAGCCTGAAGGGCCTCTGGGTAACCATTAGGGTTCTGGCTGACACCAGCCTCTGAGTTTTTGAGAACACTCTGTCCTCAGCTTCCCATTTTGCAGCAGGGGAAGTCAAGTGATGCCGGTCGTGGGACAACAAACATCCAAAGCCTTGTTCCTGTAAGCCGAGTCCTGGTTCATCCTCACATGCCTATGAGCTCCTAGAAAAGCAGATTACACAGAATGTCCAGTTTGGGGAGGACTGTAGATGCTCTGTAGCTCCTAATATCCTTGGACATTGTGTTTTGATGAAGTATACATTTTAGGGAGTTAACAGGGAATGAGAAAGAAAGGGATAATCCGTCTCTATTGAAAAAACAAAAGGGGAAATGTGGGAAGTATTCCAGCCCTCAGCCACAAAAATACCTCAATGTATTAGTCATCTGAGTGATTGCAACTTGTTCTGACAGTTCTAATGCCAAATATGTGACTGAAATACCAAGGAAAAAACAGGTGTCCACAGTCTTTTTAGCAATGAGTAACACCTCAGATATATTCTTTGGAAAAGCCCATTTTGTATTAGACAGTTTGAGTTCAAATGTTTACAAATCCAAACTCTGACTTTATCTGCACTCTGGCCAGTGTTTGTGGGTCTTAACAGTGCCTGCATTTCTGAAGTGGTACAGAAAGCCTTAGCCTTGTTGCTGTGAAAGTAAATATGCGGGTGCCTTCATTTAGAGCAACTTCACAAAATAAGAGGTTTTCTTAGTGCTGTGGACAGGTCTGATCCATCTGATCAAGCTGTGAAGTTGGGACTGCATTACATGAAGTAGCTTGTGCTTTCAGATGAATTAAATGATCTGAGGGAAGGAAGGAATAATCTTCCCATTAAATCTGTTCCTGCCTAGTGCATTTCAGATATTTAGCACTCAGATTTTTCTTTTTTCCTGTGGTAGGGACAGATTAAAAAAACAAAACAAAACAAAACAAAACAATCATGTGTGGCATCTAGATATAATAGATATAGATATATCTAGATATAATTCTTCACTTAAATTATGCAATGTATATTGCAAAGGTGAGAAAATGCTCCTTTCTCCCATGGTCAAAAATGTAAAAGGTATAAAGGCAAAAGTCCTGCATGTGGCTGAAGCGAGTGATGGAAGAGGTGCTCCTATATGGTTCTTATGTTCTCTGCATCTCAGCTTGCTTCCCTGCTAAGTGTTGGAGTCTGGTTCTATGCCAGAGGAGGGAACTTTGGAAAAGACACCAACATACATAGCATTATGAGAAGTGATCATAAGTGATTTTATAGTGTTGGACATAGTTCTTGCTTGGAGACATCTGGATTATCAGGAGTCAGTGCTCACTACATTGAATGTTTACTTCTTTTTAGCATTTCAAGTTGTTAATAAAGCATTTAAGTATGTGTATATATATATATATATATGTATGTATGTATAATGTGCTAGCTGTGGAGAACCACGGATGTAAAACCAAAAACAACTGTGAAATATTCTGGGTTTGATTTTTTTCCTTATAAAAGGCCACTAAACCTCATCTAGTTGCTTGCATATTGATTCCAGTAACTTTTGTTTGGTTAATGCAAATTTGATCCTTATCTGAGGACATCAGATATGGAAGACTTGCTCTTTCCTTTGGTATTTCATTCCATGCATCCCTTAGTGGACAGACTAGGCATGAGGCTGGTAAGATGAAAGACTGAAAATAAGGCTAACTACTACCTAACTACTGTAATTTCACGACAATAAGGTGCACTTAAAATCCTAAAATTTGATCAAAAAACAGCAGTGCATCTTATAATCTGGTGCACCTTATATATGAACCTTGAGATTGAAGGGATCTCAAAACAATTTCTGTTTCACATTGCGCAGCAACAAACATGAAGCTCGCAATTGAATGACCATGAGCAGGCACACACACGTCCTTCAGGTCCATCCCTCCCAATTTTACGCTAAAAGTTGCGAAAGTTGTGCACAAATCAACGTTTCAAAAAAAAAGTGTGCCTTATAATCCGACATGCCTTATATATGAAAATAGTTTGAAAATTTACCGTTAACTGATACTGCGCCTTATAGTCCGGTGCGCCTCATGGTTGTGGAAATATGGCACATAACATTTTAATGTTTGTCGATTTACTCTAGAGTTTTTCTAGCTTCTCATTAATCCCAGGAAAATAATTAATTTCTGTATACTTTTTTTAAGTAAGTTCATGGTGATTGTCCCTTGAGCTGGACTTGCTCATCCTAAGAAAGCTCATCTTCATTTTCCAAGTGTAATATATTTTCCCTGGCCAACTGAAAACTTTTCTGGCTCCTTTATACCTCTTTTTGAATTTGCAAGTATCTTTTTTTAAAACTTAGATAACAGATTTGACTATGCTATTCTAGTATTGGTCTTGCCAGTCTCATATGCTCAAAAAAATTGTTCATCTGCTCACTCTACTCTTCTTGTACAGGGTGAAGAACAATGGAAATGAAGTGAAAAATTTTAATTCCAAATATATCTGACACTGTTTGTAATTATGTGCTGTGGATTTTTCAAAGTAGAAAATGAAAATATAGTAGATAAGTAAAGGAAACAAGACAAGAGCCTGAAAATAGCCAACAGTTCTAGAATAGCTCTGAGAATAGCTTGTTTCCCCTATCTCTAAAGCTATTCTTAGGCTGGTCATTTACTGCATGAACTCTTAGTGTACTTCTCTCCACAATGTCTCAGTTAAGGAAGTCTAAGTGAAGTCTGGACAAAACAGAGGCTGCCCTGTTGTATCCCTGTGCTTTCCGTATTTGCATCTCCACTGGGTTTTATGCTCACATGCATGTCACAGCAGAGCTGCTGTTTGTTCCAGTTATCCAATCTTTCATCTTCTTACTGATCTGCAAAGTATATGGGTGGAGCTTTGCTTGTCCTTTGGAGGAGATGTTGAGCCATGAATGTGTCTTACTAATTTTACGACAGCATCACATAAAACTAAACTTTATAATTTTATCACACTTACAGTGATCCACCTGTGTTGCTCTTCTAAGTGTGAAAAACAAAGAACTCAACTTTAGGATTACAAGCAACAGCTACAAGCAGATGTTTGGATACTTATAAATAGTTGGATTTCTTCTGTCTGAAAATAAGACTAGCCAAACTGATATTGATCCGCCAAATTTCAAGCAGAAATTTTGGCAAACCCTTGAGCCTCTGGTAACTTCACTGAGATGCTTAAAGAGAAGCAGAGATCTTCTGAGTCAAAAAACCTCAGACACAATGAAGAGAATATTTCATTACTTAATTTAAAGTGGGGTAAAACAAAACTGAATAATGAGAAGACATCAGAAGACAAAAAAATTCTGGAGTCTGAAAAAGGCAAAATTCTAGAGTCTGAAATTGAATACATACCCAATTATAAATTCCCAGTTTTATAAAAGTAGAGTGGATTTTTTTATAGTTGCTTATATGTGTATATAAATAAATAAATAAATAAATATACATATATATATATATATATATACACACGCACACATTCTTCCTTCAGATGGTTTTCAAGGCTGGGTAAAACACAGTTCCAACAAAGGAAAATCACTGACTTCCAGCCATCTTTTCTTGTCTCTCAATTTTACTGATTCTTTGCTACAGCTTCTTCCCTAGCTATATCCCTTGCCCTAGAGGAGGAGGATGAGGGCTATTAGCCAAATGGGCTATTGTTTATTACAATCTGTAGTGGGAGTGATGGCAGCTGTTGATGGTAGTTTTTCATTAACAGTTAAGTAAAGCCAATAAGTGTTGTAATACCCTGTGCAATGGCAGATGGTAAGCTGCAGAAAGACTTTCTACCTCAGCCAGTGTTCACTTCAAAATACCATTTAAAAAGAAAAGAGTTTTTAAAAGGACCACCTCTTCAGCTGCCTTATTCCCACATAAATTTTATGTGTCTGGAAAGTAGTCCAAATACAAACTGCTAGGATAAAACTGGCTGCTTGCAATAAAAAGGAGGAGAAAATATCCCTTTCCATTTATAATTTGACTCCTACCTACAGTGCTGTTTCCAACCTGTTTTATGCTCTTTTCCTTTGCAGAATTAAGTGGGTGCCTATGTCCAGAATAAAGCATCAGCCAATGCTGAACCTCAAATTTTACAGCTTGCTATTCCAGAATCAGCAGTGTAGGTTAGGGTAGAAATGCTCTTTCCACATTGTTCTTCATTTCCTTCTTGGCAATTATCCTGAAAATTTACTCATGTTCCTGGTGAGTTATCTTTATGCTCTGGTTGCACCATAGGTGAAAGGATTACCTCACACAGAGAAACCTAAGCCTGACTGTTTGCACTGAAATATCTGAAGTAGAAAAGTGATATTTTATTCTTGAATCTCAGTGGTATTAACCACTAGGAAAATGTCTCTTTTTATACCAGCATTGGATTCTACACAGGCTATGATTACTGGCAGAAAGATCTTGCTGTATCAACAACTGCAGTGGTTTGGATATTGCCATCATGGATATTGTACAGCATACAGAGAGACGTTGTAAATGGTTTCCTAGGCATTTTGTAGTGTCTTGCATACCTAATGATGCTTATGCTCTTCTAGCATTGTAGTTTTTACACTGATTGGACCAGAGTACTAAACCTTTTAGTAGCTCCTGAATCTGCCAGAGGTCCCTGCTGTATTCTGAGTCAGGAGCTAGTGAAAACAGCCATGCAAGTTTAGACCCTCCCTGCCAGTAAATAGGTTATCTGATGCCTGAAGCTCAGTGCAGTTTCTGTATGTTATTTCTGTTGTAGAGTGAGAGTGATTCAGCACCATATTTCCAAGTGAATGCACGAACTTTGTGAGTCATAGCTATGCTCTGAAGGGAGGGACAGAAACTTCTTTTCGGTTTATCTGTTCTGCTGTGGCTAGAAAGTTAAAGCAAAACAATAAAAATATAAAGTTAAGGTCTGACAAATCAATATATCTGTATATATCAGTAAATCATGAACTCTTCTTATTTATTATTTTCTGTGAGGGAATTATGACAAATCTGAAGAGAGTTTTCCATGAGGGATACTGCAATGTATATTTTCCATTCCAAGTGGTTCCAGCATCAGCTGAGAGCAGATCGGTGCCTGCCTTTACATGCAATTGCAAACAAAATATCTGCCATCCCAAATCAAAAGGGACCTCACACAGACACTTTAAACATCTCATTGGGAGCTACCCATGCTGTATGGACAAGTGATTACAAGCATCTGCATTCAACCATCAGGAGACCTGTGACTGCAGCCCAGGACACAGTGGAGGGGGCTCTAAAATGTAGCCCTTGGACCAGACTGGAGAACAGCCCAGGCTGTAGGAGGTTCCCATCTTCGATTCAGATCTAGACTTCTCACTCTTTTTAAATTGAAGAAACATTGACAGTTCTATCATTTCCAATAGAAGTACATGTGGCCCCCCTATGTGAAGAGCTCCTTACAGCTGACAGTGGTGGAATGGATCTTAAGGAAGGATGACTCTCCTCCGCTGTACCATTGCTTCCTTCTCCCATGGAGCTTGTGGTCATGGGGAACTTCTCAGTTAAACCCAGCAAACAGCAGCTCTCACAGCCTCATCTGGTCCCCCACACAAGAGGAACAGCTCACATCTGACCAGGCACGGGAAGCCAGAGGATGCTCTGGTCCCTGCTGTTGTATCCATCCTCTCACAGCTCACTGGCACATGGAAGGAGCTGTGTTCTCTGAGCCCGTGCAGAGCTCTGAACTTTATAAAGAGCCCCAGTGCAATTCCTCTTCCATGGCTTTTGATTTGGCTCGGAGTGATGGGGGGAAGGGGCTGATTCTTTTTTTTTTCCTCAACTTCCAGTGTGTCATTTTCTTCTGTGCATCTTAAGCCTCCAATCAGAATCAATTTTGATAGCACACTATGTAAATACGAAAGACAATTGCAGAGCTCTGATTAAAGCCAACTCTGTTTCTTTTTCCCCTTCCCTCCCTCACTCCTCTCGACTTAGTCAGGAACACAATAAACTTAATCAGCTGCCTCAAATTATGCATGCATTAGCCCGTGAGATTCAGCAGGACCAGGCTTCTCAAGGACAAAGAAATATACTGAGCTCCAGCATCTCACTTTGTTTTCTCCAGCCATCTTTTGTGGTGTGTCATGGGAAAAATTCTAATGAGTCTCTGGGTGCTGCTGGAGAAATTCCTGACAGGCACAAGCTAGTCGGTCTCTTTCTACTCTTTATTTTTCAGATACAAATTTTCTGTTACCCTGCCCTCTCACGAAGAAAAGTTGCATCAGGACAGACTGGACTAGCACTGACTGCTGACAATATGTGACCGTTTCACTTTTCTGGAGTTGATTTTCCTCCCTTCTCACACAACTCAGAGCCTTTTGGCACTGCAGCACACTGCTGAACACATTTGCATCTACAAAACAGTTTCTCTGCATCTACTGGCACTGTGCACGGATTTCATTGTGTTTGCCACATAATATTTTTTAAAATATTTTATCAAGCTGAGGATATGGTACAAAGTCTTCTGTTTCTGGCACAGTGGAGATGTAGAATTTGATAACTCTCCCTTCCTCCAAATCTTCCAGCTAGCAAAACTGCTCAAACTAGCAAAACTTCAGGAGGGAGAGGCACACTGTCCTGACTTATCTCTAGGAGGGCAGGCTGAACAACAACAGAGAGGTTTTTTCTATTTTTTTTTCATCTCTATGCTGTGATTTGAAGAAAAAATTATTTTCATCCCAGGGTTTGGGGGTCTTTCTTCTATGACCCGCACAGCTCCTCTTTGTGCTCCCTGATAGTTTCAAAGGTGGGCATGCTTCAGATTAGCCTGGTTCTGTGGGTGTAAACAAAGGAATTGTTTCCTGACTCTGGGTTCAGAACTGGCTGGATGCCTGCTGTGTCTACCTGCAGGGACAGGAGGGATAAAGAGGGGTCGAGGAGAGGGGGAGCTGGGGAGTGTGGCCATGGCATCCTGCTGGGCTGCCAGAGCCACCTGGAAGCAGGAGATGCTGCTCTGGGTTCATTGCTTATATTCTCAAGCTCTGCTGTCGTTTTGAGCATGTGCTGCATGGCTGTGGCAGGAAGCTGCTTTGAACAAATGACTGTGGGTGTTCTTGTTTGCTCAGTGACAGGATAATAACTTGCTACTCTTTGCATTAGGGAGGAAAGCCCTGAAAATGCAGCTTTCTGGAAATATTTGTGCTTATTTGTGCTTATTTGTGTTAGTGTGTCAGTCTCGATTTGAGAAGGCAAAACAAAAACAGAAATTGCACCTGGTCTCTGGCTGGCTTGCTCACCAGTCACACAGTGCTTAACAATAGTCAGCCTCAGTGTGTGCCGGGTCTGGGAAAGCACCAACGGGAAATAAGGACGTAATCTGAAGCATGACATCACCCCACCAAGAGAACCAGCACCCCTGCTTTATTTCTCCAAATCAAAGGCAGATATTTACATATCTAAATTGACGCTGTTTGCCAAGATAAGAATTAAATCTATACCATTTAACACCCTAAGACGTTATCCACTATTTTTTTAGAAAACAAATATGTTTGCTTTGTTTTGACCTTTGTGCAATTCTATGAGGAAGCTGTTCCTCTAGCACAGCCCTCTGGCCATGGATGACAAAGGGTAGAAATGCCCCTCCTTGGAGAGCAGGGAACCATACAAGAGCTGGACCACCTCAGGAGATCACATCATCAAGCCAATCCAGGTCTGGAGCAGTCCAAGGGAGAAAGGAAAAAATCTTTGTTTGCCATCCAGGTAAATCAACTTGTGTCCACTGGGACGCAATTCAGAGGGGCTCCCCATGCAAATCTGAGGATTTGATGTCTTATTTTCATTGTTTCCTACTCAGGGTTTTGTTTTCACTGCCAGCATAGTGTTAATTTTAGTGTAGATTAGCGTACTTCAGTTTCCCAAGGTCAGTTAGGTATCAGGTGTGTTCCACTAGTTTGGGACACAATACTTACTTTATTTACCTACCTAACAATGAAATTAAAAAGTGCCTAGGCCCTATGCAGACTTTAAGTGATGCAGATGTGGTTTACTAATTATTTCCTTCTAACCCTCGTTTTTTCTAGTGAAGGCATAGTCTTTGGATTTTTACTGCCTCAACCATGCAACAATATATTATGAATATACTAATTGCTGACAGCCAATGGGTTTCTTCTTTTAGTTGTCCCTTAAGTCTCAACTTTCTGAGCCCTAAAATCTGTGTTCAGTAGAATACGTATTGCCCTTCCTTTGCCATAATATACCAAAGTGTATTACATTCCTCAGCAGAAAATACTGGCAAATGAGAACAAGAGAAGAAATTAATTTTCAATCAGAAGCAAATTGAATCCTTAAAATTAGGCAGACTAAGATGATTTTAAATGTAACATGAGTAGGAAATTTAGTATTAATTTACCCAACAAGTGACCTTCTTCCTCTTAAGCCCAGAACAAATAAAAATACAATAGCTACTAAGTCTTTTAACAATCTCATCTCCATGTTTTAAGGACCTGCCATTCAGCATTTACATTTAATCTTCTGTTTCAGAGGAAAGGTACCCTTTGGTCTGACTGGGTCCCTTTGTTTATAGAGAAGTCTTAGAATTCAGTAATAAATAACAGAAAGAAAGTCTCAATAATAAAGTTGCAAACATTCTGCATTTTAGACCTTGGCAATGCCTGCTTGCCTGTTGTGTAATGTATTAAACTGTCATTTGTTTGGGGTTTTACTGCTCAGCTATCCCTAGCAGGACTAATGCAATGAAAACCCGCAGGATTTGACTTTGTTGTGATAAGCCAAAATCTCCACTGAAGGAAATGAAATGAATTTCCTGAATCTCTGGACAAAAGTTATCACAAAAGCTGTAGTACAGTTTTGATAAAGAGGCTTTTTGGAAAACAGCGATGGAGTGGTCCAGTGTACTACTGGAGAATTGTCTGTTCTACTACTGCACCACTAGAAGGTAAAAGTCTACTTTTAGACTTTTGCTACTGCTAAATATCTACTACTAAATATTTAGTAGATATTTAGATATAGGCATGCTACCAAATATCCAGTCTTGTGGAGCAGGTCTTCAGTATCCCAGGTGAAGGTAATGGGAAGCAGGGGCCTGAGCACTAGGGCTAGAGAGAAGAAAAGAGGGTTCTCTTATGTGCCTGTGAAAGGAATAAAGATAACAAGCTGGTGTATGAAAACGGAAATGCTCGAAACAGTTTAGTGGAAGGGCAAAGATTGTTCAGAAAAAGGCAAGGTCAATGCCAGATCTGCATTTAACAGCCTCTGTTATACAGGGGGTCACTGAATAGTAAACAATGATGCACTAGTAAAATACTGTGTATATACAGTTAATATTAACTCTGATGTATGGTAAACAAAATAACTATCACAAGGCATTGAAATCTGCAGAAAAGCCCTCCAGAGTAGGAAAAACAGGGTAGCAGAAGGAGTGCAGGAGAGGTACCATTTTATTACTGTGATCACAAGTCATAGGCTAGATGGTGAGGAAGGAAAGAGAGAAAGGAGAAAGGAAAAAGTGTCTGAAATGTTCAAGTAGTTCTTGTTAGGTACTACCACCAAAACCTCATGAAACTAGGGCAAAATGCCCATTTATTCATCAAAGCACTTCCCCTTGCTGCTACACACTGGTGAGAAAACTATGTAAAGTTAGTGGCACTGTCAGAGAGAAGAGGAATTGTCTTGTTTCTGCATTTCCAGAAAAAAGGAGTTAGGAGGCATATCATTAACAGTTTACTTGGTATTAGTCCTAGTGTACTATTTCTGCTGGGGGGTGGGGAGGGGGAGAAGAAGAATTAAGAAAAAGGGGCAAAGGAAGGAAAGGAAAATTATTTTGCTTCAGAAAGGAAAGAAGTGTGGGTTGAAGGTTACACCAGGTGCTGGGCTCTCTGTCTTCCATACAATGGAAGAGATAGCCTGGCTAGGACCCAGGCAAGACACTTTGAACAAAAGGCACATTTCAGTTGAACTTAAGATTGACTTTTGCCAAAACTTCATGACAAAGGAAGCTATTTCTGCAGAATGTCATGGTTTTGGAGAATTGGTCAATTTTAACAGCTCCATTTTCTCCTTCTCCACACTCCCATGACTGTAGTTAGGTTTTAAAGAAAGAACACTTTCTGAATTATCTGATACTGCATCTCAACTTTTCCCCTACTCATCTGGAGCTGATTATACAACTCCATCACCTTCACTTTTAAGCTGAAAGGATTGAAAATAATATCATGCCACCAGCCATGGTGAAGCTTGAAGAGTCTTCCTTTTTAGTCACCACAAACTTGGAGATATGGTCTGCCTTTAAGAATTTCTTGAAGACTGTTCACATACCTATGGTCAAAAAAATTATTAATGACCTGATGCAAAGTTTCAACTTCTCACTGTTTTCAATTTCTCTATTGCAGAGATATAAATGCAAACTTTAATGTCTTCTCACACTTATGTGGAGGAGATGCAACACTTGCAGATTGTGAATTAGTTTTCCTAATGTTATGTTGCAGTTTTGCAGAATAGGAAGAAAATTTTAGCTCTTCCTTAGGCCACAAACCACCTTTATTTTTTTGTTTTCTTTGTTCTTTCATTCTTTTTCTTTGACTTTTATATGATTTTTGTGGATGGCATACAAAGGTACAAACCTGTGGACTATAGTCCACTTGCAGTTGGACTTTGGAGAAGAACATAAGAACCAATGGCTTTCAGACTCAAAAACTGAATGAGAGTGGGGAGAGATCAAGATTTCCAGGGAAAAGCAGCCAATTTGAGCACTCATCTATGTTTATATTTTTAAAATGCAAATGATCTTGGTAAAGGTGTGACATAGAGCTGTAGGAAATAAAGAATTGATTGTTGAGATCAGTCTTGACACTGATACTGCTTCAGTTGGAAAGTTGCAACTATAGGTGTCCAGGCCACAAATGGTGTCTTTTCTTATCCAGCTAGTTTCATTGTTGGCTAGGCTTTTTAGGTTTCTGGTTCGCAAATACGCTGCATGTATGCTGAGTAACCTAGCTGAACAGTTGGCTCATCAATATTTACATGGGAGACCTTTATAAATAACACATCAGATTTACACATAGAGATTTGTTAAGCTTACAGTTATGACTTCCACCACTAGCCCCAAGAGCTTGCCTTTGCTTTGGAGAGGGCTGATAGAGGCAAGTTTGTACACTGGCTGGAGGAAAATAAGACTCAAGAACCTTTATTGGCTTTTACATCTGTAAGATCTGTCTTCAGAATTACTCTGTTGTGTCACTGCTGTGCTACATGATTTTCTGTTGCCATTTGGCTGTTTGGAACAAATGAAAATAAGCTAGTCAATGAAAAAGTTCCCTGGGTTTTAATAGTGTCAGTAAAATGAGATAGTTATCTTCTGTTACCATAAAATATCCCCAGCCAGTACCCCAGTTGCTTATTCATAGAAAATAAATAATATATTGAATTTATTTTATTATTTTATTTAAGTTGATAAAAGCTTTTCTTTTCCTAATGATTTGCAGGTGATTGTAATCTGTTAATATAACCTTTTTTTTCTCTCCATATTAAATGGAAATTTCTAATCGCAGGCTGCAATTCTTCCTTTGGAAAAAGGGATGCAAAGAGCAGCATGGGTATAAATCTGGAGTGGTTGATTTGAAGGCAGCACCACTGTGCCACCTGCAATGGAGCCCTGCTTCCTGGAGTCTTCTCAGCGATGCTGAATTGCCATTTGTGCGTGTGGTATACCATCTTTGCTGCCTCTCTGTCCCTGGTTTGAAACTGATGTGTTAATTCTTAATGACTGCACTAGCACCTCCTGCTGTGTGCAAAGCTGATCATCCTTGCCTGCCCTTCCTGCTGATTTCTATTTAAAGCCTGCTGAGGAACTCAGGCACTGTGGAAACGGGGTGGAGCGAAGGGAAAGAAGGAAAAACTCCCTAAGAGTGACTAACCCAGGGAGACCTGTCTCATCAGACTGTCTTCACTGAAGAAGAAAAGAGGGTCTTTTTTCCTTGAAAACTCCTCTGAAACTTCAGGCACTGGGGAATGTGCACTGAGGGAGGCTGTTGGGAGGACGGGGTGCCTGATGGAGTCACAGTGACCAGCTGAGCACTTATCTCAGCTTGCTGAACCTTCTCCTTCACTGTGTTGTGAGTTGGGCTTCACAAGCACCACTGCAAAGACAGGGTTTTAAAGAGGGATTAAAACTCTGTAGAAGTTCACAAGGAACTCCTCACAGGTAGCAATCTGAAGTGGAAAAAGAAATGCTGTCTCAGGATACTGCCTTCCTCTCATCATGTCCCTATTGCTTTCAGAACAGAGGCACATCACATGTGTCATGTGAAACTGAGGCAGGCTCATGCCCCGCCATGCAACAGGGGTGTGTGGTTTGGAAGATAGAGGAATTAGATCTCATGACAAGCAGAATCACCAGGAAGGGGTGAATTCCACCACAGTTTGTCTCAATGAGATGTTTGATGAAGTGAGAGTAATGATAACTTTGACATTTTAAGGAAATCTGCTCGCCCCGGCAGCATTTCCACTGATGATAGAGCCTCTTCTCAGAGCAGATATTGTAAACAACAAGCACAGTTAGCTTGTTCAGTGCCATGTGTTTCACTGAGAACTTATCCCTTTGGAAGAAAAGATCCTACACAGACAGTGCGCACCCCAGCAAATAACATTTGGTATCACGGGCAAAAAATGAACTTTCAGCTGAAGTAGCTTTGATCAATGCTAACTGCTGTGCTGTTAAATGTTGCTTGCTCCAGATCAGAAGCAGCCAACCTTCCAGAGCCTGACAGGCAGGAAAATAAAATGTGTAAAGGCAGAGGATCATTGGTTTTAAAAACCAGTCAGTTTAGCATTTCGCAGCTATTTTTACATAAAAACTAGTACAAACCTACTATGAAGCACCCAGTATATCTGACTTACTCTTTCACAATAAGTGTCCAAAAATGCATTTTCGTGTATTCTTCTTGCTAATTTTAGTAGCATGGCTATGGTTTATTATTAAAAACAGTTAAAATAATATTTTTAAAATTTTACACATAAATAGACTGGTTCTGACTCAGTATCTCTACCAGCAAATAAAGCAGACCAGGGCTCCTTCTGCAGTCGTCACAGTAGGTGGCACAACTTACAATCATATAAGAAGCTTTCTTCCCCCAAAAAAGAAGGGACCTCATCAATGCTGAAAAATCCTCAGCATCAAAACATGCCCTGGCATTGCCTGGAACTGTCGGCACAGATCAAACCTGTGCCAATAAACACATCAGCAGTTAAACAGTGCAGATGCTCCAGTGCCAGTGATGGGCTCCAGGCCCTGGACCATTTCAGCTTGCCACTGTAGTTGATGTAGAGAGGTCTTCATGTCCTGTGGTGATTTTCTCAAGAGGTGTGCACACATAAAGATAATCAAAATGCAGCACCTTTTTGTAGGTGGCCTATGATGCAGTAAAAGAGTCACGGTGAAGTTGTACTCCCTTTGCTAGCCATGGAAAAATAGAGCTGTCTCTCCTCTTGCCTTTGCCAGCTCCCCAGCTCCTGTGGAAAGCGAAGCACCATCCATTCCCTGCTCATTTAGCTAGCAAGTCCCTGCACAGCATGGTAACTGGAAGTCCCTGCCTTCCTTTCTCTGCCTCATGGAGGCATCTTTGGAGAGACACAGCAAACTCATGGTACATTAGTTGCTCCTTCCCCCTGGCCAGGCTTCCCCAGCTGCCAGGCAGTGGGTACTGTTTCCAGTGCAGCACACAGAGGGATGGGGGGGCTGCTGCCCTGCAAAACCCAGTCACCCCAACAGCTGGTCCAGGCAAAAAAAACAATGCCTGATAGGCAAAGAACTGCAGCAAGCTTGGGAAACACATTTTAGCCATCTGATTCCCATATACTCCCTATTACATGCCATATCATGTGAAGTGGGGCATAGAAAGCCAAAAAGCAGCAAGGTCTTGCTGTGCTTACCTAACCTGACCATTGCTTCCATTCAAATTACTTTTTTCATGTTTCACAGAAACTGCCTGGTAAGGTCTAAGGAGCAGCTTAGAGATTTTCGGAGGGATTGATTAAGCCCAATTCATGTCAGGCTTCACAGCAGACTGAACTGTTGGCTCCAATCATGCCCATTGCAGGGGTGAGACCCCTTGGCAGGTGCTTCGGGATAACATTGCAGCACAAGCTGTCCAAGTACCTCCTGTTGTGAATTCAAGAGGCCGAAGGATGAGTTTTGCAACTTCTGAAAAACAAAGTGCTTTGTAGAAGCTGCAGTCTTAACTCCATTGCTTTGAGCCACTGACGAGGATGTGATTTAGAGGGCTGTTTGAGCAGGTACAGAGTAGGTTTTCTGCCAGTTCAAATCTGTATCTCTTCAATGGGTTGGGGAGAGAAGGCACTTCTGTTTTTGATCAAGTTAATGAACTCTCACACTGTGCTGGCTGGAGCAGACAAGGGGATACAAATATAGTCCTGTGTCTGCCTCTTCTGAGAACTCTATAAATGTTGCAGTGTGAGAAATGTGCAACTCTGAGACCAATATACAGATTCATAATTTAATTTATTTTCAAAGGCCTATTAATAGTAAATCAAACATCAATTTAACATAACCAGAGCGTGGGTGGCAGCTCTCCCTTTATAGCACAGCATATGCACATGTTCAGTCAGCTTAGTTAATGCAACAGTAGTATTGAAGCTTGAGAGAAAGATTCCACCAGCATTATGCAGGTGGATGATCCTGTAAAAACTTACTTTTTGCTGAGCTATTGGGAGTTCACAGAGGACTTAAATTCCATACAAAACCAAAACCCTTTTTGCTGTCCACTGAGACTTGATTGCTGGCAAAAAAATACCAACCAAAAACCAACAAAACAAAACAAAACAAAAAACAAACAAACAAAGAAACAACAACAAAAAAAAAACACCTGGCAAAGAATATGGAAGCAGGAAATACCAGTTAGAGTCTGTTTGTGCCTTTTTTCTCCCCTTTTTCAAGAAAAAAAAGACAACATCAATGCATTTTAGGGCTGACCAGAAGGTTCTGCATGTGCTCCTGCTAGACTTCCCCTAATTTGCTGTCATGCTTTAGGAATGGTATTCCCCAATTTAGTGTTCCCACTGAAACACCCCAAATCACATGCCACTCACTCACTCACTCACTCCTTCCCCTGCAGCAGGCTGGAGAGGAGAATTGGAGGCACAAAAGGTAAAGATCACAGGCTGAGAAGAGAACAATTTACTGGAAACAGCAATGAAATAAGAAATGAACAGTCATAGCAACGATATTAATAAAAGGGTGCAGAAGAAAGGTGAATGATTCCCACATGAGCACCCACCACACAGAAGAACCCCAACAATATTTAACCAGGCCATGCTATCCTGACTGGAGCCACCAGTAAAGAGAGCATATTGCTTTTCATTTTCTGGTAGTTGATTATATGGTAGAGCCTCCTCAATATGTGTCACTTTTCCCTCCTCTGATGATGATGATAGTTCAAAATTTTTGCCTTCCTCATGAATTTCAAGATCCCTGGGCAGCTGGGTTTTCCTATTTGAGCTTGCTGTGTGCTCAGCATGACCCACCTACTCCGTGTGGCATCAGTGGCATGATGTGTAGAAGGGACTTTCCCTTTGACCATCCAGCCCAGCACTGGTAGTCAGGGTGCCAGAAGCAGCTGCACTTCAGTGCCAATAACCTGGAAGCTCAAACCTTTTCTTAAGCTGCCAGTGTCTCTTTCTCAGTTGGGTGTAACAGGGCATAGATCCACTGTGTCCCTGAATCCAGAATCCCAGAGGTCATACTCAAGTCTCTGCAGGTAATTTTTGCCAGATACTCCATGAAGGACCATTCTCCCTGGCCACAGAGTATAGCACATTTTTCACATCTTGTCCTGTCCTTATTGGCCAAAGGGCCACTGCATGAACAGTCTCCTGTTTAATTTACTCAAAAGAATCTTGTCATTCAGGACCCCACTTAAAATTTTTCTCCTTCTGGGTCACTTGATAGAGGGGACTTACAATTTGACTGTAATCTGGAATACACTGCCTCCAAAAACCCACAGCACCAAGGAAAGCTTGTGTTTCCTTTTTATTGGTTGGTGGGGACATAGTTGTTGTTTTGTTAACCACATCCATTGGAATCTGATGACATCCATCTGGATATTTACTCCTGAAAACTGGGTTTTCTGGGCAGATTGCTTGACCTTGCTTTGCTTTATGTTAAAACTAGTCTTCAGAAGGGTTTAGATTATCTATGCCCTTTCTCAAAACCTTCCTCAGCTCTGTTGCCTACACATTGATATCATCAGTGTACTGCAGATGTTCTGGAGCTTCACCCTTTTCCAGTGCAGCCTGGATCAGTCCATGGCAGATGGTGGGGCTGTGTTTCCACCCCTGGGGCAGACGATTCCAGGTGTACTGCACACCCCTCCAGGTGAAAGCAAACTGAGGCCTGCACTCTGCTGCCAGAGGAATGGAGAAAAATGCATTAGCAATGTCAATGGCGGCATACCACTTTGCTGCCTTGGACTCCAGCTTGTACTGAATTCCCAGCATGTCCAGTTCTGGCTTTGTTCTGGCCACGATAATCTGCTGTCAGTGCCCACACTCCAATGGACATATGCACAGACCATGCTGAAGGGTGAGTGAGCCTTGCTGACCATTCCCTGTCCCTCCAGTTCAAGGCTCATCTCATGGATGGGAGTCCTGGTTGGTGCAGAACGGTCAGCAGTGCACAGTTGTGGCAGCAATTGGTACCTGCTGTTCTTCCACCCTCAGCAGTCCCCCTGCAGAAGGGTCCTGTGCTGAATACCAGCAAGGCATTCAGCTGCCTCATTTTCTCTGTCTCCACAGCAGGCTGTCCCAAAAGCCCAACAATGATCTTGGCTTTTGGCTATCTTTAAAGAATTTTATTTTAACAATAAACTCTTGAAATGAGAGTGGCAAGAAACAAGGAATGTGGTCTAATAACAAGACATAGAGTAAATAGCTGGTGGGAGGAAATGGCCAAAGCTACAGAAGGGATTGGTTCAGTGGTCACACAGAAAAATAGAAGGGAAAATAATTTTGACTGGAATAAAACGTTTGTTGCCATTTGGGAGATACTTTGGACTATTTTCACAGTGTACTTCACAGTATTTTTATTTGTAAATTCACATCAGCATCACCAGAGATGCCTGGTGAGTCTTGTGGAGGCATCAAAGGGACACAATAATAGAAAACATTTCTCTAGCCATATTTATAGAAAAAAAAAGGAAAACTACAGATGACTAAGTGTAAATATAGAAGAATAAAAGAAACCACATGCAACAGGGAAGGAAACAGAATGGACTGACAGAAAAATCTGACCTAGGCCTAAGCACTAGCTCAGAGTCATGAGGAAACTAGAGCAGGAGACAGCATGAGGTTGCATTATTTTTTTGGTCTGAAACTTGTTTATGACTATATCACCTCAAATTCAGTGAATTTGTGTTAGAGACCTTTGCAAAGACTGTGTGTTATGTGCTTCCACCTCATGTGTGAGGTTTGACAAGATAATTGAAAGTGGTTCCCCTGCCTCACAGAGCTCAGCTATACATCCATTCCCTGCAGACATGCACCACTCTTTGCATGACCACCTGCAGAGCACATCCACCTAAATTCTAACCTTGGCAGAAAATCTTTCAGCCAGATCTATTTCTCCATCTCTCAGTGGCTGAGCTGGGCTGTGCCTGTCCTGTGCACTCATCACTGCACTTACACTGCGTGTAATATCATGATACACACCATGGCTAAAAACCACACACTCAGCAAGGGAGGGAAGCCTGGTGGTGAGGAAGCATCTGTTGCTGGGGTGGTACACACAGCACAAGTGGTGGGCAGAGACCTGAAGGTGGCATTGTCTTGAGATTGTCTTTTGTGCCAAGATCTTCCACAGGATATTTTAAGGAGCCCTGATATATAGGAGACAGAGTAAGATGCAAGCAAAGAAGCATTAAAAATTGTGAAAAATAGTAGACTGACAAGTGTAGAAATACTAGCAAGGATTCATATTCACATGATTCTTTTAGTAACTCCTTTAATCTTTCACATTTACTCTAAAAGCTGTAGTTTCCCTCTCTGTATTGAGAATGGTGTTGCTTTGGTTTAATATTAGATATGATATATTTTTAATCTCCAGTCCTTTGCCCTAGATCACATGTAGTTTTTCTCCTCGCTAGATGGATGGTTATTTTGGTTCCATTCAGCTAGTGTTATATATATATTCCACTTTGCTCTCCTTTAAAATCTGTGGGACTGAGATTGGTTTGTTAATCACATGTAATACAAACTGATAGGAGCCATAATACAGGAGTATGATTACAGAGAATAATTCATAGTTTTTTTCTTCTAGGTAAACACATGCAGTTGGAAAGATGTCTGTTTGCAAGCATGGCTGTCTTTGTTCAGTCCACAGCAAGCCTGAAACATTAAGGAGTTTTAGCATGTAAGAGGGTACAGGCAGCTGCTCTGGTCATTGTCTGACTCTCTTATCTTCCTGTTGAATATATTAAAAGTAATACCTTGTTAGAGGGGAAAGGCATATGATAGAAATAGGAAAATATGAAAGGAATGAACAAAGGGAGGGGATGATGTTTTTAATTCCTAGTGGTCTGCTTTCTTTTTCTATCCAAAATCAAGGATAAAAATATCTATATTCTCAGAAGGGATTGGAAGTATCAAATATTTTATAAAGCGTATTTAAAACTGGTCTAGGCAAAAACAAAACAAAACAAAACAAAACAAAACCAACAAAAAACCCCCAAACAACCTACAAATGCAATCCAAGAATCAGAAAAATAATTTTAATTTATTGGACAGAAAACCAGCAAGAGTCAGTGTGACTATAACTAGATAATAAAACATGCTAAATTATGATGGCCATTTTAGGGACACTAGAGGAAGGGAGAGATTTTTGGGTTTTTGGGGGGGGGTTTTGGGTTTTTATTGAGAAGGGGGGAGTGGTCCTAACCAGGCATCTCAAAAAAATGTTATATTCACATCTCTGATTGAAATGGTGAGATGCAAACACTGTCTTGCCTGTAGGAACCTGTATAGTCAGGATTCTCACCCTCTTCTGCAGAGCTCTTCCTATATCAGTAGAGAAATGAGAAAAATGGCCACAGGAAAAGCCCTTCCAGAGAGAAGAATTAACATTAAAGATGTGGACAGGTGAGAAAGGGCCCAGGGAAGGGCCACAAAATGACCAAAGGACTGGGAAGCTTTCTATGTGAGCAAAAGCTGAGAGAACTTGGTTTTCTCAGCCTGGAGAAAAAAAATTCTTAGAGGAGACCTAATCACCACATTCCCCTGTTTAAAGGGTGGCTACAAGGAAGACAGAAACTCTGTTTTTAGAAGGAGTCCCATGAGAAAGACAAGGGGTAAAAGTCAAAAGTTCCTCCTGGAAATACTCTCATTGGACACGAGGAAATTTTTTCACAATGAGAAAAATAGCCATTGGAAAAAGCTCCCCAGGGAAGTGGTGGTTTCCCCAACAATGGAAAACTTTTAGAATCAGCTAGACAAGGTGCTGGGCTATCTTGCCTAGGCTGTGCTTTTGCCTACAAAGGTTGGACCATTCCAACCTGGCTTTCTATGATTCTCTAATTCTGTGCTGGGAGAGCACTAGAATTTGCTGGTTGCGTGTGGTACAAGGGCATTCCTACAAAGTAGGAATCACAATCTAACCTACAGCTTCTCCAGTGGCTTGATAGTTATTTTTGTCTATTCAGTTACCTCATCTCTTCATTGCTGCCAAATAAAAACCAAGAAGCGTCTGAACTTTTGCTTGTAAAAAACAGAGATGATGAATTTCATATACAGACACTGTAGATGCTCATTCCTCAGGAACTGCCACTTTAGAAGCTCATAGTTATTGCTGAAAAGGAAATTTGTGAAGCACTTTTACATATTCTGGTCAGTTATACAATAGTTTTCTTTTAGGTGGTGTCTCCACATATCTTTCTTAGCTAGGCCCTGTGTGAAGCGCTTGAAATTGAAATATCCCTAAGCATTTGGATGGACTCTGACATAGGTCCTGCTGAGTTTTTCAGGCATTACAGTGATCCAGAATATTCTTTTTTGGGATTTTTTTTCTTTTGTTTGTTTGTTTTTTGTTGTTTTGTTTTTCCTCTTCCAAGAAAAGATGGTAATGTCATGCCTCCTTTACAGCTTTTGGGACTGGAGAAGAAGTTGCAGTCAGTTGGTGCTCATCACCTTGTATTCCCCCTACAAAGTGCTAAGAACAGTTGGAAATGACTCCTCAGGGGACAGAGATGGCAGAGAGGGAACAGGAGGAAGACTAGTCTCCTTGGACAGGGTCAAAGACACTCTGCTGCCAGGCAGTCCCTACTACTGCCATGGATTGCCTTGCTCTCAGCATGCAACACCCAGACCTGGACGGCGGCTCTTCCTGCTTCTCCTCTTCGGAGGACTTACTTAGGAAAAAGCTTCCCTTAAGAAAAGCTGTCTGAAGGGCACTGGGAAAGGAAAGCTGCTGGGGGGCCACTAAAAAGGAAGCCCAGTCATGACATGAGATGGCACTACAGGCTTCAGATCAGAATGTCTGTGTCAGCTGCATCATGCTGCTCATCCCAGTCACTGGTGCTTGCTCATGTAATTAACTTCTGCAGATCCAAGAAGATGATAGAAAGAAATTGCACATTGTGAAGCCTCAGCTAGGGATAAGGATTAAGTGAAGGTTCAGTAAACTACTTAGCAATGAATGCTATGGCACTTCTTCAGGAGAAAAATATGGGTGGAACAGGCAAGGGCTGGGCATGTTATCGTTTCTGGCATTAGGTTAATTGCCTTGCTGATACTCTGCAAACTGCTGACTGAGTGGCTTTTTGCTGGACTCTGCCCTTGTCGATGCCAGAGGGGAAGGTCTGACTCCCGACTCTAACAGCCTTGCTGAGAGTGGGAAATCACTGGAAAATGATTGGGAAGATATATGCAGACAAGGCTTCTAAGTATATATAAGAGGAGATCATTCAGCAAATGAATGGTAGAGATGGTGTCAGGAATTAAGCGGGATATTAAAGAGAGTGTGTGAAAGAGAAGGAAGAAAAGGAATGCTGTGCAGGGAGGTGTCCTCTAGATGCACATATACCACTGAACTGGGCTCAGCTGTTGCACCATGCTGTACTACAATTACAAGGGTTCCTATTCTGCCGGGTTTAGCCCTGTGTGCAGTGTGGGATATTTACCTACAGCAGCTGCTGAGCATAAGCCAAAGTGACAAAGCTGTGGATCCATAGGTGGGCCATTTCTAAAGCTGCTTAGAACAATGTGG
Source organism: Sialia sialis (assembly GCA_009812075.1). NCBI lineage: Eukaryota > Metazoa > Chordata > Aves > Passeriformes > Turdidae > Sialia > Sialia sialis. Next base: position 27,809,239 of record VRYO01002297.1, read on the forward strand.
TACCTTATTCCTTTATCGTGGCAACTCTGCTCTCTCAAATCAGCCATCAGGGATTTTCAGGGTAGGCAGGCCTCTACAGAGACATACACGAGCTAAAGAGAGTTTCTTTACCCTATCTTGTCACTCACCCAGAGAATCAGAAGGCAGCTTTGCTCTCCCTCTTGCTCAGCCATGGATTGGCATCATTTTATTTCAGATAACACAGCCTGACTTTGTTATCACACCAAGTAAATGAAATATGAACACCTCTGGGCAGTGAAGAGGATAAAAAAAGAAAACCTGATAGTAATTTGAATTATACAGTTACAGAATTTGGAATTTGAACTCTATCACTGTTTTCAATAATAGCCTGACCCAGATCCCTCTGCAGCCAGTTTGAAGATGGTAATGAAACATCACTGGCGTGAGCTATGGTGGAAAAAAAATACTGTGTCTGCCAGAGCTGAAGAACATGTGTGAAGAACACAGTGAAAAGGCATGCATTACTTGCAAATTTCAAATGGAGGAAGAAGTACCACCTAATTGTTTGTGAAGGTATGCTAAATATTCAGAACAGGGGCCAGTCCATGGGAGTCTGAACCACCCACTCCACAGAAAAGGAGAGGGAAGTGAGTGATGGAGAAATTTGGAGACATTTGGGTTTGGACCAAAATCAAATACCAAGCTCAACTTTGGACTGTGCAAGTTCCAACCTGGACCTAAACTCAAGCTCAAGCCTTTTCTGACAAAGACATCTATATTGTATCCTTCACAAAATTGTGTTCCCCCAGTTGAGTGCCTAAGAATATAAATCTCCTTGAAAGCATGTTTTCATGGAGTTAGTTTTATGGACTGATGTATATGGAAGTAGTGTTACAAAATACAAGTTTAGAAATGCCCCAAAGGATATAAACGTTTTGTTCTAGAGGCACTTTAATGATGACAAGTATCAGATCTAACTCCAGGTCTGCTGAACTCAGAAGAAAAGCCTGTTTACTGTCAAGAGAAAAGTGTTTTGGCAGAAAGGTCCTACAGAGGCCACCTGAGACCAGCTATGAAGTGGCAGGTAATAGCACCATCAGTGAATGTAATATATCCTTTCTCTCTCCTTAAAACACAGAATTACCTGCTTTAAAACACACTCATACACACACAAGAAAGGAATCCATTTGATCAGTCAGATGACAAGGTGATTGTTTTGCATTCCTTTTCAATTTAAAATCATAGGTCATGTTCAAAGCAAACTCGCGTGTTCCTCACTATCTGAAAGTAACTCTGAAAGGTAGGAATTAAGAAGGCTGGTGCTATTTATCCAGTTAATTTTGTACTAATTTAGTAGAGTATAACAGTATAATAGTATAACAGTATAACAGTATAACGGTGCCATTTATAACGTGACAAAATGAATCTAAAGCACTCAGAGGTAGTGATCTGGTTATTTTTCACCACCTCAAAAGGAGTCTCTGTATAAAATGTCAAACAGCGCAGAATAAGGCCTGGACATGTTATGCAGCTTGTCACTACACAGGGGACAGAATTGGCAAAGATGAAACGCCGTGGTTTACTACTTAAAATTTTTATTAATGTTTTCCCATATTGAGGAAGACAGGGAGATTAGAGAGGAAGAGGGATGGTTTCCAGGACAGGTGGCTGCATGCATGACTACCTGTGGAGCCTGGTGAGCTGCAGGGGATCTGGCTTTCTAGCTACACCAAGATGCAGAGGCAATAACATTCGGTCTATTAATTTGGCAGGGGCCAGAAAGGTCATGACAGGCTCCAGTGCTCACCAGGTCTCTGCAGGAATTTGAGATGCTTCACATGCAGGGACCTTGCTAAATCCCCATGTAAAGGAGCATTTTAACTGAGAAAGCTGAATCCTACTGCCTAAATTTTGATTAATTTCAGGGTTACATGTGCTTTTATTGTTCACACTTTTCCCCTTGAAAGTCATTGCCCATCTATACATGCTGAAAGAGAGCATTTATTTAATTGTAATGATTTTCCTCTCCAACAACCATTTATTGACTTACCTTGAATTACAGAATTAGAAAACAGCTGACTGTGAGGCTATGGAAGTAAACACTGCATTGCACAATGAAGTGAAAAGTAACTGGCATAAAAAAATCCACCCTGAGCCTTTGCTGAATGGTGCTTAGGAACTAGAATTTGTTTCTGCACAGCACAGATGGTGTTTGACACATCGTATGGAAGGTCAGCATGCACTTTCAGCTAAAGTACAGGTGCCACATTTCCTTTTGCTTGACCTTTCCTGGTTTCAAATCTGGTTTAATTCCTCCCTCGAGGGAGCAGCATAGCAGCAATAATAACTTCATTTATGCCCACTCACAAGTGACTACAGGAGAAGTACACAAGTAAAACTTTCTATTGCTTTCATTGGGGAAGAGGAGAGATTATCTTAGACAAGGAAAAAGAGGGAGAGAATAAGACAAAAACATGCATATGTCTTTTCCATGTCAGGATTGGTGTATCTTCCAGGCAATTATTACAATAGCTAAGAGTACTTGGGCATGTCTGGCTGGCAGGGAAAAACAGACTTTGCAAATGTAGAGAGGAAAAAAGTTTTGTCTCACGTTTATAAAGACTGGTATTTGGCATTTGAAATTCACCTTGCACCAACTGCAGGCAGAAACTGCAACATTGCACCTGACAAGTTTCTTGTAGTAAGAGTTAGAAGCCCAGACTTTCAGCAATTTCCTTTGTTTCATTTGCTGCCTACAAAGATCCCAAAGAGTAATTTCTGGAAAGGTACTTTTTCATCTGGTACCTTTGTCAGAATGAAGTCTTCCAGGTAGCTGTAAAAGCATAAATGATATTTACCTGTGTACTGCATTGCTCATCTAATGGATTGCTATGTAAGAAAGATTTCTAAAACACCGGTCATTTTCTATTTTACAAGCTTTATAAGTGCTTTAAATATTACTCAGCTGTATCTCCCAACTACTGGTTTCTTTTTCCTTTTTTTTGTTTTTCTTTTCCCTAATAATAGCTGCTTTCAAAAAGCTATTTGTTGGGTTTTTTGTTGGTTTTTTGGGGTTTTTTTTTGGGTTTTTTTGGTGAGAGCCTTGCTCTGGCCAGTTTGGAAAGCAGCTGCAGCCTGAAAAGCAATAATTTGCAATGTCACTGAGACACTCAGCAAATTAAAAAATATTACTTTAGTAGAGGTTACTACATTAAAAAAAAATAAAACCAAAACATTGAAGAAAAAAACCCCTTACCTTTTAAAGTTTCAAAACAAATGTGTCCTTGACAAATGTTTGAAGGGTAGCTACAAAAGAAAAAGTTGCCTTAGATAGGAAGAAAGAAGCTGCTAAAAACAAGAGACACAGACACTGCACTGCAGGCTCTTGTAAGATAAATAGGGGAATGGTGTTTAGGACCCCCTGCTTCCATTGGCAAGTTGTCCTAGAGGTTCCCCATGGAGTTAGAACCTTCAAAGAAGTGGAAAAGCACCTAGGAAGATGTGTTAGCCCAATATCCACACCTGGGAAAAAAGCCTGATCACTGCTCCCTGCCAGAGAAGCCTTTTGGAGCAATATGGGGTTTCCAAGGCCAAAAAGACATTGTTAATTTCCATGTGGGGTTTTGTGAACATATGCCTTGGCTGCAGATGATTTCTGAGAAAGAGAGCACATTTAGGAAAACCTGTCTCATGTTGAAGACATGGTAGTAGTGGGGGACATGGAATGAGGAAGGGAAGGGAAGGGAAGGGAAGGGAAGGGAAGGGAAGGGAAG
>VRYO01002297.1:27813291-27944028 GCA_009812075.1 Sialia sialis
GAAAGGAAAGGAAAGGAAAGGAAAGGAAAGGAAAGGAAAGGAAAGGAAAGGACTAAGTCCTGCTCTGCTGGCTTGGAAGAAAACTAGAAGGGGGTGTTGTGTTTAATCCTCTTCCATGAAGTCAGGAGAGAGACTGTCCTCCACACCTTTTTGACCAGACAAACTAGCTCTACTATTCTACTCCACCTCCAAATATTTTATTTTGACACTTACTAGGGAGTGGTTGAAAGTTAGAGACCAAAAGAAGGCTATCGGGGATTTCTCAGTCCAGCCCCTCTCCTTTCCTCCTCTCAGACCTTGCCTATCCCTGTTTTATTTTAGAGTAAGGTTCACAGAGTTGGCTCGAGACAGCAATCAGCTAGCAGAGCACAGCATGAAAACTATCCCAAAGGGCCTCCAAGGGCCAACTCTGCATCCAGGAAAGTGCCAAAAACCTTGGAACAATGACCATGAGCAGCTGCAGTGGATTTCTGCCACCTCAACATTTCTCTGTAGATGAAGAGAATCTGAAAAAGGAGTAACTACTACTGTGACCTTGCTTATGGCTCAAATGTCATGGAATCCTAATTTTTCTTTAAAAGGGACCAATTTCACTGAGATTTTAATTGGAAAGGACTGTGATGCAACAGAGCAGAAATTAACCCATAGAATGCATAATTCATCTCATTTACAAAGGTTTTTATTGGTGGTCCCTTAGGCCCTAAGCACAGCCCAGACTGTGTTTGGGATAAGAAATACCTAATTTCTCTTGTCTCTCATCAAGTTGGGCTAGCACAGCCAGTACTTAGAATGTTGCCATTCCCAGAAAACTGTGTGTGTGGTCCTTGTTTCTGTTCAGAAAAAACCCAAATGTTTTCAGACAAAAACACCTAAGGTTATCCAATCTCAGGCTATTATCCCCATGTATACTTAGGGTAGAAGAACACCCTGTTATTATGATGGAATTGGAAAAAAAACTCCATTGCCCATCCACAGATGACCCACATCACCTAGGAGAAAATTATCTATTACTCCCAGAGTAAAGTAGCAATTCCATCTTTCCTCTTGAGCTATGTTCTTTCCCTGGAAGTGTCATGAATATCTATCCAAGAAAAGCTTTGCAAGGCTGTCACCTTCTTCTGTGGATCTGTTACCACCATGAGAAGGTATGGTATTGTGCAGCATGAGAGTCTTTCCTTGCCTTTGTTCTATGAGCAAAACAGGTTTGTGCAGGGGGCAAATGAGCTAAAATCTCCCTCATCAGTCCTCAGCATATTAACTCATAAAATCGTCCTTGCTCCCTTTCAATTCCTTAAAAACATATTTATTAAGTGGCTTAATCCAAGCCTGATGGTGTATCCACCCTGCTCAACTCTTGTTTTCTTGATCCAGAGCTTCTGCATGAAGATTGAGATGCTGGAGCAGGCTGCTCCTGCTCCTGTGGTGCCACAAATTTTTCTGGTATATCCTTACTGTTCATGTAATCTGTGTCTGCCATCCACCTGTGAAATGGCTGTAATAATCTTTGACTTCCAGGATAAACTGCTCTGTATGTTTAAGGCCCTGTGGACATGACCCTGGCTTGTAACAGCCCAACCATAGAAGCAAAGCAGCCAAAGCACCCAGGGCTGCAGAACATGAAGGGCAGCAGGGTGAGTGCAAATTGCTTGGCTCCTGGCAGTCAGTGCACAGGTTTCTCCTGTCATAATGGTGAGAGAGAAATCCTTCTTGGGGAATTTTGAATAACAGAAACACCTGACACTTCAGCATTGTAGGGCACAGGTGGAATCCTCAGGCACAACCTCTCTACCCATTTCAGTAGTTTTTCTGCTGCTGTGTGAAACTGCAGTCCACAAGCATGGAGAGCACATTTTCAAATATTTGGTTCTGTGTATTACTCTGCAACCTTCTCTCACTTACCAAGCCTTAGTTTGAAATACAAAGTCAAACTGCTAAAGCTCAAAAAAGGACCAAAGCAGGAAAAGAAGTCAAAGCACTAATTAGCAGCCCACAGCAAAGTAATAACCTGGCCTTGCACCTTCCTATTCCATCCACCTCTCTAGCTGCTGAGCTCTTGCACAGTCAGCCCACCCTAAGTCATCCCCATAAGTTTCCCTGAATTCAGTGTTTCACTGCTTCTTCCCAGCTCTTCATTCATCTGTGTTGATCAGTCAATTAGGTGTTCAGCAAAGACAGCCACCAGTCATTTCACTTCACAATCTTATACTCAGTGCTCTTGCTCGTAAAAATTGCTACCCCACCCGAGCTGATACTTAAGACAGCCAGTAAACATGTCCTCACCAGTGACTGATGAGGGGTGTTCCTGCACACACTAATGAATGCATTTATTGAGATAGATGCGTTTTATTACATCAGACTTTACACCACTTCCTCTTGGATGAATTTTATAGATGCAGTAAGATTTTTATGGCATCTGAAAAGACTCAAGTACTGAAAGGTAGATTTATACACCCCCTAGTTTTACAAATATAGTGTACAATCAGTGGTCAGTGGAGTTCTAAATGACTTCCCTAAGGTTCTTGCCCTTTTAACTGCAGAAATATAAGTCCTGAAGAGTGCAGAAATTAAATACATAGCATGATAAAAATTTTAAAAGGGGAACATTTAGGTATTTTGTAGTCATTCCTATAAACTTAATTCAGCTCTTCATTCAAAAGAGGTCTGTAGATGCAATCAAAGGTTGTAATTTTAATTCATATCATATTCATTGTGTTATGTGGTGTTATTTTTATAGCGGTCACAGATTGTTGTCTATTAACTTAAATTACTAGTGGAAGTTCATCTTTTGAAGTTATTCCCAGCTTCCTTTTGTCAGTCTCTAAGTAATGAAAATTTATTGAGCCTGACTTATTTGCCATCTAGCAAGGACAGACTTTGAGATGGGTTACCAATTAAGCTATGTCCATCTAAATTACATTGAAGTATAATTAATAACCAGCTTTAATCACCTTTGAACTGGGCAATGAAAACTTAGTTTTTATAGAATCAAACCAGCCAAATTCTCCTCTACTTTTTCTGTACACAGGAGCTGAAGTATATGGGAGGTAAATTTCTGAAACTGATAGCAAAATTTAGTCAAGACTTGGGCAATCATTGACTTATCCAGAAGAAACAGCAGGCGAATTACTGATTTACCTTTTGTGCTGCAGTAATGTTTTGCCTTTAACAGAATGATTTCTGATTCATACTGATGTAACTAAGAGGAAAGTCTGTTTTCGAGGAGGAAGGGGAGTTTATTATGACAAATAGTGAAGAAGGTTTTCAAAATTCTCTGAGCAATTAATTAACCCACAACTTCAAAACATAGATGTTCCCCACACTGTTTTCTAGGATTTATTTCAATATTATTTTAAAAGTCTCCAACAGATAGCCTTTTCCTGTTCCTGTGAGCAACTCCCTTGCCATCTTTAAGATGGAATCATCTACAAGATACTCCAGCTGCTTCCTTTAAAATTCTCCTTCTCACCATCTCATCACGCTTGGAGCCTCCATGGAATCCAGGTTATTCCCCAGTTGTTGTGCTCAGCCCCAGGGAGGGAAGTGGTGGGGGATGACTGTCCTGAGTGTCACAGGCCTGGGCTACCTGTCTGCAGCAGCGTGTCACCCTGCCACACAGAAGGTTCTCTAGATGACCCTGCTGGTCCTGGGTGGGAAAACAGATTTTGTAAGCCCTAACCAGAAGACAGAAGTGACTTGGAAAGCAAGTCAGACCCATTGAAGGTCAGGATGAAGAATCCACTGCTAAAGCTCCAGAAAGAAAACAGGAGGGCATGGGCTGGTCATACACAGGGAACACATGCAGCAGGCTTTTGCCTGAGATGAGGCAGAACCAAAAACCCCAGGACAAAGGAGCAGCATCATGAGCTGTGTTGCCCAAAAACAAGGTGTCCCCTGTCCTCTGGTAGCTCCTTTTGCACCTGAGGGCAGTATCTTCCACTGGGTTTTTACATCCCACTAAGCCTTCACCTTGGGAAAGAAATGTTGGATGCACACCCATGAAAATTTCCTGCCTCCAGCACACGTGACGGTCTGACAGCATCCGGAGTTCTACTAATGTATTGCCAGAAGGTTGGATCTAATGGATGCTTCAAGCCCAGCATGTCTTATACAGAAGCTTTAAAAATCTGCCTTTCATCTCCTTATTGCTATTCCATCAGTTTAGCACATCACTTGCTCTTTGACTTAAGAGCCTCTGAGGCATCCTCTTGTCTGTGTCACCACCCTTTGTGAAGAGTCTTTCCCTTCATTAATTGTTGTTCTTGGATCTCCCCGAGTAGCTGACTCTGGGGAAAGTAAAAGGAGACCCCTTGCAGGAGTAACCCACAGTTTTTATTTATGTGCCATTATGAGACATGACCACCCTGTTGAGTTTTAATGGCTCTAGCTATTCTTTCTGTAGACTCTCGTACCAAGACAGGGCACTTCAAAACATGCAAAGGTCTTTGATCATGTCCAGCCTATTTCTACAAACATATACAGGATAAAAGATCCTCAGCTGAAACTATCCAAGAGCTTCAGACAATCCAGACACTTCTTCCACACAGATGTGCTTTTCATCCCACTCACCAAAACTCTCCTTCATCAGAGCTAAAATTCTGGCCCTGTAGGACCCAATTAAGCACTTGGTTGCTGAATTCAGCAGGAGCCAGATCTCTTCCCAGATGTTCCTCCTTTGCTTTAACATCTCCCTGCACTCCTGGGCTCCTATTGCCACTTTGTTGTGCTTCCCTTCACACGCTTCATTCCTTTTCTTCTCCCTGGTTGACAAACAACTATTTCTGGCAAGCAGCGGAAGTGGCAGAGGATGCTTTCTGGTATTCTTGCCAGATGATGTTTCCATACAAGTGGGTCAGTGTTGTGACTAGTGCAATCATTCTGAGGGATACTGTGCCCTCATTCATGACAACAATTGGCCTCTCAAAACCCCTCACATAAAATAGCTGGCAAGAGCATCCTGTTATCTCTCTTTTTTGACTGTGTAGCTGGTACAGGCTACTCTGCCTCATGCATGTTGTGCACTGGGTACAGCTATGAGAAGATTTCAATTTAGTTCTTCAATTGCTTTTTCTGCTGGATCTGATCTAATTGCTGTCAGGATGCATAGCTGGCACTTCAAGTGGTAATAGGAAGACCTAGAAAATGCTTTTGAGCTTTAAAATCTCCTTAGGACAGCTTCTTCCCCTTTCAGAAAAATTGCTAAGCTTCTAAAACTTGTAAAAATAATTGGTCAGTGTGGTACAGAGCTTAGACTGTAATACTAATGTGCCAAAATTCAATCACTGCGTACACCATGGCATCACTTCAACAGATACAGCTTAGCAAGCATTACATTTACAGCCCTTTTTCCCAGCTTGGTCAGCACAGATAAATTCTTCACCCATTCTCAGGACTTTCCTGGATTATTCTCAGCCAGAGAGATCTCATATGTCTCCCTTTCCAATCCTAACAGCTTTTCTTATATAGTTCCATTCTCTGGATGTATGTGCCCCTTTGGCGTTTGGATCCTAGACTTCATTTTCCCTAAAAGTTTTGGTGATTTTCAAGAGATCGTCCTGAAAATTAACAGGTGGACACAGAGTTAATTCAAGACCAAGTGTTGCACACATGGGAGTGTTTCTTTGAATATGGACAACTCCTGATTAACACCTTGTGATAACAGGACTGGCTGTTAGTTGGGATGTTTGATTCCTCAATTTAGTGTTTCCAAATTGGTCAGCCAAGCACCTTATCTGCTGGCTCTGGTTCAGTTTCTGTTCCTTGTTTTGGCATTATACTACAGGACAAACTCCAGACTGGCTAGGACCTAGATTATTGTGGCCATTCCCAGTTTCTCTTTTCTGGGTGGGTGTGGCAGCTGATAATTTATTTTAGTACAAAGAGCATTTAATGGAGATATTGTGAACTCCTAGTTGGACCACTTAAGTGCTTCCCTGGGACCAGCTATAAATGTTTCAGGTAATTGAAGTGTGTAATGGGAGTAATTAAACACACAACCTTAGCAGCTAATTCCTATACCTGGTCTTTGAACTGTGCCAATTTAGGAGCTGTAATATATGTGCTGTATCCTTGGCAGGACTTAGCAATAAATGTCCAAGGAAACCCCTTGGACACACAGAGCATAAAAATCTCAGTCTGATCAAGAGCTACAGACACACTCAAAGGTGTGATACTGATGTGATGACCTCAAGGTGAGACTCAATGTGATGAAATAAAAAACATGAAAATTAAAAGGAAGATAGGAATTTCCTAAGTAACCATGGAAGGATGCCTTAAAGAGTGATTAATGTGGTATCCCATTAGCTTTGAGTATTACAGAACATCTGGCACATTTCCCCCTTGACTACAAATTTCTGAGCACTGGTGTTATGTCATCTCACAGTGCTCATTTTTCTCCCTGTCTCTATAATTCATCTCAGCAATTGTTGTTCATGTGAAAGTAATTATATAAATGCACTTGATTAAATTAGCTTTTATCTACTACAGTTTTGGGGTTTTTTAAATATGGGCATTTCCCCTCCAAAAATAACTCAGAGGAACTGATGTACATAACTGATGTACATATTGTGCTACATGATGGAGATTAGAGTCCCTCAGCACTTCTAAGGCAAGATATGTCAGCACATCCAGGGCCCAAATCCTGTACCTGGGGTCAATCCGCTGAGCTCCTCTCACAGAGGTACCTGGGCAAAATTTAGCTCATGGAAGCAGCCAACTTACTGAAAATTTAGTGAAATTCTGGAAGCTGACATTATGTGTTCAAGTTTTGCTGATTTGCAACCCTTGGAGGTTTAATCTCTCTCAAAAGTCAGTCAGAGAGTGATAAAGACCAGACTGCATGGCACAGAGACCTTGGGCTCTCTCTTCTGTTACCATGTCTTGGGTGCTTTAACACTGAGCAGATTGGGTCCAAGTGTAAGCGGATAAAGTCAGAGTGATTAGGGATTTGTCCCATGACTTCAGCACAGTTGGATCCTCTTGAATGCCTTAAAAGCCCTCATGAATTATGGACATAACTGTGCATTCCAACACATACTTTTGAAATGTTAATTTTTTGGTGTCTCGAAGTTGACTTTAAAAAAAAAAACAACAAAATAACCCACCACCTCAAGGAAGCAATATGTGTTGTAATATGAATTTCAGTCTTTAGGACTTTTCCTGGCTCCTACCTTATAAGTGTGGATCAGAACTATATCTGGAGGCAGCTACAGCAGGGGCAAAGAGTGGATGCCAATCCTCACAGTCTTTCTATGACTGCGCTCATTCAGCATTCAGCCCTCCACATCGTACTAAAGTCATTCACTTTGGAACTTTACAGAATGAATTTTTTTTGAACACCCACCACTTGGAGCATCTCCCTCTTTCTCCCCTACCTCTATTTTGAAGAACCAAAAAAAGGAAACACTTTCTGTACAGGACTGATTGCATTTCTCTCCTAACCACCCACTCTCCTCTCTTCAGCATCAGCGGTTCTGCTGTGGCAGGCTGACCTGACTTCACTTGAGTGCCAGACAAATCTCAGCATGCAAGTGTCAGCTGGGGAAACACGAGGTGGGAGGAGGAGACAAGATGAGCATACCAAACCTAGGATATGTTACCACCAGTCCCTCATTGCTGCACTCACTAAAGCAAGAGTGACAGAAGGCAGGAGCATGGGGAAAGGGAGAGGGGCTCCTTCGCTCCACAGGCACATGAAGTAACTTGTGCTCTGTTGTATTCACAGAGTGGCAATGGTGGTGCCATTGCACTAAGCAGGAAACAGTCCCACACTGGGTATTTTGAAGGGGATTTTTTGCTTCTTGGAATGCTACTGGCTGTCTTTTACCATTTCATCCCAAGTATACTTCTAAATAGGAACAGTCCCATGTATACTTTTAAATAGGAGCTTGTCCTGGAATGCATGAGTTGCAGGTTGTTCCCTCACACAGGCACATGCTATGATTCCCCACTGAAAGAAAAACTTCTTCATCCTGCTCAAGGAAAACAGGCAAAACAGCTCCAGAGAGGAGCTGCCTCTCCCACTGAGCCACCTGCTTTACTTGACAATGTGGTACAACAAGGAAGGGTGGGGAATATGTGACAGATAAACATAAGCCATCTGAAGCACTTGTTTCCTGGGCTTGTCCTGCATCCCAGCTTCTCATCCTGCAAAGTGGGGAGAAGGCCACTGTGCCATCTCCCTTCTGGGCTGTAAGAATGTGTGCATTTCTACCCTGTCTCAAGTTCTGGGCACCAGTTAACTACATACATTCTTATGCATCCTGACTGTGGTTTCTTACCTTTCTTTTTTTTTCCCACAGCTGGAGTCGACAGAAATACCCTGATTTATCTTATCTGTGTATCACACACCTTTAAATAACAAATGGAATCTTTAGTATACCTCAAGTTCAAATAGGCTCTACAAAAATGCTCTTTTCCACTAAACAGATTCTTACCTACAGAGGAGAAAGGGTTCCCCCATGTCTTGAGAGGAGTTTTCTTATTATCTAACTCATTTAATATAAAACTAGATCTACTATCAATGATATAATAGAGCCCTGTTAGGGGAGATAAAGTTTGAGATGAATTACATGTTTGGAATTCTCCATTAACTTTTTGATTATCCAGAGCTGGTCATGCACATCCAGCCAAAATACAGCACCAGCCACCACAAAAGTCACGAGTAATCCTACTAATAGGATATAAGATTAAAAGTAGGGAGAGAACACTGTAAGAGGTTTGACTAAGCATGCACAAGGCTGGCTGCTTATCTGAAATCTATCCAAATGACTGTTGCCTAAAAAACGTGAGCTTGGTAAGAATGAGCTTTTAAAGTTGATTTTTCCTAGCTTTTTGTTTTACTTGGTCAAAAAGGGAAAAGTTTTGGGATTCCATACTAGGAAAAGGCCAGAGAAGGTGATTTTTCTTTAGAAGAAACAAGCTGCTAACAAAACGGGTTAAAGGCATGGATTTTCACTTATTCTGCACCAGGTTTAGTGCATGCAGACCCCGTCTATTAAAATACGCTTTAAAGGTTGCATATTCATGCACTTATATTAGGAAATGCCCAGATTAAAGTCATCCATACACCTTCAGTTCATCCCATTCAGGGTCCAGATTCCATGGTTGTCCATAGCTTCCCAGTGCCACACAATACGTGTTGTGCTCACCCTGCCTCAGCCCCTGACTCAATGGTTGATGTTCCCTTAGGGAGAAAGTGTTCAGTCCATTCCTGCCTCCCTGTTGGTCCTGTGCTGTGCCTCTTTATTTACCACCCACCACTGCAGGAAAAATCATTCATACCTTCATGAGCCCTCCTGCAAAATTTACAGTCAGCAGCAAGTTTCTTGACAGGTGTTTAGAACTAGCCTCTCCCAATAACTCTTATAAATAAAAAGCAATTCAGCACCTTTCTGCATATAAGGAATACAAGGCAAAAAGAGATTATGTGGAAGAAAGTTTCCCATGCACTACAGTTGCAGTGTTAAGTGTCCAGCACTTCTGCCAATTAGACTGAAGGGTTTTTAGGCAGAAATTTTAAAATGGAAAGTTAACAATCCCTAACCCTGTCACAATAGGGGTTTGGGGGCCTGAAGAACGGTATCTAGGTCATTTTTCTCTGTGAATAATATGGATTTGAAACAGCAATGGTTTTTTCGTGGTGCTTGTTGTGCTGTTGCTTTTGGATATAAAAATCACTGTTGTTATTTTATTATCTTAAAAGGCAATTTTTTATTTCAACCTGAAACCTTGCTTTAAAATTGTTTTTAAAACCATTAAGCAAATATTAAACCTAAATTAAAAAAGAAAAAAATTAGTCCCCATGCCAGATGACAGCCATGTGACAAGTCTGGTTGAGAGGACTAGCTTAGCACTGCACCAAGGTCCTAGTCTTGGGTGGAGCTGAAATTTCTCCACAGCAATCTTCAGTGGCCTTCAGCTTGTATTTTACAGCTTCTTCCATTCCCCTACCTCACTGGTAACAGCTTTTCCAGCTTTCCCAGACAGCAAGGACATCCAGCCAGGTTACCAAGCATGCTGCTGGCTCACCCAGGATCCTTCTCATGAGAACAGGGTGGATGAACCCCCTGAAACTCGGTGCAGTCTCCTTGCTAGCCCTCACACTAGGTTTTGGTTCCGTGAAAGCCAAAGCAGATGACTAATAGGGAAAGGTGCAGAGCAGCATCTCACTGAGATCCTGCACTGGGTCATGGCTGAGGCATATCCTGGATGTACACCCATATCCCTCCATTCAGATGAGCACCTGTTGCCCCTAATTTATGCCCCTGCCATAAATTGTGTGGGCTCAGTGCAGGTGTGAGGAGGGGTGTCTGTTCCCCCCTCCTCTGCCAATATCCTGATTATGGCATTTGCCTAGGCAGACACTCTGCTAGCATAAAACTAGGCTTTTTAACTTTCAAATCAGCTCAGAGAAGCTGGGAAAAGCTGTGTAACTCCCTACAGTAGAGGACACGTCTGTTTGCAAGATTGACTCAGTACCAGTATTTCACACAGTAAATTATGAGACTAGGAAATAAATATTGGAGAGAAAGGGAAAGTTGCCAAGATGAGGCATTTCTTTGAGACGTTTAAAGTGCAGTTTAAATATTTCACAGTGTTTCTGTCCCTTTGTTCACAGACAAGGGAAATTCCAGGACGACAGTTACTCTTCCTTTGCCAAGCCCTTTTCTTCTCCAGACCCTCTTTCCCAGGTCTCTCTCCAGAGGACTAATCTATGTTGCAATAGGTGAAGTATGTTGGCATTTGTTATAGGAGGTTAATATTTAGAAACAAAGCCAGGCAGACTTTGTTCCCAGGAATCAGTTGGCAGCATGCATGCTCATTCATGGCAGCTGCAAAACAAGCCCTGTTCCTGGTAGCTGTTGTTACTATAAGAATTTAAAAGCTGTTCATCTGCCACAAACAGGAGCTAAAAACCAGCAGGTGCTCACTACAGCATTAGCAACACTGCCTGCACAGGCTATTCCTAAATACAGTTTAATCTTCTTCAGGATGAGCTCCAATTCACTACATGAACGTAAAGCTTATGGTTAATAAAACAAATCAACCCAAAACATCATCCTTTTACTTGAGAGGTGTGATGAGCCCTCACAGAGAGTTTTCTGAGTCGGGAAGCTCTGCAGTGCCATGAAGGTGTGAAGAGCTCCAGCTGCACACTGAGCTGTGTTGCAGAATGACAGTGAGGAAAACATGGCATATCCACCACTGGTGTCCATCTGTGGCCTGATAGGCAGCACTCCTTGCCCTAGTGAATTTAAACAGACTCCTGACTGTGAGTGAGAATAGGAATTGATGCAGAGGTGTCCCCAGACTGGAAGCCACCATATCAGAACACAATCTTGTCATGTGCAGCTGCTAAATACTGTATCTGAAGGAGGAAAGTAACACGCATAAAGTAGGTTTGTTTCCATATGCAAGGTACTGAACCTTGCCTTCCTTGAGGTACATACAGAGGATGTAACACATGGCAATAGAGCTCGGTGTCATGCAAGATTATTTGCACTTAGGAAGTGCTGTAACTGTGTTTTCTCTTTCTTGTATCAATGTGCATCAGGTCATTTCACTGCCAGTAACTGAACAGATCTGCCAGCTGAGCCGGCAGGGGAAGCAGAAAAGCGAACGTACATTAATAATGCTGGTAATGCCCCCATTAATGCCTGTCACTGCCACTCTCTAGCTCCGTGCAATTATCAGTTGTCTGATGGGAAGAGTGATAGGCTCGTGCCATGCAGCATGCAGCCTTTGAAAAGCAGTGAGGCAAGCCCAGTACATCTGAAGGGAATTAATGGCAAATTGATGGCAGCCAGAACAGCTGTTGCTGATGTTCGGCTGTTCTGTCATCCTGCCTGAGCCAAGCAGAGGCTGCCAATACATCCTGCACATGCAGGAAAACTGACCACTCTGCCTTGGCTGGCTCATTTGTGGTGACTTCTTTGGCTTGAGCCATCACTTCATTTTGTTCTGAAGCTTGCTTGATTGAGCTGGCAGTTGGCTTTAATAACAGCCTTCTCCCTGTTGCCCTCTCTTTTCTCTCCTCATTTCAGGGTACAGTAAAAATTATGCATAATCATTTTCCATGACAGAGCTGAATTTTAACCCTTACCCCTGTGCTTCATGTCTCTAAAGTGATGCTGAAAAAGGAAGGGTAGCAAGGCTTAGCTGAGCCACGCCAAAGCTTTCCATCCCTTGCTTCATGTCAAGGTACTTCTTGGGGGAAAAATCCCAGCAGCAGAGCTATACTAAATGATCCCTGGAAAAACATGGAGAAAATGTGTTGAGAGCAGATTAAAAGGTTACACAGGACAATGTTTTATCAGAAGAGAGGAGGGATAGCTCCAGCCATACACCCACATGTTCCTTCAGGCTTTCTCTATTCAGTGAATTGGGTGGTTGTGCAAAAATCAATTTCATGAGGTCTTTTCACTGGGCCAGAAAGAATTGTCCTCATCACCACTTTCCTCAAAGGAGCAAGATGTACTTTTCTCTTATACTTAGGCTGTGCAAATTCAAAATTACTCCACAAAAGGTAATTGAGTTCTGTGAATAAAGAGAAACAGCTTAAAGTAGCTCAAAACTGAGGGTCACATCATCCTGGAAACAGATTCAGAGCAAGCCTGAGTGAAGAAATATAGTCGCTAAAGTGCAATGGATATGATGTACAACAGATATGAAAATGTCAGTGGCTTACTGTACAATAGCCATTTTATATGCATCCTACTGAAACCTGAGCTGACATATAAGAGATGTCATGACAGGTCTTATGGGAGATTGTATAGAGAGTTGAAAGTGGATTTTAGTTCTCTGCAAAGCAGTGCCCTGATTGTGGAAGTTATTCTAATCATCCAGGGGTCCATGGTTTTATGCAGCAACATGATGTCACACTCTATCTCTGGAAGCAATGTTAATAACACAAAAAACTTTTCCTTTAGATTTATTACTGTTGTTTGAGTTATTATGTTCCTAGAGAGCCAAAGGCTGGGTCAGGGTCCCACTGTCATAGGAAATATGGAAATGTGTAGTAAATTATCATTCTTGCTCTCAAAACTTTTATATCTAAAATGATAATGTATTTCCAATCCATATTTCATGGGAGTGTATTGATGTAATAGTTTTCATCTCAAAGGCTCTGTAATCACATCTCATTGTATGATGTAGTCACAGTGCTAAATATTCACTATGCAATCCAACAGTGTAGAGACTTCAGCTCAAGAGAGATAAATAAAGGTTTTACTTATAGGGCAAGTGCTAAGGGAGGATCAGTGTTTGTACAATCCAAACAAGAGCAGAGTGTTAAATGTCTGGCTTGAAAGATTCATGGGTAATAAACTCCACGGTTTCTGGCTTCATCCTACAAATATGGAAATTATCCTACTTGGATATGAACATAAGTTGCTGGAGTCATGTATTCACTTGGTCAGCATAGTCAAGGAATATCCCATTCATCCATTTCTCCCTGTCTCTGTCCAACCATATCACTTCCCTGCTACCACTGCTTAAACAACTCTCAGCATTACCAGTTCAAATCCCATTTTGGTGGTTTACATAATTGTGCTTGCAAAAATTGGCTTGAAATGCTTTGTAAACTGGATCTTTCAAGGTCTATTGCATAGCTCACTGGTAATGTTCACATTACAGCAAAACAGTTCTCCTTGCCATAAAGCTGTCAGAGTTTTGTTTTTCTTATTCCCTGTGTCTTGCAAACTGGGATAAAAGAGCCCAAACAGTCATTGTAGGCACTACACACAACTGGTATGAAAAAGCAGCAGTGATAACACTGGCATAATTTTCTCAGCTCAGAAGAAAGCAAGGGTGCTGAGATGAAAAGCGTTTGAACTGAGTAGGCTGTTTTGTTAGTCCTGTGTTGTCCATGGAATCTGCAGTATTGCTTACTATGATCTTCAGCAGGAGACAGAGTTTGGCTTTCATGTTCTATTTGTCTAAGTGAGGAGCAGGGAAAAAACCAACCTGGATTTCAGTATTTCCCTGGAATACTTCTGGTGACAAATAGGTAGAGTCCTTGTGAGGCATTCTACCTCAGACATGAAGTGCCTGATGCTTACAAGAAATGTGAAGATACATGGCAATGTGCATTAAGATTTCCACAACCCTACTCCCTTCTGCCACCTGCCCACCTTGTTTATTGATCTCAGCATTTTCTCTCAAAGTGCTGACAATATTAGTCTCATCCAGACAGATGGAAAATGGTTCCAAGAGGTCCATAAATTTGCAAGTATTGTGAGCAGCCTTCAACCACCTGACATATACCTTATCCATGTGCATGTCCATGGTCCATGTGTGGATTACATGTCAATTCTATAGGGTCAGCAGAGAAAAGTGAGGATAGCTTAAAAGCAATGCCCTCCCCTCTCCTCTCCCTGTCACCATAAGCGGGTATGAACACTGGATGCCTTTGAACTTCCCCTATAGAAACAGAAAATTTTATTTCACTGCAAGAACTCTGTTGATATGGACACATAAATTCATAGTCATTTAGGTTGGGAAAAACCTCTAAAATCATGGAGTCCAACCATTAACCCAGCACTGCCAAGTCCAACACTATGTCCGTAAGTGCAGTGTTATATTCTAGGCCAGCAGCTGACATTAAGCATGAAGCCCACATGTCATGGTCAGAAAACCTTCCCATTTAGTTGACCTTGAATGGAAATAAGCAGTCTGAATTACAATAATTTACATGTGGAACAATGCATACTCAAATAATCATAACACCTCACTCTCTGATCATTTGCCTTACCTCCTCTGTGAAAAAAACAGCATGTCAGATCTCTCTTGGTGCTTTTTAATGCAGTAACACAATGTATTGACCCTTAAAATGTTACATTTCTTCATTAACCATCATCACTACATAATGTTCTATCACACATGGCAAAGGACAGCTGGTTTTCAAAGACTTTAAAGACTCAGTGGTGAGACTAGAACAAACAAGGTTCAAAAAACCTGGAAAGATTGTTGTACTTAGTTTAATTTTTTTCTCCTACACCTCTCTTTGATTGGACATATTCTGTGACTGAATATTCAATTACTATTGTGACTGAAGTGTGTTTTTGAATGACCAGAAATAGTTGTGATGGTCTTCTGACAAAGTAAACCATCATGAGGGGAGGGCATTTATGCTCTTTGTGTGCAGAGCTACCAGAAACACCAATGCAGCAGGCTCATTCATAAGGTTCAAGTTGATAGGGCTGGGAGGAGGATTAGGAGGAAAAGGGTGTGCTAAAGCTTGATCTGACAGTGCAAGGCCAATAACACAGTTTCTTTTCATCTCCAATCTTTTCTCTCTGTTCCTGCGAATGGTCTTTCTGTTCCTTTTCTTGACCTTCTTGCTGCAAAAACATTTAGATGCCATTCATTACTCCCTGTTTGTTTGCAATGTGGATCAGCTCTACATTCAGGGCCCATTCAAGTAACTCCAGGGCTCCATTTACAACACCAGGATTTTGAAACCTTGGTGGTGATCACCTGTTATTTGAGGCCCTGCTGGAATCAGCTCTGTCTTCCAGCAAGAGACTGGGTCATACAATGCCCCCAGCACACCTGGGCAAGAAATGTTTTCCCTCTCACTCAACAAATCTTAAAAGTTTACATTTTTCTCCTGCTGTGTGTCAGATCAGAGTTTTTCACTTCTGATAAGAGACAGTCTCCTTCCATGATATTCCCAAGTCTAAAGCATTCATCTTGGATGGTGAGACTCCAGGTTTAAAGTCCCCATGTATTCATAGAGGTTGAGCTGGTTACAACTGGTTATTTACTACCCTGTCTGAGAATGCCTTGAGTTCTTTTCCTGATGAAAACGTCAGAATCAGTGAATTTCTGCATCAATGAGCATGGGAGTCTGTGAGCTGATCAACTAATAAGAACATTTCATTTTAAAAAATCTTGAAAACATAGAACCACCATATTCTTTAAAGTAGTTGTATATTAAAAGATTCTGAATGTCACTGTTGCTAGTTCTATTATCCTTTTAAAAAGGGATAATTTTCTACATGAGTTTGGATCTGCTCTTACAGTGGTGCAATTAAAGTAAAATATTCTATTGTACCAGCAGCCACTAGAGATAGGAAACCCCATTTTCTTCATCAGATCTGAAAGGCTAAATTAGTGTCCATTCTACATGTGGCAAATGTGTTCCATGCAAAATGTGGGTCCACATACTCTTCTAAGCCAGCCTGCCCTCTCTATACTGACAGTTCAGTTCTGATCCCATCCCTGCCTTTCCAGTTCTTTACAAAAACCTTGAGCTAAGCCTTTCCTCCTTTGAAGGAGTAATTAGCTCCCCATGAGGAGGAAGTCCATCCTGCAACACATTGTTGTTTTTTCCTATTTTGTTGAGCAGGTACAGCTGTTTTTCAATCTCACTGAAATGCTGTGAATGGCCCTTCACTCAAGTAAGAGAACTTTCTCAGCAGGAGGTCAGGCAGCCAAGCATTCGGCTGTTTGCTTTGTTTAAAAAAAAATGCTTAAATCCTGTGGTAAAATGTTTTTGAGACCTTGGCAATTGTCTTCATTTCTGTGTAACTTACAGTTATTGTTGACCCAGCAGCTCCCGAGCTGGCCACATCACCTAACACTGAGAAAACCCAACTGACTGGTGAGAGGAGCTCCAAAGGCAGCCCATTACAACTTTCAGTCAAAGTCAGAGTTTGGACTCTATTTTGATACTTTTCTTTCAGACAACTGGCTTTAATTCAGAGCATAGAGAGCACGAGTAAAAATCACTAACATTTGGAGACTTGTCAAGGATCTGTGAGGTCACAGGATCTCATCCTGATGTCAAGAAACAGATAACCCTTTTTTTAAAAAAATGCTGCTGCAATTTCCACCCTTTGTCAATAAATTCAGCAGAAAGTTCAACACTCAGTGAATGTGAAGACCAAACTGACTCTACTGGATCCTGGTGGATGGATACTGATACAGTGCCAAAGTCTTTCTCATGTACTTTCAGTGTTGGAGCTGTATTCTCTGTAAATGGAAGACTGCTGAATTCGTCTTCATTATTCTTGAAATCATGTCAATAATTTTATTGAGATGTTTAATGTGCACTACTGAGTGCACATTTTCCTTTAGCCTATTTACATGAAGGTCTAAAATACAGGTGGTTCATGGTCAGACCTGCAGATGTTTCTGTGTGGAGAATGGCCCTCCCCAATGAAAGCAGACAAGAATTATCTGGAACAAAAAGCAGGACACACTCCTATTTGCTGGACAGGCATGGCCATTAGATGAATCTGTTCATGCTGCCTTTAATTAAGATTTAACAGCCATTGTCAGGTGTAAGAAAAAACTCCAGGTGCTTCGGTGTTTTTCAGAGACCATGAAGGTCTTTCTTATCCTGGCCCAGTTGAGAATATCATGCCTTACACAGCACACACTGCAATACCAATGTGTGTCTCCCAGGACTGGTATTTAAAAGGGTTTTCACTTCATACACAGACTCACAATGGAGTTGTGTTAGTTAGCCTTTAAGTTCTTTGCCTACTCCAAATGCGCTTCAGAGCAATTTAACTGGAATGTCTCTCTGCAATTACCATAGCTCAGTTGATGTCCCCATCTGGTCATCTGCTGCACTTTGTCTTTATGTAGGAGTCCTCAAGAACATAAAACTGCATCAAATGGCTCCCTTTGGAGAGTTTGTGGTTCTGTTATATTTTATTTATAAAAAATACCTAGTTATTAGAGTGGGCTTCAAGACAGAGTTATATGCAGAGAGATAGGTGAGGTGTCAGGGCAAAATTTCCCTTCAACGCACTGTTAGCAGTGTCAGAAGCCAAGAATACATATTCAGGGATAAATAGCCTCTATACAGGATGGAGCTGGCTTTTTGTGTGTAATCAGGACCCCTGGACTTTAAATACAATTAATTAGAGAAGAAGATTAAAAACACGATTGTTATCCATATCCATATCCATATTAAAAACACAATTGTTATCCACAAGGATAGGTAAATGGATGCCTTTTCACTCTGTAAAGCTTTTTCACTCCATGAAGTATATCCTGTTACAATCTAGTTGATGCTCTTGCCTATAAAAGCTGATCATGAAACCAGTGACATTACAGACTGTGACACTATTTAGTACTCAGCTTTGGCTGAGACTCTAACTTACTGATTAGACCACTCCACACTATAGTTTGTTGATTGTCTTTCATTTTTCTCCCTCTGCATTGCAAGCCAGTGGCTGAGGAATTATAGGAGCAAGAACAGTGTACAGTTCTATTACTTATTACCACTAGTTGTATCCTACTTCCAGAAATTATCTTTCTTCTGTTATATATTCACCAAGCAGAATTGCAAACTGAAGCACTATAGCTGAGACATTTAGGCCCCAGCTTTTATTTTTAAAGAGGTTTACAAATCTTGGAGTAGCTACTCATAACTTTATGAGAAGTGTCAGTGCCACAATGGTAAAAGCAGCAGTAATTGGACTTTGTGACTTGCCGACTCCAGCAGGATAACTCTCTAAAAGCCCCAGTGTACTGTATTTCCATGCATAAAGTCTGCATGCACCTAACAATAGGACCTCCTGCATGGATCTCCAAATTGTAGAGCACAGTGAGGGTTGAGTAAATATAAGGCCTGTACTGTTATTTATGAAAGAAAACTGGGAGGAGAAGGGAAAGAGGTTGCTCCATAAACAAACACACCATGTACATGACTGGTGGTGGTGGAATCACAGCCCATGGAGGCCACACTTTTGTCTACCTCACCTCTGCCTCAGGAGGCTCTGGTGCTGCTCCTGCACAGCAGCCACAACTCTCCTTGGTGCAAGGGGCTCCTCAGGTTTTATTCCTGCAAGCACTTTATCTTCAGTGCTGGCATCTATAGGAAACCCTCAGGAAACAAGATGAGAGTGCAATGTTTCTTTTACCCCAGAACAAGCACAGTAAGGGCAGCTCTGTGATTCAGTCACCTGAAGGCATAAGAGGACAGATCAGATTCCACATGGATCACCCAGCAAATCTATGAAAAGCCTGCTGGAGTTTGGCAGAAAAAGGCAACATTCACCACAATTTTTCAAACCCTCCAAAGAAACATTTCCTTCTGCAGGGCTGTTCTAAGTTGCCCAGAAACCCATTTCAAGCACTGAATCCCTGCCTCCTGACAAAAATAGTGCCAAGGTTTGTGTACCACAGTCCGCTCAAGAGAAACTTGCCCACTGACTTTGTTTTGCTGACATCTCTGTTATATGTCATAGGTACCAAAAAAACCAAACACTGACCCTGGTGGAAATAGCTGATAAACTCAGTCCAGTCCTGTTCACAGTGACATTGATGACACATTCACAGCGAACAGATTTGGAAGAATAAACTATTTTGGACACCAATATGTGCCATCATTTTGCTATGGAAAGAAGCCTTCTGTAGGGAAAAAAAAAGAATATAGTGGGAAATCTGCATGGAAAAAGGGGAAGGAGTTATACTGTAGACATTGGAAAGTATAAAGCACATCTCTTTTTGCAGGCTGGTGACGTCAGAGAAATACTCTGTGACCTGGGGACTAAATAAAATGTCACCAGGCTTCCAAATCCAATGAGGCAAACCAGTAAAACAAAATGGGTTTTCATGTGATTAAATGCATTTTCTCAAAAGTTCTTTTTGTGTGTGTGTGTGGCAAATCAGCATTGCCAGCTAGTACATTTATAAATCAAAAAAACTTTACCAGATTGTGTCTATATATATATAAATTTACATTGTCTGATAATATTAAATGAGTGAGGAAGAAATCTAAGAAACCAAAGTGCTGAATAGTTATTTTTAGAATTACTTCTTTTGTACCCTGATTTTAAAAATTGCTTCTTCTATACTTTTCCTGCATTAGAAAACAGGAAGGGTCAAGTCTGATTTGCTCTGTTGATTGCTCTAACATGACTTGCAGCATGGATCCAAAATCATGTATTTATACTAAACCATTTAAATGTTATAATTTCAAATACTACCTACAATCATATTCAAAATGCTTCCCAATAAAATATGAACATGCTACATAAGTTGAATTCCTGAAGCTATAAGGCATCATAAATACCAAGCCCTCCTCCACACCCCAAAAAAACCTACTCAAATATGTTACTTTAAAAAAAATGTACTGTATTCTGGAAACCAAATTTTAATTCTGGATTGATGCCAATCCCAGAGCTGTTAGCCTGCCTGGGAGCTCTGAATTTGCAGTGAGATGTTTAGATGATAACATGATTTTAACTGTTATACTCTGAAATACTGTCTTGATGTTATTAATGCGAGGGAAATGACTTGGACTTGGACCAAAATCAGTTTTGCCTTTAAAAGTAGTTAATACAGGTCCATTTTTGGACACTTTTCATAGGCTAACACAACAAAGGAATCAAGTCTTGAGTAGATCACATCCACAATACTCGCAGGATGCAGGAGCTGAGCACCAGCAGCAGTAATGGAGAGACAGTGACCCATAGTCAAACTGTCCAGAGAAAGGGAATCCTCACAGGCTCTTTTGCTGGAGGCAGGAGATACTGGTGGCATTTGACATTTTGAGCTCATAGAAGCTGTTTTCAAAAGAGCAGGGAATCCATTTGGCCTGTTTTCAAAACCTACCTGAATATGCTCTTGTGGGCAGATTTGGTAAGTCATGAGGGCCTTGTCACTTTCAGGAGACTGCCAGAAAAACAAACTACTGCAAAGAAATCAAATGAGAAAATGCAGTTAGTGGAAAAAATAGTTTCCAAGTAGCTGTGAAATGGAAGCAAAGAAGGAAGGGAAAAATAAATAGAAGCATATCCACAGTCCTTGTACTGGCAAGAGCACCTGGCTGCCTAAATTGAGAGCTAATGTTGTACCCCTATGCACAGCATTAACTAAAAGCATGTTTTTATTAACCCCACCTCAAAGGAGAATGTAATTTACAAATGAGATAGGTTCATGAACTAGGGCAGGTTTTATAGAGAGGCCACAAGGTTAAAAAAACTCCATGGGATTCAACCATCCCTTGTACAAACCTTAACTAATTGACAGTGACATGTTTGTCTCATTCCTTATCCTGCTCCCAGAACAAAATTGTCAGAGGAAGATGCCTTCCCTTGTCAGCTCAGCTCTGCTCAGGGGCACATCACCACATCCCCAAGTAACACATGGGGCTGGATGGCCATGGTAACATGAAATGGAGTAGAAATAGAGAGGTGATGAGGACCTCACTTCTGTTGAATTGTTAGGGCTATGCTTTCAGTGAGCAAGACACATCTCAGTCCGTAATCAGCCAGGGAGGGGCAGTTTGGCAAAGGAGAGCATGGGAGCTCTTCTGAAGGAGCCCCCAAAACTGCTTTTGTCCCATGGACTCTGCTCGCTAGCCCTCCCACAGAGCCCTGCAGCTCTGCTCTTTGTGTCCTCTCTGGTTTTTCAGGACCTGCTCACCATCAGGGACAGGCAGCAGGCACTAAAGCAGCCCATATGCTCATTTAGAATGCTTGCTGGGCATTTGGTCTCAAAGATAACATCAGACCTCATTAAGCCTACACTCTGAGCAAATGTTTTCCTTCAGCCCACTTGTCAGTTTTAGGATGACAGAAGCACATCTTTTAAGTTTCTTGGTAATCCCAGTGAGATACCATATGCTGGAGCAGGGGTGGCAGGGGATTTGCAACCCAACACCAGCATGCTCGCTGCTCTTTGAAGAGTGAGCTGTTTTGCTGCAGTGTTTAAAAACTGAGAAACATGTCTCAGCAACTAATGACAACCCCTGACACCATCGGACTCCCTAGTCAGCCATCTTTCTCATTTCCAGATGTTGCAGGGTTATCTCAGTCACCCAGACAAACATCTGCAAATTCTGTATTCCCGCTTTCTCCCAGAGACCTCTGTTGGAGCTGGAAAGCACCACATTTTGCCGTTGGTCAATTTGGTTAAACATTTAACAAGTTGTCTCTTCATCATTGCAGCTGTTCCTTGTTGGTCAAATCCCACAGGGCTTTAGCAGGCAAATTTCACTCAGTACTCAGTCTGCATTTGAAATACAGGGCTGAACCCATTATTTACACGCAAGCTTCTAAGTGTCTAGTAACTCATGACAACGACAGATGCTATTTGACCTTTACCAGCTCACTGATGTGAGCAAAAAGTATCATCCAGAAGAGCAAGAGTATACTCCTCTCTTTGGATTCTTCTTTTCTTTCTTAAAAAAAAAAATAAAAAAAAATAAAAAAGAAAGAAAAGAGTAAAGAAAAAAATAAATAAAATTTTCTAAGAGCCTAGAAGTGAAATGCAGAATTGTGTCTTTGCAGAAGAGATTATAGAACTATAATATAGCTTTTGCGAAATCGCTAAGCTGCCCAGAGTGCTAACTGGAAGTACTTCAAAGAAAGCTCGACCTACAGAATTTCCCCCCAGACTGCCCCTTGAAAGATTAGACCTCCTGCAAGTATTCTGCCTGGGTCACACTCACAGCAAGTCCAAAGCCTCTGCTTGCTCTTGGCTTACAAAAATAGAACATCAGCAAATTCTTATTTTCCTCAGCCTATATTTTCCTTTTTTTCTTTACCTCCTGTACTCCTAATTGAGGCCTCAAGCATCACAATAAATATTTCTAAATCAAGAATCATTGCCTCTAAAAGATATTTAGGTTGTTATACACTTCATTTAGGAAGCATGTAGCAGAGCTAGAAGTACTTTCTTACTCTTCTATTTATACTCCATTTTGGAAATAGATAGCTGAGCCATACACATTTATTCTTATTTTTTTATTCCCATGGGGGCTCTTGTTTTGTGAGATAACAGAGCACCTGCCTAACATTGGTCAGGCCAGTATTTTATTCAAAACCAATTGGAATCCTGTGTTTAAGCGCTCTACTAATCAATGCATCAATAGCCACTTTCAGACTCAAATCTTTGTATTCTGGGATTGCCAGATCTTTTCCCATTCAGCATTGTGCTTTTCTTTTGTCCAGGAACCAAATGCAGAGAATGCCAAGGGCAGACACACAGTAAAGGCAGCCGCCCTTGCTTAGGCCCTGATGTTTTCACTAACATAATTGTGATCACAGCAGCCTTTTCTGAAGATTTTTTTCTTGTAGGCTTGTAAACAAAAGAATATAATTCAGTATTTCCTATTTAGGTTGCTTTAGCTTTATTGCTCTCATATTCCTCTTAGGCATTGAGAGTGCTTTATTCTTGCTGAAATAAATTTATACCAAAAACCAGCAACTGTGACTTGAATACAAGACTGCATTGTCTGGAAAACAGAGGTAAAAATGCAGTCTTGTATTCAAGTCAGAAACAAGGAAGCAAGTAATGAGAGTTGGTGGTGGTATAAGCCAGAGAAACATGAAAAATAAAGGGTAAGGCGAACTTCCTTTGGTAAAGTCATTTGGAGAAAGAACAGCAGTAGAGGTTTTGCATATTAGTCTTTCACACCCACATCAGATCTCTAAGCTCTGGGCTGGAATGTGAATAGACATCCCTGCAATATTAGAGTGAGAGTTATTAACCATGCACAGCATCATTATAGAAATATTATCTTTCCAGCTACAGACTGCAGAGCTAATCACTCAATGTCCAGTTATTCCTAGAATGACAGCCGAAAACTTTAATCACTAAAAATGTAATCATGAGAAAATTAAAACATTTTATATATAGTTTTGATAACTAGTGAAGATATTACAGACAGGCTTCTCTTAGAAAGTAATTGTGGAGTTAGTGAACTAATAATGAGATACTCACTCAATGAAAGAGAAATTAAAACACATTGGAGTGGTTTGTTTCCCAGAGCAAACGCTGAGAAGTGTGTAGGAATGAGCTAATAAAGCCATGTGGCCTGGACAGCCCAGTGGTTTAAATGTAAGTCGGTTGTGTCCTTAAGCCAAGGACTTCAAAACCCTTAATAATTTGCGGCCTCAGCAGAGTAAAACAAACACATGGGAGGAGGTCTGAACTTAACTGGACTAACAATTCCTTAAAAGAAAGTGTTAGGAATGTGTTAGACATGATTGTGCATAGAGTAGAAAAACAGATGTAAGTAGTTCATTTCCCACTTTACAACTCTGTGGAAGTGAACTGGTCTGATTTAATGTATTTATGGATGATTTTGGTTCAAAATGAATTAGTACAAAACAGAGCATGTACTGATAAAATTTTCAGGTGGCCCAAAACTAACGGCACTACAAGATTAATGCGGGATCCGATATCACCCAGAGAGCTGCGGATGCCTTTCAGAATAATAACAGCAAAAGGAGCTGAATTTCATTTGTAGAAAATGCTGTAGATTAATAACATGAATTTTCACCCTGACACAGAAGTTCACCACTTGAGAATTGCAAATGGAGAAGCCTGCATAATGAAAAGTAAAAATGTTAACTTTCATTTTATGTGTTTCCAAGTAAGATATTTCCAATAGAGTTACAAAAATCTGAATCCTCGATGCTGAGATGCTCATACCACCTTACCTGAAATAATTGCAGTACAGTAATTTTATAACTATAAGGCACACTGGATTATAAGGTGCACTTCTGAGTTGTCAGCAAATTTCTGAACTTTGTCCATATATAAGGCGTACCGAACTATAAGGGTGCACTTTTTTTTTGCAGCGAGGATCTGCGCGCAACAAAGTAATGAATTAGTAATGGAATGGCATGATTGCGGGGTTTAGTGGCAGGTGCTCAATTTGCAAACATTTTTCACGGATCGGCGTAGCCTTTAAACGCAGCCCCAGGCGCCCTCTCTGTGCCGCAGGCCCCGGCACTCCCACTCACCCCTAGCACTGGCTGCCGCAGCTCACACAGCTGCCGTGGCTCGTCACAGCTCAGCTCGCTGCTCTCAGTTCTGGGTTGGTAAATTTCTGGACTTCGGATTATAAGGTGCATTTCCGGGTTTTGATCAAAATTTTAGTCAAAAGGGTGCGCCTTATAGTCGTGGAAGTCAGGCTTGAGAGACCACAGCTCAAACTGAAACAAACTAGAATTCACAGAGAAATAAGTCTCTTATAGAAAGAGAAGTAAAAGAACTTTGCTTGTTTGCTTTGCTAAATTAAACCTGAGAGCGATATGATGTCTTTCCATAAGCCAGGAAGCAGAAAATATCTGGGAGCTTAACAATACTGGCACAAGAATAGATATGTATAAATTATCTATGAATAAATTGAAGACGAAAATCAAAAGATTTCTATTCATCATGAGAGTGAGGTTCTGCATCTGTCTTCTGGCAGAAATAATTAGAATAAAGAATCTCAATGGCTTCCATGAATGGGAATATGGTGCCGGTCATCCTATCAGCAGAATGAAGTCCATTGCCCATATTCTGACTTCTGCTCACATAGAAGAGAGCAGAGGTGCTCTTGAAAAATTTTCAAAACTTTATATAGATAAGGAACCAAATATGAAGTAATGCTAAGGGGAGAACTAAACTCAAGTACGTTTACCTGTGTTGAGAATCACTTGCCTGTGAAGAAAATTACTGACTCGCTTCAATGCATTTATTTCTTGTTCCATTTCATTTGCTATGAGCAATCTTTACCATAGGCTCAAGAGGACAGTGGGCACACCATCTTGCTCCACCACACCAGCATTTCAGTCCCAGACAGGCTGTATAAACCAGGTTGCTGGAATAATACCAAATTATCTGGTTTTTAATAGCCACTAAATTGGAAAGACAAAAGCTATATGGTTCAAGTTACAGATTTCATTTAGGAAATCCTTACGTATTTTCTAAAATGAAGGAAACTGAAAAATAAACCATTGCCTTTCCAGGGGATATGAGTGAGTGAGTGAGTGAGTGAGTGAGTGAAGCAGTAGGGTAGAATTAGGCAGAAGGATTATTTGAACTGAATTCTTGGTCTGTAATCCTGGACACAAACTTTCAGTATCCCATCCAAGCTCTCTGAGCTGTGGACACAGGCAAGGGAGTTCTAAATGAGTGTTCCTCATGTAGAAATAGATATTCCCTGCAAAATCATTAAACACAAATTAGAAAAAAAGAAAAGTTTGAGCAACTTGGTAGCCTGATGGCTCAAGTAGTGGGAATAGCTGGACACTAACCTTCACTCCAATTGTGCTTATCCACATACAAAAGTCAAATATTTTTACAAGGAGATGCTGCAAAGAGCTTTTTGTTAGACCTCTCTATGGCTCAGTTGATAGGGCATTTTCCTGATATATATGGGTTGGGAAGCCTAAGTTCAGCCTCTGTCCACCTCCCAGCAAAAAATGCTTTTGAACCATGTCCCACTCTATCCTTCCTGGGTCTGCTGACACCCAAGAAGCCAGAGGACAGAAATCCTTTGACTTGTCAGTTTTGCAAATCCATCCTTGAATCTAGCTTCAAAATCAAAGCAGCTCCTTCCAGAAGTGCTAAATCATGAAAGTTTGCAGGTCATCCTCCTCCTTATTTTGATCTAAATTGATAAACACAAACCAAATTCACAAATACTTTTAACTGTTCCATTTGTTGGCTTGAGGGATTTTCTTTTGATCAAGTAATGCGCTTAACCACAAACAATTGCCAAGCTCTAGCCTAAGCTTATTTGGATCAAAATTCTCTTCCCAGTCAAGCCTGCCCTGGCTCCAAGCTTGGATCTCCTTCTCCCCTGCTCTATGTTAAATGGTGTCTTGGTTTAGGGGTCAGGTGTTGCCAGAAAAAGGCAGGAGCTTTTTTTAAAATGGAGAGTGAAAATCTCCTCTTTCTCAGTTTACTATAATTTAGAAATTAAGGAGCTCTCAGGCAGAAAAGTATGGGTGTAGGAATAACAGTTCTTTACTGATATATCTACAAGACAAACAAGAACATCAGCTATGAAAAAATCAGCAATAAGACAGAACAAAACTCAGTCCCTTTCCCAGTCACAGGCACTCTTCTCCTCCATGTGGGGAGCAGGGCGGGTCCCTCACAGCCGCAGCAGCACAGCAGGAGCAGGGAGGCGAGGCAGCAAGGCCATGTCCCAGATGGGAGAGGGAAGACTCTGCTCATTGTTCCTGGGTCCCAGTGCTCAGCGCTGTTCTCAGAAGCAGGAGGTGGTAGCAGTGCAGGGGTGCAGGCAGATCCGAACTGCAGAGAAGAAAAAGAACCTCTCTCCTCCGCATTCAAGCCAGCAAGAGTCCCCCAGGGAGGACAAAGCAACCAAGCCACCAACCACCCTGACTCCTCAAAACCCCCCGCTTCCACCAGCAATCAAGCCAGTCAGCCAGCCCCCCACCCTCTTTTTTTGTCTTGAGCAATTAAAAAATTTGGGAGCCACTCTGCTAACTCTTTTAACATAATAATGGGAAAATTTCTCAACTTTTACCAAGGGAAAGAGTAAACCACCCTCCACCCTCCAACCCCCAACAAATGGGTAGCCTTTGCTTGCACAGAGCCCTTTTTTTGTTGTTGTTATCTGCCTGTGGAGCCAGAGCTGATGTTCTTTTTCTTTCCATCTCAAAAGCATGTTGTACAAATACAGCACTCTGCTGACAAATTAACACAGCAAAATAGCATTATTTAAGCACAAACACCTCAAACTTTTGTCATGGTGCTCTATAAATACAACACAACAGCATCCAGTGTCTGCTCAGATCAAATGTTTGCAATGAAAGGATATCTGTGAATCTATTTAAGGGGGATTAAGATTCTAGCTGGCTAGATTCTGGGTCATTGGTTTAATGTCTATATTATTCAGTACTGTAGTATTTGTCTGCTAGACAGACTGCTTTAGCATCTATCCTATGGCATGCTGTGCTAATTATGCTTCCCATCCTCTGCAAAGAATTTTCAGTTCTGAGCTCAGAAAGTGCCCTGCGAGTGGCTGCTCTGCCTGTGACACTTTTTTAGCTGCCTGGCCCTTCCCTCCCACAGCCCCTGGCCTCCCTACTGCCACACACACATCCAGGCAACGTGCTCCCTTGTGGAATCCTTGTAGCAGCATCCCTCTAACAAGGCACGGGTTTGTTTGCACACCAAACTGTCAGAGGATTCAGTAGCAGTCAGCAGCAGCACCGCTATGGGCTGTTATTAAAGCAGCAGGAGCACAAATACACCTGGAACTGGCCCAGTAATTTTATTTTGTTTTAAGGCTCAGTGAGAAAATCAAGAGGTAGAGGAGTGTAGGAACATTTCAATGTTGGTGTCAGAACATTTCAATCAACCAAGTGTTTTTTTGACCTGAAACTGTTTCAGGTCTTTTGTCATGTTCAAAATGTTTATTTCCTTTCTTTCTCCTTTCAGCTGTGGGTTGATTTGAAGGAGAGAAAAAAAAATAAATAAAAAAAAAAGAAGAAGAAAGAAGAAGAAAGAAGAAGACAATTTAGAACAGAAAATACAAGGACATATTTTCTGGTAGAAGTTGCCCTTCTCACGGAGATTTGGGGGGCAAGCTATGTTTGTCAGATGCAAACTGATTTCCCATTAATAAATAACACACCCCAATACACAGCCAATCACAAAGGCTTCATTTTCTAGCAAATTTGCTGCTCACAGAAGACACCCTGCCTCTTCCTCTGCCGGCCCTTTTGCATTTTCCAGCCCTGCTGTATGAAGATTAGAGGAAGAGGTGCCTACAACCCATACCCAGGAGCTTTGTCTGCCACTGCAGAAGCCTCTCCTGTGCTCCTACCCCCAGTGAGATTTCTCTGACAGAAAGGTGTGTTCTGTTGTCCTCAAAGCATGAGAACAACAGACCTGAGATGACAGAAGTGTGATAAATAGAGAATAATGTGTTCTGCAAGACAGAATAATGAGATTACATATGAGCTGCCATATCATATCAATTAAACCGTTGGCCCTTTTAGTCAGGCAAATCCATCCTGCCACAGTGATCAGTGCTCCAGGGAGAATGGGGAGGGAGAGGGAGGGCAGGACTGACATAACCTGCTTATAAATAACCCAGACGTTCCTGCTGCTGCATGCCCAGGTCCGGGTCTGTTCCAGGGCACAAGGGTCCTGCTGGGGCAGCCTGGCAGCAAGCAAGGCTTCCAGTTGCAGCAGGGTGCTCAGCATTGGCTGGCTTTGGGTCTCTTTTGGCCCCAAAAAGGAGAGTCGGGGTGGATTGTCTCAGTCATATGTGGGTTGCAGGCCCTGGAACTGTACATGCCAGCAGCCTGGGCAGCACGATCTTGTCCTTCTGCTGGGATCTCCTGGTTCCAGATGATGTGGAGGATTTATCACTCCTGGGTGACAGCTGATGATGTCCTGAGCGCTCATGAGGCCCCATCTTGCTGTGACAAGTGTATGCAACATGTGCTAGCCTGGCCCTCTCTCCACCATGACACAATGTTTCCAATTGAAATACAAGTGCCTCCCTTGGCCAAACCTGTCACAGGACGAGCAAGAGGCAGAATGAAGCACTCCGCAGAAGAGGCCCCATTGGAGCTCCCCCGTCACCTTCTCAAGCAGCAGCCCCAGCTGTTAATGCAAGGAGAGGAGTACCCACTCATGGAGTGGTTGTACCCTCTGATATGTGTCCTTCTCACAGAACAACTTTGTGTTTAATTAACTGTGTTTTGGCTATTTACTCAAGTAGCTAAGTACTATTCTGCCTTTCAGACACTGTTGTGATCATGAGCAAGCCATGTGCATGGTCTTGCTCTGGCAACAGGATGGGATGTCTGCTGTGATCATGGGCACACTGGCCACCAAAGCCCCCTTCCCACACGAGATTATGGGACCTGCCATTGTGCCCACACTTTTGGGCAAAAGTGAGTGTCTGGCAGTCAGAGGCAGTGGCAGAAAGCAGAGGGGACTCAGGAATATGCAGAAGATTAAGTAGCAGAAAAAGAGTTGGAGTATAAGCAGAAGCAACCTGCAGCAAAGGGCAAGAGAAGAGAGATGAAGGGAATCAAAGACAATTCCTAAAGGAAACAGAAGATGAAAATATGAGCTCTTCCAAAAAGAGGAAAACACGATTTCTCATGTGGTGTGCCAGGGACAAAGCTCTCACTCCCTGATGTTAGGTGTAAATGAACAAAGGTTACAGCTACATGGCAAAGATGCAGAAATGACATTGATTTCTAAGCCGAGGTTTTTTGATAAATGGCATAATTACTTCAAATATTCAGTATTATTTTCTGCATTGTTCTTCATACACATAGTTTAAGGCACAACCATCAACTACAATAAAAACAGGGGAGGAAGAGTGCAATAGAGGGAATTAAATAATGCAGCAATTGCTGCCTGGAGAGTGGCAATACCTGCTGGTTTTGAGCATCCCCATTTGTGGAAATATAATCCATTAAAATCAGAAGGAAAAAAAGGCTATTTGGGTTAGAGCGAAAGTTTGCCTCCTTACTCTGCTTCTGATAGCACCCAGAGCAAATGCTATGCAAAACAGGGCCAGAATGGCGCAAGGAAACAGCCATCACTCCCTGGCATGGCTTTTTGGCAAATCCATGTACTTCTGCTGGGGCAGCTAGTGATATTGTTGGGTTTGTATTGTTGCATAACTCAACAAAAGTGGAGCAACAGGCTGTGAAGTGGTGAGGCCCTTTTACTGTGCTTCAGTGTGGAAATTTGGGAAGACTCTGGCTCTTCCCCACACAGACCAGGGGTTCAGCTCCTACAAAGGGCACCTCAGAGCATCAATTCTGCCAGCAATTTACTTCTGAGAAGTGGTATTAGCATGGAGAAAGATGTCTTTTCCACATTTAATTTGGTGGGGGAAAAGGTATTTTATGTTAGGAGATTGCTGGTGCGGAAAAGAGGCTGTATGTCCAAAGTGCTCCTTAGAGGAAAGGCAGAACTGGTGAATAGCAGTAGTAGGTATTGGATGTGAGCTCCTGGGAGGGTGCATCATCAAGGACGGGGTCCTCAAAACTCAGAGGAGCTAGTGAATTATTTTCTTCCCCTTTGGCAAACAGAGGAACTCTGCAATATTTAAGAGCTTGGCTGGAGCAGAAATGAAGGGCTGAGTCACATTCTGGACCCTGTGCACAGGCATCTGAGAAGATGCCTTCAGTACTCATTGCAACAGCCTTCAAAAGGACTCGGCTCCCCTGAAGCTGATAATGTCTGTGCAGCTTCAAAACAGACCACCAATAAGGTAATGAAGGCAGCCAGTGGAAAAATACTGGCAAGAGATAACACATTCATCTGAAAAGCCATGTCCCCCTCCAAAAAAATGGCTTGGAAGTGGGGAAGAAAAGATCTTCAGTTGATTCAGTGTTGTGCATCAAGTCAAAAATGCCTATGACATTTTGGAAATGCTGACAGCTTGGGGAAATGGAGTGACTTGCCACGACCTCCATCCTGCTTGTCCCAGCAGGGATGAAAGGAAAAGCCCCACAACATTTCTGGAATTGTTCATACTGCTGCTCTGCAAAGGATTGAGCATGCTGGGCTGCAGTGCGTGCTGAGGCACTGGCTGGCCAGGAGGATTTGGCTTGGAGGCACATGAAGGCAATCTCTCATATGGTGAAAGCTCATATCCCAGCAGTATCCCCTCTTGGAAGAAAGGGGACTGGAAGAACCTCAGTTGTACCCCTGCCAGCCGTGGGGGCTCATACCTGACTGCTCTACACAGGAAAGAAAAGAGCTGACAATGAGCAAGAGGCTGAAAATCATGTTTACTTTTGCTCCAAGGCTTAGCCCTCAGAGGACAAGAGATGAACTGTTATTTTATGAAATGGTTGTGTGAATGAGTATGTCTGCATCAGTACTCTGTCTTGCCTGACTTTGAGTCATGCTGCAGCAGGGCTGAATAAAGATGGGCCCAGGCTATACTGCTCAGATGCAGACACAGGCTCTCCACTGTGAGAGTCTTGAGACTAGCAAGTAACACAAGTTTTTGTGGAGATCCTTGCAGAAGCAGAGGCAAGGGCAGCTCTGTGCCCAGCCTGGCAGAAGAGAAACAGGGTCCCATGCCTGGAAGGAGCCAGCCCAGCCCCCATTGCATGAGGCTGGTAACACCACAGGCAGTGAGCTGTGGTGTTTGAAGGGCACTGCTGGCAGCATAGGAGCATCCTGTGGCTGGCCTAGGCATTCACCTAGTGGGAGTGCTCAGCTGGGGTGGGACAGTTGCAGCTTGAAGCTCCTCACCTGCCTGCAGATCTGGTACCTGGGTCTGCTACATCCAGAGCCAGTCTATATCTCATTTATCTGAGCAGATCTACAGCAAGGATTTGTGTCAAAAGCAAGTCTTCTAATGAACAAAAAGTATTTCAGCAGAAACCTGAAACCAGGTATTTGGCTGGCTCACCCAGGAGAGAATGGGACATGCTCATTACCCTGGCTGGCTCTGCAGCTCTAGATGCTGTAACAAACAAGTCCCTCAGCCCAGCTTTCCTTTGCTTTATCCCTGTGACAGCTCTGCATGCTCTGCAGGCAAGGAGGGCTGGCAGGGATTGGGGATATTCCCACCCCACAGAGGCTGGAGGCAGTGCCAGCAGGCCCGGATGCACACAGGCAGCATCCAAACCCAGAGCACTCAGGGAGAGGGGAAGGGGCAGTTGGCAGTGCTGATTTATTCTGGGGGAGATTTACCCCTTGGAGCCAGAGACATGCAGTACCTTGAATGATGCATAATAATGGCACTGCAGCCATCGGAGCAAATTCCTTCCTCGATGTAGGAAAGGAGTTGTGAAATACTGTTTCTAAAATTAGGGAGAAATTTCTACGTCAGCCAGAGTCTTTCAGTGGGCACGTTACAAATGATTGCCCAAGTTGTGAGCAGAACAAGCAGTGACATTACAAAAGTCAAGACTGCTGTGCTGTCCCTACCTGACCTCCTTAAAATCTGAGAAATACAAAAAGTTGGGGAACTGGTCTGGGCCTTCAAAGAAATGCTGCTCTGAGTTGTGACCAGCAGGACCTTGCTTTACCAGAGGAAAGAGAGTAGAAAAACTTGCTGGTACCTGTGTGAACCTGGCAGAGCTGTCCCGAACTGGGAAGCATCCTTTGCCAAGGCATCAGCTTCAGAGATGGTTGCAGCAAAAGGGGCCAGGAATTAGCTAGGAAGTTGTTTAACTGCCTGTTACTTTTTTTTGCTTGTGTGATTTGATGGAGCAGTCAAGGCTGGGTCACATCCACAAGCCACAGGCAGTTTTTATTAACTGCAGGACAGAATAATAGCACATTAAGGTTTCTATTATTTTTTTAAATTTTATAGTTCTGAAGTTCTTTTTTTTCCCAATAATTATTTTTATAACACTTAAGTTACAACCAGTTTAGCATAAAACTGTTAACTTCTAAAACTAAGATTTACCTATCAATCTTATTTTAAATCATGTGGATTTTATATTGGTCTGCTATATTTCCCTTTTGAAGCAGTTAGGATTTTAATATCATTAGCCTAATATTTAGTTGGAGTATATATTTTATATCCTAATAAAGATTAATTACAGTGAGCCACTCACCTCATAAGTCAAAATATGTCAGTCTTTGGAGACATTACACATTATTACCAGGCTTGAGGAAACTAGACATAAAATGTAGCACTACATCAAATCTCAGAATAGGTAAGACCTGCACTTCACACTCAAATGAAAGGTATTTTAATGACTAGCCTTTGGGTGTTGAAGGATTGCATGTATTGGGAAGAGGATGCTATACAATTCACAATTTAATATTGCTTTATGCTTGGGGACCAATTTAAGCCTTGGTCTAGGAGAAAATAAGATTTTCCATTTTCTACCTCTGTGTCTCACCTCTTCTCCTCTCACACCCTGTCTCGGGTTCCCTGCTCCCATCCCTTTCCTAGCTCTAAACACTGGCTGACCTCTCTCCTCTGGGAGAGAAGATTTGGAGCCGGATGGTTTCCATATGAGGGTCCAGCCTTGCCTCATGAACTACTGCCAGAGAGAAGCAACCTCATGCAGTGCTTCTCTCTAGATATTATTGTGACTGTATTATAAGATAAAAGAAATTATAATTGCCTTTCATCCTAGAAGCAGACAGCCTCAGAAATTACCCTGGAAGGCCTTGAATCAGTAAACAGCAATTACGTGAACTCTCTCTCTGAGGGAGAAGGTGATGTCATGGTAATTTTGAATAAATAAAAGCACTTGAAAATTTAAAGAGCTGAAGCAATTTTATACTGTCATCCTTTCAGATTCGACTATTCATATGTTGCATTTCAGCTCATTAAGGCTGTTTCAGAGGGAGCTGACTGCAAAGGCCTCATCCTTGGCCTTCCTCTGAGCTGTTAGGTCCAACCCATCATGCAGGCACCAGACTTCCCACCAGGCATTTTGCTTGCCCTTCACCTTGAACCCTTCCATGGCATCCCCAATTCCCAGCTTTGCCTTTTCTGGCAGGCTGTCCCCTCTTCAAGGAGCAGCTGCCGCACCACAGCTGGCCTCTGCCCCATGGACAGTGGATACATCTTTGCATTGCCACATGGACTTCCTCTGCACTCCTCCTTCTTCCCTCCCTGACCACGAGACTTTCACCCTGCCCATGGTGCTCCCTCACCCCACAGCACAGTCTGGGGCTCCCCCACCTCAGTGTCTCCTGAGCCCCACAGACAACTAACACAGATACTCACTTAGGCAATCACTCTCCACCTTCCTAAACTCCCTTCTGGTTTTCACCACAGCTTCCCATCTGCCTCCTCTGCATATCTGCTAAAGGGGACACATTCACCTGGGCCCCCTCCGTAATCCACTTCTCCATCTTGCTAGCCTTTGACACAGCAGCTAAATTTCTTGATTGCTCATAGATTATGTAGTTGGATGCGATTGCTGTCACCATCTGCTCTGATCTCCAGTATAATTTAAGCCACAGGTCTCCTCTGAATTATTTCCTGCTGTCTTTTTTATAAATAGACGTTCAAAAATGACAACTCTTAGCTCATTCTTTCCGATGATGGAGCAGCCACCAAAAGTGTTCTCTGCTTGTTGCTCTGCTTGCTGCTTACTATTAAAAATACATGCTTTATTTCTAGACTGAATTTGTCAGCTTCAACTTCCAGCTGTTAGATCCAGTTACATCTTTATCTGAAGAGTCCTCTTTACAATTTCTGTTCCTCAAATAGATGCTATGATTAATTCATGTCTTAAACTTTGTCTAGTTAAAATTAACTATCTGAGCTCCTCTGTACTTCTGCTGTGTTTTCCCACCTCTGGCTTCTCTCTGGTACCTTTGGTTCATATTATTCTTGCACTGAGTTCACCACAGAAGGGTACAGTAACTATCCAGTCCTAATTAATATTCTGTGTATTCAAAGACAATGTTTACTATTCTTTGTGTCAGCAAAGGCTTGGGATAGACTTTTCCCCCTCTTCAGGGAATATATGCTACAATATTTAAGAGTGATCCAGCAACCACAGAAAAAAAAAAGGCTTTTATCTTTGCCCTTGCAAGATGCAAATCACCTTGAAGACTTCAGATACATATTAGTGATGCATTCTGCCTCCCTTCTTGTTCCCACACCATCATCTAAACTACAGCTGAAAAGGCTTTCAGTGCTATTTTTTACATTCATTCAATGCATCATGAGCCCCAGCCCATTCTTAAATACATTGTTACTATACAAATAGAACTTGTGTGCTTTTTTCCCATATATGTAGGACTTTATAGCTGGTAATATTTTGGCAGGTACAGTAATTTCACGTGTATAAAGTGCACCCTTTTGACTAAAATTTTGGTCCAAACATGGAAGTGCACCTTATAGGCCAGTGCGCCTTATATATGGACAAAGTTTGGAAATTTGCCAGCCTGGAAGTGCGAGCTGCGAGCTGAACCACGTGGGGCTGCGGAGCTCAGGGGTGGAGAGGGGCACTGCTCACACAGGCCATGGGGCTCGGTGGGGCTCAGCACGTGCCCTGATTTGGAGGACAGATGTCTGCTAAGAAAGGCAGGAGCCTCTCTTTGAAATGGAGAATGTAAACTCCCTTCCTCCAAATCATTATAATTTTGAATTAAGGGGCTCTCAGGCAAAGATATGGGAATTAGGAATAACAGCTCTTTACTAGAAAAATTAAGATAGAAATACAGTACTACAGAGAAACACACCCCAAACACTGACAAAGTGTCTTGGGTTACAATATAGGATTTGATCAAAGTATCTATTTCTATCACCATCTGATGTGACCAGGTGGCACTGATCTTCATCTCCATGGGAGATACTCTGCCAATGGGTCATCCATTGAAACCAGTAGGGCATTGTTCTTTATCTTTGCACCCCCTATCCTTCCTCCAGGGAGTTATCTTCTGATAATGGCCCATTGAGTCTCACTGTATGACTGATTACTTATCAGTGATTATTTATCAGTGATTACTTATCATCCATTGAATCTCACTGTATGACTGATTACTTATCAGTGATTACTTATCAGTCATACAGTGAGCGACTTATTTGTGGACAGATCCCTTGGGCTTCCGGGCTACCCGGAAGTGCGCCTTATAGACAGTGCACCTTATAAGTGTGAAATTACTGTACTTTTGCCTTGCATCCAGCTTACAGGTGATACAAATCAGTCTGTAGTTCCAACATTTTGAGGTTTTTGCTCTTCCATTAACATCGTGAGAGATTATTCTGTATTTTCTTCCAGTTCAGTGGCAATTGTTTTGAATAGCATATGTAGAAAAACTAAGTTTCATGGAACATCTGTAAATCCAGGCCTCTACAACTGCATTTTTAGATCTCCAAATTAACTAGTTTCTCACATCTTTCATCTGTCACAAGGATTTTGTACCTTTCTAGTTTCTTACTCAAAATGCTGAGGTACCACATAAACATCTTTCAGAACACTGTTATTTCAACCTTATTCTTTATAAGCTGGAATTAAACTGATTTTTAAAGAATAAAATCACATTTAAAATATTTTTTTAAACCTGTGTGAGTTTGTACTAATTGTACCTTCTTTCTTTCTTTCTTTCTTTCTTTCTTTCTTTCTTTCTTTCTTTCTTTCTTTCTTTCTTTCTTTCTTTCTTTCTTTCTTTTTTTCCTTCATTAGGAAATGAAATTCACTATCACCTATTTGATTATTCTGAAAAAGATCAGTTTCACAGGACTGGTACCATGGGATCATCTCTTTTGCCTTTTTTAATATTTCCATACTTTTGGCTTCCCGCCAGTGACCCGGATCTTCCCCAGTGTTTCAAGATGCATTGAAAATTGATATTACTGATGCAGAGAGCCATTCATCAGCTCTTCTGAAGCTGTTGATTACAAGTTTTCTGGATTTTAGAAGCCCAGAGAGAATAACTGCTGCTTAACATTTTCCTTGGTTACTTTTTGAATAAAAGGTATTCCACACAGCTTTAAAAATCAATGTGGTGTCTGTCTTTTTCTGAATACAGAAAAGAAGATACAGCTATTAAATGCTCTTTCTTGCACCCCTTTTGCTGTTGGGCCAGGATAGTGGTTAAGATTCCTTAGAATGTCTGCCTTGTTTCCATTACGACCCACTTTCTGAAGAGGCCAATCTGATGAAATTGCGGAGTTTATTTGGCTAGAAATCTGGCACGTACATGCTAGCTCTTGAGGGACAGTGATACCTACATCTAATACTAATGAACTCACTGATCAGCTTAGCTCTAAAGTTCAGATCAGTCCAATTTGAACCAAGAAACCTCCACAGACTGATTTTTGGAAAGGGATTTCTGGTGGTAAAAAAAAAAACAAAAAAACAAAAATCAAATAAACAGACAGAAAAACAAACAAAAAAACCCCACAAAAAAACCCAAAACCTTTCTTTCAAAAGAATTTTTCTGATATGGTTCTTTTTATTGAAAAATATGGTGTTGGCTGGTGCTCAAATTTTATTCATCTATACTGCATGTTCTGCATGTGCCTACAATATAAGTATAAAATATTCATCTTTGCTCCTAAGAAATGCTGTCTGAAAAGAGTTTGCTTAAATCTCTGCTCTGCTTAAAGTTTGCACTGGCTATAAAAGAAAAGCAAAATTTAGACTAATATGTCATGTAGCCATGTAGCACCACTGTCATCTTCAGGGACTAAAGGCAAAAATTACAGCTCTCTCTTTTAAATGGTTTCTGAATCATTTTGAAGTGTTGCATCATATGTTCCCATCAGGAGCAGCATAAGTTGCAGAACAGTCTTTGCTTATGGAAGGTTCACATCTGAATTGCTCAGCCCTTTGGATTAAACTGCATTTAACTGCTTAGCAGAGCCAATGGAAGTGCTAAGGGAGTTACTAGAAGTCTTTATGGCAGTAGGAGTTTGCTCCACTGTGTCTAAATTGCTAGCATCAAAATCCTCACACCACTCATGAAAACATGCCTGGTTAAAAGGAGCTATGGATAACGGATTTTATGAACAACCACTCCAATTGAGAACAGCTATTTTGTTGCATAATAGCCATCACACATTTGTTAAACTAGACTTGTGAGCTATAAGGAGCTTCTCTGTGACGAGTGATAGGAATCAGCAAAATAGAGATATTGCTGGGGAGAAAAAACAAACAACCACCTGGAGTTTTGTGGGGTTTTTTATATGGGTGATGATTTTTTATTCCGCTTTCAAAACTAGTCATGGTAAGACATGCAATACAACTGGAAATTTCACAAGTTGAAAGGCAGTGGCAAAAGAGCAGATTGTGATGGAAAATCTGTGCAGCCTGACATGCAGCTCTAATGACAGCTTGAGCACTTATGTGGCAGAATTGTGTGCCTGCACACCTATGCTTTATAAGTGTTTTATTTTCATTCTATTTTCATGTTGAAGCCCTGCGTCAAAGCCCCAGCTACAATCAGTCTGTATGTTCTGTGCTCACATGTAGAATCAGACAGATAATCTACTGTGATGCTGGTTGAAATAAACTGACAGCAGAGGAGGGAGAGGGGATAACTCCTCACAAAGGAGAGGAGAGAAGCCGCTGGTTCAGCTCACCTCCCCAGACAGAAGCAGGAGCCACACTGCACAGACAGTGCTGTATCCTGAGTGGCACTGAATGGAACAGATTTCACCTGCCAGGATTTCGTGAGAAAAGAGTCTCAGGATATAAAAAGAACAGAACAGATTTTTACCTTTTTATTTAAGCAGAGCCCAGCATAGTGCATCTCCCCTCTGTGATTTTTGTGCCTCGTGACAGCATAAAGGTTTACCACTATTTCTGGTCACCATAACTCTGTCCACAGCACTTTGCAGCAGCTGAGAGCATACAGGGGCCACTCCATAAAGTGATCAGAGTTTTACAGTCTCTAAAGTGCATTTGCTGCTTATGGGAATGTGAAATATTGCACTTTGGTGCCTTTATGAGAAGCCCAGACTGAAGGAAGTTCCTCATCCTGCACTGACAGGCAGTGGCCTGAAATTAAAAAAATAAATTCAAATTGAACAGGAATGTGTCTTTCAGAGAGCAAAGGCTTAGTTAGCCTAGGCATCCTCCTGGATAATGGGGCTCCCTTTGGACCGGGTGTTCTGGAACTGTATTTTATAAGAGCAGACTCATACACGGATGGCAGCAGAGGAAAAGGAGCTTTCAAGCTTGGACTTGGAGCAGTGTGGAGGATCAGACATTTCTTCTATCAGGTCACCTGATAGAGTACACCTCATTTCTCTAGTAGCAGCAAAAATAGTGTGAGCCTTACAGAGCCAGGACCAGGCAGGGGCACTTCTGTGAGCACACTCTTATGTGTAAGACCTAGAGGGATGAGGTCACTGAGAAATCAAATGACAGAGAAATGCAATATGAGAGATATAAAGATGTATGGTGAGAGCTGAAACATCAAAATGAGCAGCAGCTTAGAGGCATGATGATAGGTTTTGTGAATTAACTTTGTATTTGCTTGCAAGAATGGTGAGGAAGTTCTACAAATAATTCACTGTCTTCAAAGCCAAATGGTAATTTCTTGGTATTGAGAGTTAGGAGCCTTTCACTCAGTCTTGTGTTCCAGACATCAGGACATCCTTCTCAGGCTGAATATTTCTGTGGAATGTGTAAAAAATTCCATCACCAACTTTTTACTGTCTGTAGAAACTGCAGTTAAACGTGTTGGCCTTTGGGCTTTGTGTTCTCTCTA
Source organism: Sialia sialis (assembly GCA_009812075.1). Taxonomy (NCBI): domain Eukaryota; kingdom Metazoa; phylum Chordata; class Aves; order Passeriformes; family Turdidae; genus Sialia; species Sialia sialis. Next base: position 27,853,147 of record VRYO01002297.1, read on the forward strand.
AGAGTAAAATACTATTTAATCTGTCATATATTTGTGGGGCTGAATATCTGCAAACATCCTCAGTATTAGAAAATCTGCAGTTCACAATATTGCAAGTATCCCAGATGTCAAAGAGCTGACATGGTTGCATTATTATTTAAAACACTGAAGCATATAGGACTGCATGTGATCCTACAGTCTTATTCAGAAGCCTCGGTGCTTTGCATCCAGATTTGTTGCAAATCAAATATGAAGGGCTATGAATGTGAGTGTGTTAAGCCATCATGAATTGCTGCTGTGGAGACAGCTGCCATTTATCATTGCCTCCCACTGTGAGGATGGAATAAGCAGTCTGAATTTCACATATACTGTATTTATAATGCTGTTTTAAGGTCATCTCTGTGTAAAATGCTCTAGACAGAGGAACTTACAAGTACAGATGTGTCTGTTGAGAGAAACTAAATAGATTTGAGATTAACATTTTGTAGAAGCTGTATTTTAGCCAGAAACACTGCTGCAGTCCCTCTGTCCCTGGCAAGTTTCCAGTCACCAACAGCTGGCAATTAGCACTTACATAAAGATGCCTAAACATTGTCCAGCCAAAGGCTTCAGTGGCAACTTGCCTGGAGCTTGAGGGCTGCACCTATTTTACATAAAATGGAGCAGACTGTGGCTGATTTAATCTTTCCAATGGAGCTATGGCCCACAAAAGCTTCTGGTTCTGGCATGCATTGCTGTACCCTGATCAAACCGTTGCCCTATTGTGGAATTCAATGGGCCACATTTAGCCTCAAGGTTGTATTCTGGTTTTCCGTGAATTATGTTAACTACTGACAAAGCCCACAAAGCCTTTCAATCCAAGTGTGGAAAGGCAGCAGTTAATCACATCTCTTTGAACTCAAAGAGAGGAAAAGACTTTGCCAAGATATAATAGAAGTTCTGATGATATAATTTTAACAGTAAGTATGAACAGACTGCTCATCGTTTGTGCTGAACATTATGCAAGAGAGAAAGTTTCTGACCTGAAAATGTACAAACTCATTATAAGGCAAGAAAAGACTTTTATGAGTCTGATTTGACTCATAAAACTCCTGGAGAAGAAGAAGCCTAGGGAAGAAAAAATGCCAGTCACAGTGAAAGACAGATGGTGATGTCAGTCTCCACCTGGAAGAGTAAGGGATGATCCTTTCTTGGACTGGTGATCATGGGGCTGGGTTCACCCTCCCAGGCTGGAGATGGACTGAATCCATGGCTCCTGCTGACTGCATGGATGGTATATTGCTCTTCCCCTGTTTGAAGTGAGGTGTGGGCGCTCTGGCCCAGCCCTATTTTTACAGAAAAGACTGGCACTCCTCCTCCATCCCTCCCCCAGCTGTCCTGTTGGAAGGGCTGCTTAGCTATCTAACGCAAATGAGAATTATAGACTGAGAATCCTGGTCTGACAGATTGACTTCCCTGCAGTCTGGAAATAGATGTCTGAACTCCTCAGAGGGGTGTGATTTAAGAAGCAGCCGTTTCCTCAGTATGTCCCAATTGCTGGCCCAGACACCTCCTGGTCACAGTGCAGGCCGCTGGGATGTGCCTCAGGGGCTGCTGGCTCTGCACATGGCCCTAATTCCTGGCAGCCAAAAAGTTCGTGCAGGGCAGGAGCCCCAGCTTGGCAACCCCAGGCTTTGTTTGTGTTCTTTCAAAATGTGTCACCATGTAGAAGGGTGAGCCCAGACACGTGGCTGTGATGTTTAAGAGAGTCTGGATGTTTAGGGATTTTCACCTGACTTTTGCTTGGTTTGGCAGATGTGCTTTTCTTGCACAGCCACTTTTTCCTTTACAGTGCTGAAATATATACAGACACCATCTTCAGCACTGATAAATGTAAATTAGAGCTCAAGGGAGCATGCACAAGTTCAATTCCATGTGCCTGACAATTGACTACAGACTATATCTACCTTTCAGGAGTGAGATCTTGAGGACAGGGAGAGAGCACTCCTGAAATGGCAGCTCGATATTTAGAGAGGTCAAGAAAGTAAATAGAGCATAAGAAACTAGGAAGAAAGGAAAAAGATAAGAAATCATGATCCATTTTTATTCTCTTGAATAAATAGAGGGTGTACTTGCATTTTTTAAACTGAATATATATCTGATGGCCCCATCAGCCATGGCAGAAAAGGGAAGATTTTGGCAGATGAGATGAATCAGTGTATGAAAAGGATGTGTGAAGACACGTTAAGTATAATGGGACTCCTAGCCTAGGAAAGGGGTGACTTCAGGAGAACATTACAGGAGTCTGTAAAAGCATCGGGTCATTCAAATGGGGCATTTGTGGAACTCATCACTTCAGTCACTTCGTAATGCCCTTGACAGCAAAAAAATTAGACAAACTAGCAGAAGGTGAGTTTATTGTGGATTACCAAGTACAAGGACACTATTTGTCACTCCTGAAGTACTGAAGATGCAAGTCACTGAGGATGAGAATGAAAAATCAAGGCTCTAGCTCTGCACATCTGTCCTGTTCCTGCATTCTTTCTCTAAGCATTCCTTGCTAGGAATTGTGACACTAACAGCAATGGACACAGAGCTGAACCCAATTTATAATAAGCCTCCAATTCTCTTTTGCCTCTCTTGAAAAGGGCTTCAAAGGGGAGAAAAATATCAGCTGAGACAGCAGCTTGCATCTCTTCCTAGATAAAGGAAGAGGTTATTCTCTAGACATGTTCACCTTTGCTCAAATGTGTTGGCCTTGTGCATTGTTTCCTGAGACAGATACTTCAGAAAACACTTCTACATATAAATATGCCACATTGTTTTCTTTGTTCCTTGCTTGCAACAATTAAACATGTAAAAACCACTCCACAAAAGCTTAGCAGATCCCTCTATGCCCTGAGGAACAAAGGTTTAGGACAGGGAGATAAATAGGGTGACTTGCCCAAATTTAGGCATGCTCTGTAGCAAAACAGGGTCTTCCAGAAATCCTAACAGCCTTTACTAATGTCATGACTGGCTCTTCACAACTACCGCATGCAATCCACTTATCTTCCATCCCTCTGGTTGGAATGGACAGGCATTTTCTTTTTACCAAATATGAGCACACATTCAGACCATCAGTGCCTCAGAGGGGCCCTTGCTGCAGTGCAGGTGGTAATTGCATTAAAGGCTCCCTCTGTGCATCCTCAGCACTCCAGAGCCAGGAGCTACTGCCACTGTGCCCAGGGTACTCTCACCAGCATGGGGCAGAGAGCCCATACCAGAGCACCTACTGCTGCTGGCATTCAAACCTCACCTTCCCATTGTCAGCAGGACACCCAGATTACCTCTGCAGCTGGAAGAGGTATGAGCCTTTTGTGATCAGTGCTGATTTAACTCTTGGAGGTGAAGAGAAGCTCAGAATAAAGTAGAAGATTTTTATCTCTTGTGAATCAGTGTGTTGGTGGAAGGAAAAGGAATATTTTAATAAATTATTCACAATCTCTCTTCCTCCTAGAATGGGCTAAGGAGTGGAGATAGGCTTCCTGCTGAACAGGTTGAAAAGAATTCTGTTTTTCAGAAGGACTGAGCCACCTTTCTGCTGAGCACAAGTAATTCAATTCCGGGACACACTTTAAAAGCATAGCGGTAAAAGGGAGAGAAGGAGAAAAGTTAGTTGCTAGCAGTGCACATCTTAAAGAAAAATAGCAACCAGATGATGATGCAAAGAGTAAAAAATCTGTGCAAAGAAATCCTCACAGCTTTGCATGCAGACATTATTTCATCCGTAGTTGGATGAAAATGCATTGCCTTGTCCTGATGAAGAGCTAAAAACCTTGCAGGGACTCCATTGTTCCAGTAAAGCTGATTTTTCAGAGTCCTGCTTGGACCATGTCCTCTCAGGGACAGGCTGAGGGCAGTGTGGCTGTGCTGCAGGATGGGAACGGTGTCGCAGAGGGACTCTGGAAGCTGAATTCCTGGAGTAGAGACAGGCTGCACAGGCTCTCGTACCAAACTGTCACAGTGATCTAATTACTGCAAGTGAAGTGTGTGACATCTGGAGAAGTGGCCGAGCTCCAGAGTGACTGAGGCAGGCAGTGAACCATGCCCTGCTCACCAGTGCTGCACTCACCTACCCACCCTTCAGTGCAAACACAAGTTTGGTCACTGCCTGTCGGGCTGGCTGCTGCTTCCAGCTGAAAATGCAGAGTATTCTGCCTGTGATAAAAAGCAACTTCTGCAGGATTTTCCCATGCACTCCAGTAGGGAGGCATTAATTAATAGGGCACAGGCTCTGGTGGGACAAGGCTGCTGACACCTTCTGTGCAGCCAGGGGTAAGACACTATTAGGATTTCTCAAAATTACAGGAGACAATTTCCACACATCTCAGGAAAGGTATTGCAGTCACCATGAGATAACCCTCTTCTGGCTCTCATTAGGAAGGGTGAGGATGAATTAATCACTTGTCTGGAAGTGCTGGTTGCCTAGGGATCACTGATTGTGACATGATTGCATTCACTGTGGGCAGACAAAAGATGGTTGCTCTTTGGTTCTTCTAAAGGGCTAATTTCCCAAGTTAAAGAAAATTACCAGTGAAATTAATTGGGAAGAAAGGTATAGAGAGAGAAATGGGAATCCTTTAAGAGAACAAATTAGCTGGCCAGAAAGCCACACTTTCACACCCGAGAGATAGGAGAGCTCTGGCTAACAGACCTCCTTGGCTCATCTGCAGAGAATGCAAATAGAAACAACAAACCAAATCACACACAGAAAATAGATAGCAAGGGCCGCAAATAAGTACAGTAATTTCACGATTATAAGCCGCATCTTTTTCATTGATGAATCCAGCCTACATCAGTAGTGCGGCTAATCATCAGGTGCGGCTTATTTATGGACAAATCCCAGCGAAATGCCAACCCAGAAGTGAGAGCCGGCCGGGAAGAGAGCTGCTGGGTGGGCGGTGAGCCGGAGCCACTGGCGAGCGGGCAGACGGCCGCCACTGGATTGGCGAGGCCAGCCCAGCTTCGCCGCATTCACACGAGCGAACAAGCCGCCTTTGCCGCGTTCGCACAGGAGAGTGAGCCGCCTTCACTGTGGCCAGTGTGCTGCTGCTGGCGCCGCCTCCCTTCACGCAGGGGAGCAAGTGCCGCTGCCACCGCTTCCATTCACACAGGCGAGCGAGCGCTGCTCCCTGCGCTCCCCACCGCTCCTGCTGCCAGCGCTCCCCGTCGCTCCCCGTTGCTCCTGCTCCCCGCCGCTCCCGGTGTTGCCGCCTCCCGCTGGCAGCTGGCCCCTCCTGGCGTGGCCCTGGCGCTGCCTGGCCCCTCAGCAGCACCCCCACCATGCCATGTGGAAAAAAAAAAAAAAAAGTGTGGCTTATATTCGGGTGCGGCTTATATATGGGCAGATCCGGTGGTCTACCCGGATGTGCAGCTTATATTCAAGTGCGGCTTATAATCGTGAAATTGCTGTAGCTATTCAAAGCACAAGGCAAGGGACAAAGGGAAGAACTAGAAATATAATAGAAACAAACATGTGTAGACAAAAGTAAGGCCACTTGCTCGATAGGGATGATAAAATTGTCAGCAATAATGTGGAAGAGGCAAAAAGGAGAATAAAAAGTCTGCAGGGGAAAAATCAGAAAATGGATACATATTACATGAAGCTGAGTCATTTGACAGAGATGTCAGGTGTTGTGTCAACATTTTTTTCCCAGATTTAATATTAAAACTTCGCAGAGCATGAGAAAAGAAGCCACAGAAACAATTTGAAGGCTTAGCTACAAGAGCTATTTTATTACAAAGTATTTTCTTTTTTTGCAGGCATGAAAATGATATTTACTTGGCAGAAGAACATGAACCAATGGCTGGAAACTGAGTACAAAGTGTATCTTTTTAACAGTGAGTGTAATTAACCATTGAGAGAACTAGAGAAAATCAGTGACCCTCTGGAAAACAGGTTTTGGCCCCAGCCATGTTTGCTCATCAGCATCTGGCCAATACTCATGAGGGGCTGGTGAGCAAAAGAAGAATGCTGGGGTCCATCAAAATATCATGGAGGAAATAGCTTTCTCCAGCTGCAGAGAGAGAGTGGGTTGTGGATTTTGGCTGTGTGGACTGACTTAAGTGACCACAAGCAGAGATCCTGAAACCAGAAGGTCTCTAAATCCGAAGAGTAAAAACAGCTTTCCCCTGAGAAAACCAGGAACTCCAAGCTGGAGGTAATTTTGGAGGGCATGAATAATTATTTAAAAGGTGCATTTTTTTTTCAGTAGCATCTAGTGTACTAGGCACTGAGAAAGGAAACCTTCATTTAAGGAGAAATAAAGAAAAGTCACAGCTGTGATTTGATTAATTGTAAAATGCAGCAGGGATCTGGCTGGTGACAGGCCAATGCCACAGTTCACCCTGCATACTCTGAAACTTCAGCCTTCCTCATCAAAGGCTTGATGATGCCAATACATTTCTGGGTGTCCTTAGGTTGCTGGAACCAGGTCTTAAAGATTTGGGCTTGGTTGCAATGCAGTCTGTTTCAGTACAAAGAGCATATCTACTCCTAGTGCTAAACAAACCTGGCAGTAAAAGCATTTCCTCCTACTTGATGAGGCAAGAGGGCACAAATTAACTCCAGTCTTTAAATTTTTCTAATCATCTTCAACAAACATCCATATTGAATAGGACCATTATACGCTTACCATGAACCATTACAAAAATATTCCTGGTTTTATACTCAGGAGTATAAGCAGGCCCTGACTACTGGTCATACTACTGGTTCATGAGTTGGATGGGGACAGCATCAGCTTCTCTCTGGGCAGTGCTGTCAGCAACCTGCACAATCCATGGGCCATGATTTTACAACAGTCATATCAAAATTAGGAAAATGCCACACCATCTTATTTCCATTTTAGGAGAAGAAGAAGAGACAGAGTCTGAGCTAAATTATATTGATGCTTTTAAGAGCTTTTCTAGTCAATTAAGTTGGAAACAGATAAGGTACAAGAACAGGCACAGAATGCAAAACAAGAAGTATTCTGCTAAATGAAAGGGGAAACCTGATAAGGAAAGGCAGAGGATGAATCATATTAAGTACTCTTTAGGGTGAAAAAAATAGGCTGCTAGTTAGCCAATGGGAGCATGAAAATTTTTTGGGTTTGTAATGGTATTTTGTCATTTTATATTGAAGTGTGTTTTCTCAAGATAGAAGCATTGTATAGCAATGCACAAATATACAAATATAAAAAAAACGAAGTGCCTACTACTTCTAAAGCAGGAACCCAGCCTAGTAAGGGTGTCTCACAAATGACCCAGGAGCAGGAGCAATAACTGCCTGTGTTTAGAATGGGTCCAGTGTGAATGGGGGTCTTGGACAAAGAAATGTGAAAGCACATCATTAGAAAACATGCAGAATAGAATTCTAACCTTTCCTCTTCTGATCTCTGCAATGCTTCAGAAAGGCATAGGAAAACCTGTCATCAGTCTTGCACGTTTACAAAGACTCAGGGTATTATATGCTACAGCTTCTAGCACTGATTTCTACAGGAAAAAAATTTAGTGCCCTGATACTGAAAGCATTGCACAGGTTACAGCTCAGTAGTGGATCAGAATGCTGCATTAGCTTCCAAATGCAAAATGTCAACACAATTCATAAGATTTTCTAGATTGACAGTGAAAAGTGCTTTGCAAAATTATACAGCCTGATTATTATTAACAATTTATTAAAGCCCCTGCTTTATGGATGGGAAATGGAAGACCACATGTACAGAAATCCATATTCTGATGATGACTTGAAGTCCTTTGTTTCAATTGCTGCATCATGCTTCCTGTGATAGGTGCAGCACGTGGCTTTGTAATTATTGCAATCAATGGCCCTGTAATTAGGAAGACATGCAACATCCTGGAAAATAGCTGCACCTTTTCTGAGGAGATTTCTCTCATGGGTGTCACCGAGTTTATTTCACATGGTCTGAAATCAGCCTGAACCCAGCTGAATTTGATCTCATGGATGTTCATTTGCACAACTTCAGCAGTTACTTTCATCAGTCATTGCAGGAGGAGTTATTTTCATGCAAGGGTGTCAGCACTTGGATTGTGATAAGATGCAGCAAAGAAGTGAAATGAGGTGCAGTTATTGGCTGATAATAGCACTCTTGACAATACATAACTGTGCTGTGGACAAATGAAATATGTTCTGTGAAAATGGGCTACTGTCCAGCACTTAAAATAAATGTTTTTGAAGTGCTAGCAGAGCTCTCTACAAAACACCCCAAGACTGTGCAAGGAATGCTAATCCATACTGGCCATCAGGACAAAAAAAAACAAAAAAAAAAAAAGAAGAAAACAATTAAAGACCATGGAACATTTTGTGAGTGTGGTCAGAAAAGCTGTTTTACAGCGATATTGTTTCCTCAGTTGAGAGTGGTCTTTGCATGCATAGTTTCAGAATTGCTCCTAAACATTGAACCTGTCAGTTCAATTACATATCCATCTTATCCTGCTAAGCCAAATTTAAAAGGGCTTGCCAGGGTACACTGATGAATAAGGTGGGTTTTTTTTTGCAGGGCACCAGTGCCTGCAGTAACTCCTCTGTTTTGTTAGTGTGACTTATTACAGTGCATATATCCTGACACACATTAATAATGGTTCATGTTTAAACAAGTCACACTGGACCCCTAAAAAGAGTGTGTAGTTACATATTCTGCATCAAATTAAGCCCACACAGAACCAGAGATCACTGAGGCCATGAACTGCTTGAAAATTGACATGTTTGCTCTGGCAGGAGAGGGCTTTTCCCTGAGGACCAATGATCACATCCAAGAGTGTTTCTTCCAGACCCTCCCAAATTAAATTAGTAAATATGGAATCAGGCTAGACAACAGTTCTACTACACTCAGAGAGCTGCCTTCTCTGGCATGGGAGCACTATCAGTGGAAAGAAGTCAAGGGAAGTCTCATTTTTAGAATGTAAGATTTAGTTTCACAAAAAGAAATTTAAAAATGCAAAATTATTCCAACTATTGCAGCTATGTGACAAAACCTGTGTTTCTAAAAATGCACTGAGCCTGCAATACTGTCAGTAATAGTAAGCTGGAGAGACTTGGAGAGCGATGCTCTTCTTTATCTTTTTAACAGGCATAGCTTCATTGACTGCTGCAATTATTTCTGATTGACACCTAAGTGAATTAGAAACATGTGCTGCACATCTTAAGTGCACATGAATTACTGCACTGTGCTAAGAAAAAAACTTGGAAAACCCCATTTTTCACCTCATGGGCCTTTTCGTTGTTCCTTGAGGCCGTGAACTGAATTTTTCAGTTCCCACACATGAAGCCACATCAGCTGCTGTAACATGTGACAGCTCATCTTATTTTGCAAGACAGTATCATCTAAGTGGACTTTTGGCAATTTTTTTAAGTGGGTTTTTTTGTTTGTTTGTTTGTTTGTTTTTGTGTTGTTGGTTTGTTTGTTTTTGTGTTATTGGTTTTTGTGTTGATGTTTGGTGGGGTTTTTTGCTTTGTTTTGGGGTTTTTTGTTGTTGATTTGGGTTATGGGGTTTTTGTGAGGTTTTTTGGGGTGTTTTTTTGGTTTTGTTTTGAGGGGATTTTTTCTTAGTTTTGGTTTTGTTTTTGATTTTATTTTTTACTTTCTGGATTTGTTCAACCTCTGAAAATATCCAAAAACATGCACTGTGGGCAGACGGTCACAATGCCACTTTGCAAACACCATGTGCTGTGAATTCCATGATTTCAGACACCTAGGGCTTTCCATCTTGGGAGCTGAGCACCAACTCACACACATCAGCCCAACTTGATGCCCATAAACCACATGTCCCTGTGCTGTAAAAGAGGCCAAAGAGGACAAAGAATGACAGTCCCACCCAAGGAAGCCAGGGGTGTCTGTGGCCTCTAAGGTCTGAGGGGAGGAACCAGTTCTGCACTGCAGAGGTAACTCAACATTAGCTGGAATGCTGGGCCCTCTGGAGTCCATCCCCACACATGGAATTGTCCCTTTGGGCTGGGAGGAAGCTGCCTGGTGAGCTCCACCTCTGGCAGTAGTCTCAGCATCCAGCCATGGACTCTAATCCCTTCCTTCATCCTGCCAGGTCATGCTTCCTATCATCCCACACTGTTGGACACAGGGCTAAATCTCCAGGAGAAACCTTGTGCTGTGCTGGGAAACTCCTGCATCCAGGAAGCATGGGCAGAGTGAAAAGAAACATTCTGGGCTGTGACAAGAGAGCGGGGTGGTAGCTTCTGTCCTTTCACAGGTGCAGCACCAGGTGGTGCCAAGCTCCTCTGCCATCCCCAGCACCACCCTGCCTGCCTGTGCTCCTCCTTGCAGGTGGGGAAAACGCTGAGCAGGTGCAGGTGCAGGTGCAGGTGTCACACTTCTCCCCTGAGCACTTTGGGTGGCCTTGCCAGCTTCTGCTCCCCTGGGTCCCTCAGGTCCAGTCTGCTGTCACCTCACCTGTGGAGGTCCTGCTCGGCAGCAACTCCCTGTCTTGGATCTGAGCTTTGCCCCTCTGTTGGATGTATTCTGTATTTTTCTTCTTGGTGAAATAAAAGGTATTTGTAATCTTGCCATTTTCCACCTGACCCATAATTTATGAGAGACTATAGACAGTTCATCTGGGCCCTTAGGACATCTGAAACCTTTATGGTAAAAAAAATAAATCAAACGTATCTGAATGCTGGGTGAGGACATTTAAAATTAGCCACAACGATTTGATTAAATTTAAACAAACAAAGAAAATTTAGCATATGGCATGTTGTATTTTTTAACATACATTCACCAAAACCATGTTTCGATTACTGTGAATTTGGGGAGGCAGTGAAAAGAAACATACAACAACAACGACAGCAACAAAACAAGTCAGTTTATTTTAAATGGAGAATTAGGAAGGAAAATGGGTGAATTTCGTCCTGGTATTTTTTAATTAAAGATTCTAATACTCAGTCTGGAGTACAGTTTTAATTTAAAAACTAATACCACTTTAATGATTATATTTTAAAAGGATTAAATCAAACAAGGTTTATATAGGCCCATAATATAGCTTTTGCCCATAACAAAAGTAAACTGATTATCAGTGTAAATGAAATAATTTTTTAATTTTTACTTGACAAAAATCCCTGAACATGTTCCATATGCTATCAGTTGAACTCATTTTCTCCTTTTTGGTTTTTTCCCAATATTAAATCTGAAAAGTCGGCTATTTGCTGAGCTGTGCTGAACAGGGCAACACACTCGTGTACCTAGATCTTTTCTTCTAATTTTACATTATCTATACTCATGCACAATCTTCATTGTTTCTACAGGATGTTAGTTTGTATTAGGAAAGCAGGAGCAAGACCAATGGCTAAAGGAAGCTGTGAAACTGAAAATGTTGGCAGTGTTCTGGACCATTTTCAGACCTTCTTTCATATTTTGTCTGTGTAGCCATCATCTCACAAAGAGCTTTTTGTGGTTTATACCTAGAGGTGCCACTCGAATCAGTGATGCTACCCAGGGGGAGGTTGTGATGTTTTCAAAATGATGTAGATCTGTATTTTAATATGACCTACATATAAAAGAGGAACTAAATGATAGAAGTGTCATGCTGAGAGGCCTTATTTCAATGGAGTTTTCTCTCTTTAGGGAGAAACATTTAATGTATTTATTTCTATAAGGTCATACTACAGGGAGTTCAGTTTGAGGAAATGTGAATACTAACTTCAGGTTTTAAATCAAATTTCAGTCCTTGTTACTTCAGTTCTGGCAATCTGTGTCTAAATAAAAGGACCCAACACTCTGAACAGTCCAAATGGAAATATATTCAAAGCTGACAGTTCCTGCTAGTTTACAGCCACAGGCTTGTCAGATTGAACTTGAAATCTGACCCGAGCATACTCAAAATTCATCCCAAGTTCTCCTAATGCAGCCTGATGAATTTTGCCTGGCAGCAGTTTTTATTACAAGGGGATTTCTTGAAGTATGAGAAGTAGCTCCAAGCAATCTCAAAAACAGTAATTATTTCAATGTTTCCTGGTTGCTAGATAGAATCCCAGATCCTTGGAACAGTGCAAAAAAAAATTAGCAGTTTGTGTCAAGTCAGCATGAAAATGCTTTAGACTTGTCATAGAAAGGGGCCTTGTGAAAAATGTGTTGAAGATTCAATGAAACACTTTGTCTAGCCCAAAACAAAATGTTTTCTTTCATGCAGGACAGTTTTTATTCTTGCAAAATGAATGTGGGTCAGCAGTATTTAGCAAATCTTGTTTCATAAGATAACAGAACAATTTCCCTTAGTTTCCCAAAGCTTTCCACAGGAGGGAAAACTGGGATGTGTGTGTGAAACTTTAACAAACTTAACTTCGTTTGTAAACAGTTTCCTTTCATCTGAAACACTTTAATTTTTAGGTGAATAAACATTTCCACCAAACTGCTTCAGTCAGCTCTGTTTGGAGTCAATATGCTGTGTAAGCATTCCTCACCCTGCCAACTGCAGTGAAGTCCCTGACTGGGTGCCCTATGGGATTAACCTGGGCCATCAAGGATGTGTGCGTGGCAGATGTGCATGTGGCAGATGTGCCAGAGAACTGCTGATTGCCTGATTAAAGCTCTTTTCCTGATTTTTGGGTCAAAATGAATGATCAGGTCTGAAAGGCTCGTGGTGTGAGGAAAGAGGAGCAGGTTTTCTTGTGGCTTCCTCACGCCCAGCTCATGGCCTTGTGAACTCATTCCTACAGAGGCTGGTAGGGGAATGAGCATCTAAGGAATGAAAAATTACTTCAGGCTTCGCTATTTTCCTTTTGCTTGCAATGAACTAGGCTTTATTTCAGGCTAAAAAGTTGGCCTCAAGGAGCTCAGTGTAGGAAGGTCAGAAGTACACAACCACATCAGAGTTCTCTGTCAAGTTTAGAAAGTATTAGCGGCATTCCATGGATTTTATTTGAGCAGTTACCTTGCTGGCAGATTAATTTAACAAAGTACCTCCCATGTGGAAGAACTGCAAAAGAATCTGCCCTCCTTTCAAGTTGAAGGGGCTTTTGAAACCATTTCAGCTCAAGCGGATGCATTTTGGTGGAGAATGAGATCAGGGTGTTGTGGACCATACCTCTCCTTGGGGGCAGGATGACTGGGAGCCATCATGGTGAGCAAGTTCCCAGCAAAGCCACACAATGCAGAAACATCCTCTCTCTCAGAGACATTACTGAGGAGATTCTGTTTCACCCCATTGTATTGAGATGAGCAGCTGGTGGAAAGAAATGTGTTTGGCTTTGTTTTCTGATTTTGCCAATAATAATATGCCAGCAATGTAAATAACAAATGTATTTACATACAGAAATAATACTGATGTTCAGAAATCAGATAAAATTCTCTCAAAGGTTCTTAGTAAACATCATTTATACCTTTTTTTAGATGTTTCATTAAGCACAGTTTCTGTAGCTTTTTAAGCATCCTGCAAGTCTCTAAGGTTGACAAGTGAAAAGGATGAAAAACAATTCTAAGAGAATCTATTCTTGTCTTTCTCTAATGGCTTATAGATCCTGCTATTTCCATAAATGCTCTTTGAAGGGAAACTGTGTGGGATTTTAATGGCTTTTCGAGTTCATGTGGGTGTCATTTGCTTTGATGTATGCCAGATAGAAAACAACAGTATGTTTGAAAGCAACAATCAATGGGGTTTAAGGTGAATGGCAAATACCGTGTTTAGGAACACACTTCTCTTGATGTTATTGCACCCTAATCACAAGAATAGCATTGAGTTACCACTGTTTTTTGTGTAAGGAAGAATCTCTTTACTGCATTTAAGAGGGCATATTAAAGATGTATTATGCTTTCATATGCAAGATAATTTTTCCCCATTTGTGACACGTTGCTTATTAACTCAAGTTTAAAAGAAGTGTTTTGGGGCAATGATTGTACTCAAATCTAATTTGGAGCCAGATTTTCACAAGCCTTTCAACAGTAAAAAGTCATCTGGAGTTACCTGGCTAAAGGACAAAAAGGTTCTATAAAGTGTTTCAGTGTTTAGTTTTGCAATATTCAAAACAAGCTTTAGTTGTAACACCTGTGAGAGAAGTGGTAAGTGCTAAGGTAAAATGATATTGGGAATGATTCTTGAATAATATTCTGTGAGGAAATAATCAGGATAGGGTTTCTCTTTCAGTCTGCTTTGTGGCTGGGAGGGACTTCAGCTCTTACTTACTGTGGCATTCACTGTATGTCACCAGTGACTCTCCTACCCCCAGCCCAGCTATGCCACCACCCCACTGGGCACCACTGCACCATGTATTTACTTCCAGACTGGCTTTGTCTATGAGTATTTCCCTCCCTGTATAAAATGTATCTCTTATTTAAACCTAGGTCCATTATTTAATTTTTGTTATCACAGTTGTGGACCAGGACTTTGAGGACTGCACAAAAAAAGCAGTGGAAAACCAGACAGTGCCTATGGTCTCCAGAAACCTGGATGTTTCAGCTACTTGACACAGAAGGTGAAACTTTGGGAAAAGTACTATCTTGCAGAAGCTACTATTTTTGTTGAAACACATCCTCCCATATTATGTTTCCATGTATCAGGAACATCCAGACTCTGGTTGACAGCCTCGGTACTTTCAAAGTGTCCTGCAGCAGTTTTGTCTTTAAAAAGGGGTTAGATGTAACTAGATCAGGGGATATATGTCCCATATAGGACAAATGGGAGCAAGCAGAACACTAGTGTTTTCAGCTGAATGTGCTTAACCAGGCTAGATTTAAAAGGTGGGCTCAAGGAGCCAACAGAGAGCAGTTGCTGTGGTCACAAACAGCAGATTTTTCAAGTTCATTGTAGTGATTATCTACTAAATATAATTGCTTTACAAATGTAACAAATGGAGAAATCTATACAAACTGATAAGCTGGAGTGTAAAATGTCAGCTCAGCTCACTGAGCCAACAGGAGTTTTTGCTATCTGTGTTGGAAGGGAGATGTGCCTTATTCCTATTGGGTAAGTTTTCCTGTTGTAAGGGGTATACTGAGAAGAGCAATCTCCCGTATTTGGGTTGGGGCTACTGACAGAGACATTCTTGAAATTCACCTTGACTAGCAAATTATTTGAGTATTTAATCTTTACAGTCTCTTGCTAAAAAGAGAACACTGATCTTTTTGTACAGAGGAGAAAAGGTGCTTTGTGCAGATAGCTCAGCTGTTACTATGTCCATTGAAAGACAGAAAAATGCTGCTAACTGTGAAAATTAACTAAATTTGGGCTGTGATTTATGACTTCTGACAACAGAAGCTTTGAAAACAAAGCTGAAGTGGCCTGTGATCAACATGGACTGATTGATCCATTAGTATCAAAGAACTTTGACCCAGGGAAAAATGTTGATTGCATGAAGAGGACACTAAAAGGTAGCCCAGTACATCAGCACTGACATCCATTCCTGTAGATCGTGAGAAAAGGTGAACCTTGCCATCTTTCCTGGACTGCTTTTTATATAGGTGGAGCTCAGTGCATCTTCTTCTTGTTTACCCATTATCGTAGATGCTGCTGGATTCCTGATTCTCATAAGGCTCTGTATTGCCTATCTGAATTTCAGAAGCGGAAATAATTATTGTTCCTTACTCTCTGCCGTAGCTGAGAATTCAATACTGCAAGGAAAAATCAGCTTCATTTCCATTAGTTTTAATATTGCTTCCTTTCAGCCATTTATAGTTTTATCACGCCATGATGCTTGAGGGGAAGACAGGAGTGAAGAGCAGTCTGGTTGTGAACAGGTGATGGGCAGAAGACCCTTACAAGAAATAAATGCCCTGCTTTGAAATGGTCTGTATTTTGTAGCAGCTGTGCTACTTCTGAGCTGTTGTGCTGGGTTGATTTTTCCAGGCATACAGCAGCTCATGTCCAAAGACTCTGCAGGCGCTGGGCTTTGGGTGAGCTGCCTCTGTAGCTTGGCTTGCTGGAGCACTGGAGGAAAGCTGGAGGGTGAGGCCAGGCACGACAAGGCCTGTTCTCATGTGGTATGACACAAATTCACTGCACAGGCCCAAACCTGTGTGGCTTTGACACCCAGCCCCAGCTGGGAGACAGCAGAAGGCCTGTGAAGAGGCTTGAGAAAAAAAGGAGTCTGCGCTGCCTGCCCTGCTGAGAAGAGCATTGATGTGCTATTAGGAGAGTGTCCTTCTGCCTTACTAAAGGAAAATTTCCAGGAGTCAGTGCTAGACAGAGTTCGGAAAGAGGGAGGCCAATCACAACCCTGTGGCAAGGTGCTCAAAGCCAGCACCTATCTCTGAAGGGTGTTGCTTACCTGGGACAGCAGAATTCCTAAGCTGGAACCAGCAAGTCAAAATTGTACCAAACAACTCCAGGTGACTTTTGTCCCTGTATCCTCATGGCTGCAGGGAACGAGGGAATTGAAGCCTCTGTCCTTCCTCAGCATCTGCAATATCTGCTTGAGGATGACACCCAAGATGGAAGAGGCCTGAGCAAAGCTGAGCAGTTCCTGGGGACGGCACAGTACATTTCCCCTTGCTATGTAAAGTTTAGAGAAGTACATTGGCTTGCACAGCATCATTATCAAGAAAGAGTCCTTTTTCATCCTCATTTATACCTTGTCCATAAGCAGCAGTTTGGTCTGTTGTTTGGAAAGTTTCCACCACACTTGGGAACTTGCAAGGACACTGTGGGGACAAATGATGCCAGTGGCCAGAAGGACCTGTACCCAAGAAGGGAGATGCTGGTTGAGCCCTACAGTTATAGTTCCTGTCTCCAGCTGTCTCAGTGTCAGGACCAGGCTGCAGCAGCAAGACCTGCACGTGTGCTCTCCCACCACAAACATATCCAATTTGTGCTAGAGACAAAAAGTCCATTGGACTACAGAAGTATGCTGCCACTGTTGGTCACTGCAGCAAAGTTTTACTGAAGAGCTGAGAGGGGAAAGGCTTCATCTTTTGCACTTGCAGGTGGGACCAGTGCAGGTCATGGACAGGTCTGTGGTAGCTGCTGCAGTGATACTTGGTGTTGCAATGGATATGAAGATCCTCTGGCAAAGATCCTGCAGATTAACAGCCCCTGCAAAGGTGTTTGCTGCCACAGACTCATGTGCAGTGTCAATCTCAGGTGCCAGCTGCCCTGTGAAGGCACGTATTTGTGAGAAGATCTGTGGTGCATAAAATCAGCAGGTATTACAGACATATTCCACAAAGTGACATAGAGATGGGGGAGTATTTGTTAGAAGCTCTAGAATAGAGACCAGAAGGATTCCCTAATGCAGAAGTTTCCCAGACTTTAATTTAGTCAGGCTTGGCTATTCTGTTGTCACCTCCTCTTGTTCTCTGCTCCACTCCCTGCTCCTAGAGGCAACCTGAAGCCTCCAAACCTCTGCAATGGGGTGAAGTGGGTGGAAGAGATGGGGCATCACCCACATGGTGATACTACAACCTTTTCTTTCCTTACTCTTATACTCATATCCCACACTCTCAGCATTTCTTTAAAGAGTCAGGCTGAAAGAATAAGAAATTGTGACAGATGGAGAGGAATCCCACTAATTGCAGTTCTCCCCTCAGTATGAGTAGTGAGGTGTGGAGGAGACAGCAGCACTACTTCCTGAGGGAAGTGTTTTCCCTAGCCACATGCAGCAAGATCCCCATCGCTTCTGTGCCCCTCATCCAAGGGACGAGAGCAATTTTTCAGGGTGCTCTGATGTTATAGGAAAGTAGACAGTCACACAGGATGGTTCTGCAGCTGGTGATTTTATATTAGATAGATAAGATGTGTCATTGCAGGTGTTGGAAGTGATCCACACTCACATGGATCTGGGGCATGAAACTGGGGCAGGAGTGTTTGTTTCAAACATTTCAGAAATGTCCTGCTGCTTCTGTGGTGGTGCTGCTGAGGAGTGGTGAGTCTCCTGGCAAAACCTGGAGCTGGAAGCATTTGGAGGGTAAGAGAACGGGGCTTTGTTGCAGGAGATGGGTTTGCTCCTGCCCGGGGTGGAAACTCAGCAGTGGTTCATTCTTTCCTTCCTCTCCTGTCGCCAAAGGCAGACACTAATCTCCTCTGGAGAGCTGTAAATGAGTATAATTCAATACAGGGCCCTAAGTGAGCAGCAGCACACTTGGCTTAAAGCTACTCCTGTTATGGCCAGAGGCAGACATCTGGGATGAGTGGACAGATGATCTGATTGTGTGTGGAAATCTCATTGTGCCCCAGCCACCGTGCTCTACTTCACTGTAATAAAAAGTAATTTGATCAAATGTTTTTGCACATTATTCTTCTGTTAGAATAATCATTCAATGCATGCCAGCTGCAGGAGTTCCTGCACCTTTTCCTATGCAGTGTCTGGGCCTGACTTCTCACACTTTTCTTCATCTGGGTACTGGAGAGACTCCTGCACTGGCAACTGCTGTGGTTGTGCAACAGGTAATAGAAGAGAGAAGCACTCTTCTTTTTCAACGTGCACAGGAGTTAATTTATGCCCAAAATTTTAAAGAGAGGATACGCAAATACAGGAAACCCCAAAATGTTTCTTTTCCACCTGTTCTTGTTCACTCTGGGGAACAGAATTCTCTTTGCTCATTTTATATTTTATATTTAACTGCTTAAATTAAACATAAACAGACTAACAAATGAGGTGCAGTTAATGCACCATACTCTTCCCCAATGGTTTCATGAGGGGAAGGCAACCCTCTGCCTCATTTTAGATCACCATAAACTTTTGCAATATTGCAGATAGATCAGAAATATTTTTATTATTAATAACATACCACAACACATCAATTTTGTGAAGGTGTACATTTTGGGCTCATTACTTTAGCATGCTTCTTAAATTGAGGTTTAGAGGATTTTTCACCCCCAGCCTTTTCTCCATCCACCCAAAGAAGGGTGGCCTCTGGTGCAGAGTGATTATTCCTAATTGCATGTTGAAAGGCAAGGAGCACAAGATGTACTATGCTACGTCCGTGTTCCTGCAGCTGGTCTCTATGAAACAAAAACCCTGAGTTGCTTATCTTGGAGAAGCTTGCTCTTTTTCCCAGAGAGAAAATAATTTATGGTCTAACTGGTCTGAGCACTAAATCTGAGTACAAGGATCCAGCCAGAGATTCCTATTAAAGGGTTAGTATCCATCAAAATTGGCTGATGGGGTGTTTTGAAACTCATTAATCACTTTGCTGGCAGCAAGCAAATTAGAAACTCTGTGTTCTGCCGCTGACTTCCCATTTCACTGAGTGAGTTAAATGCAAAGCATGTGTTAATGGCATCAGCGATTTCAAAAGTGGGTGTTTCTCTGGATGTAAATGGTACTTAATAATGTTCCACCTTTGACTGAAACTAGGGCACGCCCTGCCATGAGGTTCTCATCATCTAATTACACTTACTCAATCTGAATTCAGATCATGCAATTCAAGCTGAGTCTACCTGCCAGATTAACTCTTCAGCTTGTCTTGACAGAAAAGCCATACCCCAGGATCTCAGAGTCACCTAGCAGATTGCTGAGAGGGGATGGGGAGAGCTGATCATGCCACCTGCTCCATGCCCTCTCATCCAGGACTCTGTTTTCCCACCCATACGAGTTATTGTGAAGAAAGGGGAGGTCAGTTTCTTGGAGAAGCCCCGTGTTTTATGCAGACCTCATGGGAACAGTGCCATGGGGTAGACACTTGTACCAACAGCTACAGTGACAGCCCCTGAGCATATCTTGGGTTTACCCATAGAAGGGAAAGCAAAATGAGATTAAAGCCTCCTTCCAGCTCTAGCAGGATATTTTGCATAGATAAGAGACTAGTCTGTGCTCCAGGCCTGCTCTGGCCACAGTCTCTGTGCTCAGGCTCCCAGCAGCTCTCTATACAAACGAATAACTTAGCTCAGAGACCATTTTTGAACTCTGAGGCAAGTGGAGGTATTACAGTTCATTGCTTGTGCTGCTGAATTTTCTCAGTCCTTAAAACAGGATTACATTCCCCCCATCTTATGTTCTCCCTAGCTGCTGCCTGATGGGGACTAGCTGTCAGGGGCCAAAATCATGTCATTCAGCATGCTCAAAATGTGGTGGTGTGGAAACTCAGAGGTTAGAGTCAGTGCTCATGCCCTACCCTGCTTTGTTTCCTGGTGCAGATGCAGCACGTGGTGCCAGTTGTGGCGGGGTTGTTCACCATTCACACAGCTGTGGTGATGCTTCCCTAGGGATGAGTATGTAAAGAAGCTGGGAGGAGAATGAGATATCAATACTCTGCTTCACTTGGCTTTGCTTTTGTAGCTGCAGCTTACAATCTGTCCAGGGTGAAGTGATGGAGAGGTACAGGCAGTTCCACCCCCAAATATTCAAGAGGTGCTTCGGGCATACTGCTCTGAGCTGCATTTCCACCCTCAGACAAGGAAAAAATGCTCTTAATCCACCTACTCCAACACACTCTGCTTACGGTCCTTTAAGCAAGTCCTGCTCTTGCTCTCAAAAGTTTTTTTTACCAGCAGTTTGGGATGCCAGAGAGGAGAGAGAAGCCCAAATGAGAACAGTGTGTGTCTCATAACCAATGATGACACTTTGATCAGGCTCTTCTCTGGTCTTCATCGTGTATTTCAGCTGTTACTTAGGAAGCTAATGAAAACCTTGGTTCATACAGTGAGCAGGCACATTCTCCAGAGATTTCCTTCCCTCCATTAAGTTCTTGCTGAGTAAATGCCTTGTCACTAGAAGTCCTCATCTCCTGGAACACAGGAGAAGAGGGTTCCACTTGCCATGCACAACTGTGCTGCTGGCCACATAAGTAAGGCAACATATATCAAGCTTAGCCCCCCCATCTTCTCAGTTCCTAATCTCTAAGGTGTGAAAGATCTTCACAAAGAAGTGCAAGGCTGGAGAGCTGTCCCTCTTGGATCACTTCAGTCTTAGCCACATTATCACCATAATAATGCTTCATAATTACATCTTGCATTTTCATCTCTGTATTTCAGCTGAAGTTATGAATGTTTGATTACACAAGTCTCATAAATACCTTTTGGGGCAGGTCAGCATTCAGATTATATCTGTTTTCATGGAAGGTTGCAGGGACATTCAATCTCAGGGAAAATCAGCCCTGCAGGGCGATGCAGGAGTAGCCCCAGTTAAGCCAAGTTGATGTGGTCTGTTCACAGCCTTGTAGACCTAGAGAGCCAGAAATGGTGTAGCCCCTTTGTGGGGGGTACCTCTCAAAGTGTCACCCTCACAGTAAGGGCCAAACTCTGCCTCCCTCATGACACACCTTTGCTGCCACCCCCAGCGTGTATCAAATAATATCTGGGACTGGCAGGATTCCCATGTGCATGAGGAGAGGAGGTCAGGGACTGCAAAGCCTCAAGAGATCTGCCAAGCCTGCTGTGCCTCTGAGGCTTGTTGATGTGTGCGTTGGACAAGTACAGCATAGAAGATGTCTGTCCTGCAGGATTAAGTGCCCCATGTTAAACAGCAAACCATTCATCAGCCTTTAATTTTTCACTCATTTTTTTGTTTGCAAGAATTTTCAGAACCTTACGACAGAGGCCTGTCACTTCTGTCACTTTTGTGTCTGTTTTGTTTTTCACCTTGAATAGTTGATAGAATAGAGATATTGTTGTCCTCATTTCCACTGCTGAGGAGAATTCCATATCTTTGCCCAAGAAAAATCCTTTGGTTGGTGTACACTGCAGCCACACTGCAGCAGATGGGGCATCAGATAGCAGGTCTGTCTGTATTGAGATGGCTAAGGAATATAGACAGGCTGTGGGGGTTTTTTGGTTTATTTTTTCCTGCGAGTTCATATTGCAAGAAAGGATGGTTCATATCAAATATTCGTTGGCATTTTTAATGTGAAAGAGCTAATGAGCCCATCTTGTCATCTGCTCTGTAGTGTGCAGTAAGTGAAGAGAGACTCACCTTGCTCATTACACCGATCACTAGGGTGTAAAGGGCTCAAAGGAGCTGCCAGGACTGCTTTGTTTCCTAGGCACAAGCAGAACTGTATTGGTGTGCACTGCAGAAGTGCCTAGGGTTTTATTTAAGCCAGGACTGTCTTGCATTCATTTCAGCAGGGGCTCAGCTGCAGCAGGTAGGCACTCAGCCAAGGAAGGCGCTTTTATTACCATATGATGAAAGTTAAGCTCTGATGCCTCTTGACCCCTAGCCATGGGCTGGCAACTGGGACACTGGGAGAAACCTGCTGCAAAGAAACTAGGAACTTGCAGTGGAAGACAAGAATTTTACTTATACAGGTAAACATGGAATGCAATGAGCACAGAGCAATGAAACAGAGCTAATGGCATGCAGAGATCATGGGCAGCAATAACACAGAAATCAATAATTGTGTGATTATGTGGATAACAAGCTAGAGAAACAAAACATTCCATTTCAAAACTGAATATCTGTGATACACGATATGTGTAGGTGGGCAGCCTACTAGGAGAGAAATCCTATCCAATAAAATTTAGATATTGTTTCAGAGAGGATCTCAGGGTATGTGCAGGTAAAGTTTCAAATGGGATGGACACTCATTCCTACAACCCCAGAGTGAGACAAAGCCTCTCCTATAGTGTTTCTTCCTGTCTCATACTAACACAAAATCATTTTAATGTCTCTGGAAAATTCTGCTGCTTTTAATTTAGAATACTCCACAATGTTAGCGTTCATATTAAATAACTTCGAACTATACACAGTTGTGTTATCCTGTATGAGGTGACAAATCAATCTACTGACCATCTGTGATAAGATTGGTATGATAAACACTGCTCACAGAAAACCCAGAGTTTATGTCTTAGTCTTCCCATCTCCAATGCTTTTCTGGTTCCCTTATTTCCTGTACCATAACTAAATCTAAGGTGGGAAAATATTGCCTAGATATTTATTCCAGTCTTGCTAAACAATAGTTTGCGTACAACTTCTAAAGCCATTGCTAATCATCTTTAGTAAGTGAGTATCTTAACAGGCTTAATCTGCCTTGTTTGTTTAGCAAACTACAGCCTACTGGAACAGTTGAGATTAAATCACATTTTTAGCAAGGGTCAGGAAATGGTCCCTTGCAAGAGTTTAAACCGCTGGTAAGAGACGAGTCAGAGGCAGGCTCCTGGCAGCACAAGCTGGGAGGTGCTGGCTGTGCTGGGACAAGGCAATCTCGGGCTGTCCTGCCCCATTGCCAGCTGCCCTCCAGCAGCAGGAGGGCTCGCAGGCAGCTGGCTGACTGCCTGAGGGTGCCTTGCACTTATGTCAAGGGTCCCTTAGGCTCCCAAGGGCTTCTGGCAGACCATGCACACATTTTTACCGCTGTTCTGACAGTTTTGAGATCTGCTACCGCACCCAGCACTTTGTGCCTTCCAAACCCACCTCTGCTTGTGTTATTTTTCTCACACACACAGAGCCAATAATCAAGCCCAGGAAATGCAGCAGGAATCATTTGTGCTGACATCCTGCTCTCTATTTTAACAGCACATGAAAACAGCATTTCTAATACTCCCCTTATAGTCTGAACCAAGGTTACACTGAGCAGTGGCAGTGGTCTCTACTCATAACAGCAATGCTTGTTTCCTTCTCTTTCAGTATCAATACACACGTTTTAAGAAGGAGTGTAAACCCCACAAAGCAACATGCTTTGTACCTAAGGTCTGCTCAGATATTTCTATGCTAGGGTATCTATGTCAGGTCTCTATTAGGGCCTGAGTGAGTCTGCTGGCCTGAACCACTGGTGCTGAGGATAAGGTGATCACTTTAGAAATCCTGGTGCCTCTGCCTCAAATTAGGTAGAGTCCTGTAGTCATTGACAGTAGGAATGCCTAGTTCCATCTGAGAGGGGTCTCATGTATCCTGCGACCTCTTTGCAATGCAAACCAAATAACAAGCAGTAGCCAGGACCAGGAGATTCGCTTCAAAAGCATGAATGACCTGGATTGAAGTATTCAGAAGGATGCATCTGTAGATTTAGGCCAAAGTTAACCGGTAAACCAGATCTGGATATAAATTGAGACTTGGGAACCCCTCCAGTTTTAGTGTTGAAAAGCAAGGAGGAAGAAGAAGACATCAGAAACTGTCTCACTGGTGTTTTTAGAGTGCTCATGAAATTTACTGAGATGAAAAATTATTATCAGGGCTTTTTCAATAATTTTAGGAAAAAAATCTATCTCTATCAGCATGAAACTTTTAGCTTCCATGTGAGGAATAAGATTTTTCACCCAAAGGGAGGCTGAGCACTGGAAAAGGCTCCCCAGGGAAGTGGTCACAGCATCGGCCTGGCAGAGTTCAAACAGCATTCGGACAATGCTCCCAGACACATGATGTGATTCTTGTGATATCCTGTGCAGGGCCAGGAGTTGGACTTGATGATCCTGATGGATCCCTTCTAACTCAGCATATTCTATGGTTCCATTATACATATTTGTGGGCCTAGTAGATACACTTGGTACCTGTTACCTTCAGCATGAATAGCTGGGTTCTGAGTTCAGTTCAACTACTTCATTGAGATAGCCTAGACCTGGGTTTAGTGGTCAGAGGGGTTCAGTCAGAACTCCTTGTATGACTGCCATTTGCACTTTTAGAACTTTTTGCTTTCCACCAAAATACGGTGTAATGACACACTATGGATCCCCAGTATTTCTGTAACTGCCCTGTTAATGGATTCCAGCCATTAATTTGAAATTGAACCTGCCTCAGCTCCACTTCCATGCATTTTAAGTATACTTCAAAGTTCATTAATGAGTAGCCTTAATAAACCCAGGCTGTGCCATAATTACAAATGTCTAAATCACTCATTCTGAGTAGTTCAGATCTTTGCATTCAAGTGCAGATGCTCAAAGGTGCACTGCTGTGTACAGATGCAACTACACACCTCCATACTCATTTCTTGAACTGTTTTCACAGTAGTTATGGGTTAGAATGAACTCTGAGCCATGAAGTTGTTTCAGTGGAAGCACAGATGAAATCATCTTTCACCTCTAGGTCACCAGTGTGATTCTATCAGAAAACAGCACTGCTGACTGAAAGTTTTCAGTCAGACACTGAGAGCTTAAGAAACCTCATGATCTCAGCACAGCTGTTAATAGAAAGCAAACCTAGCACTAACTCATGTCACTTTTGGCAGCCACAGCAGAAAGGCCAAACTCCCAAATCAGCATGGGGGCTGCACGGCTCTTTTAGCCCAGAGATAACTTCACAGTGGGCAGTACATTATCCTTGCAGGGTGGAGATTGGAAAAACTTGTATGGCAACCCTTTGGACTATTCCTGTCCCTAGGTTAAGAGGTGGTCACTTTTCATCTTGTTCTGTAGGCTCCTTATTTATAGAAAAGGAAAAATATAGGAAAGTGCCCCAAGAGTCACTTGCAACTTCTATTGCATGTACTAGAACAAACCAAATTCTGAAAAAAGGGTTTGAACCTCCTGGGGCTGGATCTGAAACCCATTCATTTCATTCAGTCTGTACTCAGGTAGAAATTCTCAGTGACCTGAGTAGAAACTGTGTCTCTGCAAGAGCTAAGGGCTCACAAAAATCTTAAGAGTTTGGACACCTCATCGCAGAATTTGCCTTCACATTTCACTGACAAGGTGTCTTGTCTTCTCTCATTCATTTTGCTGATGTGCAAAAAAATATTCCTCTTTTATGAACTAATCCATCCACACTCTTTGCTTGAAAATCAGGGCAAAAATTAAATTACCATTCCTCTGCTTGCCAGACTTTGCAGAAGGAGAAGAGAAATCCAATGTTTATGTTGCTCACAGAAAAAAACTTGTAATGATGATGCAGGCATAAGGAGCATGAATTTGCAAATCTGGCCTCTCCAAGAGTCTGCACAAGGTGTAGATGCCAGCAGTTTTCTTTAGCTGGCTGAATGTAAAGGTGAAAACAAATGTGACAACCTTTCACTGTCAAGGGAGGGAAGGTAAGAGTTAGAGAATGCATTATTCATCTGAGAGTTTATTTTCATGCCACATTCAGATCCATCCAGGCACCTAGTTATACAGAGTTGACAAAACAAATGGCATTGGAACTCAGAAGGAAGTCAGTGAGAAGGACTGGAAGAGCTGAATCTACAGAGTTAGGGAGTGGGATGGGAGTCAAGGTCCTTAAGAACTCAAACAAGAACTTTTTGAGTGCCAGAATGAAGGACTGATCTCTTACAGATGTTCAGCTCAAGGCTAACCATACCCTTGGGTAGCTAATATGCAAGCGTCTGAATTACTGCATTCTCACAACATCTGCAAGAAGTTTTTCAGCACTTATAAGGGCCCTTTCTAAGGTGTAGTCCCTGATAACTAATACGGGGTGATCTCACATTGCCACTAACTCAGGTCTCTGTTTTTTTTCTCAGAAGTCAGTTTCCACAAAACCTGTGAAAACCCTAGATTTTAACCTGTCAAATGTTCCTGAAACTGGCCAATAACTTGAAAAGTCTGTAGGGACATGCACACATACACATAAAACAAGACACAGCCTAAGCCTTTTTTCCAAAGAAAATGAGGTTTAAAAAAATTCAGGATGTGAAAATGAAAATTCTAAGTCATGAAGCATGAAGGTATTTGGTTTCCCTGTTGGGACATAGGATTTGAGGCATCTTGGCCACACCCTGAGTCATACCAGCTCTTCTTTTGCTTCATTCCTTGGCCCAGAACAGCCCTCAGTTAGACAGCAGTTCCCATGGTGTGCCTAATAACACTGACAGCTCAGCTGAGTTTATTTAGACTTCATACCTTAAAGGAAGGTCTTTTACATCTTAAGAGAGGAAAAGACTTTGTGTGCAAAGCTTGACAGCGAAGAGGTTGCTCAATGGCCAACCTGTTTGATCAATGTGAGTTGTACTATGAGGACATTGTTTGGAGAACCCAGTGGAGAGAATGCTGCAAACACCTCCCTAAAGGATGGGCTTTCATCTGGGCTAAGCCCACATGAGGAGGGAAGGGTTGGTATTCATGGGTGAGCCTGTAATGAATGTGCCTCTCTGATGCTGGCCTCGTTGAAGACCAATTCAGACGCTAGATAACTTTTGTTAAAGCGAATGGCAAGGTAATTGCTTCCTGAGGAAAAGTGTCTGTGTAGGTGGTGGGGAGGGTGGAGGTGATGATCTCAAACAGGTTAATGGTAGGTCTGCTCCGTTGTCCAATCTGACAAGTTCACAGTGAAGTTCAGGGTGTGATTGGGCTGAAGCTTCCCAACGGGTAGAGACAATATATTAAACTATATCAGCAATCTTCAAATGTGATGGTTAATCCCCAGTGCTCAGGCTCCTGCAGCTGCAGAAAGGCTGGGAGGTGGCAAGGTGAGGGGAAGAAGTGAACAACAACTTAGGGTAACTGTTTTTGTAGGATTTATGTGGCTTTTTTGCCTGTTCATCAACCCAGCAATCCTCAGTGATGACTGACTCATCTGAGAGAAGCATTAGCAATATGTGGCAGGCAAAGAAGTAATACTGCTACAGCTGGCTGCCTTTTTGTCCCTTGGTGATTCCAGGTATTGGGAACAAGTCACTAGGATGCTTGCATTATTGAGTTTTGGTGTTGACTCAGACTGGAGAAGTAATAGAATAGCAGCTGCACACTTGAACATGTCTTCTTTCTTACTAGTGCAGGATAAATGAGACAGAATTTCTCTAGGATTGTTCTTGGCTGAATTTCTTGCTCTTCCAGCCCAGTATTACTTCCTCCTGCACCTTCTTCTCACCACGTTTTGTTCCCTCTATCCCATCTTGATCATTTAAAAGCCATATTCAAGCCCTGGCAAGATGTAGGAAATGAGTTGAAGTGGCCATCCATGGGAAGGGTGCTGTACTTTAGGGAAGAGTTGCTTAAGGCAGTGCTGGGTTTGGGGATGTTTTTTCTTCACCTGTGGGTGACTATTGAGGGCAAGGGGAAGATACTTTCCCTGCAATTAGATGTTCCACTGCTCCACCACTCTCAGAGGGTTTTGTTCATCTCCTTTGCTGTCAGTTACTTCTGTGCTTGTGTGTTCTTTGCTGTCTGCCAGGAAATCCTTCAAATACTGTGACAAGGGTATTGGTGATGCACAAACTACCTCTTAACTACTTGGAGAGGGGGAAACTCACACAGGAAAAGAAAAATAGGTGGTGACTGAGCTTTTACTGGGTTTTTTTCTCACCTACAGTTGAAGAAATTGGATCTGAATGAGGTATCTTTGCCTAAGAATTCTAGAGAAGATGAAGGTGAACCGAAGGACCCTGTATATTCTGCTAGTGGCTTTTGTATAAATTACTTGACCAGCCTCTGTAAAAGTGTTGTATTTTCCTCTGGCTCCTGCAGACATCATGCCTTAGGGCTGCATTGCCAGGAGAGAATGCACCTTCTTCATGCCAGCCAAGCTCCAGACATACAGGGATCTGTATTGTCCTTTCAGACAGGGAAACACTCTTGGCCTCAGCCACACAGGAGTGCCAAATTGCTGACTCAGCCCAGACAGTTTCTGATCCAGAAATGCCATATATCAGGTGTGCAGGATTCCAGCCGGTTGCAGTAGTATTTTTTCGGACTGTTTCCTTCACTGCCAGCTTGGAAAAAATCTGAAGTAAAAAGGCCTCGAGCAGAGTCCAGCTGATACAAGGGCTGGAAACTCTGATAACCATGTTCATTCTCGCCATTCACATGCAGAAAACCTGTTCCTACATGTCATCCAGTCATTTCCACTGCAGCCATGAGAAAATAAAGTCTCTGCCGTGTTCGCCTGCTGGTGTCTGACAGACACCTTGCCCTGCATATGTATGTGTATATGTATATGTATATGTATATGTATATGTATATGTATATGTATAGCATATGTTGTACAAGTGACCGTGAGGGCAATGCTGGGTGATAGGACTAAGAAAGCTAGAAGATATTTTCAGGAGACTCCATAGGAAATAAAGGGTAATGGTTACCAGAGCTTCTGGGAATGCACCTGAGTGGAAAACTCTCTGGGGTGTGTTAGCGATAAGTAAAACTTCACAAAAAGAAGGCCTTGTAAAGTCTTGGCTCAGGCCTGTTACTTCAGCTAAGTAGAAAAGGACTGTGGGAAAGTGATTCAAGTGAATTAGGGGTAGGAAAAAACAAGTTATATAACCATGGTGTGTTCACATGTTGTAAACCTCTAGCATCTAGTACATGAGTCCAAAAAAAAACAACTGGGGAAATGCATGAGGAAGAGATGATGTAGGGAACCCAAAAACGAAGAATTTACTTTGAGCTCTGGAAATACCAAAGCCCCAAGCCGAGTTTGACAGAATATGCACAGAAAGTATCTCTGCTTGTCTTCTTTCTATCTAGGTATCTGCAACTGCTGTGTTAAGACACTGGCTGGATGAGCATTTGGCCATGATTGTGTTAACATTTTTATGCACAAAGTTGCCTTTTAATGACAAAATCCACAAAATTAAGGTGACAGCCGCCACACAGTGGGTTGTTTTTATTTTCCCAAAATATTCAGAATTTGAGCCAGAAGAGAGAGAAAAGCTGAGCTTTCCATTGCCTTGCATATGTAATTGCTGGGTATAGTAACCTAATGAAAAAAAACAGTGCAGGAGTTTAAAAGGATTAGCAGCCTTAAATGCCACTTACAGTGACCCATGAAATGCTGAGAACTCTGCACAAAACAACGCAAGAACAGAGTCTCTGGATCTCTTGGAGTAAGCCTCCTGGCCTGTCTGAGAGCAAATCCTGGAAATTCCTGTGTGCTTAGTAAACAGGTCTGCTCACAACGTGCCATCCTGCTTGTTCATGGGGTGTTGGAGATAGGGAGTGGCAGATACTGAAGTGATTGGGACAAAATAACATGCCTGGCATTTGCAGTAGGCTGGGTGGGGTGGGGGATGATGCTGCAGAAACTCCCCTTCCCCCAAGCATCCAGATGAGGAATGAGCTATGGTCTGGTCCAAATACCCTCTGCATTTGGTCTTGTAGCCTGTGTTGGTGAATTTTGTGACCCTGAGAAGCACATGGCAGGGCTGCCAGCCTTGTATTTGGGGTCCTTGGAAAGCCACCATCACATGGCTGAAGCAGTTTTGAACCTTTCTCTTATAAATACCAAAGTAGCATGTGTAGAGAGGTCAGGACATGGATAGTCTGTGTGACATGCAAAGCCTTAAAGTGGCTTCAGTTTGGGCATGAGACAAAGGGCCAAATCCAGAAAAGTACGTTTAGAAGTGTAACTGAACAATCTTTTTCAAAGTTGTAATCTGCTGATTTCAGAGCGCAGCAGTGCTTGAAGATACTCAACTTTCTGAACAGAGGGATAGTGTTAGACTGGACTTGCAGTGTCAGGCTGATACATCCCTCCCCCTCTCTGGAGCCCTCTGCTGCCTTCGAGGGTGGATAGAGGAACTGGCAAAAGTCCTCCAGACAGGAATTAAAATGAAGGCACAGAGCAAGAAGCTGCTTTGTGTTGTGTTTGCAGGCTGTACGTAATCCCATCACTGCTTATATAGAAGCAGCAGGCTGAGGTGCCATTTTACCACCACAGAAGTGTGTGCAGCATCAGCTGTCACAGCAGAATTATTTTGTGGTTTCTTTGGGATCACAGGCTATTCAGTTCTCCTTCTGGCTGGCTGTGGGACCTGAATCAGTAGTCCAGTACACATTCAGGTGAAGTGAGGAGATGGAGGACAGCAGGCAATCAAAGGGCAAGGATCAAAGCCAGCTCTGAAACCTGTCCCGCCTCAAAGAGAGCAGTTATCCAAGCTGGGTGAGGCATCCATGAGGAGAGGTCACAGCAGCTCACTGCTGGAGCCCGAGTCATCTCAGAAGCCATCCCTTCATCTGTTAGTTGCACTATCTGTAAATGAAGTATCTTGTACAGAGTTTGTACAACATGCCAGGGTTTGTGGTAATCAGCTATGGGGCACGTGCTGCATTTAAAGACTGATCTTAACAATAATATATGTCGTGAAAGCAGTTGACATTTTCTGTGTTTTGTAGGACATGTTTGCTGCCATAAAACTATAATATATTTATCACAAGCAAGCACATGGTTTCTGTAGCTTTTCTTCTACACTATAGCACTGTTCCTGACAGTTAGTGCCTGAATCCATTTTGTATTTAATTTCTCTGCAGCCTGAGAGGAGTCAGGGTATAAAGCACCAGGCTGTGGAGGCTGCTAAGTCAGACCTACGTGAGAAGAGCTCCTGCAGTAGGAGTCCTTCAGGGCTTTTATTTGGACATCATAATTGGAGGAAGAGCAGTTGAATACTTTAGTTGTGCTCTGCAAAATAGGTATTCTGAACTCTAGTCCCATCTCAGGGGGCAGCTTGAAGACCAGTTTCTTAGTCTTTGAAAGGAGATTTATAAAATTATTAAGGTCTTTTGATTAAAGACCCTTCAGGTATAATGTATTATTATGATGCTATACAGTCATAGAGATTTATTGAAGGTATTTAACAGCAGTGGCTGTAAAACAATTGAAATTATATTTGACCTCCTCTTTGGAGAAATGCTTTTAGACAGATTAATAAGGTAAGTAATGCTTAAATTCTTTGTGTCTTTCCTGAGGTTTTCTCCAATACACTTAATGGTGTTTTCACAATGCAGCCAGATTGGCAGGTATAAGGAATTCTAGTAATTATGGCCCCTAAATTCCTTGTACTTCTTTCCAGCTGAGTATCTCTGGGATCAAAGGAAACATGATAACAACTGTCTGTAAATGACATTCTCTGGAATGACGTACAGAGAATCTGACCTATAAAAGAAATCAAAGAATAAGTGGTTTTCCCAGTAAATCAGGGCCAAGACAGAGTCCCAGTAGATGCTTACTGACAAACTCCTACATGTGCATGTTTATAGGTTACTTATTCAGTCACAGGTGTAGAAATTCATGTGGTCTACCATCTTAAGAAGTAATAATAGGCCAACCAAAAAGGCTTATTAATTTAGTCTAGATGCTAATCTGAACTTCAACTGAACCTACTTGCTCAAGCAATCTACCCAGCAATCTCCAGGAGAAGAGACTTTTTCTCATGTAGAGCAAGCCTAACAAAAATGAAAGCTAACCTCTACCTGAGTTTCTTATGGAGAAGATGTATTCCCTGTGGGCAATTTGTGTGGGCATGTGTGGAGGAGCAAGCAGGTACCTAAACAATATCTTTTTGTTGGAGGATTTCCTTGCCCAGTATCATGAATGAGTGTTTTAAGATAGTTTAAAGAATCAAAGGTATCAATAAAAACAAGTTAATATAAAAGCGACAGCACAACAAAGTTCATTGGCAGGGTTCACTCTGCTGCTTACCAGATGGTTGAGGTGCACCAAGGAAAAGCAGAAAAAGTCCAGAGTCAATCAAACCGCACTGAAATAAAATCAAAATGAGGTGGCTTGGGGGGATGGGGGAATGATGGTTGCAGTTCCCTTGAGCAGTAGGTAAATTTAGGAAGGGCTTCTGGGGCTTGCCAGGTGCTATGCCAGAGATAAGACCAAAGCCTGTGTCAGACTGGATTCAGAGTCCCATGGCCTCCCACAAAGGAGCATTATTCTTTTGCTGTACAAATATTAAACTGAGCTCTTGCAGTACAGGTTAGAGGCAAAGCTGCCATGGATGACAATAAGGCAGGGCAGGGCCAGAACTACCTACTGAACTTTGAGATCTGGTCACAGACAGCACGACAGATGTCACCTCTCCCCAGTGTTAGGGTGGTGGAGTAATTTGTTGATGCATTCTTAGAATAGTTTGGATGAATTTTGCAAAGACCTGTTTAAATAAAACATTAGATACACTTAAGGTTTGAAGAGGGGTTATGATTGTTTTTACTCTCAGTTACACATCTAAGAATAATCTCTTACTCAGTCATCCTTGGCAGGAAGGGAAGCAATACACTAGCTTTAGAGGATAAAGAATTACCTGTTTATTTTGAAATAAATGTTTCTCTGTGCTATTCCTGACAGAACATCAGCTTTCCTGTTCCACCCTTACCATTTACTGTAGGAGGGTCATGCACTTTTGTCCTAGTTAAAGCAAGTCCTGCAACTGTGTAAGTCTGTGACATTTTATTTCATCTTTTTTTAGGTCAGACCAGTCTTATGAGACTGTTTATGTAAATAAGCCGTTGACCAAAAGCCACTCATCTTCATGTACAGCAGGCATGTGAGGCAATGGGAGTTGTTCAGCTGTTTGTCCAGTATTTCTTGTGAAGTCATTATTGCATTTCTACTGCTGTCCACACTTGGGGCCAAATGTTGCCTTGCTCCTGACTTGCAAAATGAAAGGAAACAGAGGACACTGGGGACAGGGAAATGAGTCTTTGCTCATTCATCTGGCACAGATCCACAGGGCAGGCTTTCTGCTGTATCACGATTATGCACAAGGAAGATGGGAATTGGGTCTGTTCCTGACCCTGTCCCAGACTCTGGGGACCTATTTCCTGGAGGCCTGGAAACTCCTGGATTCACCTTTCTCCAGAGGAGGTAGCAAAGGTGCCATTCACTGCATGCTCTATGTGAGCAATGCTCTCATGGAACAAAGGTGCCCAGATCCCCTTTCTGGCACCATGAGGTATCAGAGAGAGGCTTGCAGGCTGCACTGCTGTGTTCACAGCCTTCCTCATTGTGCAGCTTTCAAGTCTTCCTGTATCCTCTCCTGAAGAGAACTTTTGTCATCTCCTAAAGCTATGGACAGAGCTTGTGCAAAGGTTATATTTTAAAAGTACATGTTAGAACAAGTGGCAAACTCTCAGGGAAGGAGAAAGCACTTGGTTGGGTTAATTTGATGACTTGTAAGTTTTGCTGCCTTTATGATTGGTAACAGGAATGGTCTAAATATTTCTTCCTCCCTCTTTCTCCTCTACCTTTTCCTGCCTGAAGCTTTTTCTCCCTGTGCTCTAGCAACTCACTGCTAAACCCAGTGCTGCTTTCTGGGCACAAAGCAGGCAGTGAGGATTTCTCCAGCATGGCAGTGTCTCTACCTCACTCCTACCCTGCTGCTGTGTCTGCTTGCTGACACCTCAGCATGTGAGCAACAGTCACGCTCTCCTGTGTGCTAAGAGAGCAGGGGTAAGCTCTTCTGTGGGATCGTGTGCGAGGCTGTGTCCAATGACATTTCACACCACACCAGAGTCAGAAGAGGAACACAATCTTCTTCAGTCAAAAAACCAAACAAACCAGGAGTTCAGAAGTTTTCCTTGCTTCTTCTTTGGATGAAATGAAAAGCTTTCCGGGTATCTTCCCTTCCTGGAATGAGGCAGAAGCCTGCTGGCTGGGGCTTTCACTGGAGAGGCAGGAGACACATGCACAAATCATCTGTGTAAATGATTCAGTCATGGGCTGGAGCTTGGCTTTCCCACATCTAAGACAAAACAGTGAATCTCTTCTACAGTGACTACATTTTGGTTTGACCTTCTTGGATGCTTGGTGAGTATTGGCACAATCAGAGATCTCTTGTTTGGATAACTCCCTCATTAAATAAATTATTTTCCTGATGGATGTTTTGTGCTCTCTCTCGGCTCTGCACCAGTATGATTGCTCAACTGGATAGTTTCTTCCCATTACCAGTATTTACGTGGTTACTTGCAGCATAAGTATTTGTGAGACTCCACCCAAAGCATAAGACATTCAGGTAAAGTTCAGGTATTTGATCTTTCCACCACAAATCTTTCCAGTAGGCTTTCCCTCTAGCATCCAGTTCCCGACTGTGGCTTAGCCCTGGAGTTTGCTCTCCTCTGACCCAAAAGGAACAGGGATGGTGATCCTGCAATGGCCCATGTGTTATCATCTACCATACCTTTTGTCATCTTTGCTCTTCAGCTCTCTTGACTAAAAGGCAGCAAGAAGTGACCTCTTTCTCAAAAGCTGTATACATAAAGCAGTAAGAAGTGTCAAACTAGATAATGTTTAGCTAATTGGAGACCTCAGTTTTCTGCGTTATTTTTTAATATAAAGAACTTTAACAAATCTCTGCTCCAGCTAAATTTCAAGTGCATGCAGTAGATCAATGGCTTTTCTAGAAACAGATACCCATATCAGTTAGTGTCTTTATCAGCTTTAACTGAATTGCCTGAAGTAGCCCTCCCATCATCTAAATTTCGACTTTAAAACACAGCCATAGAATGCATGGTGGCTTCATGAATAGCTAGCCAGTCTTTCACAGAATTCTGCCTCTGAAAATTAAATTGCATGTGAGCATTAATACTACATCTCAAAACTTCATTCAGCTGCAGCCCTGGTCAGCATACATTGGTTCTGGCTATTTTGTTTCACTGGTCTATTTGTCCCTGAGACCTTTTTTATGCTGTAAAATATGACAAGATATTTTATTGTGAAGTGATTTTCAGTTTTGGCTTAGGTAATGACAGCTATATATTCTGAGAGATGACAGTATTGTATAAAAATGGACATATACATTATTTGGCAAGGAAAAAAAATTTGCCATCTCTCTATCTTAAATTATCTAACTTAAATTGAAATAGATGTCATCCATTTAAATTCCTTTATAGCAATAGAGAATGAACTACTGAAAAGAGAGGCATGTGTTATATATGGTAAAATTTCTTTGTTTCCCTGCTGACTGGAAATATGCATGGAGTACTACAAAGCAGAGGTCTATATTGGAAGCAACATGACACTTGCCTCTGCAGAAATTCAACAGCTAAAACAAAAATGAAAGGGAGTAGACCTACCAGCTGCTTAGATTCAGCAGTTCCACTGCTCACATGCTGTTCAGTAAGTTTCCTAAGAAACACAGGCTTGGATTTCTGTGAAATTTATCTTGCTAAGATTATGAGGGAGGTTGGGAAGGAAGGATGAAAATCAGAATCGCCTGCAAAATAGCTCCTTCTCCTTTCCCCTGCCCCATCCCAGCAACATGAGATATCAGTGACAGAAGGTCATGCAGATTATTGCAACGTTATCTCCTGTGCCTTGAGAACTTGGGTCCTCTCGGTGGGAGGGTGATAAATAAAAAGTTGTCAAAATTCCATTCATGGAAAACTCCAGCATTGCTAAATCTAGAATCAGGGCAGTAAACCCCAAAAATTCATGGAGAAAATAAGTTCTGGAATTTTAAGGTTTTTTCAAAAGTGAAATACTTCTCCCTGGCAGAATTCCACATGTTGTTTTTTGGGTGTTTTTTCCCTTAAAAAACATCAACCTGAATGACAATGGCTTGTGCCCAATTCCTATGAGCCTGGGAGCCTTAAACTCTGAAATCCCTGGCCTGAGCAGGCTCTGCAAGTTTCAAGTGCAGGTGTGAGTCTGACACTCTTGAGTGAGACTTTTCTGTGGTGGGGTCTCCATGAAACCAGGTACTCTAGAAGCACGACTTCCCCATCAGCCTGCCTCAGCAGAAACCTAACTAAATGGAATTTTGTCAACAGAACCTTCTCAAAACCGAACAACTACTACAAAAACTTCTTAGTTTTGAGTATTCAGATTGGGAATTTCTGAGCAGATGTAGTTCAGATCTTTCAATGACTTCTCTTCAGTTTGTTGAGTGCAATTCACATGGCCAGGACTTAGACTTGTCTTTGGTCTCTTGACGTCCTGCTTAGGGTGTTTTGCCTCTTTCATGTATTAAGTCCTACTTCACACATTCCACAAACTATGTACCTATTCTCCAATTTTAAATGAATGCTGGTTTTCAAAGGCAAAAAGACAGATAAAAATATTTATCATCAAAGCATAAGACTGGAGTTGCATAGAAGTTCCTTAGTGGGGTATAGATGGTTCTATTTGGTATTACTTGAGAAACTGAGGCTTGCAATGTGTGTGAGAGGGAAATAACGTGTTATTTCAGTGGATGGTTGGGAGAGCTTAAAACCCATTACCATTTTTGATTTGTTGCAGTACAATTGTTGATGGCACTGGCAATTCCTGCTTTTACCAAGCACGTATCTGTTCCTTCCCCTTTAACTCTCAGGATACACACTAAGTGCTGTCCAACATTGTAGCGCTCCAGAGCTCCATGTTTTAATGTGTCCTTCTGTAAATGCCAGTAAACACAATGGTATTTGTGTTAATTTCTTTTTCCCCCCTAAATCAACAAGCAAGGTATCCCCATAATAGAAAAATGATACAGCACTTGGGCTAGGGCTCAAATGCTGATGGCAAATCAATTGAAATGCATCAATGCTAAAATGACAATGGGAAACATCTCTATAATCTTTGTGTGTTACTGAGGCACTTTCCTGTAGATTAGCCCCACTGGCAGTCATTTTATCAATTCAGTTTTAAATGTCAGATCAAAATGTTGCCCTAGATGGTGATATTTGGAAGGCAGCATCCTCTAAAGCAGGCTTTTTAGTCATATTCAGCAAATTGGTAGGCAATGGTTTCTAGATCCATGTTAAAATAGAGGTGACTTTTCTTGTAAATAAGCATTCCTGTTTCAGTGATGACATGCAATGTAATGACTTAAATTAGTTGCTCCAGCCAGCTTTCATTAATAATCTACTTACAACTTTTCAGCATATGAATTATGACTTTATACTTGTGCCATCTCCATAAACCACTTTAAAGTTTTCTTTAAAACCCTTGACCTTTAGAAGGATATTATCCAGCTCCTGGAATTGCAGAAGGAGAAAACAAAAAGGTGTTTCAACTCTGCCAGACAAGAAGCAGCAACTTGAGTACAACTGGCATCCAGGCTGGAATGGGAAAGCCCAGGAACAAGGGTGCAAGGAGAGGGGTGATGCTAGGCCATGTGGCACCATCTTGGAGAGTCGTGTAAGGACACCTGGAGACACCACAGTGGCCCCCCCCAATTCCTAGATAGATGATGGGGTGCTCATGTGCTGACTCTGCACAAGGTGTGAGCTCTTCAGCTCAGGACGGGTCTCCCTGAGGCAGCTCTGCCAGTGTCCGCTCTGCCAAGACAAAATCTGCAGGAGTGGTCACACTCTCCTCCTGCTTACTGCAGCTTTGCAGTCAGCCCTCTCCCTCTTTCTTCAACAAAAGGCTGTATTTACCCATACCCGCTCCCATCTGGCCTTCAGCAATTAATCTCTGTTCCTCAAACTGCAACACATTGTGTGATAATTCATTATGTTAATCCCATGTGTCAGTGAGCCTTTAGAGACTGCCCTGCTTATCTTTTGGAATAAGCCTGGTTTTTCCAGCCCTGCATACATAGAAACAACCACATTCTCTGTCTTTCACATGCACAAGGCTAAAATTTGAATGCTTCTGTGCCTATGATACTGTGCTCTTACCTGGTGTCAAAATTTTTGAGAAATATAATTAGGGAGACCTAACTACACGTTTCAATCTGCAAGCTCTCTTCTTCTTTTAAATGCAAATTTCTAAGACGGAAGCAGTAAGGTATTAAGCATATTTACACTATTATAAGCCACTCTGTGAACAGCAGAGCTAATGAAGCTTGGTTTTGTCCTGACTGGACCCAGTTGTTGATGCTACTGAATCTTTCAGGAGCACCTTTGAGACCATTTCTGCCTTGGGTGGTGTTTAAGATCACCCAGCCAACTAAAACGTTGCTAAGGGATCATGTGAATGACAGACAAACAGTACTGAAGTTAATAACACATCTCTTTTCATAGAAGCAAGCTGGAACCCCTCTCACTAGATGCAGCAAATTCAGTCCTAATCCAACTTGTTTATAAAACCCATATTCAGCTCCTCTTTGCATTTCTTTCCCATTTAATGGGGATGTAGTGAGTGTGGGGGCAGTTTTTAAGATGGTCTGTTCTGGCTGTGGGCGTCGAAGAGATTTAGGACAGATAAACCAGCACAGCGTGAAACAGGGCTGTGTTTTCCTGGCACTGATGGGAAGAGCTTGTTGCTACTTTTGGCAGGCTTCCCACAGGCAACACCTCCGTCTCCTGCAGGTAAAAAAGAGCACAGTGGTGCTGACCCACCTGGTGAGCACATGTTTTAAAGGAGTGGGGAACAGAAGAGGATCCTGAACATGTACTGAGAACAGTTTGTAGAAGATACAGAGCTGCAGATACAAAGCCTGTGAGGGAAGCAGCTTGAGCTGTCTCTGACTTGGGTGTCCTAAGGCCACTAAGGACTGATGGAGATCCTGGGGCATTTTCCCCAAACATTTGGTCCCTCAAAAGCTCTTAAATTTGGCTTCAAGGGCCCACAATTGCCACTTTTAAGGATCTGGAGTGAAATGCACACAGTGTCTCTCTTAGAGCTAAAACCAGCCCTCCTGAAGCCTGCCGCAAGCCACGGATGTCCTTCAGCTGAGTCACATCAGCTTTAGATCAGAACTAACAATTGTTTTCTTTTGGTTCTCCATGTAGCTGAATGCCATCCTTCTCTGGTCTGTGATCAGAGGGGAAAAAAAAATAAAAAAGAAAGAAAACATTAAGCTAATCCAGGTTATTTTATTTCCTTTTACGTAAGATTTTTCCTCTCTCTGCTTTCAAATTTCAATTTTGCTACAATTCATTCTAAAATAAATTGGGTGTGTTTGAATGCTGAAATGGTGGTTCAATGTTTCACCTTTTCTTTTCTACTAGATTAGTTGAGCCACATTCTGCCTGTAGTGAAAAATATTTTGAAGTGTCCCAAACTTGCTCTTTTTCTCCTTTTTTAACTGAATTAAATATTTCTCTAGCATAATGTCAACCAAATAAAGCTAGGCAATAAAACAGCACATTTCATTTATTTCAGGTGGCTATTGGCATCAAGACACAGTTAAGGATTTCTGTGCAACCACCTCTGTGTTTTTGTTTTTAAATTAAGATTTTATCCTTAGGACTATTGCAGCATTGGTGTTCCTCAGACTGGAAAGAATTGAATGGAAGATTATGAAAACCTGAGAAATTTCAGGAGGAGCCATGGGCTGAATAATATGTTCCGAATATGCTCTGTAATATCATAAGAGTAGCAGCTTTTTGACTCAAAATGAGGACTGGATTTGCCAAAAGCACTAAGCTTGGGCCCAAAAGCTGAAGTCCAGACACAATTAAAATAACAAGGCTCCAAGCTTTCCTGCAACTTCAACCCTTGCTGCTTTTAGCTTAATGTCAAGCTTCCTTACCAAGTGTTTACATGTCACTTTGCTAATCAGGCAAACACACAGGCTGCAAATCAAAGAGCAGCATCTCTGCTATCAGTGTCTAGCACCATAAATCCGGTCTGTCCACTTCAAATGGCTCTAGGTCTGCTTTCCCAGCCTCCTCCTTGTCTCGTCCTCAGGGCTTCTCAATCTCAATGCAAAAGCAATAACAGCCTATTCCTTAAGGCATGTTTCCTTCATATATCCTCCCTCCCAACCAAAACCCAAGCACCGCTTCCCTGCTTTGTTTCAAAACCAGCAATAACCTAGTGAACAGAAGGGCTCATTTATCCGGGGAGAGGCTGCATGCCCAGCAGGGACACAGAGCAGGCTGGGAGGCTCCCTGGCCAGTCTTATGGAGGCCTCAAAAGTCTAAGAGCCCACTGACCTAAGCAGGGATCCCTTGTGCCTGGGGTTCAGCTGGAAACCTTGCTGGTGAGAGGGCTCAGCTGCCTACAGCAGCAGATGGGGAAAGGACTTGAGACACAAGCTTGCTCAGGGCCATAGAAGCATGAGGTGCAAGCAGGTTTCGTGAAACACCATTCTCCCTGGGAACTTTTCAGCCTTAAACTAAAGCAGCTGTTGAAGCTGTAGAGGAAGGCAAAGGGGACAGACAGCACTCACCTGTGCTCCTCTGAGCACGATTAAATGTTCTGGTAAGCACAGCTTGGGGTCTAGTCCTGGTTAGAGCTCTTCCACCTTCTGGGCTAGCACTAAGCACTGGTGCCAGTGCCAGGCTGGGCACTCCTCAGGCTGCTTCAGAGGGAAACAGCAGGGATGGGGCTCAGCCTGCTGCCACCCACATTCAGAGCACTCACCCATCCTGAGCCAGGTTCTGTACCTCTGCCCTCAATGACTGTGGGGCTGTGCACCTTGCTGGGAGAGTGATACTGACTTCTGACAAGAGACAGCGATGCCCAGAGGATGAAAGCAAACCATCAGCACTGCACTCACATCTCTGCCTGACCCACCAGGTAGGGATGGGCAAAAAGATTGGTTAGATAGGTTCAACAGTCATTAATGAAGACCTGTGCTTGTTAATGAGCTGGAAAGAGAGTTTTCTCCAATTTTTAGCAAGAAACAAAAGTAAGCAAGATATTTCAATACGAGTTGTAAAAAGATGAGTACATGCGTGGTGTGGGTTTCTTGGTGTCCAGCCTTTGTAAACACTGCTGACAGTGCATCATCTGATATATGAAAAAAACCAATATCAGATGTTTTTTGGCATTCTGAATGCTATCTAGACTTTTCTGGCTTTCATGCATGAGAAATTGAAGGTTTGGATCGCAACTTCAAGAGGCTGGCAAAGAGCCATAAACCTACACACACCAATAGACAGCAATGAAGTCATAACTTGTAATGATGCTGAGTATTGCAAGATCTTCCAATCAACAGCCAAAAGAGCACACTGGAAGGAAGAGATGGTACAGGAATCAATCCTGAGATGGGAACACAAACAAAAGTCGGATTTCTGGGAGTATAATAATGTTTGCCTGCTGGGGACTCAGTCCTGACTGACCTTTCTTGTTTGTTTTTTCACGACTTAATTGCTTTTATAAAGCAGATTTCAGAGAAGTCTGACACTGCTTCCTTAGGAAAGCAGGAAGATTTATGCTGAGATTATTGCAGGCAGCAGTTATGATTTCATTATACAATACTAAGATTGTAATTTTGTGTGCTTACACAGAATGTTTAATGAACACATTAAGCTACATGCATTTTATTTCTGTCTGTATAGCAGCTTAAACGGCAAAACAGTATGATACACTTGTTTATTTGGCATTAAAGCTCAGATTCAGTGCTTAAGCATATTGCTGAATTGGGGGACTATGGTGTGATTTAATGGCTCAAATAAGAGCCTTGTTAGTGATAAAAACTCAGAGATCTGTAAACTCAGAAGGTTTTCTGACTAGTGGGAAATAATACTGTACCAACAACGTAATCTTGCAGACCTTTCCAACACAAAAGAAGGTAATTTTATTGAGGGCTGTAGGTACTATCACATTTTCATGTTCAGTCAGTTTACATACTGATAATGTGAAGCTTATAGGGTGAATTGTCCAAATTTTTAGGGTGGAATTTACTGTCACAAACATAAAATGCTTCAGAAAATTTAAATTTCTCCTACTTGAACAATTTTTATCTCCTTTCGTGTTATTTGAAGATCGATTTCTCCCCATTTAAAACTGACTCGCTGCAAAAAATAGATGTTGAAACTGGGTTATTTAATTCTAAAGCTTACTAAATATCTGAGCTGTGGGGGCTTTGCAAATAGTAGGACTGTATTGCTCTAGTTACTAATAACACAGCTACTATTTGGGATGAGTGAAAAACAGTTGTTTAAGGACACAGAAGAGATTCAGCTTTTGATAGCTTGTTTTCATAACTTATTAGCATAAAATGTGATGTGTTGCACCTCAAAATGTTGACTTTGTATCTAAAATAGATCCTTGGATTAAGAAGACCTATTTTAAGAAAATGAACTAATTTAGTATTGTGGGGAAAAGCATAGAACAGGCAAAGCAGATTCTTGCTTTGCACTGGCTGTATGTTTAAACACCAAGGTTACTGCAATTCCCCAGCTGAAGGCTCAACTCTCTTCCCTTCCCCCTAGCTATGCAGTGGTAAAGGACAGTACTGACTGCAATAAATTAAAATTAAAAAGGCTGGACAAGAGATCCCTCTACCCTTTCTTGTTCAGACTGGCTGCCCTGAAGGATCAGTACAAAATTCAGCATCTGAGGATTACAGAAATTTAACAATGCAATGCAAAGAACTATTTGAATGTGATGGCCCCAGCAGGATCAAAATGATTTAACTGAAAAGGAAAATATGAGGTCTAAAAAAAGACAAGGTTTCTTTTGTCCCTCATGTCAGCTGTATTATGAACAATTGTGGATGACTGGGTCTCCCTGGACTGCTTTTCCACAAGACTCAGAGGAGGTGTCTCTGTTAGCTCCAAGGCCCTCAGTTTAGCTAAGACTTAACTGTCCTTTCAGCTGCTTCCGAAAGGCGTGTTTCCTTATTTAAATAACAATGATGCTGTTATTTAAATATCTTGCCTGTGTATTTTTCCCTTACCTTTAGGCTGATTTCACCATCCACTGAAAATCTTGCTGTGACTATTGCTCCAGAGCCACCTGTTAAATGCAGCTACCCATTTGCCAGGAACTTTGTGGTTTGATTTAAAAGCTAGTTACCAGTTATTTAGACTGTGAGACACTTCCAGATCTGTAAAACCATACCTGATAGCTCTCCTGAGGCTACTCATTATTTATGTCCAGCCTATGCTCACCTCACAGGACATGTCTGTGTCTACAAAGGGCTGCTGTCAGCAGAGTTGCTCCTGCCTTGCTGTGAGCTATGATAGCCCCATCCAGATCTATTTTTTTAGTGACCTGGAACTTGGAGGAATGGTTGTCTATTGCCCTCAACAACGGTAAGGGTGCTGGGAGAATACTGAAGAACCCCAAAGCATTCTTCCCTATTGAACCCTGTTCTCCCTGGGGAGGAAAGAGAGGTGCAACCTGTTCTGCAGGACATTCCTATTCTGCTGTCAGGAGATGCCTGCCAGCTTTTCCCCTCCAGACAAGATCAGGACAGAACGATTTAAATGACATTACTGATATGATAACAACTTTCCCTACTTCCCTGACACCCCCCTTTCCATTTTGTGTGAAATGGAAAGCCCTTCTGTTCAGCCCTTCTGACTCTACCTAGCAACCTAATTCCCAGAGCAAATTCCTCGCATGGGAGCTTGTCAAATTCGAGGCTGGTTACAACATAAAGGACTTCCAGCCTACCTGTCCCCACTCCTTCACTTGTCCTTGGTCCCTCAGCTGAGCAGTTCAGGAAATGGAGGCTGCACATATGCAAATGGTAGACAGTACCCAAGGGCATGTGTGTAATTCAATTTAGGAAGATGCCAGGATGGCATCTGTGCCCACAGATCAGCTTCCCAGGCTGCTCCTAAGCCTGGACCATGACAGCAATGTGGGGCTTCTCAATGATCGCAGCTCCCTAAGCTCCTATTGTATTAGGCAGCATATACAGTTCTTAACTTAATGTAATGAAGTTACTGGGTAACTATTTAGTTTTGCGCTTAGCTTTTACAGATCCTCACAAGCTTTTAATTGCTGAATTATCCACATAGTTCTTTAATTTAATTTGTTTGACCTTTCAGATAGTGGAAAAATAAACGAAAGGTGAAATCTGTGTTATGTCACTATATTCTGGAATTCACAGCTAGAGAAGAGGCCTGAGCAGCAATGGGACACATGGGCTGTGCTGGGAAAATATGGTAGCACATGAGCATTGGTTCCCATGAAGAAAACAGAGTATTTTATCTTCTTAGAGGAGAAGATTTTGACACTCCTCCTGCTCACTCAGTGATATGTATCTCTTAGCCCTAGATACACTTTGTTCACATTTTTTTCCCAGAAAGTAGAGGATTGACACTGAAGTTTTTGTTATCCCTGCCACCACAGGCAGCTCTAGCTGTGCTCCAACTGTGAACACATAACACATAAGCAGGGCTCTGTGCAAACCTGCCATACTAGTCAGAGCTGTGGGGCAAGAGACCACTGAAAAAATAAGCCCCTGAGACATGGAGAGCAGGGAGAGGGTGCTGATGTTACGCAACAACCATCCCCAG
This sequence comes from Sialia sialis, assembly GCA_009812075.1. Lineage (NCBI taxonomy): Eukaryota > Metazoa > Chordata > Aves > Passeriformes > Turdidae > Sialia > Sialia sialis. Next base: position 27,897,610 of record VRYO01002297.1, read on the forward strand.
CTGTTTGGGGAACTATTAGTTGGCTTACCCTTGAGGACAACCAATGTGCCAGGTCCAGCAATGTCTGTGCCAAGCAGATGTTTGGGATTCCACAAGGAATATTTGATCCACATCCAGCCAACCCAGAGGGCTGTGCATCCACTTGGAGCACTTGCACTGCAAGGTGCCAGATTAATGATTAGAGAGATTAACATCTACAGGTGCAGCCTGGATTGTGCCAATGGAATCTCCACTCAGCTCTGCCAGCAGATCTGAACATGAGTCCAAAGGGCCAAAAGAGTGAAGCAAATCTAGAGGATCATGTGTAAGGGTCGAGCTGCTGGCTGCTCTGTAGGTTGTTCAGCACTTGGCTTTTTCTGCTGGGAATACCACTGAGGTAATACTCAGTGCAGGCTGGATGACTGACCTTTGGAACTGTCCTAAACTAGGCTGGTTATGCCAGTTTTAATTTCACAGACTCTTGGTGCAGGTGGGCTGAAAAGCCCTGGGGAGGGCACCAGCAGCAACAAGAAGAGAGTTTGGATTTTTAAGCAGGTCCTTACACTGGATGTATAGTTAGACTACTCAGGGAGATGATGATCCTTTGCAGGCTGGTTCTGCTTTGATCTGCTTCCCTTTGCACTGGTGGATCACCAGAAAGCAAGGGAAATAAATCTGATAATGAGGTTAGCAAGCACTGATAGGAGCAGAGAAGCTATTAGGATTTCTTAGGAAATTTTCTGAAATTAGTTGTTTAAACAGGCATGGGCAGCATTCAGATGGATACGTACACTCCATATTGCATCAACACTGACATGTATTCCTTCCTTCTCATACAAGGATGCCCTATTTCCAACAGGCTTTTGAAAGTTATTTCTTTCCCATGAAATTCAAACCCAGTAAGTTGTTTTAAATGGGTTTGGGTCTGGTGATGTCAAATCAATTTTAAATAAGTTGGTCTGGACCATAAAGTTTCAGTAAAAATCTGTCTTTAAATAGGATACTTCTGTTTTCCAGATTGTACTATCAGAATCTAAGCTAATTTCAGCTTTTTCTTACTATACTTATGAATTCTGAACATCTGAAGTAGTTTCAATTCGTACAATAACTTAATTCTTTTTTTATACAGGCATATGAAGTATGAATAATGAATTGAAAGAACTGGAAAGAAAGAGCCTTAAAATTAATAGTAACTCTGGTTTCTCAAATATTGTCCTAAGTCCCCCCCTAAGGAATAGAGGAACTATTCCAACTCCACATGACGGAAAAGCTTTAAAGCAGAGAACTCTCCACAGGACTGTTTTCATTTTGCAGCGTATTTTAAACATATGGACAGGGCAGACTGTTAATTATTTCTTCTCCTTTTGGCTCACTTCCACATACAGCTCAGCAAAAGCAGAGCTCTACAGACTATTCAGTGGACAATCAATGGCTCTGCATTTGCTGAGTGCGGAACAAAATCAATGAAAGGGTGTTGTCACTAGCTCTTGAGGCACTTGTTGGCCCTCAAAAAAAACCCATCCTTGCCCTTTCTGTCCCCAGCTGCTGCATCTTGCTCCTTCCCTGTTAGCTCAGAGGGGAAACAATTTGAGAAGAGATGGTTTAGTGATCCTACACATGATGTGAGAAAAGATTATTCGGTGGGGTGAGGGGAAAGACTTTGCAGCAAATGAGTTCCACGTCCTTGAATGCTGCCAGATGCAACTTGAGTGAAACTTGATGTGACCAGAGGGCATCCCTGGCTCCATCCCAGTGGCACTGCCATTGGCAGGTGTGATCCAGGAGGCTGCAGAAGCAGCTCTTATACCCATCTCCTGCCTCAATTAAGCTTTTGCACCATGTCTGCAGTCACAGAGTGACAATACCAAAAAAATTCTAATAATAGCAATGGCAAAATCAACAAAAAATATCATCATATATAGAGAGGATGACACTATTAACAAACATCAAAGGTGAACTCTGGGGATGCCCCTACTCACAGGGCCAGCTCCTTCCATATAAAGGAGCAGTTTGTGCTGGTCCTTCTCCTCCCTATGGTCTCTCTCTCTGACAATCACATCAACACCCTCTGTTTCTCATCTCCCATCAGGGCATGGTGTGTGCTGCAACAGACTGGGGCTTATCCTTGTGTCAGAGGACCAAGTAATGGTCCTAGTAATGGACAAAGTAATGCATGAAACTTTTACCACTGGGTCCTAAAATTCAATGAATACTTAATTACTGTATGGTTCTGTTACCAATATTTTTATGTTGTTGCAAACATTTTTCACATATAGTGGGGGTGAGGTCTCTGCAGAGTATAGTTTGTAGTCTAAACATGTAGCTATAATCTGGAGAAAAGGAATGAACACAACAAAGTGTTGGAGTAATGGTTTTAAGATGACATAAAGGAATGCTCGAGGGTTCCTGTGCTTTGTGGCTGGGAAGAGAACACATCAAGAAGGAAGGAAGAGCCGCAGATTATGGAGCGATTACTCATTATTAAATATATATTTTGCACTATTACAACCACCCTGAGATCTAAGCATACCTTGCAACCAATAACAAATTAAGCTATATGCTGGCCCTTTGACAGTAATCACAGAATATGGAGGATTATGTACCCCTGGCCAGAAGAAACATTGGTTTGCTTTCAAAGAACTGTGGGGAAGGTTAACATCAAGTTTAACATAATTGTCCAAATTAGATGCATTAGTGGGATGGTGATAAGCATGACTCACAGTGCTCAGATCTGCTTCACAGATACCAACCATCCCTTTTCCCTCCTGTGTTTCAAGGCAGAAAGAAGTATCAGATTCAAATCTTTCAGGGTAGCTGGGATTCCAGAAAATATTCTCTGTGGCTTTCCTTGCCAAGAAACTAAATGTGACTTCAAATAAAGCGGATGAAATCCCTTCCCCTGTCCTCCTTTCATCTGCTCTAGTAATTTTTTCCAGACTGAGCCCTTGAAGATACGTCTGTACTCACTGCTGCTGCTGCCTGGCATGTACCCTGGCATAATAACAGCAGTTTTCCAGGGATCTCCTTGGAAATGCCCAGGGAGGCCAGACCATGTTTGATAGCCACGGACATCCCAAGCCCTTCTGCCACCTCTCCAGACTGCATTGGCCATGATGAGCTGGCACCATGATCCATGGGGACCAAAGGGAGGAGTGCCAGGATGATCTCAACCCTGCAGAGAAGGGCAGACCAACTTCTCTGGAGCAATGCCTCTCCCAGCCCTGGGGGCCTCTCCCAGTGAAGCTTACTGGCTGCTGACAAAATGGAAGTGGAAAGACATGGAAAAAGTTATTTGATGTGCCAAGGCCCAAGTCTTGCTGATGCAAGGAGTCCCCTGCACCCCTCCTCAGCAGCAGCCTGCTCACCAAAGTGGGGCTACGGACAGGTATCACCCCATGCATACCTGCAAATGCCCAGTATTTCTATGCCTAAGTGACTGGAAATGGTGGCTATGAAAAAGGTTCACGTGCTTATTCTGCTTTGCCTTTGTGTTAGACATTACTTCTGAATGCACAAGAGGTGGATCCTGCTCAGTGATGTGCCAGGCTGCTCCCCCCAGCACCAAGCAGAAAGAGCAGGCTGGCTTCAGCTTCACTGGATCACTTCCCTATAGAAAAAATATCCCTCACTTTGTCGAGGGACCTTGGAGAGCACACAAGGTATTTCCTGATAGGGACTGCAGCAATGCTAATGGGATTTACTGAACATGTCAATCTTTCCTCCTGTGCCCTTTCCTGCAGGATTTCAATATGAAGAGGCAAATGAGCGGGGTTTAGAACAGAGTTCTCCTTCCCCTCCCTGGCAGAGCTGGCTGCAGGGCAGGCTGTGGCCTCCCTGTGCTGGGTAGGTCACAGCACAGCAGGGCATGGCACAGCTGGGGTGCTTGCCAGAGGGGGATGCAGATGGGGAACCACTTGCAACATAACATCATGCCCTCAAATCATTACAGCCAGACAGGCCAGTGATTTGCAGTCCTGTTCTTCACTGCACTTCAGCATCTCACCCCTCAAGAGATTTCAAGAGAAAATAAAAATCCAAAGGCTGAGTGCTGGCAGGCAAAGCTGGCAGTGCTGAGCAGCTGCCCGGCAGTCTGCAGCACTGTCCCTTCCCCCAGCCGCTGCGACCTGACGTGCCAGTCTCATTTTGATGCTGCCTATGTTCAGATTTCACCTTTATTTCCCCCCTCATTTTCTTACTCTTAGGCAAAATTTAGCTCTTGCATTTGCGTGATGCTGAACTCTCCCCAGCCCCAGCAGCTGGAGGGTGCAGCCTCAGCCCCAGGACAGCTGTCACCACCCCTGCTGAGAGGCCATCAGCAAAGGGGCTTCCAAAGATGCAGAGCAAGAGATTTGGATCAGCAACAAAAACATTTAATGCAAGCTTGAGTGCATATTAGCTCGGAACACTGATTAGATCCAGAAATAAAGGGATCGATTAGCCAAATGTTTTGGGGAGCCAGCATTTTGTATAATTTATTGTTCCTCAGCTAGCTTGAGTTGGAATAGAAGCTGATTGAATAATTGAGTATCACTTTGTCGCATACCAGTCCTGTTTGTGTCAGAAGTTTTGGCTTAGGATCTGCAAATGATTTGGCAAGTAACCCAGCTAGCTAAATACGACCTTTTCCTAAAAGGTGGCCAGGGAGTACTGCTAAGAGGATCACAATAAGTGTGAGGGAAGGTGTTACCGTTTCTCTACAGTGCTTCGGCTTCACGCTCCTGACAGAGTGCTGGCCCCAAGCAGTGTAAAACCATCATTCTCTAAGTTTAAAATGGGGAGACTCAAACAGGAAACTCTAGTCCAGTGAAGGGAATACCCAGGTAAAGGAGACCCCGCCAACTCATGGAGAGGGGGAGTCACTGAAGAGATGATGCAGATGGGGTCCAAAGGCTCCAGTGGAAGAGAGAGAGGCTGGAAATACAGAATACAGCAGGCACAGAACACCACCCAGACCCGACTTCAAAGAAAAAACTCTCTCCCCTTTTCCTTTAGAAATTTGAACTCAAAATACTTGCCTGCCTACATATAAGATTGGGTTGGGAAAACATGTTGAGGTCTACAGAGGAAGTTCACTATAGAATGATTTCTCTGCTAGAGAAATGTAGATGTAAAGACGATGCAGAAAAGGCCTGGTTTTGATGCAAGGTTGTGGCATGGGAACCCTCTCCCTAGGCTTTGCCTTCCCCCTCCCTCCTTGCACACATTTCTGGACCTTTCCAAGGATTATCTTCTATCTACCTCTTCACCAGTTTCTGCAGAGCCCACCCAGTGCAAGGCTGCCACACCAGGTATTATTATCACTCGCTGGAACAAGAGATGTGGGTGACTTTCTATTTATATCCAGAGTTTGTCACTTTGAAAACATCTTTCTCACCTCTCATTTAAGTGTCCTTGGATGAGCACTAGTACTGCTGTGACACTGGGCCATCTCAGCCTGTCAGTCCTAAACTATTAGGATATCTTGGTGAGAGAAAAGGGTGATTGAAGCCAAGCTTTGCCTAGTTTGTGGTACTATGGCATAAATCCTTGCAGGAAAAACTGCTCTTGGTTTCAGTATGAGTTTCTTTTGTCTAAAAAAGGAAGGATGTTGGTGAACATCAAGAGCTAACTGGCCATAGACTAAAGAAAAGGAAGGTGATGTATAATGTACTCCAGGATGCAATTATTCATGTGATAGTAACTCGAGTAGTTTCTGTCCTCTGTAAGACTAATTTTCCAGTAAACTGGAAGAAAATTGATTGAAGTCCATGCAAATAAATCAGTAGATTTATTCAATAAATTCACAATGAATTAATGTGTTATGATGCATGTGCACTGCAGTATACACATGGGAGCCAGCATCCCAGTCTGTACTTCACTAGACACTCACCTTTACTTCAGAAGGTTTCAGGTGTAAGGTCCCTGTCCTGCAAACTGTCAGATGGCAACTTTGTAGTCAAGGCTGGGGCAAGGGGCAGTGAGGCCTGTCAGAATTCCATCCTGAGCTCAGTACCTACATTGTGACAGTTAAATGATTCCACTGGCATCCCATCCTGCTGCCTCTCACTTCTTCCAACCAAAAGAATAGATATTCAATAGAGCAAAATGAAGGAGACACCCGAGTAGGAGGGAAGGACAGCAGGGAAAGGAAGCAGCAGAGACCATGGCTGTGTATGAAGGCAAGGCAAGAAATTAATTCCACCACCTGTGCTATGGTCATTATAGCAACACATGTATTTCATTTATTGTGTTAGAAAAATTTGACATTTTACTCTGATCCAGTTAGCCATAACAACATTGTACAGGTGCTTAAGACAGGTCAGAAGATTGCAGTGAAGAGGAGAACAAATTCTTCTCCAGGCATCCTTGACAAGTATTGGGTTTAGCAGAAAAGGCAGACTGCCGTGCAAGAAATTCCAGCATCATTATTTACCTAAAGTCTTTCAACAGCACATGAAAGTTGTTCCACTGGTCTTCAGCTTATGCAAATGTGGTCCCAATATTTGTCACCACAGATAATTTATTCCATTCTGTGTAAAAGAAGATTTGCTTCTGATAGTACACATTAGGCAAAAAAACATAGAATCAATCTTTAAAAAGAGATTTTTATCAGTATATTCTGAAGGATACTGAATACACTTAATGGTACACTTGCAGATGAGGCATTTAAAGCATCATGTACAGGCATCTTGCATTACAAAACTCCAGCAAAGCGATGGAGTCGAGCAGGATTCATAGATAAATCTTTAGATTCTTTTGCCAGGCAGCTGGACCAGCTTAGAACAGGACTTTCAAACTGCAATCATATCTACATCTTTCATTCCTGCAGAAGCCTGTCAGATTAAGGGATGTGATACAGACTCATCTGTCATAATAGAAAAGGGTTTATATGAGTTTTGCATTAAAGATATGATAAAGCTTTGAGAGGTTTGTACAATTGTATGCTAATCCTTGGCAAATAGATCAATATCAAGGTAAAAGGCATAATGGTTTTGCAGAAGGATGAATCAAGATGGATGTACTCGGATGAGAGGAAAGGCTACAAACAAGTTGCCAGGTGATGCTTGTAGTACAAAATCAAATAAGAAAAGATTTCTTTTTGCAGGCATGGTAAAATTGTTTCTGTTCATCAGGAACCGTATTTAACCTGAAACAGTCACATTTGATCGTCTGACTGTCTGAATTGTTTAGCACATCAGGTTTCTGAGTAGATTATTGCTCAGTGCTGCTTCATGGAAATTTATATTCCCCGTGAGAACACTCATATACACTTATGAACATCATTAAAAAATTAAATAACATTTAATCATGTATGTCATGCAGAATTTATCAGTGATGGTGGATATTTCACAGAATAGATTTCCTCTGCTGTAAATCAGTACACAGAAGCAGAATAAAATACAATAAAATGAGAATTGCTATCTAGTGTGGAGGGAGCATAGCAATCAAAAATGATAATTCCTTGACTAAAAACAATTGGATTTTGCAGACATGCCCAGAATCTACTATATACTTGTGTCCTTGAAAAATACATTGATGGATTTACTGACTAGTCACAGCTTGCAAATTAATAATATTTCTGATCTATTCCATGGGGAAAAGGAAGGAGCAGGAAGAGACCCTATAGGAAGGACCTGTGGATAAGGCACTTAATGAGTTATGTGATTGCACAGAGTAGCTTTATGAACACAGGGATGAGAAGAACAGGGGTATAGTTTAATACTGGCTTTGACACAACAGATTAATTTTGAAGGCACAGTAGATTATCTTTCTGTAGCCCTAGGCTACTCTCTCCCTTCCTCCTTCCCTCCAAGAAATCTTGCCTGGGCTGCCTGCAATTGCTAAGAGAAATGCAGGTAGTAGAGGGCACGGAGCAGCTGGTCAGACTGGGACGAGAAGGAGGAGGAGGAGGAAGAGGAAGAAGAGTGGAACGAGCAGGCGGGCTGGGTGCAGGAAGGTGGCAGCAGGATCTGGTAGCTGGGCCTCAGGCAGCAGGGAAGGGCAGCTGTGGCCACCTCTGCCCCTGGCATAGGCAGGGTTGGTGTTCAGTGTCTGCCCTGCAATCCCACATCAACACTGCTTGTTTGGCAAGTCCAAAGTCACCTCTCAAAACCTCCCCAAACTGTCACAGCCCTGCAAGGGCACTGAATGCAAAGCAGGTAATGCAGCCATCTCCATCACTGTCAGGGCTGGGACGAGCCTGAAGCTCTGGCTTTCTCAAGTTCTCCCTGCAGAGCCATCAGCCAAAGGGGAGTGGACTGAGTGCTGCTCCTTTTGTTCTTGAGCAAACACTTCCAAGATCCTGTCAGACACATATCGGCAAACACAATTACGCATCCATCACCAGCAACTTAATTTGAGCAGAGCAGCACAGGTGTGTGAGAGACACCTGTAGCCTGAGTAATGTTTTTTCACTAGCTTCAGCAAATACAATTCTCCCTTTTCCATGGGAGCAACTGAGTCAAGTACTAATACTTTGAGTTCAGGGTCCAGTAAGTCTGGGGTTATGTGAGCATGCCCTCTTTTTCAGCATAAAAGTTTTGTTTAAATGAGGAAACTAAAAAGGAATTTGGACTTTTTCCAGATTTTGCAGGTGTCAAACACATTTTGTCTCAGCAGACAGCTTCACACTGACTCCAGAGTCATTGTATTCATACACACTTACACACACACATTTTTAAACCAACTATGCACAAGGGAGGCCATCTGTACTGCCAAAGTGACATCCACTTCCTCAGCAAGTCCCACCTGTGGCTGCACCTTTGATTTACCACACTTCACTGTACAGCACACATGATACAGGCTCAGTTTGTTCTAAATTCTTCAGTTGTATTGTATTTTTGTGGGGGATAAGGGCTAGAGGTCTGAGACACCCAACACACTCTGCACATATATTCTGCACACTCATTTCCATACAAGATTCCCTATCTGGAGATATAGGTGCCATTGTGAGTAGACTGAGTAAATTGCAAGCAAGACTGGCACACTCTACAGCCTGCTCACAACACCCAGCCCACACCATGCACTGGATAGCACAGGGGACTCTGGGCAAAGACACAGCCTGTGTTGCCAGTTATCACCAAGACCCCTCCTTTCCCAAAATCTGGGAACTGCAGGTGGTAACTCGTAATAAGCAAAGTGCTTACTTAATTTCCTCCACCCTTTTAAGTCAAAAAGGAAAGGCAAAAGCAGAACAAGCAGTGGTAGGTGTATGATGGGGTTAGCTAATTGAGCTCTTTGGCAATTTCAGAGGCACGCAACAGCACAGCCTTGGTGGTGGCATGTAATCGCACATTTGCACAATGGTGTGAGGCAGCAGCAAGCCACCCAAATCAGAATTCAGTCACAGGTTTCGTTCTGTCAGGGAAAAACTTGCTTGGTAATCCCTCATAATTCCTGGATTTTAAATAATGTTTTCCAAAGTCATTCTTCTTTCCAGGGAGGCCTTCCTGACACAACCAATAGGTGTTACATGGAGCTTTGGCCCTGAAACTCCTTGTATTGTTGTTGCATTCACAAACAAAAAAATCCCCAGGATGCATTGTGCTCAGTAATGACTGGACTAAATACCTGAGTTGGTTACTGCCCTAGTACAGCTGGATTCCTAAGACTCCTAAGAACTCCAACATGTTTCTTTCCCCACAAAATCATTGGCATGAATGGGGCTTCCAAGTCCAACATTTCACCAACTAAACTTAGCCAGAAAAGAAAAATTCAAAAGAAAATCCAAATGAAAATCCAAATACTCTGATGTAAGAAAAGTGTGCTTTATGTATTCCTTGTTCTAGCAACTCAGAAAGCATCTGGATGAAATTCTATGGAAGTTATACCCCAGTCCTGCCCTGCTGGCTGCAAATTTTCCTTTTAGATGAAGGACACATTATATCCCAAGTTGTAATGAGTGAGCAAAACCAAGTTGCTTATGATGAGGAAGTGCATGTTGCCATTTTAAATAGAAGAGCTAATGTGGGGAAAGTTCTCAATTACACTAAAAACAAAGTTTGTACAGGCAGAGGATGCCAAATTCCAGGACTTGACAACAAAAGCCACTTACTGTAGGGCAAACCAGAATACCACCTGGTGAAACTGTTCAAAATCTGAGCTCTTTGAGAGTAACCACTATTTGTATTGTCTGCTAAAGAACTTGAATCTCAACAACAATGAACAAACACCATGACATTTAAACATCCGGTGAAAGTCAAGATTTCTACTACTCTGAAATCTTAATGTGTCACCATTCTCAAGCTCCTTGAGCAGCCTGAGAACTTCGATGGCCTTGTTGATCTTTAGCAATTGACTCTGTTTTGGGAAAACAACATTAATAACTGGGTTTCAGAACCACTTCTCCCCTGAGCATTCAGTGTGCCTCTGCCCTTCAAACAGGGTGGATAGGACACATGTTGCTTTGTTATTGTTATTTCCAAAGTAGGTCTAGGTGTGTCTCCTCCTGTCTTTTGTAAATGGGAGTGTTACGTCATGCAGTTGAGCAGCTATCTAGATTTTAATTTTTTTTCTGGTTGCTCATGCCCATGGCTCCTTAGCATGAGGCTTAGCCACAGAAAATAAACTCCTTTTTGTTCATTCTCCTGCAATACTTGCAGTGGGTCTGAAGAGAGTGAGAAAAGAGTAAATGTAGATTGAATGTGTGGGAAATTGATAAAACTGATTTTGAGTAGCAGAAGATAAAGGAGAATGTGCTCAGAAAAGGTCATGCTCACTTCTGAGTCTATGAGGGACTGGGCTTTTTAGTCTGTTTCCCAGCTTCTGAAAGACAAATGGCTTTTTATCAGTGTGAGCAGGATCCTCCGTGAGGAGAGCCCATCCTGGCTGCCCTCTGGGGATGCTGCTGCTCTCCTGGCCGGGAACAGGACAGACAACATCCCAGCAGGTCCTGTAGCTCCCAGCCTATTGTCATCCATCTGGATGCTGAGATACTCGCTCAGCAAGTTTGGCAGCTCATATAGCTTCTCATAAGATACTAGATAATTGCTCCTGGATTGTTGTGTGATGAGTAGCTAAGATAACATGGCTATTAAACACTGTTTCATCACCACCTCAAACCAGTATACCAGATACTTCCTCTAAAAATACTGTTTCATTCCAAATCTAATAAACATACCTATTCTAAACTCCATCTGCTGTTACAGTTTAATTAATAGGAAAAATGGCCAGTGTTAGATTTGACAGCTCAGGTGTTAATTATCATGTACTAGGATCTGTTAATTATCTGGGGGGAAAAAAAAAAGGACGTAAACAATTTTTGTTTTCAGTCTGGGCAGATACAGCAACGATTTTTCCAAGCCTTTAAGCCAACTTCCTTAACGTTTTCCCCATAATGCTTTAAGGCTCTCATTCAGCAAGAACCATAAAGACATGCATAATCCCAGTGTGACAATGGGTAGCTGCCTGCATTAACTGAAGATGAACACCTTGCTGCAAGAGGGCCTGTGAGACCCAGGAGCAGCAAAGCTCTGCAGACCTGTCTTTGGCAAGGGGAAGCAGTGGCTGCTCCCTCCTCTCAGCTGCTTCAGACTGCAGGTGAAATCCCACCTGCCAAGGGCAGTGGGCAGCACTGGGGTACACTGTTTGGCCTGGAAGGTCTGTTTCCCCTCTGAACCTCCAGTTCATCCCTGCCGTCATCCCCATAGTGCTGAGGATAACAGAAGCTGGAAATTGCCATTTTAAAGCCCCTTTTTTTTTGCTACAATCCCCAGCCTTCTGTGGCTGTTGGAACCATATCCTGCCTCAGAGCAAACAAGAGGGATACACAGTGAGGTCACATCAGTGGCAGCTAAGGGATCAGCCAGCGTCTCCCAGCCACTGGCCCTGGCCCTGGGCCAGCAGCTCCACTGTTTGCATTGCTCTGCCACTGTGCAGCACCCAGGACAGGCCTTACCAGGACTGATCTTGAGAATGCAGTCCCCTCATTCCACAAACAGGTCTCACACAGGATGAGAGTTGCGTTAGGCAAGGCCAAAAGGGCCGTGCTGCTGCCTGGTACCCACCTTGAACAGTGAGTGCACCCATGTGCAGTATCTTTGCACAAAGGGTTTTGCAGGAAACTCTGCCACTATCTGTTGCCTCCCAAACTGCTGGTAAAGTGATGGAGGGATTATTATGGGTTTAGATACAATAAATCAGCCACCAAGACCACCATCTTTGATTAGACCCTACTCTCTGCCAAAACTCATAGCACAGATAGCCAAAAGACTGGAAAGCTATAGTTTCACTTGTGGAAAACCTTCAGACACTTCTGGGACTTGGTCCATCTTTGAGCTTTCCCAGTAGTGTGGAAAGTCTGCAGAGCAAACTGCTGCAACTCTGTTAGCTGATGCCCTGTGGCACTTTGCTGGAGGGAAAGTGCTTTTGTTGATACGGTTTGTTTCATTTTAGGACTTGCAAGGGAGCTTTTTCTGTGTGTCCCTAGATTAGACTGTACAAAAAAGCCAGTACGCACCTTTCAAGGACAAAAGCAATTCTGTGAGACATTTCAATCTCAGTAAAAGTCTGCTGGATTATTATCACTTATAATTAATTCCCTACATGCTGTGACATTCCCTGCTGGCAAACTCTTCTTCATCTTTAAAAATAGTGAAGAGTTGTAGGCAGCAGGAAGGCTTGCCAAGACATCTGTATCAAGGTTGTTAGTATAGACAAGGAATATGTGTGCCACACGGGAGGTCTGCTGTGTTTAAAGTAGACCCATTCTGTCCACACTATATCCTCTCCAGGGGTATGGCTATGGCAGTAGTATGGTATTCTGTTTCCAGTATAAGCTTTAGCACTTTATTGTTTGTACAATGATATATATATTTTGAACCTTAATGCATTTTTCACTGTGAGCTGGTTGAAAAATTAACTACCAGAGAAAAAGTGCTTTGAATTCAATCCTGTAAGCAATTTTCTTTTTAAATGGTTTCTCAGCTTCTCTTTATACACATCTAAACACCCTCTGAGTCTGGACCGGTTTGTTGCTTCTTGTGTCCTTACACCCAGCACATCAGTCATACTGAGCATTTTGTACCAGCTGAGCTTAACAGCAAACATATGCACCAAGCTGAACCAGCTGAATTCAAATGTTATGATAAACAAGTTGTCACAGGAATGACACCACTTGCCAAATATCCCACTAGCCTGAGTGCTGGGTTGCAAAAGAGGAGAGTAGAATATGAGAGCTGTTAAAATTCCTGCACTTTTCTTCACTCCCATTACTGACTTATACCACACTTACACCTGACCCATAGGACATCCTGAGAAGAACCATGCTCTTTACTTTAACGGTGATCTTGGTGGTAGTAAGGCCAATTGCTTCCCCAGAAGCAAAGAAGCTGCCAGCCCCACATGCTAACTTGCAGATATGCACAAGTTTTTAATGGGCTCACTGATATGGCTTTGCAGGAGAAAACAGACTTGCAGAATTTAAGGTTGAGCTGTGATTTTTATTATCTGGTGGAAAGGAGTGCACAGCTTATAAAATGCTGGAAGTTGGAGGGGGACCTTGACTTTCCCTATTTATTCACATCCTTTCACCAGTTTGGATGAGCAGAATACGATCAGTCTCACATTAGCTGCCACAAATTATTTGCTATGTTGTCTAAGACAGAAATTAAGCTCAACTAATATTGGCCACCTTTTTCTGTTAATTGAGATAGCAGCCCACCTCCCTCTGAATGCAATGGCCATGTTGTACCTCCACACTGGTTCTCCTGCTACCAGGATCATCCTGGACCTGCTGAGATATCCTTACATATTTCTATTGGCATTTGCATGAAACTTGTCCCCTTTTAATTAGACTCCTGCAAAAAAACCCCACACTTTATAATGGCAGAGGGAATTCTCCAATGCATTTAATGTCAAGGCAGGTCAGTCAGACTAATATTAGCTCTAACTGCCAGTCTAATCATTCTTATATTCCTTACCTGTATCCCTTTTCTTGCCTGAGAAAATATAAAAAATAAAAAATATTTTCTATCTCATCACATCTGTTCATTGAGTATCATAAGGGGATACATTCAGCAGAAGCAGCAATTTGTGGGCTTGGAGTAGGCTTGGCCCAGGTATCATTCACAGAATCTGTGGTTCAACATTCATTAATACAACTCTGCATCTACCAGATCATCTAGCTGTACAAGTCTAATACAGATCAGGAACAAGCCCTCAGCTGCATTTCTATCAGGTTAGTAATGGTGTACTTTAGGGAGTCTGTGCCAGCTTGCACCATCATCATGACCTGGTAGCCCTGGTGTTGTGTTTGCCCTCTTTTTCCAGTGTCTTCACATGACTGAAGAATGTTGTCCTAGTTGCATTGAGTGGATGTTTGGTGGTGGCACCCCAAGCAACCAGCCTTCCATTTCCAAGGACAGGTCATGTGTGTTTCCAATGTAGTTCTGCAAAAGGTGTGATGGGAAAGCTGAGCATTATTGTCAGTAAAGTATCTCCAAATCACAGTAAACAGTAGGATTAATCAACACCTAACTGCATCCTTACATTTGGTAGAACTGATTAACTTAGATCCTGTGGTTTAAGCTAAATTTCCTGATTCCTTGCCTATTAATGAATGCAGCCTAAGTGTTACACATTGCAACTCTGCTTTGGTGCACAGATTGGACTACTAGTAAGAAAATTTTGGAGCCCAGAAGAGTGTTTGTTCACATTCTTTGCAGGGGTTGAATATAAATGGACAGTGTGCCTGGGCTTTTTTATATGAGTGCCTCCAGGGCTGGGACCCTTTGGAGGAGACTGATGCCTACCTCATGTAAGGATCTTGCGGATCACCTGAGACAGCAACTGAGTTTGGTCTGCTGGCCTGGTAAGCTGCACAACACCTCAGTTTTCCTAACTCTTGGCTGGCCAAAGCATGCAAAACCAGCATGTTTTGTGTGCTCCTGTTGCAGAGAGCAGTGAAGTAAATGGAGAAACAGTGTATGTACTGTCAGCCATCATTCATGCTCTTGCTTCCCCTTCCTTTTCAGAAGAGATCAACTGCTTCTAAACAGAGATGCTCCCACAAAGCACTGTTGTCATATTCAAGGGCTGTGCTTAGGTCCCAGCTTGTAATGCAATCCAACTTCTTTGCCCCAAGAGGTGCAAAACACATGGCACCGCACGTCATTACCATTGACTTTTCCTAGGGTCATCTGAGGGAGTTAATCCAAAAGTGTTTATTAAAAATGCTGAAATAATTGTATGAGATGACAGACTGTGCTATTCCATAGGTTTCAATAGACAGCCAATTGCATGGACTTGTGTCCTGATTATATCCATGCCAGTAGCTGTACTTGGGTTCAGTTAGGATGCAGTTCAGATGTGTGGAAGCTGGGTTCTGCCTCTGCAGGTGTAGACAGAGCAGTGGAGCCACACTGCTCATGGTATGTGTGAGTGAGTTCAGGCACTAGCACAATTGGAAACTGAGGCGTGTTGGCAGCAGGCAAGGAGAAGTATGATCACTGTTCATGCCTCCGGAGTGTGCAAATAGAAGAGGAAGTCCCTGGGTGCAAGTCTGCTTACAGAGCAGAGCAGCAATAGCCAGAGACTACAACATTGGGGTGTGGATGGCAGGAAAAGGCTATGAGAGGTCCAGTCAAAGATCTACAGACAAAAAGCTTTCAGAGAAAATATTATCAAACCTGAACACTCCAATCAGTACAGTCTCTTTAGGCTGAGAAACAGATAAATAGAATACATATTTTAATTTAATACCTATTTCTGACACAGTGCCAGGTACCCAAGATTTCATTTATGGACTGACAGAAGCATGGACTGGGGGCAATCCAAAGCAACTGATTTGGAGCCATTGCATATAAGTCATCTTCTGTTTTAGAAACAGAGATCAGACACTCCAAAAAAATCTGAAACATAAGCAAAATGCAGCAACATAAATGTTAACTGTGAAATACATAATTAGTCTAAATGCTACAAGCAGGAAATGTAATATTAATGCAGAAGTTGAGAAAAGGCTAGGAGATAAAAAGTTGCTACAGCTGATTAGTAGGAAGAACTAAGTGACTCCTCATCATTCTTCTTATTTGGGGTGTTTTTCAGAAATAACTCATCAGATCATGTATTTAAATGTCAAAAGAAGGTTTCACATCATTCCCCCCACATCATGAAAAGGAAGAAAATGGACAAGGAAGGGAGATGCTGGTAGGATTTGTAAGTTTGTCCCAGAGCTGCTGTGGAACAGTTTCACCATTGTGCTGATCACTGAAGGCTGAATCACTGGTAAGTAAATGGCCCTTGCCAAGAACTGCAAACGTTCCAACCACTGCAAGAACAAAAGTGTGTAACAGAGGCTCATGTCCAGCTCCTTGGATAATGCTATACCTTGACTGGGGGGAAGGGGGCTTAAGAAGCGATTTTTCTTCTGCAGACTTTCCATTGAGAATTAAATACAGATGCATTTTCTCTTTCTCACGGAAGACCAGAAATCATTGGAAGCTGGGAAATTATTTTTAAAAATTAAAAATAACTGTATGCAAGCCCCTAGGCCCCTGGACTTCTTGTTCAAGGCATTGGACTGGGCCATGGTGACCTCTGGTCTGACCCAGAGTCACTGCCCTTCTCTTCCTGAAGGAAGGAAAACGAATTAATTTCAATTTGAGGCATTTTCCATTAACTTTTTCCTATTAAGGAGTCCTAGTCTCATTTATTGTCTCTGAAACAATCTTCAGCCTTGCATATGGCTGAAAACCTGATAGAAATTAGGAATATTTGAGCTACCTGAAAACATGTGGGATTTTCCAGCTTAGTCTAGAATAAATCAGTCATTGTGGGATTTCACAAAGACATTCACCCATACATTTCTGGATATTCTTTTCTGGTTTGCTCATCATCAAATATCTATGTTATCTTTACTTTGCTATGAACCCTCAATGGATCATAGCCCTTCCATTTGACTCCACTAATGGCATACTTTGACAAAGGATGGAGTGAGGCTGCTGATGAGACACTGCTCATTTCCCAGCTGCAGAAAGTTTAGGAGTAGAAAATCAACCAGCATACCTGGCAGGGATTTATCAGGAACTTGTGTAGCATTATCTGAAACAGATGGACAAGAAGCATGCCCTTTAAAAAATCCTAAAAAAATACCCTAACCAATCAAAACTCCAAAACCACTGAGAAAACTTCACAGTCTGGTATCAAATAACAAAACCAAACCATCCTCCAGAAAATCCTGTGATTATTCCATTCAGGAGATAAAGACATTAAATTGACAAAAGCAGAAAACTTGCAAGAAATACTTCAAAAGTTGCCTTGGTGGCCAGCTCAACTGCACTATGATGTTCCCCGGAAAGTCTATAATGTTTTCATGCAAAGCCTGGTTTTGAAGTAATTTTTTTTAATGTGAATAAATAACTTTTAAAAATATTTTTATACATTATGTGAGTTTCTATGTATAAGCATACATTTTTTAAAAAGTTCATATTTCAGCATCCTTTTTTCTGCCTACAAAATGTCATTTTGTCACTGACAAATTTTGCAGCATGGCTCTGCAAAACTTCTGCCTGCTCAGAGAGGACAGGGGCTGAGAGAACTGAAAAATGCAGAATGTCCTCAGGGGCTCACTCCCGGTCATAATTCATGCAGTTTGCTGCAAGTAGAGATGTGAGTAACATCTCCCATCTTGGCTCTACCCCAAAGAGTAATGACTTTCACTTTTCATTCTCTTTTGACCTAGGTTTCAGACACTAGGAAAACTGAGAGGAAGGTTCAATTTAACTGGTTCCCAGTTTGTGAATGATTTTGGAAAATAGCCCCTTCACCAAAAAAAAAGGAGTTTGGTAGTGGGTTTTTTTTCCCTAATCTGAATAGCCAACTGCAGTACAACACTGAGTCACTTCATGTCCTTTCTGAGCGCATATGTTTTCATCTTCATTTAACAACTTTAAAAGTTCATAAAAATTCTGAGGGAGAGTAGATCTCACTGACATTGTCACTGTATGTTTACTCTTGTGTATAAATATACATGCACATATCTGTCTTCTGTGTGTGCGTACCCACATATATGTGGGCATACGCATATACAAAAACTGGCAAAATAAATAATATAAGTGTTGCAGTATATATGAGAGTATGCACAACCTTACCTCTAAGAGTAGAAATTTGATAAATAAGAAAGCCAAGTTTGCATAACAATTTGCATCAAGGACTGCAATTAAAATTTGTATTTGCTTCCTATCTTTACTTTTGGTAGCAAAAAGGATTAAACGTAGTATTTCACTGCTCACACCTGAATTTTTTTGTATTTGTTAGCCATAAGGCCGTATTGGCACAACAAAGCAAACCAAAAGGCACATCTTCTGAAGAAGACTCAAAGGTGAACACAATTCTGCAGTCAAGCAAAATTTCCAGCACACACTTTCTCTGTTGTTCCCAAAATAAGTGAGTTGTCAGTAAAATTCCAGTTCACACAAGGTCATAAGGAGTTCTCCCTCCAGAAATTACACCACGATTTGAAAAGAGGGAAAATAATTCATGCCCTTTTCTTGATTGTGCTGGCAATACGAAGAGGGTGCCACAGGTGATGGTCCCCCAGAACACAGAGCATCACAGACACCAGAACAGGTTTTCCCTGGTTCATTTGAACAGTTGGAGTTCATATCACAGAAAGTCAAACAGAGGATTATAGACCTAAGGAAAATAACCAGCTAGTCTGTCTAAAATTGATCCTGCAGCCTGGATAATTATAGTGCTATAATAAATAGGCTGCTTTGTTTTCTTATCCGTACTCGTCTCCTGCAAGCTTTTTTGAGATTTCCATTATTACAGGCTTACAAGGTTTTCTATCCCACTGTCCCCCATTTGCTTTTTTCCCTTGTATGCAGAAAAATGCCTGCAAAATGTTAGTACACTTCCTGTAAAATATGGGCAAAAATCCAAGTAGGTACAGGTGAGGCCACCATGATAACTGCTTATCATAGTAAAGACCCAGTATAATTTCATTTAATGTGATAAGCATATAAGTCCTAATTTTTCTTACAACTGCTTATCTGGTGTTTCAGTTTTATTTTTCCTCTTTTAATATTCTTTAGGTTAAAAAGTTATTTCTGTCAGATCCACAGTGGGTGGATAAGATCAATAAAATATTCATACCATTCACAAAAGTGCCAGGCTTTACTTTTATTGAAAAATGTAGTAGTGATGTGTAATAAGCAGTCTCCCTTTGTGGAGGTGGAGAACAGTTAGTAACATTCCAGAAGGCCTGGTTTTCTGTACTCCTTCTGCATTTTAAAGAGGAATTGCATCCATTCTCACTTGCTTTCAGTTTTGATTGAAGCCAACAGACACAGGCAAGAAATTAAACCCCCGTAAATCTGATTCTGCATTGCAAGATTTGTTTATGTCCCTCGCTTCTCACTTAGGTTCGGAAACTGTCTCTGAATGCAAAGTTGGTCTGTGTAGTAGTCACTGTCAATATAGCTTGTTTGCACATATTAATTATGTTTTTTACGGCATAATCTTTATTGTGATTGCTTGATGGGGTTTTTTTTTAATGCTACAAAATATGCTAGGCATATAACATTGTCACATAAACATTCCCAAAATGATCTTGCCTTTTGGAAGATCCTAGTTCTGCAGTGCTTACTCCATTATGTCAGTATTCATTTTCTTTTCACCATTTTCACTAAACCATCAGTGGCAGGTCCTGGAACCAACCCCTCCCAAGCCTCTCCACATCAGGCAACACACAGAGGAACAGGTTTCCATACCTAATAACCTGCAGCTAAAATATGAATCTCTTTCACTTGCTAATGCACTTATTCCTATCCATCCCTGTGATATGGGAGTGTGTCAGGGGGATGTGGTGATGTTTGATTTGATTTCTAGCACATCCCATCTTGCCACACACAGGTTGTTACAGGTGTCAAAATTCCTCTCTCAACACCTCCAGGGGATCTAATTCCTGACCTAACACCTCTTATTTGGCAGACCTGTTACAGGCATATCCAGGAGTCATTAACTTGAACCCAAAAAAGCGCTGATGAAACAAGGAAATTAAGAAGACAAGAGATTAAATGAATGGCCTATACAACTGTACTTGGCCCCTGCCCTTTCCCAGCCTCAGTGCAGGTCTGCCTATCCATTTTATTTGCATAGACAGTCAGGGGTCAGCACGAAGCCTATAGCTCTTTTAAGACCTTGGGCTGGCCTTCTGGGCAGGGCTGAATTTTGCTCAGCCAACATCTTTATTATCTTGAAGTAATGTCCAGTCTCTTGGGTTCAGTGTCACGTGGAAAAATACCTCTGCTGCGGG
Source organism: Sialia sialis (assembly GCA_009812075.1). Taxonomy (NCBI): domain Eukaryota; kingdom Metazoa; phylum Chordata; class Aves; order Passeriformes; family Turdidae; genus Sialia; species Sialia sialis. The sequence continues at coordinate 27,917,822 of VRYO01002297.1, forward strand.
AAAAAAACCTTCCCTCATTATTTGAAAGGTCTAGATTGGGTGGAATTTTCTTTTTCCCTTTAATAAAAATTATCTACATGATATATATTTCATTGTAATTTTGATCTGTATCTGTTAAGCTCATACAACTGCCCCCACCAGAGTCTGTGGCTAACACTCCCTCGATTGTAGGAAAAGCAAGCCATCAAACTGGAGGGAGTTAGACCTCTGTGGAAAGAAAAGCAATTATAAGAAAATTGTAATTTCATATCTGTGGTAATAAAAAGGAACAGATCAGATAAAAATGAATTAAAGGAACATGAAAGCTTCAGGTCTGTAGGTTATTGTGAGATTATTGTGTCTTTAACAGTCTCTGTCTTAAATTTTAGACTAGGAAATCAGAGTTTGATCCAACAGTATATCATCCGGCTAACAAAAAATCTGATGCATTTAAAATCTGGCTCCATAAAAATGTCATTTATTGATGCAGTATAGAGAGAATGCCTGGTATGTCAAACACCTTCAAGTAGGTCATCTTTTAGGGATTAGTCTAAGTTGCTATCTGTTGACATTTCACATGTGACATCATAAGCCTCTTAAAATGAATGAAATTCTGTTTCTTTTCTTTGCTTTTTTTTTTTTTTTTTTGGCAAATCATGCCTGAAAGGCAGAAAGATTTGCAAACCAGGTTAATGATTTTTGGCTGCCTCATGTTTGAAGTATCCACTTTAACAGAAACTAAAATGTCAGTTTGTCAGCAAGCAAGTTTATTTTGTTCTGAAAATTAGACAATCTGGAACTCAAACCATGAAACATTATAGTAATGAACAGTGTACTCTGAACATCCCAAGCTATCACCTTCCAGTTAATGATATACTGCCCTATTATTTGCCAGAAAAAGACCAGTTAGGAAGATTGATGTGAGTTTGATGCTCTAACTTTCAAAATCAGTTCTGCTACCAATTCCTTGTGTGTCCTTGAGCAAGTTACCTGTGTTAGGTGTTTCAGAGGTGCTCTGCTGGTCCATCCCTTGGGCATTACAGCCCACTTGGAAAGGATCTGCAAAGCTTCCTCCTACTGTAGAGGAGCACTGTCAGCACAAGGAGTGTGAGCTTGGCACCATCCCCATATAAAACTGACAAGTGAGACCTACACAGGTCTACAGGGCATTATAACACACAGATTTATTTTTTTCCCCAGATTATATTTCAACAACCAGACAAAAAACTGCAAGAATGTCTCTGGGTTGGGCTTTCTAATTAAGTTGCTGAAAAAGTACAGAGGGACTGCAGCTTATTTTGGTTGTTCCTTTCCTGTTTGTCCTCACAGCAACCACGGGCTCTGGTGTTGAGGACAGTGAGCGAAGGTGAGCTACACTGGAAACTGAGTTTGCTCCCTGCTGCTGGTAAGAGGAAAACACAACAAACTATTGTTTTATGATGAACAAGAATAATAACTTCTCTGAATGTATTAAATTAAAATGAGAGGCATTATACAGGAGTGTTTCTTTTTACTGTAGAGAGGCAGCATCTTTTTATTATGTGTTCTAATGATTTCAAGCCATTATGCTAGCCATCTTGAATATAGTTAAGAAAAAGATGCTTATGGTACTATTTTCTTTTTAACAGTGACTGGAAAAGAAAGCTAGTATGAATAATGGTACACAAGTATACTATTTATAAATGTGATTTATTTATACATCCTTTGTATATTTGTGTATTCATTCAGACTCTAATTTCCCAAGAAACTTATCTCTCTATCTTATTTACTCGTCTGGAGTGGCTTCCCCTTCAGAACCAGTCAACTAAACATATAATTGTTTAGAAACTCTACAGACCTGCCAAAATATTAACTCATTCGCATGGAAGGGGCAGAAGTTCAGATTTCAATCTGGCCATGTAGGGCGGCACGTGCTGTCCTAAGCTGCTCTAGTGAAGTTGTTCATTTCAGTTGCTCTCCAGAGGCCATTTTATTGGGAGAGAAAAAAGATCTGTCTGCCAAGAAGGAGGACGATGCTGTCTGCGGAGATGTATCAAGGCTCTGATAGGGAAAACAGAAGATTTAAGTTATCCTTTATTTTATTCTCTTTCTCTCCCTGTTCTGAGAGACTGTGGGAGAAAGCATAAGCCAAAAAATGGTAACTCTCTGCAAGGCCATGCTTTCCATTCTGGGCCATATTCTGGCCTTTCAATTCACTGTGCAGGGCCACTGACTGCCCCTTTCTGTTACATTTCTTTGCCACTAGAAAAGAGCCCCTAATTCCTCGGTCACAGCCTTCTCCTTTTCTTCTGTGCTCCTGAAATCTGTCATCCATCAAGCAGCTCTAACCAGGATGGCAGCCTGCTTTACTGACACACAAGTATTTTCCTGCATCTTAGACATAACTCATATGCAATATGCCATCACACAAGACAAATAATATCACTTCTTTTCCCTTGGATACACATTCAAAGGGCTAGTCACCAAGATAAAAACTGCAGATTCCAGGGAAATTTGATTTTTTCACCTTTCCCCAAGAGCAAAACAAATGCTTATTATCAGCTTTATGGAGCAGGAAAAAAAGAACCACTCCTTTTTATCTTAATTACACACATTCAGTGTGAAATGCAGACTACTAAAGAGTACCCTATAGGTCTCACACATTGTTTAGTGCTTGGCAGGATCAGGTTTACAGCAACCTGTGAGCACAGAAGTAGAGAGCACATCTTCCTTGCTCTCACAGCTTCCAGGGTCATTCTCTTAGGATGTTGACTGGTTCCTATGCTGGGAGCCTCCACGTCTGCCATGAAACGTGGGACCAGTGTCTTTCCAGGTGCACTTTACCCTGTGGTGTAGAGGCAAACAAAGAGGCTGCATTTTTCCTGCCAGGTACACCTAGTTTTCTGTTTCCTGTGGGGAGCAGCAGCCATGCTGCCGACTTGCACAGCATCATTCCGGGCTTTCTGTTTCATTCAAGTTGCTCAGTGTAAAATGCCAAAACACACTGCTGACCCAGAGTCAGCCAGAGCAGGTGGTGAGGCAGAAATGCTGTGATTCCTGTGAGCTGAGGCCTTGAGAAACTCTTCAGCAGCAGCTGTTTTGTGCAGCTTCAAGGGCATGTCATGATAAAGAGCATTAAGGCATCTTAGAGCCTGACAGCACAGCTTCTTTCCCACTGACAACTCAGTATTCAGACAGCGTTTCTCAGCACTTTGGAAGTATACAAAGTAGTGACAAGCACACCTGTGAGCATGCACAAGATGCAAAGGAGCCATGCAACATGAATGGCATGCAAGAAAACTCAAGCTAGCTTTCACTCATCCCATCATTTAGATGAGCTGGAATAGGTCATTGCAAGGAAACTGCGAGGAGGCGACTGCTGCTCCCTTCTGCAGAGGTTTGTCATGTGTTACAGCTCATATGGCAAATTGTTCATTGGATTGAGCTGTCTTTCCCTCCTTGGATAACACACCCCATCCCTTCTCCATGGTACATATGGCAAGGCTTGGTGAACAGAGGGGTGGGAGGAGGTGAGGGTGCTGTGCTCAGGTGCCTCCTGCAGGCAAACCCCACAGCTTGAAAGCTCTGGCTGGGAGAAGGACAGAATGGCATAGGATGTTGGGTAGCTATTGGCATGTTCAATAAAATATGTGTCTTTCTGACACATTTTGGGAGATAGTGCAACAGACATGCATATGCCACATAGCACACTTCTGGGAGCATGGCAGCAATCCAGTGGAGTTACAGATTAAAGCTAAAATGGGATAGGATGTTTTTCAGAGAAGTGTACCAGGCACTCAGGTCAGGCCCTATGGATAAAATTAGTAACTAAAAAAAAATCTGCAGACGTTTTGTGATTTCTCTTGTATTAATAATGACCTGTATTTTATCTTGATCAGTAGATATTTCTTCTCAGATTAATTATGTCCTCCCTGCATTCTACAAGGAACTCTTGGGTCCAAACTCCTGAAGGATGTATGCCAGCAATTTTAGGGAACAGGTGGGAGAATGATGCAGTTATAGGGACATCTAGGCTGTGCTTTCTTGCCCACTGTCAGCTAGATTGATTTTATGTGCAGCATCTGAACATTATTTTGTGGGCAAGATTAATAAAAAAAGGTAGTTGCAATTCCCTGCATATATATTGGGGGACAGGGGGGAGGAGGAGGAGAGCCTCAAAATCCCAGCCACAATCCAGTCATTTATCAGAGCTGACCTTCTGCCACTAAGCACTCCAGTCTTACCTGCCAATATCTTCCAGAGAGACAAAAGTGTATGGGCAGCTGTCTGTATTCTTCCTCAAGGTGTGACATGAATTCAAAGCAAATCTGATAGAGAATCTGTATGAATATCCTGACAGCTGTTTCAGCTTGCCACCTCTTTGATGTGCAAGAGTACTCTGTCAGCACACTCCCTCTCCTCCTGTTTTTGACTTCCAGACATACAAGCCTACGGTCCTTTTAGGAGTATCCCACCAGGAGGGCAATGTATTTGTTACCCGTCTGCTATTAGAATTTTTCCCTATCCTCCAATTCTGCACTGCTATTGATTGATTGTGTGCTGGCTGGCTGACTCTAATATACAGCATATTCACCACCTCTAATTGATTGCAAGTTCATCCTTTGCCCAGTAGACTGAGCAGATTGCTATTGACATGTATTTATTTCATAATACTATTTATTGCTATTTGTCTTCTCATCAGGTTTTCTCTTTACCTCTTTTTGCTCCCTTCTTATCCCTGCTTCCGAATCTCTCTGTTTGCTCTTTTCTTCCTGTTACTTCTCTACTCTATGAACCTGATTTTTTGCCATGGTCTTGGTGAAACTTGTGGTTACCACAGTCCCATTTCTTACTGACACCTGTCTCTACCACAGCCTCTCTGTCCTCTGTTCTGGGCTTCTCTTCATGCCCTGCTGTTCATGCCCTCAGCAGCTCTCAGGAGGAGACACAGATGGGCTGGCACTGAGCACAGCCCATGGGAATCCAGGAACCTGAGCCCACACCTGAGTGATGTGCAGTCCTGAGCCCTTGAGGGCTGCTCAGCTGTACAAGTCATGGCGCACCAGATGAGCCAGATGAGAGAACAGGCAAGAGTTCAAAGCAGGCCTTCCTACCGTGCAAGGAATATAACAGCCAGTGTCTGTGCTTTAGAGTGGGAGTATTTCCTCAATCCCTTTGCTGACCTGCCAACATAGGGACACAAGCCCTGGTGAAAAATACCCTAAAAAGGAATGGCCATTGTCTGTTGGGTAGTGAGCCTCTTGCTGGAGTGTATGAACAGTCTTCTGTGCGGCAATGGTGCATGTGTGTGACCTCAGGAGGTGACAGCCAGTGGGACTGTGGGCAGCAGCATGCTAGTGGATACACACTGAGAGCTGTAGCCTCCAGTATGCCCTGCCACACTCCACACGAGCCCAGCCTAAGAATGCATCCCAGAAACAAGCATACCTGCCTTCAGCACTGCTCATCAGCATGCAGAAAGAGCTACCCCTGCACAGCAGGGCACAGCTACTGAGAGCTGAAGCCCAAGAGAGGGATGCTGAGGACAGCATGTTCAGACATGACCCACAGCCTTATGCACTTCATGGATCAGCACCAGGGAGGTTTGTGCATATCCTCACCTGCCTTCCCACTCCCATATGTGCTTGGTAGGCACTGTGTCCCCTTCCCAGGTGGTGGCTGTCACTGCAGCAATGCACTGCATGAATGTTATTTCACAGTCAGGAGGAAAGGGCACAGGCAACCAGCCCCCAGCACTCCTCATTGGCTGGTGTCCAGTCCCAGAGACACTACAGAAGACAAAAGAAGGCTACCAGGAACATGCACAGGGAAAAAAACAAACAACAAACCACCGACAAAAAAACAAACAAAAAAAACCCCAACCAAACAAAAAATACCTGAAAAAAGGGACTCATTTTAATAGCTCCAAGCGTTGCCCTCCTGTATGTCTTAGAAGGAGTTATATTGCTCTTCGACCTTTAAAAATAGACTTGGGCTTGGAAATCATCACAGTGCAGATCCTCCTTTGCTGGAAAGTTGATAGCAAGGTGTGAAAAAAAAAAAGAAAAAAGAGCAGACAAGGATCTGGAATCAAAGACAGAGAAGCACTTAGAGATGTGTCGACAAGAAGTTCTATATAAATGCCACATTGAAAGGACTGGCAGATTTCCGTCTAAGCTGTTCCTCCTCCTGGTTGCATTCATCTCCCAGCATAGTGCATCTTCATCTGTACCATGCCTGTGACTGTGATAGCACTTTCAGGGAAGACTGTGTTTTGAGCAGAAGTGCACAGTCCTATCCACTTTCTGTGTTCATAGGGCCCTTTCCAAAACAGCAAGGTCAAATTTTTGGTCCCTGACCTGTGCAGTGCAGCAAAGGGGCAGACAGCAGGTGGGGTGTCTCTAGCTCAAGTCCACACATGTTTTATTCCTGCTTTTGACCCATGATGGGAATAGACCAGGTCTATATTCACTTCTCATGCAAGGCAGCACTTTGCCACAAAAAATTAAAGCTGTTTCTCCTGCCCAGCACATGGCTGAAAAAGCACAAATGAACAGTGCTACTTTCAGTTCATTTGCTGGACAAATTTTGTCTAAGAAGAAATGGCACAGAAATGAAGGGTGTGCAGACAGGAAAACTGTGAGAGATCCTGGGGCAGGTCACCTCAGACCTCTGAACAGAGGAAGAGCAAAACCTCTCAGCAGCAATCCCAAAACCTGCCCAGTGCTGGGGACTCCCAGCAGAGGAAGTGATGGCGTGCTGCCCAACAGGCTGCTCAGGCCAAGCAGGTCTCCCTGGTTTCAGTGGAGGGGCCAAGAGAATGGCTCCTGGCTGGGGACCACTGTAGCTGGCTGGCACTATGGACCCAGCAGGCACTGTGCTCCACTGAAGAATTTGGCAGTCACTCCTCTGCAAGCAGCAGGCAAAAGGTCAAAAAGAAAGCAAAAACTTAGCTTTTAAGTTGATCTCAGAAGCCACAGCAACACAAATTTTGAAATCAAAATCATAGTTCTGACAAATTAAAAATGATCAAAATTTGATTCATCATTCTTATTATTTAACTTTAGGTGGGAGAAGGAAAATTTTCCAGAGGAAGGATATATAGCTGAGTTCAGGTGTGATACTAAGGCAGTTTAAATTACCCCTCCTTTATCTCCATTTTTATCTTCTTTTAAATTAAAAAGAGTATTACTTTTTCTTTATTTATTTTTTTTTCTTCAATCAAATTGGTAGAATTTAGGCTTTGAGCAGGAAAGAAGACGTCTTTACCACAAACAAAAGATGGCTTGTGGAAGTTTGTATTTCTCAGCTGTCTTCAAGCAGGTAATAAGATTTTAAAAATGCACCAGATACTCACTGAGCTTTAACAGTAAGAGAGCTAACAATTACATACAGGAAAACGTGACACCATTGGTTTTAATGGTTTCCCCTGTGGTTTTTACTTCTCCTTTCGGTGAAAGTGAGGCAACTGTGATTTCTCTCATTTCCACTCTCTTCAGAAATTGTGAAAGTAGCTGTCTTTTTATATCAGCATCTTAACTCTGCTGTTGATTCAGAAGCAAATCCAGTTGTACAAACAGATTAAGCCTAAAATGAAACATAGCTAGAAAACAGCATTTTCCTCAACCAGTAATTTATGCACAAAATCACCAAGCCATAGAATCACCGAACAGTTGAGGCTGCAAGGAACCTCTGCGAACCTTCAAGTTCCCCCCCCTCTGATGCTCAAAGTAGATGACCTATGGGGAACAAAAAAATAGCAGTGTGCTCTGCCTGTCACTTCAGTGAAATGTATGCGACAATTTCTATAAAATACTAACACTTCCTTAGTGTATCTAATGAACAGTTATTGTTTAGATATTTTGGAATGCAGATGGCATTCAGAATTCATAAAGTGGGCCAGAAGCACTAATCTTCATCCCAGAAATTAGCAACACAGATGTAAAACCAAATGAATACTTGTATACTTACGCCCCAAATTATAAGTTTTTGACATAACAGCATGCCAATGAAAAAGTACTGAGCAATTTTCCTTCAAGCAGAATGTAGTGCATTGCTTTTGTGCTTGCAAGCCCCTGGATGTGTGAAGCCTTCTGTATTCTCATAGTTTCCTTAGCCACTGATTTATTTTACACATAGGAGATGTACACTCTTCATCAACATTTAGCTACAAGCAGCAAGTATGGCGATGTTTTTGAAAGAATATGCAAAGACAGCTGCATTCAGTGTTTCTACACAGGAACAGTTTGCATCAGCACACTGACATTGGCTGGTCTGTGTCCTGCTCGGAGTCACTGACCCTTCCCCGTGCTCACTCTAGGCAATCAAGCCTCTAAACATGGGTTTAGATGCAATATTTTCTACACCCTGGTTTTAACCACCTGAACTCTCTTGGATCTAGCTCTTCATGTCTACTCCTGAACTACATCCCACTGTGGGAGCCACCAAACACACCTGTGCTTGTGCCCACACATTGCTCTGCCTGAGCAAGCAAGGGACAGCTGTCCAAAATCATTTGCTTTAGGGACAGGCAGGCTGCAGCAAGGCTCTTCCTCCTCACAGTCTTTCTTATTTAATCCAGCAGCTCCCGATTGATCTGCAGACTCTTTCTTCACATTAAGACGCATTGAGGTTTTTGGTTCATGTTTTTCTCACAACTCACTGTGAGATTTTCTTACCCTCTGTTTTTTGCCACCTCTCTGCCAGCTGTCACCATCCCTATAGCAGAGTTATGACATCAACCTCAGCCTCTTTTAAGGGTGGACTGTCCAGGGGAATGATGCATGAGACAATAATGCTCTAGGTGTCTTCCCCATGCCTGTCGTAGCTGGCCCTGTGCTGCTCATTATTCAGGTCTGAGCTTCTGTGATTTCCAGTCAAGCAGTGGAAAGCAAAGCCTTGCAAATTGTGGTTTGCTCAAGACATCCCTCTGTGAATGGCAGCAGCAGAGGGACTGTTGCACAAGCAGTTCCAGCATCTGCATGACAAACAGGACAGCAGAAGCAGTGAAGAAGAAAGTTTAAGTCACACAAATGACTAAGTAAATGGCTATGGCACACCCAAACATCTATACAGTGATTTCATTGCCATGTCAGTGGACTTATGGACATCCAGGGACACTGCCTTCAAACACTGGCCTGTTTGGCTCTAATATAATTAACTTAGAACTAAATACAACTGCCATACCAAAGTCAGATGAGCCTCCATATTATATAGGAATCAAGTCAAATTCAAAAATAATCAGATCTTACATTACACATTTTAAAAAGTATCAAAGAAGAGGGATGTCCTCTGTTTAGAAAGTGAGAGACTTTTTGCCAAAACCTGTGAAGTTGTGATTGAAAATGTTAACCTTCTGTGTGCTGAAATGAAACTACCATATGACAATTTGATTATCTTAGGAACCGTGATTAGAGCTTTCTTCTTAGATTATGTTGCTGAATGGTTGAGCACTTAAATAGGCAGCCTTTTCTGTGCTTTTGAAAATCATATTGGCAACCTTGAAAATCTAGTTGCTGCTTTTCCCCACCTCTACCGTCAGAGATGTTTATTAACTTGATAAGAAGTTTGAAAACTTTATTTACCAAGAATTGTAGATAATTGATTCTTTTCAGACTTTTAAATGTACAATAGACTCTAAAAACCAACTTTATAAAATATTATTTGAGCAGCAAAACCTTCCCTAGATATGCTTGCTCATATGCATGCATTTCATATGCCTACTTTCATGCATCACATTAGGGAACATAAAAAGACCATGGCATTTCACAGCATAGAAGAATGGGGGAGGGGGGATGGGAAAGGAATAATACATTTCTGAAGATAGATGAAGACTGAGAACATATCAACTTTTTCAGGCTTCTGGATTCATACAAAGTAAAACCTAGGATTGCAGCCAATAAGGCAGATGGTGATCTGCTGGTCACCACATCCCTTGAACAGACTTTAGCTCCATTCAAGAGGCCTAATCGCAGGCTGGTAGAGGTGCTTTTTGGTGCTGTGACTTTTCTCTACTCAAGGTAGATGGTCACAGAGATTTTACATTTTTCTTATTTTTTTCTTGGGCTGGCTCTTCTTGATTTCCAGAGTATCTGTCCAAAGTATTTTGACAAATCTGGTAGCAGGCCTATCTTGAATTCATGTCAGTTACCAAAAACTTTCAGGTCAACTCCCTAACTAATATCAACTTTTAAAAATTCTGCTTTAAAAAGTGATTTAAATATAGTCAGTGTTCTGCTTCCCTATCCCAGCTATGAACAAAATCCTTAGACAGAAGACCAGTTTGAGGAAACTGGCGTGGTCTTATCTAGCTGAAAGGTCTTTAGATAACATTGTGTCACCAATGTAGACAAAGTTCAGCATAAAAATAGAAGTCACTACTTAAAAAGGAGCTATGATAAACATTCATCTCCAAGCATGTGCCCATCAGAGATATTTAGCATGTTTATTTTAAAGGTAAGTTTCACTATGGTGATTTTTTCCCAAAAACAGCTGATATATAGTTTTACTGTCACTCAAATGGGCTCCAAGTCAAACTGTTTGTCAACTGGAAATTTTGTCTTGCAAGAAAAAAGTATTCTAAAGCTGCTCAGGAGTGAAATTCACATAAAGGAATAAACTGTATACAGCAGATTTGTATTCCTTTGCTCATCTACCTGTTCTGAAAATCTGGACTTCACAGCTGTGTTGTTGAGAACATAGAATGGCTGAAAAATATAGCAGATACTGTAGAAGTTTCTCTCATAATGTTACTTTCACTGGGGGCTGCATTCATGGGAATGTTACCATCTCACAATACCAGCAGCAGTAGAAAATATTATTTACGTGAATCCACACAGACATTTACATCATTCTCTCCTTGAATCCCAAAGCAAGTCATCTTTTGTCTGAAGTCAGAGCAAACAGAAGAAAATAAACATTGTGCTGGTGAATGTGATTAGCAAGGCATAAAACATTACAGCCATGGTGACACTTAGATGGGAATAGAAGCATAAATGCCAACTAATTCTTTGTCTGTCCTGAAAACCAGGGCTAAATCATCCTTTTGGCTAAACTGCTAGTGCTACAAGTACTCTTACAGGAAAACTGTCCCATGACGGAGTCTCTACAAGGCAAATTTCATCATTTACCCACAGTAAGAAGAGAAGAGCAAACACAAAACTGCTCAGAAACTGCCAGTGCTGAGAAGGAATGACTCTGCAGGCTGCAGATGTAGATTAACAGAGAGAGAGACCATCAGGAGCTATGACTCAGAGACAGTTTCAAAGCTGTGGTTCCGAGATTTTCTGTGGTTCCCAGAATTTCTAAAAAACTATTCTTATTTCTTTAGTCTTTGCCCTGAAACAGTTTGTCATCTTTATCTCTTCCCATGCCTCCTGCTTTACTTTGCATCTCTTGTCTGGACTAATTCTTGTCCTGCTGTTCCTCATTTTAAGCCTTACTCTTAATATTTATGTTTCTTCTTCCTCCACCAGAAGTCTTGAGCATGGGGTATTTGATATGCCAGGAACTCCTGTCTAGGGCTGTCGTAACAGTCAGAACACAGGGAAGCCTAGGCTGATGGACAACTGCTGATGGTCATATCCATGTGAGTTTTACACCTGCCTGAGCTGCAATTCCCACAGCAATAGAGGGAACATGAGTACTGTGTAAAGAGCTGCCTATCTACAGATAAAATGGCACCAGAAGTGTCACTTGTAAGGAATGATTGGACTTTGGGTCACTCAGTTGTACTCCCTTATGTTAAACCTGGGACAAACACTAGGGAGTAAAACAAATATTCATACATTTTTAGTTACATAGCCATGTACATATGTGTTACAGCCAAGTATTAAAATTTCTTATGCATCCATAATTTCACACTGACTTTGCGCTGTATTTATATCACTACAAAAGAGGCTTAAAAAATTCACTAGATTTTCAGCAAGTGTAAATCAGTTTAGCTTCACTGCAGTGCATTGCCTTGACTTTGGTGAATTTAATTCAGACCAGAAACACTGAAAGCCCACTGACTCGTACCAGCTAAAAATCTACATTTAAGACACTCATAAAACAACTGCATTTATCTCTTTGTATCAAAACAAGTTTGGGTGAAATCAAGCCAATGAGTCTATCTGTATATACACTGCTTGCCACAGGACTGCCAAATTTTTTTTTGTTTAGAAAATGTGGCTGACATATGAAATTCTCCATGGGACTCAAACACAAAACTGTTAAAATTGTCTCTCTGCTGCTAATCACTTCTTCCAGTTCTCATCCATATGACTAAGGTTCTGCTTATCTGATAGCTAGAGTCAGAATTCTGTTATTTATTGATAAAAGAATTATTTATATTGAACTTAGTAATGAAATAACCAGCTGATTTCTTCCTATCTAAAGGACAGGTCAATTTGTATTTAGTTTGCTTTTTTTCTTTAACACTCTGCAAGAAAATGCATTCATTTTTTAGAGAGCTACAAAGTAGATTTAAGCTGATACTCACTGCCACTATGTAGAAGGCAAATTGCCAGCACTGCTGACATAAATGAGCACATAATCTCAGTAACCCTTAAGACTCTCAGCAATCTATTCCGGCTTCTACACTGGCTTTGTGGGTTTTGCTGCTAGCTCATCTATGAGACATTCTCCACCAAGATCTCAGGCATAGTCCAAATTTCTAGGATCTCATCTCTGCTTGGTGCCTAAATTTGAGGGGTTTTACTTTAATTGTGACTCAAGTTTTACAAATAACTCACATCAGTGTGGTGGAGTCCTGCCTTCGAATGTAGAGCTTTTGCTGCTGAGATTCAAACACACTTTTGCTGACTTCCTTCTGTAACAAAACTCTTCACCTGTGAGTACTACACCACAGGAACAGATTGTGAGTGGGGAGGTCCTCAACAAGTCCTTTCTGGAAGAATTTGACAAGGCAAGTGGTGTGCTGGGGCTGCTCCCAGATATGGGAAGGGCACTTACACCTTCCATTTACCCTCCCCACAGGAATGGAAACTATTTGGATCAGCACTTGCCTAGGTCCCTGGACATATCTAGGGTACTTGACAGGTATTCAGCCCAGGAACAGCTAAGAATAGCTGTGTTTACTAACACCTCAATGACAACCAAGAGCAGCAAGACAGGTAGGGGGTGAGTGGATAGGAGGAGTCAAGAGACTGCTTCCTCTTTCTGCTTTATTGAGTCACTCAGCATCTGCTTCCTTCTCTGTACAATGGGAGTTTCTAAGTTCACGCCCACTTTTGATAGCTGGATGAAAAGAGGTGATGCACATTATGATTAATTTTCATAAGCAGCTATTAGGCTTGCTCATGGCTTTGAAAAGCTCTGTCAAAGAGAAGATCAAACTGAGATCATGATCTGACTCCTTCCCCAGCTCTGCAAAGACTCAGTAGTCAGTGAACACTGAACCTTCTCATGTGGCAGGTTCATACCCCACTCTGAGATATGGCAGTTTCAACAATGCAGTCAAGCTCACCGGTTGAGCATGTAAGAGAAGAATAGTATTCCCACAAGGGAACTTGTTTGCCTGACTTGGATATTCAAATTTTATCAGATAGCATCAGGATCATCCTCTGCAGTAGGTGAATTTCCTTCTGTCCTTTGTAAGGAGTAGCACAGGCATTTGATCAAAAATGTGATTAGGTCATTAGGCAATGTGAGGGAACAAGAGTGACAAAAGAGGGTAGATTGAGGCATAGTTGTGAAAATGTCAAGCCATGAAGGATCCACCACAACATGACATGAGACTCTGGAACATGCATCTATGTCTTCTCTTCTTCCTCATTGTTCACAAATGTGTGTGTGATGCTCAACCTGTAAGAAAACCTAGTATAATAAATGAGGTGTTTTGATCAACCAAAGTTTTTACCCAGCATTCTCTCCCCAGAAAGGGCCAGGAAAAGGATATTTGCAGCAGCTGATACTTCTCTGAAGGACTGGGTGTCCCTCATCTCCCAGGGATGTGGTAGAAGTGAGCTTGAAGCACATCATCTGCCCCACTGCCCTGTACCATGCTCCTTTGCACACTCCAGCCCCATGGGGGCCAGAGATGGCACACCATGAACTGCAGAAACAGTGACTGAAACACCTTGCTCCAGGGTGTGGGACTTTCCACACACCAGGTGTGGGGTCTGGCATGGGATGAGATTTGAAGTATGGAAAGGATTTCCTAGTGTTGCTTCTAAATTAAGGAAGAGAATAATTTCCAGGGGTTGATTCTGAACAGTGAGGAGAAGATCTTGTCCTGAAGTGCCCTTTGTGAGTGAAAGCCTCTCTCGAACAACAGAGAAGTTGCACTGAGTGTGGCTTTCCCAGCCTCTGTGAGCATCTTGTTATCAGCTGGAAAAGTCTTTGAAGATGCTAATTAAGGTCTGACTTCACCTAAGTATCTGTAGTCTGGAAAGATATGTAAGCATAACATGAGCTGAGTTATATTCTTCATAAAGAGGAACTCAGCAAATTTATAACTGTCTTCTAGAATGGGCAAGGCTCTGTAAAGAAAAGCAAGAAAAAGAAAAAAAGAGGGAAGGAAGGAGGAACATAGAACAGAAAAAATGGAAAAGGTAGAGTGGGAAAAGGAATTTTCTTTTACAATGGACAAGGTTTTATTTTATTCTACTCTCATCCCTTCCCTGTATATCTATTACAACTTCAATGTTGCTTTTGTTTTATCAGTGTGCCAAATCACTTTGCGAAAAGTCTTGAACCACAAATGATCCTCAATTTTGATTTTACTACAGTCACTAGCAAATCCATTTATAGCAGGGACTACAGATCATAGTGGCTTTGCTTGAAAAACATTACATCAGTAGCAAGAAGGTGATTATAACGTGTTAGGCTGGGTTCTTAACTACTTAATTCAGTTTGGGTCTGGTGTAATTTTATTTTTCTACCAGTGATGTGGAACCTAGAATAACCCTCTTAAATCTCCTGTGCAGTTAATCCAACAGGCTGCTGTACAGATATCAGAGCAAGGCTGGGCAGTTGCAGTCACTTTAAGATGTTTCTTAAGGAAAATAATTGTATTTAACAGGAATAATACTTTCTGAAGACTATTTTTCTTCTCTTCAGTCTAATGGAGGCCCTTGAGCTCAAGACATTATTGTATATGACAGTATGAAATTGTTATTTTCTTTTAAATCTCCTTCAGTTTCCTACACTTGCTGAAATGCTGGAGGCTGTAACATTGATATATCTGCTTCCCAGGGCCAAATGCAAGTAACTGAGACTTTGAAACATTTTTGTAAATACTTCTGAAAGCATATCTAATAGCCCTACATAATTTTTCTCCTTTTTGAAGTGTGTGTGCTGTACCTTGCTCTGAGAGAGAAACCCCCAAAATGGGCACTGAGCAATGCTGTGGATCACAGGAATTCGTAACCATGTCCTCTCTGACCTGCACTACTGTGTTTAACAATAATAGAATAGCCTATAATTCTTAACAATAGAAGACTTATCATACATACACACAGTCTTCAGACACATTGCAAGCAATCTGTGTTTCACTGCCAACAGGCACCATTGCTTCCCATAAGGATATTTTAGCATTTCCTCCATAAGAAACCCACCAGATCATTAGGACTGAACTTCAGACCATCCCTGACGTACCTTAACACACCAATTCTCGGCCTAAAAGCTTGATGTTGGAAAAAAAATCCCAACATTAGATTTATGTATTTCCCTTTAGAGAGATTTGTGAGTGATTAGAAGCTTCTTTGCACTTTCAGACATCAAAGTACTGGTTTTAAGAAATGAAATTGTATTATTGCAGACAGAATTTATTTCTCCTTAAGATATTTTATGTTTTTTAAAGAGACATATGGCTAGAAAGAATGCTACTGTGCACATGAAGGAATGTTGTCTTAATATGGAGTTCTTAAAATTAATTTGGTAATGCTTTGTACTCTCAAACGAAACAATATAATACTGGAAGTTCAGGAAGAACTTGATATGAGAAGTACAGCCTGATATATGCAGAGTTAACCTTTGTGCCAGGAGGCCCTGGAGAACTTGCTTTGTGCTCCAACTCCTACAGCCAGAAATATAAACTGTTGTTCTGCTGGATGATAGTATCTCTTTTCTGAAAAGCCAAAATGTGCTTGCAAGTGCAGTGAAGAGCCTTAGTGCTTACTTCCAAGCTAGAAAAAGTGTGTTACTGTGAGACAGGGGGTTGTCTATTTGGCTTGTTAAAAAGCAAATAGATTGATGTCTCTTTAAACCAGCAGGTAAGATATGAGTGTCTTAAAAGAGAGAAGATAGAATGGACCAAAGGGTTATTCAACAAAACAAAGAAGTGTGACAAGTACTAGTGCCTGGAAGTTGGATTTGGGGACATTGGATACGACACATCTCTCAGCAGCAAGGATGATTAATGGCTGAAACAAACCCCATGAGGTTCTTTATCTTCTGTCTCTTGCCATCTTGAGTTCAAGCTGTAATGAAAGATGGGACTTCACAAAATGTAAGTCCCTGAATTACTCTAAAGACCAGCCGAATTAAATTCAACAGTTTTCATTAAATGAGCCAGGACAAATCTGCTGCTCATTCTCCCTCATACAGGGAAGTTTTTCCATTGCTCCTTCTGCACAGTGGCATTTGTGCCACAGTCCATGCCTACAGCAAAGCATTTTATATTATGTCTCCTTAGCAGATGAAGCTTTTTTAGTCCGCTGTTAATCAGAAGTTACAGTGAGAAAGAGCTGTAATCTTTTCATATTGCCTTCTCACAAGATGATGTCAGATTAAGGTCAATGACTGCATGGAAAGTTCAGTGTGAGTAGGGTGTTTTGAAGTCCCAAAGCATAGGTTTGGGACTTCACCCTACTCACACTGAACTGCCCATATCTTGGGATGACTACTCTGCCCTAGCTGTAAAATGCTGCTAGCAGCACACCCTGGCAGCAGAGAGGTCTACCAGACCGACCCCTTGGCTCAGCATCATGCTCAGTGAGGTTTGCAGAACTCCCTGCTGCCTCAGTATCCTTGCTAGCAACAGGCAAAGCAGCCAATGCAGCCCCAAAGGAACACGTGGCAATGAGCACAGATCACTGTGGGCCCAGATGGGCCCAGAGCAGCTGGTCACTGTGCCCTGGGGTTAGGGCTGAGCAGGCAGAGCCCCTGGAAGGGAAAACCCACAGCCTGGCAGCATGCCCCAGCTTCAGAGCAGTGCCTTCAGACACTGGTGATTTGTCACACTAAGCAGTTTACATCCATCTGCCACAACCATGTCAGGTGAAGCAACTTTGCAGAGCCTTTCTGTTGAATTCCTGTATTTGGATAGGTGCTATTGGGATGCAAAGGACACATTTTTTCAAGCCTTGTGGTCTAAATTTATAAATGAAGACTCGAAGGTGCCTTTGATGACTGGGAATTTATGACATTTTGGAAAACAGGTCATTAATCTAGGTGCCTATTTCTGTGCATGTATTTCTAACTTTAGTCAGAAAGCAAGAAAGTAGTATCTTCCCATTTTGAAATGTAGAAGTAACGTACTTCAGGAGATCCTTCACTTACAGAGCTGTACTCTATAATCTTTGTCTACAATCATCTTTGAATTCTTGATTTCTCATTTGATTGGCCTGCAGGGTTGGATCTGAATAAACTTCCTTGGGATATGTGCCTTGGAAACAGTACTTTCTTTGTGTCAGATCTACTTCAAATTGTTTATGGTTTGGTTTTCTTTTTTGTCAGGTAACATCTAAATGCACTTCTACAATGTGAAAGCAATGTAGGGACAAGTTAGAAAAACTGAATTTGGGAAAGTTTGTCTGGGAATTGTTGACCCTGAAGGTGTTTAAAAGGTAGAGTATGCTGTCTTTAAGATTTGCTCAAGTGAATAAATTCCACAATGCCTTGCTGGATAACATTAAGTAAAGACACTCTTACATATTTCTTAACTGACCTATGAGGGTCATTAATAGCAAGGTGTAGCTGCTATTGTGTCAGCCTGACTGTACTGGCCAGGAGATGATTTTTCCATTCCCTGTTATTGTACAAAATTGCACTCATGGGAGAGAGAGCCAAGGATACAAAAAGCTGATGATTATTGTACCAGGGTCTGGTAGTCCCACTTGCTTTCCAGCAAACTTTAATGTTAATCACATGGTGAAGCAACCTTCCCCTGCTGTTTTGAGCTGAGCTAACTGCTGTAGACGTGCACAAAATACTGGTCCCTGCCACAAACCAACACACAAATCCCAGCACATACTGAAACACAGTAATGTATAAAGGAATATAATGACCAAGCAGAAAGGAGAAAGATGTGGAAAACAGGGTAAAAATGTGAGGTTTGTGATTAACATAGCAAACATAGGTCACACCACTGCAAGTGTATTAGGCATATGCTAGTACTTGACATGCATCAGAACTGCAGTGAATTTAGAAAGGTCTGAAGGAAGTACTTTTGTGATTTTGGCTGGGTATCTTCCCACAATAAAGGAGTGACATGGGATAAAGGTGAGCGTGTCTGACCAAAAAAGAAAAAAAAAAGCTATTTAAAAAAAAGCACAACCTGGTATTAAAGGTTGATCTCACAGAGAAGAGTTAAGGCTCCCTTATTTTAAAGTGTAATTATCTAGTATTCCTGCCCTGGCAGATGTGGTATTGAGCATAGACATCATAGAGAGCTGTCTAGGAGGTGAGACAGAAAAAAATTTCACCTGGATAAGTGTTAAAGGACGCACTTTAAAATGTAGCCCAAGAGTTCTATCTCTGCAATGTAAACCTACTTCCTAATATGCCCCCCATGGCTATTTCCTTCTTTACCCAGTTGGGCAGGGCTGAGCTGTGACACCTGTAAATTGAAACCCAGCTCCTTCATTGAGTTGGAGACATTTGGTTTAACACAGATGGAAAGATTCATCTTCATGTAAATGAGATGACCAATACAATTGTACCATACCTGATAGAAAAAATTGCATAATGGGCTAAAGCAATGTAGGGCTTGAAGGTGACACCTATACCAAAACCAACAGACTATAGATCTGAGGAAGAGAGGGGATAACAGAATTACCCTCAAAGGAGAATTCATCTCACTTCTCTGTAGCCTTCTAAAATTATTGTTTAATCTGTCACCAGATATGTGTCAATTGCTGTCTGCATTACCTATAGAGGAGCCTATACTTACCCTCTTGTTGTAACTTTTGGACAATTTAGGTTAGCTAATATTAATACCACTCCAGGTTTCTACACAGGAATTCCCTGGTGCTTTCTGTTACTTTTTATTTGTACATGAAAACTCCACTTCTATTCCATACTAGTTCAGGATGAAGACTTCAGAAATACAGAAGCATTACTATGGAAAACTTGTAGAGGGGAGGATTGACTTCTTTTTTTTTTTTTCCTTATTTCACAGTTTTTCATTAACGTTTTCACCTGCAAGCTTCCTGAAGTATTTGTTTTAAGGCTGAAGCTCTCCACATACAGAACTCATGCATATTATATGAGTTAAAAGAACTGCAATTGCTGGACCTAAGAAATTAATATCCATTACATCTTCAGCTCACTGGATATTTCTACATGAAAATCCTTTTGGACTTGTTCTAAAAAACTGAAATAAAAACAAAAAAACCAAGAGCATGTTGACCCAGTTTGCTCCCAAATTAAACTTTTCTAACAAATACAGCTCAGATGTGGCCAAACAACTTCTGCTAATAAGTGAAATGTACATAGGAGTTATAGTCATTGTGTGAGTGTGAAGGAAGATTAAAATTAATGCTCTTTCAATTTTCTATACAATGTATGCTTTGAAGGTGTTATTTTTTCAGTCAAGTAATTACAGGGTGGAGAGAATGTGAGGCCAATGGCAGGAGGTTAATTACATGACCAAACACCCACTACATCTTGCTCAAAGAGCCCTGCAATGATTACACATTGTTGTAACTAATAGCCTAGTCTGGACTGCTGGTTGGAGGGCTACCCTCAGCTTAAAAGAAATCCATAACTTCTACCTAAGAATCTTTAATATTTCAAAAAATAATGCTGTATACCACAGAGAGATTAGCTAAATTTCTGGAGACAGACGATGTCAGTTTATTTACATGGTCCACTTGAGAATTTTACATAGACTCTATTTGTTATGGCCAGGTAATTTCTCATCTTCTTTTACAATGCAGGAGTTTACGAGAATATACTTTAAAGTAGAGATCTGTAATTAAAAATAAAAACTGTCAGAATGCTTTTTTCATACCTGCAGCAGCTCTGAACTTCAACTGATTTCATTTCCAATTATGTTGGATAAGGCTAGGAGATACCATCTGATAATCTAAAGTGTATGCCAGTCATTAAATTTCTCCTCTGTACTTCTGCTTTGAAAAAAACACTGCCTGGATGTAAAGAGTTTTCAAGAAAAACATGAATACTGCAAGATATTGCAGTATTAGGATAACATTGAGTGCTAACCTCTTACTGGGACCTGACTCTCTTCTCATGTGCTTGTGATTTCCAGGAGCTGTTCACCTGAGGACAAATACACATCTTGCTGAAGTCAACCTGAATGCCTATGTGCTACAAGATAGACAGACTCTCATGCACTGTGTTGAACAAGGATCACAGCACAGTTCAGTAAAGACAGAATAAAAACTGTATGTGCTCTGAACCTATAAACACAGGTATGCCTGAGCACCCCATCTGGCAGAGGACTTCGCCTTGAAGCCAGATGCACAAGAAGAGCTTCCAGGCTCTTTCTCTACTGCTAAATGGTCCCCTGGGCCATTTCAGCATCCAGATTCACTCCTTCATGTCCAACTATCTGTAATTTAAGTGGTTAGCAAAGTCTGGCTGTGAAATGGATAGCTTATAGACAACTCCCAGGCATGGACTTGGAAGGAGCATGTGCTAGCGACCACTCCAGCAGGCAATTTGCATGCAGCCACTCTTTCAGAGCTAAAACAATTTTAATCCATGGAGGTAGTCAGGCTACATCAGTTGGTTGTAGGGCTAGAGAAAGGTCCTTACATTGCCTATTTTATTAGTACAAATACAACTCCAAAGGTTTTGATCCAGGAAGTGGTTACTAATAAATTACTGTACATAATCTGTACATAATAAAAATGAAACATCTTCCTTAAGGGAAGTTTATTGACAGTTTTTGTAATTCTTACATACATAAATCTAAAAGTAAGATACATTTATTAAGATAGCTGCCATTTTATACAGTTCTGTGCTTCCCTCTCCCTAAAAATAGAGCGAGGATAATTGAACTGAAAAACCTAAAGATTTCCAAAACCCAATTACATAACTTGCCACACTTCCTCTGTTTTCCCCTCTTACTTCTATTTCAAAGAGGTCAAGGTTATTAAATATAGGCTTCTGCCTTAATACAGTAAGAAAATCAGGAACTAAACACATAGTAAAGATTTCTCATGTAACAGGAATTCACTCATGTGGCCTGTAAATACTACATTTACCAATTCGGATATGAAATTGATACTTTGATGTACACAGTGTATGCAATTCTTGTAGGTGAGATAATTGTGCATTAAAAAAATTCTTTTCTCTCCCTGTGTGCCTATAGTGTCCAAAGCTGCAATCCTTTTTTGGATAATTTATTTTCCTGAGTGGGTGTGTCATCCATGTAGAGACTGCAGTTTGATGACCTAGGTTCGTTAATGTTGCTCTAATATAAGGTTTTGCACTGCATTATGCAAAATTACAGCTCTGGTACCTCTGCTCTCAAAACACATGCACACTTGGGAAGCTAAGAGAAGGGTTACTGTAATAATTTTGGTCTTACATGTGAATTTATAACTTTCAGTAGTGTTCGGACTTACACAGCGTGGCACTATACATCAGATGCATACTGCCTCAGAAAATTAATGCTGCATTCTGGCAGCCATATGGGCAGCTGGCAAGTGGCCAGGAGACCAGCAGAGCATGACCCTACCTTCATGCAAACCTTCCCAATGCAAGAGAACTGTTTGCATGGACTGCACCAGCCAAAGAGAAGAAATAAAGGGATCCTGTACATGGTTGTTGCTCATAACCATCAGATCCCGCAGGGACTGACGTATGTCAGCGTGATAAATGAGAGGAGCTGCACAGACAGCAGACAGACTCTTGTGGCAAGTAATCACACGGGTACTCGTGACTTTGTTATGTCCAGGGAACCAAGAGGATTGTAAAGGATTCCTTGTATATCTATGTTTCTTCTTTATGGTTCTCTCTTCTAGTTGGTGCTCTCACTCGTGACAAAATTTTGCTTGCAAGCTCTACAGGGAAGGGCATTTATCTTATTTGTTCTGTAAAATGCATATTATACATTGAGTGCTGAACAAACAATCAGAATAATGGCTTACAGTAGCTTAGTTATCTTCAGCACCTTGAAAAAGAACACTTCAGCAAGAAAAGAAATTAAAAAAAATTACCATCACTTGCAAGGAAAGCAGTTTTTGTTTCCCGTTTTTTTGCTTCACTTACTCTAGTATTTCTTATCAAATCTGTGATCTTCTAAAGACTTAAATCTAACTCTGCCACCATCTTCAGTGAGAATACCTGCAGGTATGATAACCTGAATTGGAAACTCCTTAAATAGGGTTGTCTTCTCACTGGGTAAATGATGAAAATCTTACAAAGAATAGAGAGGAGAATTTAATTTCATTTAATGGTTTCAAGTAACTTTATGCACTACCTTAAACAGAAGATGCCTTGAGGACAGTCAAACACACAATCCTGTTTATAATGTATTTTATACATATAATGTTTTCCCTTCAGAAATATCTCTAATTTTTTTTACAACTGTTCACAGGAATTATGCCACCCTGCAGGCTTTACAGCAGCTGGTTTACTTCTCACTGCAATGGCCTATAAAAAAAAAATAGGGATTGTAAGTGAAACAGCACACATTTTCCACTGTAAACTAGCTGGTCACTGTTATTTCATGCTTTAGTTCCCTGCACACTTGCTTTTCCAGGGAAATCAGGACTTATGTTTTATCTTCCACAATACAGTCTCTGTATGCTGGTCCTGCTGGTTCACTCAGACATCTAAATTTTTGCCTATACTGGTATTTTTCTTAAATCCTGATTCTGTACTTAAGTTGCTGCCATGTGACTGTTGATGGCAACAACTTGTTCAGCAGGTACAAGCAGGCCTGGTGTCTTTCAGTGCTGCTTCAGCACTGACCAGCTCATGGCAGAACTAATCAGCAGCATAGTTGCTGCTGGTATCTGACCATCAGTTGCATTTCCATTGCTGCTCCTACACAGAAATACATTGTAGTCACTTGGGATTTCTGAGAAGTGACATCTAAACATTATTAGCCTGCTTCAATTCTGCTCCGTTTGAGGGATTTGCTTGTATCCAGGCTGGAGTCTAGCTATGGTTTAGAAATGCTGACTAGAAGCAGTTAAAACAGAAATAAATTCTCAGTTGACTATATACACTGTGTGGGTCCAGCACAGTGATAATTTCATTCCTGGTACTCCCTGGCATTTGAAAACCCAGGCATGCCAGCAACGCTGAATCAAATACTTTCAGTAGCCAGTGTTCCCAGAACAACCACCTCTTTTTCCCAGGAAAATCAATTTTATCTATGTAGCTTGTAACAGCAAAGTGTTGATCTATGCACACTCTGTACCTGAGTCTCCTTTGTAATTCTGAAGCAATGCAGCCACTGTTTCTCACCCTGTGAGTTGAACCAACCCATTTCACCAATATGCAGACAGAACCAAGCATACAAACCAGCAAAACATTCTGTAAATGTCATGTGTGACAGAGCATGCAGATATCTGCCTTGGGTAGTGAGCTATCTCATCACAGATTTTTACATGGTTTCTGGCAGGCATTGCAAAATATCCAATGCTATCTGGTCACATACTCTGGATTTGGGAAAAAAGTTCAGTCTATTTACCCCCTTCTTTTATGTAAGTCTATTTACTCCCTTCTTTTATGTAAGAAGAGTTATGTTTGATTTTTCCTTTTCTCTACATTTTACATGTAAAAGGAATACAGTATAGGTTCAGTATGATAGCACTACAAAAACCTGAGTGTGTCCTCCCCACTCCTGTGAAGTTCTCCAAAGGCTCTCAGACAGGCTTTCAGCACCTCTCAAAGTCTGGGACCCAAGAAATAGTATCCCTTCCATCCTTGGAACGGGAAAGCCTAAATATGGCACAGTTACATATGTAGGGCAAAAGTACAACTGACCTTCACCTGTAAAACCAGAACTTCTGGTAGTTAATACTGGATAAAAAACAATATTTTAATTGCTTAATGTAGACAAGACCTCTGAGGAATCTCCTTCTTTAAATAACCCAGCCAAACCAAAACTTCAGCCACAAAACTCACTCCTCTGAACTCCCTCAGCAAAGAAGAACTTCAAATACCTTGTCAGGTGTGCTAAAAGGAAATAGTGTTTCCCCCTTTTTAACCACCTGAAGAAACCAAAAAATATACACACTTGGGTTCGACCTGGATTGTTCAAGTACTAAGTTTCAGAGAATACCCAATGCATATGACCGCTGAACTATCAGGATGCATTACTTCTGCGGGTTAAGAAACAAAGCCAAACGCCCAGAGCTGGACTGAATTCCAGTATCTACACAATGGGCGATGCCTCTTAGGGCCAACTGACACGTTTTGTGAGAAACCACAGAAAAATGACGCGTCTAAAATCCATTGAAACGTATCTGATGCTTTAACTTCTTATCAAGTTCATCTCAAGCTGTGGAAATTTCTGTCAATATAGCCTTTTTAGACAATTCGTTGCACACGGCGCTCCCAAAGCATTCCATAACCATTATCAAACGCAGCAGCGAGCAGGGGAGCGTGGCGCTGGCTCCCCTGGCAGTGCTGAGGCACCGCGGTGACCCAGGGGCCGCGGGGCGAGGGGGCGGCCTTGACCGGGAGCCATCTCCCGGGCCATGCCGTGCCCTGACCTCCGCCCGCGGGCAGGGAGGGCTGGGCAGCGGCCACATTCATTCCCGCCCGCCTCAGCGCCGGGATCCGCCCGCAGGGTCTTTGTTCCCGCGGCCGCGGCGGCTCTTTGTTGGTGCCACAGCCCGACCGCGGGCCCAGCGCTGCGGCGGCGCCCAGGGCTCCCGCCGCTTCTCCCGCGGGGCCTCCTGGCGGCATCGTGCTCCCCGCCGGGCCGCGCTGCCCCGCCGCGTGTCCCCGGCCGCCGTGCGGCGACTCCCGCCGCACCTGGCCGCGCCCCGCCCCGGCCACCACCGGGCCCCGGCTGCCTCCCCAGGCCGGCGGGAGCGGAGAAGCGGCAGGGAAAGGCGGGACACGGAGGGCACACTCCGGAGGCGCGCGCCAGCTGGAGGCGACGGCCGCCGGGAGCGCGCGCAGGCGCGCACACGTCCGGGAAGGGGAGGAGGAGGGCGGGCGGCCGGGCGGGGGCGCGCACGGCCGGTGTGTGAGAGAGAGAGGGGAGGGCGATCCCGGGGCGGAGAAAGGCGGCGGCAGCGGCGGCTTCGCTCGGCTCAGGGCAGGCGAGCGGCCACAGGCGCTGCCGAGCCGGGAGATACGGCGGCCGCTGCCGACTTGGGGCATCCTTCCTCTTCCTCCCCGCCCCCTGCCCGCCCTTCCCCCTTCTCTTTCTCTCCTTCCCCACTGTCCGCCGGGGCTGATCGCAGTCGGCGGCACAATCCCGGGGCGTTTCCGCGGCGCCTAAGCCGGCAGCGGCCGCGGGGAGAGCCGGTCCTTCCCCTCCCCGGCCGGGACTGAGGGACCCTCCGCTCCGTCCGGGGCTTGGCTGAAAGGGCCTGGCCCCGGCCCCAGTTCGGCTCCCCGGCGGCGGGCTCGGCGAGGATGTCGGGCGGCGGCGGCAGCCGGGAGGAGGAGCGGCGCAAACTCGCCGACATCATCAACCACTGGAACGCGAACCGGCTGGACCTGTTCGAGATCAGCGACCCCACCGAGGTGAGCGACCCCGGCGAGGGCCTCCCGCCCGGCCAGCCCGGTGAGACGCCGCACCCGGGCCAGGCCGCGCCTCGCGGCTGCCGGGCCCCCGCGCCGCCCCCCGCCCCGGCCGGACGCTCGGGCACGGGCTGCCCTGCGCTGGCCGCGGCCGGGGCTCCGCTCCTCGGTGGGGAGCGAGAGCCAGGCCCCTCGCCATGCCCGAGTGAAGGCAGGTTGCAGTGGCTAGGGAGAGGACTGGAGCGAAGGGCCGGAGCCCTCCCCTTCTCCCTCTCTTCCCTCCCACAGGCACATGCCGGCCTGACCCTGCGGGACAGGCGGCTCCGAGGCAGGGGAGAAACCCGCTGGGAGATGGAGGTGGCGAAAAGGGGCGGGCAAGGGCGAGAATACAGGAGCTG
>VRYO01002297.1:27945028-27956459 GCA_009812075.1 Sialia sialis
TGCGTGTTCCCGGGGAAAAGGAGGAAATTCACACTTGCTCTTGGCCTGCCCCTGGTTGTTTATTAACAGAAGCCTCTGAGAAATCGCGTTGGCTTGGTCTTGGAGCTGGCTCCTGTTCCTGCACCTAGGTGCTGATTGCTAGCAGAGCCACAAAAAAGTGTTGAGAGCACTTCTAAGATTAGGAACTATGACACCTTCGGGTATTTCCAGTTCTGCTCATTGCAGACAGTTTCTTAGGCACAAAGATGACGGTTTTCTGTGATTATTCCCTATAGCTTGCATGATTTATAATAATTAGAGTTCCTTGATTGCATTGCTTAGGTTTTAAGAGTATCATTGTTGGCTGTCTCAAAAAAAGCGGGCTGAAGCCAGCGTCAGGAAGCCTTCATGACTGTGTTTGACATAGCACTGTCTTTGCAGTTGCAGGTTGACTGCTAACCGCCTGTGTCTGAAATTCTTGTCTTATTAACGTGGTTGTCCATTCCCAGTACATTCTAACTCCAGCCTGTCGTCTTTGTGTTTATGGCACACTGTGCTTCTGTGGTTTTGTTAGTAAGTAGTTTGACAAATCATACTTTCTTTAGGTCATCCATGCATATTTATTTGCATAGCTAACTAGAGTTTGCACAAAAGTCACCAGCTTCATTATAGTTATTACTGAAAGAAAAAATAATTTTACTTGCATTCACTTCACACTTCTACAGTTAAGCCTCTGGAGGTGTACAGGAGCATACTCACCACTGCCAGTGATAGCATTTCAGTTGAACTACTGAAAGTAAAAAATGAAGTGCATGCATAACATCCTTCAACGTATTAGCTCTTTAGCCTACTGGTTCTAAAAGCATTTGATAAGATGGCAGGTGCTTTTACATCAAACTGGCAGCAGGTAACAATTTTACAGATAAAGTATATTTTCCTCCAGATAATTACACTTACAAATGTTCACATTTATTTTCACTTTACCCTGAGCTGACACAAATTTGGCAATATTTTCAACCCAGATGATGGTGTGATTCATGCTGTACTATTTATCAGCTTAAATGAAAGCCTTTTTACTAGACTGCTTAAGTGCTGACAATCCTCTGTTGTTTCCCTGTTTTTCCAGGCTCAGCTTGACTATAAGGCATATCTTGCTTTTTGTAGAGACTGTAGCAATAGTGGCATCTGTGAAGGTGCAATAACCTGGATATGACTTGCCTGTGCTGGGTCAAACTGAATCATTTTAAACTGTCCAGACACAGTTGTTGGCCTGCTGGGTTAACTTAGTAGCCCAAACTGCACATTGTCATCCAGGAGCTGCTGGTTGGATGTAGAGTTGATGCCTTGTAGTGATTCTTCTGGCATTTCCTCAGTTAAAATGACCTGGCTTAGGTGACTTGTCTTGTAACTTTCCTATGTAAGACAGCAGGATTTTCCAGAGGGGATTATCACAGCCTTAGTAGTGGGGTTCAGAGAGATTTATATTTCTGGTAAAGCAAAGGAAAAGGGAAATCTAATGGAAATTGACTGCAATTCTGACAGTATTGATTGTGCAGTGACAGTGAAAGGAATTCACATGTGTCTGACTGATGTACCTTGGTATTTGTTTGAAAGGTCTAATTCTTTGATGAGATACAATTGTTCCAAGTCCATTAGATCCTTTTGCTTTACTGCAGCGTGTAAAATGTGAGTTTGTATTGAAGGTTGGGCAATATTTTGAAAGTAGCTCAGATGTGTGGGGCTTTTTTCAGTGAAGTGGTTAATGAAATTAATCTGTTTGAATTCCTGTTAATATTTTATTGAGTAGACTAGTCCTAAGGGATTAGAGATATACTTGTTTACTTGCCTCTTGTGAGACTTACAGAACAAATTGTTAAGGTATGGAAGACATTGAAGAGCAAAAGCTTTGGATAGGGCATGTTGAGTTCAGTTACTAACTTCTTAACTTCTTTGACTTTAGTAGTTAACTAAGTCATTCAGAGCTGCCTTATCCCAGCAATACAGAAATGAAAACTTTCTGTTGCATGCTCAAAGTTGAATATTCCTCTCTGTATCACGTGTTAGGAAAGCTGAAGACTTCCTGGGAGTGAGGGTTTCATATCTTCACTTGATTTCACTGAAGGTAATTTGTGGACTCATGCTTGAGAGCAAAGTGGTAATTATAAATTTATTACGTGTTTACCTATTTGAATCATTGTTGCAGTTCTGCAAAATCAGTTAGTTTGCATTATTTTACTCTGAAGTATTACAATTCTTTTTATTCAGAAAGTAGCCCAGAGAAGCTCTGTGGCTTGAGAAGCTTATAAATGAACAAAACCAAAACTCTGCTTTTACTAGCAGAAGTTTAAATGATGGTGTTTCAGGAGTGCTGCTAGGTACAGACCTTTGCTAAAGATGTCTGTAATACTGGTCGTAATTTAAACTTAATTAAGCCTTACTGTGTCTAACTTACGAGGTAGCTACTCACTTTGGCAAGTCTGAGAAAAGTGCTGGATTTTGGGGGGAAGGTGGGGTGAATCATGTTTTGTTGATAAATCATTGTTTGTTGATAAATTAACAGACCCAAAATGAAACATCATGTTAAGCCTTTTCTTTGTTTCCCCTTGCACTTGTACCAAGTATTACCGAGTTTTGTGGATGCTTTTTCAAAATTTTTTTTGTTTGTTTGTTTTTGTTAGGCACAGAAACACAGTAAAGAGGCTTAGAAAAGACTTAGACCTTTTGCAGTAGGAGATAAAATGATGGTTTGATCTTGATATATGTCTTGGGTGCTTACAGCACCCAAAGTTTTCAAAAAGGAGTAAGTTTGAATAAATGATTTTGTAATAAGTGCATAAAGTTGTTTAAAAACTTGGAGATAGCAAATTATTTGCATTTATATAGTTTAGCGTTTTTAACCTCCTCCTTTAATGAAAGTGCTGACTGGAATTGATTATTATATAAAATAGCTGCACATGGATGTCTTGGGTGAGGAGTGGAGGGCTCCTGTAGGCGATGCATTTATCATTGTTTGAATGCATTTAATAAGATACTGTGTCTGAACTAGGTGTTGGTTCCATCTTTAATGTATGCTTTCATAGCTGTTTATGAGAGGAAGAGAAGTGTTACCTTTTTTTTCTAAACATGGTTTGTGGGCTTGAAATGTGAATTGTATTTAATTATTTTGAGACTTCTTAGAGCAAGTGGGATTTTTATAGCAATTGCCCAAGGGCTGGGGATTGTTGTCAGAAACATTGATCTGTTGTAGTTTTGTTTTCTGGTGGAGAATGTTGTTCTAGACTAATATACCTCTGTGGCAGTAAAAGTAGAAAGGTCTAATCCAAAAGCTCAGAGAAATAACATACTTTGCATTAAGGAATAAATCCTGAAAGTTTGACTTTTAAACAGTCATAATTAAAAAGAAAAGGAATTTCAAAAGTCTTCATGGCTATTTGATTATTTTTGGTCTGAAAAATATTGTGTAGTCTTAGCAATGAGGTTTTTTAAATAACCCTTCAGAATGCTGGTGTTTTGCTTTTTTTTTTGTGATGTCTTTGTTTTTTTCTTTTAAAATATTGACTTCCCATGTGTTGGTCTATTCTGTATGTTTTCTATTGTTTTCTTTGGCTTTAAATACAAGTAAGTATTCTATTAACAGAAAATGTTTCATGATACACTGTATGGCAAGATATTTTAGCGCTGATGGAATTTTTGTCTTCATTTTTTGGGTTCAGATCTGTTTCTGGTTCATTAAGTGTCATAGCGAAGACTGGTCTATGACATAAACTTATAGCCTTTTAATGGTAGTTATGCAAGCTTGTTATTTTAATCTACTTACAGCAATAAGAAATAGTAATTTTTAGGTTTTAACCCCCTGCTGTTTATCTGCATGGTTGCTCACCCATACAAAGATCTCATCCTTCTAAAAATCTGGCTCTGAGGCTTTTTTAAGACCTGTTTTTAAAATTGGCAAGCTATTGTGCTGTGGGTGATACTAGTAGAGGAAATGCGAGTCTGGAGCTAAGGAGACACCATCTAAATGGTAGAAATGCTTCTGCCACCTCCACTAGTTGGATTCTACCACTTTCAGTAGTTTTAGAAAGTGCAACTCTTCATACTGTATAGACCTCAAGAAGCTGGTAATACATCTGAAAATACTGTCCTTTTAAGTTTGCCAAACCTATGGTATGGAAAGTAAACTCTCTGCAACAAATGTTTAAACTAATATTTGATCAGTCTGGGAAGGTAATTGGAATCCTGAGGACTGGTGCCTGTGCTTTTCAGTGAACAGAATATTTTTCAATAATTGCTACCACTAAGCAGGCACAGTTCAAGAGATGAAAACACTGAGGCATTAGTTAGAGGTTTGGGATTACTAATTGTACTTTACTGAGTCTATTGAGCTCTAGTTCTGCAGTAAAATGGTTGGAGAAAAGGCAGGGATGCAGGCCTGCTCATGTGCATCAAAAGGAGTATTCGAAGACCAGTTTTCCTTTAATTGAGTCAAAGTGAATAGTCATTACAAATTAAGTATTAGTGCTCTCTAGAGAGTCCCAATTATAAGTTTGAATTAAGATATTGACCACAGTCTATAGACAACATAATGTAATAAAAATAATTCTAGGAAGAAGTTTTAGGCTGTGCTTTTAATATTTCTTCTAAAAGTTATTTCTTGAGCTAATTAGGTCCATACAATTCAGACATACTGGCTTTAAGAATTCCCTCCTGTGACTCTGTTCCCTCCCTGAAATGCCATTGACAAGCGTTACTTTTCATCTGAAAATCCCCCTAGTCCTCTAGAAATGTAAGGGATTTGCTTTGTTTGTACAATCGTGTTTTTTCTGTCAAAATAATTTCTCTTTCATAGAGGCTAAACCAAGATGAATGGAACACATTTTTATGATTTTTGAGGGGAAACCTAGCTTTATAATTAATGAAATTCTGCTCTTGTGTCTAGATGCTTTTGTCATGTAAAGGGGATAACAAAAACTAAACCTTAGCTGGAAAGTGATAAAAGTTGAACTGGTGTTTGTGGTAAGGCTGTAGACGATAAGAAACCACTCTGAGTTTATCTTTGTGTCAATATCTGTTGGAGTAGTTGCTCTGTTATAAATGAAGGAAAGTAAATTGTAGCTGTGCGAAATTCAGAATATGCATAAAGAAAATAACTCTTTCTTTTGACCAATGATTCTGATGAAGGTGGAATTAAGAGTCAGAGTGTGAATTAGTAAACTAACTGTTGTGATAGACTTAAGAGAAGTCTAATTTAGCAGTTATTACAGGTATGTAATGGAGTGTTTACCCTGTTTTTCAAAGTGAACTTCATGCTAATGGAAGCCTCTTCTGCAATGTATTTGAGCAAAACACTATTTAGATAATGGTTGATTTTTCAAGATTTTTGGCTTGGAAGAATATTTACATGTGGAATGGATATTGAGTGATGCTCGTTTCATCCTGTGAAAAGGCTAAAGCCTGTTGATTTCTGCTGTTAAGGTTCTTAGGTATATAAACCAAAGATGTAATTGATAGTAGTTCTGGATGCATGCATAACTTGGCTCATTATTATTGTTAAACCTTTTGCAGAGATTCCCCCTTCCCCTCAGGTTTTTAACTGCAAGTAAAAATTCCTGTTTTTCTGTAACTGTCCCTGTCTGGAAGCTTGATAATCTAGGATGAAAACTTGAGTCAGTGGAGGTAAAACCTGTAGACATGGTTCAGACCTAGCAGTAGCAGTCACATTATCTTCCTGGACTGTATTGTGCCTCTTGAGCTTTTGCATAATGAAGATGTGTAACATCATAATACAACTTTTTACAGCGCAGGGATAAGCTTGCCACGTGATTGGTTGCGTTCAGTCATTGAATTGCAATTCTGTCTTTTGCTACTGTCTAGTTTGGTTCTGTAGTAAGATTAAAAAAAGTCTGCTTTGACATGAAGTCCAGTGTTTGTTACTGGGTTTTTTTTGGTTTTTTCTGGCAATTACCTATTTTTCTCATACCTTCTTATTCTATGTGACTTTAATGTTTTCTTGTGTTAGGTACATGTAACTTGCTAAAACCATTTCGTGCAATGCTTCAGGATTATGGTCATCTCCTTCTGTTATGGGCATTGCCATCACGATTATAAACTGATTGTTATTATATATTTAATTACATTTTCTAGATCTGTCTTCTTCCCTTGCAGGCTCACTTTTAAGTTAGACAGCTCCTCTTCAGATCATCTTCTAGCACAGATACTCTTACTAGGAGGCAATTCCTCTGATTCTTGTTCATTCTTGTCTCCTGTGGAGACACCCTCTGTCTAGATACTGCTTGCTTCATTTCTCTATGCACTGTGTAGAACAGGGCTCTTTATTGTCTTGGTTGGTCTTGCAAAATTTTGTTGTAGTTACTCATTACTTTGGGAAATTTCTTTAGCGTTTGAATCCTGGAAGAACTGGGAAAAGTCCTAGGATTAGGTTTGTCATCTAGAAGATCAGTATAGGGTGTTAGTTTTTAAGTGCAAAATTGCACTTAAATGTAAATGTAAATTTTGCTTGGTTACAAGTATTTGTAGTTTGTCTTTGAATGTCATTATATTAATAAAAAGTCTGTTAGAGTTTGATTGTAGTGATGAAATTGTGTACACTCCTGTAAGTTTGTTCATGTCTTCCAGTGAAGAACAGAAATTGTGCATCATCAATTTTGAAAGTTTTAAGCTTTTATTAAGTGGTGCTTGATATATCTTAAGCATAATTATAAATGGATTTCTAATTTTACTTATGTATTCCAAGAGTACAATATAGATTTAACTGTAAAACATAAGAGTTATTATAGTGATTCTTTTCAAGGGCATTCGAAAACTGGCTGGTTTGTTATGGAACTGGAAATTGAGTATGTTTGGCTATGGCTCCTAATGCTAGGTCAACTCTTGGGTAAATATTTTGGAATAGGTTTTATGCACTACAGTACTAGTTGCTGTAGCTTGATGGCAGTCTGAAACAATGGCTGCAGGGTGGGGTTTTTTTATTTGGTCAGTGTTTTTCTTACTACTTTGATAATTTGTACTCTTGTAACTAGAACTCAGGAATACAAAAGCTCTCACAAAAACTACCTAGTAAGAGATAATATGTTCTTGATGACCTGGTTTAAGGCTTACCCTTGGTGAATTGTGTCTGAGGGCATGGCTCGATATCTGGCTCCACTGTGTAGTAACAGCACCTTTTATAGTGTGAAAACATGAAAAAGAGTGAGTTGTCTGGCAACAATATTTATTTGGCTAACAAAGTATGTTGCTCACAGCAGTATCTATGAACTAAGATTTCAGTGCATAGACTTTTCAAGTACTCCATGATGTGTTTAGTAGAGCTTTCTCTTTGTTAGATGACTTGGCATGTCAGTCCACACTCCTCTATTTTCTTAGAGGCAAGATACACAATTTCGTATCAGTGTTGTGCTTTTACATGTATTTACATTTTGCTTTTACATACATTGTATTGCTTACAAAACCCAGGGAAAGATCAGAATCTCACTTCTTAATGAAAATTAGGGGCTGTTGGATAGCCTGTGGCTCGGCAAGAGTTGAAAGAACAAAGAAACCCTTCCCCAATGTCTAAAGGAAAGATCTCATTCCCTCTGCCCTGCAGAAGATGCTCTACTTTGAGCAGTACATCAGCTTGAAATTGAAAAGGGCCCTTTAAACATTCTGTTGTCCTTCTCAATTTTAGTAAAAAAGAATTATGCCATGTTCTTAATTTAAAAAAAACATCAGGACAATGCTGTCTGTGATGCAGTGCCCTCCTGGATGGGAAAATGTCTGTGTGGAAACAAACAAAATTAAACCAGGTTGTGTTTTATTAAGCTCTTCATTGCTAAAATGGTTTTCATGATATCACTTCTTTTATGTTGAGAAATCTGGTTTGTATGCATTTTCCATGTACAGTTTGATAATATTTTCTGCGTTCGGATCACATCCAAGTGTTGCATACTTCTTGTAGAATGCTGCGCATTTTATTGGGAAAAATGTAAGTTGTTTCCACTTAAAGTGATAGCCTTACTGAACGTGACTGCTGCTTACTTTCAATGTAGACAGAATAAAAGTTTTAAGACATCTTTAACACTGTACGTAACATTGTACGTATTCTGGCTGTTGAAGGATTGAGGTAGTTTCTTTTCATATCTGGAAAAGGAAAATTATCTGAAAGTTGTGATGGAAAGACAATGTTTACTAATGAAAACATTGCTCAATCCTGCTAATTGATTTTGATGGATTTGCTTGTTAGATCTAGTGTTTGCTGTATAGGGAAGAAGGTTAAAACTGGAATTACTTAGGATTACTGCATTTTATGATCTAATTGTTTAGCTTTTTGAAGCCTTTTAAAAAAATACAAGGCAAAACAACTGTTTCCTACTTTAAAAATCAGTGAAATGCTCTAACAAGGCCCTTCTTTGTTTTGTGGGAGATGTGTTGTAATACTTTTGATAAAGTCTCTAGCAATACTGAACCTGTATCTAGTATTTCATGAGAGTTGTTCTTGTTGCCATAGCGCAGCAAGGACTGTTTCAATAAATTCACTTGTTATGCCTATAGCAAACTGTTTTCAGACAGATGAGGATTGATATGTAGACTGAAAAAAGAAAAAGAGAACAATGAAGCAATTTTATGAACTGACCATCTACCAGTATCCAAAGACCTAACCAGCCCACAGTGGTGACATTATTGCAGTTCTAGGAAGTTTTCAATATATTTGAGAATATTTCAGTATTTGCAGTCTGTCTTAGGTGTTCTAGCCATTAAATAGGGAAAAAAGTGAATGAAGAGAGAGGACTTAGCTCTCTCCTGAAGCCTTTGTCAGGATTTACAGTAAAACACCTAGTTTTCTATTACCTCTTGATTTCTGCCTCCTTGCAGTTTTTAACTAAAGGCGACCTGTAAGGTAGGATCTGTGATGAAATTAGTGTTTGAATTTTACAGTGTTCAAAATTCTGGTAGAATTTTCTGAAGCAATAATCAACAGTATCTCCTAACATTCTGATACTGATTAGTATCTGAAGGACTTACTAATTCTTATTGTTGAAAATAAATTATAATCTACTACAAGCTCCAGAATACTTTTGTTTCACAATTTACTTTCTCACCTGCATTGTTTAAGCTTGAACTCAAAAAATTGGTGCATCAAATTTTTGAGAGATTAGATGAATTTGAACACTTTGCCTTCTCAAAGTAGTCTTCATTTTGAGTGATGAGTGCTAAGTGTCAAGTGGCAGTACGAAAATCGGTAGCATTGTACCAATGTGAGACAATCATGTACTGAAGCTCAAGTGTTATACAATGTTCTGATACTGGTAGTTTGTAAAAACCTTTTGAAACTCAGCATTTAAGTGCCTGTCTTATCTTCAGTGTTGCACATTTGTCTCCAGGTCTTTGAACATTTTTGTGTTTATGGATGCTCATAGATATCCATGTATATAATTATAAATGCACTTATTAGTTCTCTCAGTAAACCTACCTGTGTTGAGACCTTTTCTCCCTCATTTCCTCCCACATGCACTCTGCACCAAAAATCTCACATCCACAACCTAAACCATACACTCTAATATCCTCCTTTCAGGGAAAAATGCCAGTTACAGCAGTCTTCAAAATGTGTTTGTCCTGCTACACTGGCTTCAGAGAGCAGCCTTATGATTATCTGCCTCTGTCAGAAGTTTCCCGAGGTTACAGATCAGCCATTAAATCCTCTACACCTGCCATGTGGACTTTGTAGTTTGGAGTGGCCTTGCGGTTGGACCTGATTGTAACCAGCTACTCTGTGTGCTGATGGTGGCTGTGACACCTGGGTTTTCTAAGGGAGTGCTTTTTTGTTTGTTATACTGTTATAACCATAGATGCTTTTCCGTTATTTTGGAGAGGATTCCTTTTAATAGGCTTTTGGCTTGTGTCATCTCTTCTAGATACCTGCTAGGTAGAGGCAGACTGAGTTTCCTGGATTAACCTTATACTGAGTTCTTTAGCTGCTGAGAAGGAAATCTTGCACCAAGGGGAAAAATTCCTTCTTAACCATGATAAGGTAATAAGCATGGTACTAAGAGCATGTAGAGCTTAATTTATCTAAATCCTGAGGATAAACAGAATGTTTCTTTATGTTGCAGAAGGGTCCTTGATAGACATGCCTTTTTCCTAGTGTCAGCTGTCTCCTATGGCAGTATCATGATGTTATCGGTAGTGGTAGAAACCTGCAAGCAGAATGAGATACCAGCATATTTCTGATACCTTTATATCCTTAATTTATGAAATGTTGAGTAGCAGTGTTCTTTGTCATGGCTGATGGATGTGTGAGTAATCTGAAGCTATTTCCACATCAGCAACTGTAAAAGAGGATGAACACTTTAACAAGTACACACACTGTGTTCTGCAGCCACTTCTTCACCCACCTCTCAGCAGTTCTGAGGCACAGAAAAGAAGTGGGCAGTGTTGACCCTCTTCCTGCTATCACTGCCGTCTGATGGCTGTCATGGGGTTCTGTCTTCTGCCACGCAGAACTGTCCATCTTTGGTTCTCTTCCAGCTCTGTGGTGTTCATGATACTGATTTTTTACAGCAACCACAAATACATGTTAGCAGTTAAATTTATATGCTGCCTTTTACTGTGGCTTTCAGGAACTTTGGCCAGCCCTTTCTCTGCCTTATTCTCTACCCCCAAGGTCCGTCTGACTTAAACATCGTTAAATAGTGACAACACTTTAAAGTTGGCGTCTATTTCAAATATTTATTTCTATGTTTGCATACATGAAATCTGGGTAAAATGACAAAAAGAACTTCAAGTTCAGGTTTTGTGAAAGCTTACTGCATTTGTTTTTGGGAAAAGCTGCTTACTTGCTATATACAAGGAGACTTTTTCCTTTAATTACTGAGCTTTCCTGTTTGTATATGCCAGTACAAAATAATGTGGTAGTCTGACTTTTCCTTACCTTGACTATCTATCTAAGCCAGTTTTGTAGGTAGAATGATACATTTTGTTCATGTAATGAGCAATTTCTAATGAGCAAAGTCTAATTCTTGAAAGCTGGTAATAGCCATTCAAGCATGTTTGGAACTGAGTTATATTACTTGATTAGCTTATTTTTTTATAGTGTGCTTTTCCAAGTTGTTGCTATTAATAAAATTGGGGGTTGGGACTAGATGATCTTTAATGTTCCTTGCAACTCAAGCCATTCTGTGATTCTAAGATTATATTTATTTAGATCATGCTTAGCTTGTACTTGGGAGTAGCTGTATCATCTTCTTAAACTGTCTTCGTTTGTATAAAAGACATCTAACATTCTCACATTGTTAAAATGTTTCCAGGACAGTAGGATGGGAAAAGTGATGTAGATACATGAAGTAGTGTTGAAAACTGTTGTAAATTTAGTTACTACAGAGCCAGAAAGAGAAGCCAGGTTTTTTTAAATATATGCAGTTCTCTAGATTATCCTACAGTAGTTTCACAATTATAAACC
>VRYO01002297.1:27957428-28071668 GCA_009812075.1 Sialia sialis
CACCTGAATATAAGCCGCACCACTGGGGTAGGCTGGATTCTTCAATGAAAAAGGTGCGGCTTATATTCGTGGAATTACTGTAATTTGATATTGCACCTCATAAAACATAGGAGAAGGGAGTTGATCACACTTGAATTGTCATCTACTAGCACCATCACACCGTCTCTGGTTGAAATTTAGTGAGTTGTATGGGATAGCAAAGAATGCCCCTTTTCTCTACTGGGGAGCATACAGATTGTTGTGTATCTTCATAGAAAACTTGAATAATTTTCGTATTTGGGATTTTGTTTATTTCAGAAATACTTCTGTATCAAATGTACCTGCCTCATTTCAGCAAATAGGTAACTTAAATTCCAGATTTGATGAATCAAACTGCAAAGGAGTTGAATGGGCCTTAAGGATCACCTGGTTGCAACCCTAACTGCCATGGGCAGGGACACCTCCAACTAGACCAAGGGCTTATCCAGTCTGGCCTTGAACACTGCCGGGGGTCAGGACATCCACAGCCTCTCTTGGAAACCTGTTCCAGTGTCTCACCATGCTTGCAATGAAGAACTTCCTAATATCTAATCTTTCCCTCTTTCAATTTGTACATATTACTCCATGTTCTATCCCTGGAGTTCCTGACCGTTTCCTTTTCCAGCTCCCCTGTAGGTCACCTTTCACATATTGGAAGGCTGCCTGAGATTTCCACACAACTTTCTCTTCAAGACTGGAGAATCCAGGCAGAATAGCCCTTGGTTTTTCCCCAGAAATTTCCTTTTTCCACATATGTAACTTTCTGGTATTCTGACATCTTGTAAGCTGTTAATTTAGGCAAGCATATACGTATTATAAGGATTTTTGAAGTGAATACTGTATATAGAGAAGGTAAAAATCCCATAATGCTTTGGAATAAGAATTAAAAAATGAATTTTTTTTGAAAGAATTATTCTAAGTACCTAGTCGTAAGGAAAGTTTTTGTTTCACTGTGGGGAGTAATAAAAATGCACAGACAAATTATATGGTGTTAACTAAGAGTATGTGTTTTTGTTTGGGGTTTGGGTTTTTGTTTCATTTGGTTTTATTTTTATACAAATAAAACATATTTGTAGGATTAAGTTTGGAAAAATTTACTATCCTGAGTAGAGGAGAAACATACATGCTGTAGTAAGCATACGTACTACACTGGGAGACATTATTAGTTGTTAAAAGGAAAAGAAGCTAGAGGCTCCTTAGATTGTTAAATTCCTTTCCACTTCTGCATGTTGCTATCTTTGCTTCCCTGCAATTTTTGTTTTGGGTCATCTTCTCATAATCTTGTGTCATACTCCTTCACTAATGAGAGGATAGACCTTTCAGCTCTGTTAATTCTTATTTGCTGCAGAAATTGTTTGGCTAATGTCAGCCGTTAGTTAAAGCCTAAATTGTTTCACTGTGAGTCAGAATATACTTGAAATCTTGTACAGTAGTATCATTTATGCCTTCATTAACTATGTTTTAATATCTGAGTAAGCCAAACCAAGTTACTGAATGCTTTTGTAATCTGAGCCTGTTTAAACTCGAAACAGTCCTGTTCACAGTTAATCATCTGCGTTAATGTTTGTATTGTAACTTGTCCTTGCTCTGAGTGCTCAAATGACAATCCCTTGATAAGGATAAAATTAAGGGTATTTGATAGAATTGTGGTTTAGAGCAAGAAAATGCCTGAAAGTAAGCAACCATTTAGTTTTCTAATAGTTTCTTGCAATGTAGAGATGACAAATGAAAGGTGGGAATTTAAGTGTAGTTAACTAAACATACAAACCATGTCACTGGCTGCAAAACTAACTACTGGGCAGAAGTGCAGGACTTGTTGAAAGTAAGAGTTCATGCACAGTACACTGGCAAACACATTCTTCTGGCAACTCCTGATTAACAGAGCTGTAGAGACCAGTTTTGTTAGCCAGTGCTGCATGATAAAACCAGTAATTTGTTCTCTTCTGAAAGAAATCTGTAAAATAGAGGTGTTAGCACTTTTTAAAACATAGGTCTTTGGTAACCAAATGTGCTATTTGAAGGTGAAATGAGCATTTTTATGAGTAGATTCCCCTGAGCAAAGTTACTTGCATGACTTGGGAAATACTTCTCACTTTCTTATTCTATATTTAAAAAAGTATATAATAATATTCTATACAAATAAAAAAGGCATATTTTTGTATGTCTGAGACATTACAAAAAACTTCAGTTGCAAGTGTAAAATTGCAGTATAAAATTTACTTCAGTATATTGAAAGAGTTAGATTGTATTTTCAGAATGAAAAGCATTTCAAGCTTTTTCATAAAGCTGAATGATATTCCAAAGGATTGGAATTTAAATAGTGAACAAATTGTACTTAAGGAAAAATAAAGGACGGCATTGCTTTAATAAAAATGCATTTGAACTGGGCTTGATTATTGTCAAGATCTGCTCTTTGAGATGACTTTCTTCTTGAAACAAGCATGAAAATTTTCAATGCTAATTCTTGCAAACCTTACCAATGATGAAGAGGGGGAAGCCTGTGGGACAGGGAGTAAATGGCATGTCTGAGTTCAGTAGTTCTTGATCGTGGCTTAAAAGTGAATGGATACTGGAACTACCATTTCTGACTTTGATATTGCAAATGAATCCATCTAAGTTTGTTAGTATGGATCAGTCCAAAGAGAACAGCTTACAAAATAAACACCTATATCCTTACAGAGAAAATGACAAAGAAGAAAAAGCATAATTCAGAAGAACTTCTGAAAAATTTGGCTTTAGGGAAAAGATATATTTGCTGGCCTTGAACTCTTCCAAGTATGGGACATCCACCACCTTGCTGGGTAACCTCACAGAAAAGAATTTCTTCGTAATAACTACTATAAATCTACTCTTTTTCAGTTTAAAACCATTCTCTTTAGTTCTGTCCAATACATATCCTTGTAAAAATTGCTTCTTCATGTTTCTCATAGCCCCTTTTAGGTACTCTAAGGCTGCTATAAAATGCTTCCCTAAAGTCTTAAATTGTCCAGGCTGAACAACCCCAGTGTCTCAGCTGTTGTCATAGGAGAGGTGCTCCTGCCCTCTGATAATTCCTCTCGATCTCTTTTGTCATGGTCTATCCCACTTTCCTTTTGTTCCTGCCTTCTGAGTTTTTCTTCTGATAGTCTGTTGCTTTGTGGTGTTATCAAAAACAAGCTGTTTGCTGTGGTTAGCTTGTGATTGTTATTATTAATAATATTTCCACCCACTCTTGCCTTCTTGTGCCCCACATACCCTATAGCAACTATAGGATAGCAACAAATACATATGGTGGTAGTGAATCACTTCGCTTGTTCAGATGCTTGTCTGGAGCTTCAGGACTGAACTGCTTTCAAAAGTAACACGTAGAACCTATGGAAACCTCACTGCTTTGAGGATGTAGGGAGGGTGGGGAGTATTGAATTTATTTATTTTTTAAAGGCCACTTCTTCTGTGTTTTTGCCTTAAATTTCTGTCTTTCTCTTGAGTTTTCTGATCTTTCATTGTTTTTTGGTTATATAATCTTTCTTGAAGATTGAACTTCTGTGTTAAAAGAATTATTATTTCAGGCATGCAGTATTAAGAGTGAAATCATTATGCAATTCACTAACTACAAAAGTGTTCTGCAAAAGAAAACTTCTCACATGCCTGTGAATAGCCAGGTAGTGAAACGAGTCGCACAAGGAGGTTGTGCAGTTTCTGTCCATGGAGACTTCTAAGAGCAGGCTGGACAAAGCTGCAAAAGAGCCTAATGAGACCTCAGAGATGATCTCTCTTTCACCAGGATGTTTATTTGGAAACTCCTGAAGTTCCTTTCTTCCTGAATTATTTGTAATCTTAGATGGTTCCACGGTGTATATCCCCATTCCAGTTTATTTCCAATTGTGATGGATTGCATTGCATTATTAATGAC
Source organism: Sialia sialis (assembly GCA_009812075.1). Taxonomy (NCBI): domain Eukaryota; kingdom Metazoa; phylum Chordata; class Aves; order Passeriformes; family Turdidae; genus Sialia; species Sialia sialis. The sequence goes on from VRYO01002297.1 coordinate 27,961,339, forward strand.
TCTTCTTATGTGTAGTAGAGCAACTTATATAGGCTTCACTGTCTCTAATGTCTACCAGTTGGGCTTAAACCTGAAGAGAAATTTACAGATGTTATGCTGCCACTTAAACTACTTCATTTAGCTTTTGTCATCCCTTATTTTGTCATGGCCCTTCTTAAGACACACATGTTGGGACATCTCAGTATTGGGACCGCTCCTGTTGTTGCCTGGCTGCTGTAGCAATTAGTGTTTTCTGTAGCTGAGCAGTCTTAAAAAATTAGCCTGTCCTCCACAGATGTTTAAATATGATCCTAGCACACTTAGATTTGGAATAGACCTCAGGAGATTTGTAGTCCAACCTCATGCTTGAAGCATGGTCAGTCCTGATGCCCCTGAGGCCTTTCCTTAGAAGGTGTTGAAAACCCCTAAGGACCAGTAACTGCAGTATCTCTGTGCTCCTTCCTTCTCTGGCTTGACTGTCCTAATGGTGGAAAAGATTTTCTGTCTAGTCAGTTTAAAGGCCGCTTTTATTTCAACTTATGTCCAATGTTTCTTGTCCTCTCACCATTACCTGTTGATCACTGCTACACTGCCTTCTTGGCCTCTTTGCAGATCCTGTGAGCTGCTTTGTACATCTCCCCAAACCAGCTCTTCTCCAGGAGCAAGAAACACAGATCCTTCTGTCTCACCTCCAATGATGGTTCTTCAGCCTCCTAATTATTCTGTAGCTCTCTGCTGAACTTCAGCTTATTTTGTCCTTCCTGTACTGACAGCCCAAAACCAGAGTGATAGATTTAGCAGTACAGTTGTTTTATTTGACCTAAAGCTTATATTCTTCCTGTTAATGCAACTAAGCGTGATGTTGACTTTGCTGCCAGAGCATGCATGTGAATGATCTTCAGCTTACTGTCCACCAAGATTCTCAGGTTTTATTTAGCAGAGCTTCTTCCCAGCCAGTTGTTTCTTAAGCCTGTGTTGTTGCACGACAGTTTACCTTTCAGTGTCGGGATTTTCCTTTTGCCCTTGTTGAATTCTGTTGAACTGAAAAGCTGCTTAAAACCTCAAGCAAAAAAACCCACCTAAACCTCCACCTTGAAGAATTTCCTTTGGCAAAACATTTCGGCATGTATTTAAAAGCTTTGAATATTGAAATGCTTAGATTCTTCTTGAAATTGAGCGGACCATTCTTCTACCCATGCTGCGCAATCTTCTGGACTGAAAACACCTTAATGTTTCAGATCACTACATGTATCCTTCGACTTAAGCAAACGATGTTTTGTCAATGTATCCTGTGTGATAGGTTGCCCAGGGTACTTAGGGTGAGGTCCTAGTGCTGCAGGAGGGGAAGAAATTTGTGTGAATTGCTCGTGTGAGTTTTGCTGCCATTTTCTGTTCAGTGCTTCTTCCTTCTTCAGATCACATGCCTGTATTCATTACTGGAATAGACAGTTGCAGTGAATGAGCTGTGCTGGATTATTTTTGTTGATATATGTGTATTGGGAATAAAGATTTGCTTTCACTCCTGATTATTGTTAGCGTATAAAACCGTATTTGTACAGTATATTGTGTTGACTAGTTCAATTACTGATACTCAACCTCATAGTCTTTGTTTTGAATTCTGCTATTGTGATATGAGTCTCTGTGTGATGCTGAAAAATAGGCTATGCTGATAGTGTACCATTTTTGATGGAAGAAATGCTGAAATACTAGTTTGAAAGTTGACTATAATCTCATCTGGCCACAGATGTTTGTAACTACTTTGTTACTTCAATGGAGCATTTTTACTGTTAAAATTTAAATTGCCATTTTGAAACTTGGTAGCATTAATTTGTTAATTCTGCGAATGTTTTTAGGCCAGTATTAATATAACAGGAGCTTAAATTGAAATAAACCCAAGTAAGAAAAATCTCAGAAACTCAGCATGAAATTGTATATGTTCATACTAATTTTAAAGAAGCTTTAAGGCACCTTTTCTGCCTGTTATGTTTGAATTTATTTTGATGGAAACTTGCTAGCCATTCTTACATAGCTAACTACTACTTTGACTCTTAATCCCTATGTCCAGATGCTTGCTTGTTCTAGTATTTCCCTCCAAAAACATGGTTAAGAAGGTTTATTGTGCACCCTGGGAAGTAATTAAATCAGGGCTGGTTTACCTCAGAAGTTCAGAGATCGGAATTGTGAGTTCCTCAAGAAAAATGCTGTCTGATAGTCTCCTTTCATAAGTGGAATCTGCTCAGCTGAAGACAGTCGTAGCAGTGAGTGTGGGGAGACTACCTAAATTATGACAACATGAAGTCTTAATGCTGGGTGAACAAACTCTGGTAGGGAGCTGTTGAGTTGTATTCTGTAAAATCTGTAATCATCTCTCTCAGTTCTAGGAATGAAGCTGCTGCTTTCTAAGCAGTGTACAAATACAGAAATTCATTGTTTATTTTTAAATTCATTATTCCAGACTAGGGTGTATAGGAAGGGTGAGGAAGAAAGTAGTAATGTGAAGGATGCCTATGTGATGATTAAGTATTCAGCTTTTTGGTTGTCTTTTTGTTGTTCCCACCTCCTCCCAACTCCACACACCCAGTCTTGTAACTGATGATCTGACTGACTTGCCCTCTGAAACTTCCTCACTCTTCTGTAAGCAGGCGGTGTCAGCCCGCTGTGAAACAAAGAGCAGGGCACTACAAAGTGAGGGGGCAGTATTAGTTTTGGTTGCTGACCTACCAGACTAGATTTGTTCTGATGTTAAGATAAGAAGTGAGCAAGTGATTCTTGACTAATTCAAATTTTGAGCACTTAATCAACTGAATCAGTCTCATATTTGCCTCATCATGGCTAAAAGTGAAGCCAGATTTCTGCATTATCTTATATTGCAACAAAATGATAATTTAAGATGTCTTATATAATTTTAAAGAAGTAATGATATATTAGTGTTTATGACTGGGAAAACAGCTGCCTTGCTACTGTTTGCGAATCAATTTTTCATAAAACATGAGTAGTCTTGCATAGGACACTTACTGTAATGAAAGACTTCAAAACATTTGAGAGGTTATGACCAACAATTATAAAATAATAAGTTATTTTTTGAACTGGAGTGTGTGTATCTTGACTATTGTCTGAAAAACTAATGGTAGTTTCTGACTGAATTCCTTCTGACAAAACGTTGCTGGAATTGGTCTTAATGCCACCACCACATGATACCCTTTTCTAGATTATTTCTGCTATTATGAAGAGAACTGCAAAGGAAATGAGGAGCTTCCTATGTAATCAACTGGTCAACTGCTGTTTCCTCTATCGGGAATAGTGTTGGTGATTACTCATAGTCCCTGCGTTTGCATTGTTGTCCTGAGCATGGAATAAGAGACTGTGAAGCAGTAGGAAAAAAAAGAAAATAGAGTGGTCATGGCTGAAATACTGCAGTTACAGAAAGAAAGAAGGTTTTTACTCCCATAGTTAAGCTTTTGAGTGCTTCTCTGTTTTAATGAGTGGTGACACAATAAATGTTACCTTTAGCCGATCTAATTTAGCTTCTTTAACATGTGTAGGCCACCCGGTCTCTGCACTGGCTTTGTTAATTGACTGCTTTTTCAAGTCTCATTGTCTTTTAATAATTTTGTTTACTCTCCTCCTCTGGCTTGCTTTGTTGGAATGGTGCTACTGTGGTCTCTGCAGGACTTAGGAGACTCTCAGGGCTGTAAAACTGTCAGTGTTTGTGTGTGGACAATATCTGAGACAACATCTGATGCAGCAGTGTTTTGTGGAAGATCTCTTGGCACTGCTAATTCCTGTACCATTTGTGTCGTTCCTGCTTGAGCTGAGCCTTTTTATGCTCAGGACATTTAAAAAAAATGTGGAGGCTAGAGTTAGACGTTGGTGATTGTAGCTCTAATGTACTCTACACTTGGTGGCTCCTGATGTTTTGGAGAAAACCCTATTTACAATAGAAAATAACATCACCTTGATATTTCATACCTTTAGTTACTTTTAGTTGAAGCAGTAGAAACCTGTTCATTTGTGTGTAGTGCTACTTGTAGGTATGGGTTGCTATGTCCTCTAGTACTAAAACAAAATAATTACTTTAGTTCTCCTCAATTAAGTGATTTAATAGTTGAATTTATTTTAATAGTTTTTTTAGGTCTATTGTACTGTGCTTCAAATACTGTATTACTTTCATGACGTTTTGTTTGTTCATCCTTAGGCAAGTGAAATAGATGTTTAGACAGGGATGATGAAATTCCCGCATTCCCACAGATAATAACCAATTTATTTCCACTCTGGAAGCCAGCCTCTCTCATACAGCGGATTGGTTGGATTTGTGGATCTGCAGAAGCATTCCTTACCTCTGTGAACTACTGCTATTGGTTTTATTTTGGGTATCAATAGCTACCCAAGGGAAAAGTATGTGGATGAGATTTCATATTTATAGTTTAACCTGCTAAAATGGCTTTCTAGCTGAAAGAGCGCTCCCTTCACCCCTTCTTCAATTGAACAGGTTTGTTTGGTTTTTTTTTTTAATCCCTCCTTTATGCTGGCATTGGGTTTTGTGTGACTCCATGCTGAAGTTCTTAGGGAAAACTGGGAGACTAGGATTAGTTCTTGTTGGGCTTTTCTTTCTCAGCTCATTAGAGTTCACCCAAATAATGGTGTTGAAACAGTTAAAATGACACACAGCTGGAGTGGGGCTAGATAGGAATAGAGAAAGCCCTTTCCAATGTAACTGTTATTTACCATTGGATTGGCTTAGTATCATATTTTCCCTTGATGGAAACATGTTTTCCCAAACAGGACTTACAGAGGGGGTAATTTTTCTCTTGATACAGCCATGCAGTAATCAACAGTTAGGGACTTTGTGAGGAATTTCTTTCTAGATCTATGACTAGTACATTCCGAGTTCTGTAGCAGTAATAATAATAATGTAGAAGATACATAAAATAAGAAGGTATTCAGGTATAGAGATTTTCTTGTTAGATAAGCCCTTTAAGAGAGCTGAACCTTTGAGCCAATGAAGTTGCTTCCAGTCTGACAAAACAGACACTGTTGTAGATTGGAGCAAGTGTGGAAGCCCATTGGAGAAAAGGAAGTTGGTAGGTAATTGGAATGTAAAATGCTTCTTTTGTGAGAAAGGCGTCAGCTGGAATACAAAACATTAAAGTGTATTGTTATGTTGATAGCTACATGGTATCTTCTCTTTCAAATCTAAATGTAAGCAGAGAAGTGAGGAGGTAAAATCAGAAGCAAAGTAATGTTTTGGTTGTGCAGGTACCTTTGGAAGAAACCTTTTTATATGCTTGAGACTTCTTTGAGCTAGCTTTTGTGTTAGAATGGAAGACTTTATAGTATGAGAACAGTCAAAAGAAAACATCACAAAACAGAGAGTGAAAACCACTGTCAGTATGAAGATACTGTATGTGGTGTTACTGCAGAGAAGGCCCTTTTTTAGCTGTCAGCAGTTGTTTTTAAATGCAGCTAACTGAGACTGAATGTCATTCACCAAACACAGTGCTTGATTAAATTGTTGCCAAAGATTATACAACAGGATTAAGTAGGATTTGCAGAGAGAAGGCTATCAACAGATGAATTTTACCAAACTATTAGAATTACTGTATAGATTTTTCACAAGCTGTCTGTGGCCATGGAGGTCCAACGTTAAGATAACCAACATTAGGATAACTAATGACATTAATAAACTGCTTTGTAAGTTTTAAGAAATGACCCTATTCATTTAAAGATAAAAACAAATACTTCAAAATGAGACTTCCTGGAGGAGTTTTTGAGTGACTGAATTAAAACAAACAAAACCACAACTCTTTTTGGGGATGATCCTGTTTGGAAGTTGTAATGTCAACCCCATATTTCTTTTTAAGTATTCAAGTTAATGCTTTCTAATGATGAAAACTCGTAATTTCATGTGTTCATTTGGCTACATGTGGTTGTATCTGTAGTGAATGAATATTGTGATTTCTGAATGTGTGGTATAAGTAACCTGAAGGATGTCTCAGCTTATGTGTGTGTTCAGTCTAGATAAAGATGCGTATAGAAGCAGCATGGTTGTGTGTCTTTGGCTATAATACAGATCATCTCACTAAATTTCATTCATCAGTGCAGATTTTCAGTTTGGGGTTTTTTTCAGAACTATTTTTGTAGATGTTGATTGTTCCGTAGCCTGAAGTATGGCTTGTTTGACCTTAAAAAGGAGAGGGGAAAGTACGTATTTTAGGTAAGGAAAAAAAACCAGTAGTAGTTCAAAAAGAGGTCCTTAGCCCCATTTCTATAGAATTTTTTGCAACTAAGTTGCATTTTTTGGTACATTTTGACCTTATATTATTACTTCAAACCTGTTTGATTAACATAACTTATTTTGGAAATAACTTTTTGAAATCTAGTCAAAGGTTGTTTTAAATCAATATTGAGTTTTGAGGTTTGGGGTAAATTATTTTGTTTTTTCATGTAGATTCTGAGCTGCAGTTTGTCTACTTCAGGAGAATCAGGTGCTTGTTTTTCTCTTAGGCTTGTTAGCATTCCTACTTCAAACTCCTGACTAATTAGCCTGGTTGCCAAAGCTCCTGCGTGCAGAGTATCAGATAGCACCAGGGTTTTTCTCCTTCAAGTCAGTGTAGCTGGATGCCTTAACCCTGTATGGTACTGATTCCAGTTCATCCACAGGACTGAGAAACCAAGGTAACACAATCAAGTTTATCATTACAGAGTACAAGTTGGCTCAAACTTTACTGGCTGTGTCAACATAAATACGTGGCATGACCCATGCTGCATTATGTAAAAATGACTCCGTTTTTATGGTTTCCTTTGATATCCTCATCATACTAAAGCCTGATATTAAAATAGTAAAAATACAGTGCTGATTACAAAAAATGAATCCAGACAGCTTTTCATTTAAAGGATTGTTGGTGTCACTTTCTTTTGGCATGTAGTGAGAGTTTATTTATTTTATTTCCAATATAGAGGTTAAACTGAAAGCAAATAAATATGAATGTTTTGTCAAGTGAATGTCAGGTGGTTGAAGTGGGTGTGGTTTCTGAGCTGCTCTATGTATTTGCTAGTGACTGCTTATCTATGGTTACCAGCTTGTCAAATTTGGGGTTTAATTTGTCTGTTGGTTCTTTGATTGAACCTTCAGCCTGTATCAGGAGTGTGAAGTTGCCAATGTCAGTGGTCAGAAAGAGACAAGATATTTAATTTAGTTTATACTAAGTAGTCTATGTACTTCTGGACACTAGAGAATCCAAGTGGGAGGGAAATGTTAAAATAATTTCATTTGTGCCATCTATAATAAAACCATGATCAGCTTTGGGAAGACAGTCACAAGAAACCAGGCTTCATGAGTTTGATTACTGGTGGAAATGCTTTTTTCAGTAATGCAGCTTTCTGCTGTAAGTAGATTTGACATTTCTGTTAGAGATACTGAGTTTTCAGTCAAAAATGAGTATCTTTTCAGCTTTTATTAGTTTAACAGATGAAATTGCGAACCACTTGTCCTTTTTTATGGATTGGATTTAAGACTGTTTCTAAAATATTTTTCAGAGTTTTATTATAGAGGAAAAAACTGTAATCTTTTTAAGTTGTAGAGAAATGATCATGTAGCTCTGGAATCTAACAGTTTGTATGCCAGTTATAGAAATAGCCTTAAGATTACAGTATTCTAAATTTTGAGTTGTGACTGTAGAAAATTAATTTATCTAAATATCATGTGTTTGTGGACTAAGTTTTTAAAATATTTGAGAGATTTGCCATTTTTGTAACAAACTAGTTTCCACTTAGCTCATCAGACTGCCAATCTCTGCTAGGCTGCTGCATTTCTGCTGCCCTCTTTGGTGTGATGGTTATCTGACCTGTGTCATGACTTCACAGCAAGCCAGCATAGCCTGAGACAAAAAACAGTAAGTGCCTGCTGGCTGATAGTGCTGGAGTCATGTATGTGCTGATGCTGAAGCAGAAGTGGGAATGAAGTGCCCAGCTTGGCAGAGGGGTTGTTTCATGGTTTCCCCCAGTTTCCCCCAACTGCTAGCACTGACAATTTCCTCCACACTGAATGAAGGGAAGGGAAATATCATCCAAGTTAACCTGATTCATGTTGCTGTACAGCTGCAGGATGCTGGTGCCTGGTGTAAGAGGAGTTGGAAATGAGTGTGTCAGTATGAGAAAGTGCTTTCTGCAGCACTAAAGTTTCTGTTGCTGACTGTGTGTCTGCACTTTTAATGTTAAAGTGAGTAAGGGCAGTCTTTTTTGTGGCCTGATTGATGCCTGAAGATACTTTAAATACAGAGATTGCAGCTCTGCAAGTAGCAATGACTGTGTAAGTTCAGTGCCTGAACTTTCATTCTCCCCCTTCAATTTTCCTGTTGCATTTTGGTTTGAGGTAGATGTAATAACCTGTTTCTTTTCCTCTAAATGGGACTGTTTAAAAGGAACAGTCTTTAAAACAGTAAATAGTATGGAGAACTCTGGTTTCTTTCAGTGGGTTTTTAAGATGCATTTGAGAAGTGTTGTAGGGAATTGTCTGTACTTTTAATCCTTCTCCTCTAAGTTTTCTGGTGTTGCTCCTTAGAAATTGTCTTTGTTGCACAACAGTGACAGGTTGTAGATAAGTAGTAGAAAGGTAAGCAATATTTTATTGAGGCATGTTGCTCTTTGTTATTTTTCCTCTTTTAAATATGTCATGATTAATTCAAAGGAGGCTTTGTTTGGTTTTGGCTCACTTTTTACCTGGTTTTCAGGCATGACTGAACTCTGCCTGTACCTCTCTCCTGTTGTTGGAGACCTTCAGGGTATTTTGATACACCAGATGTATATCAATCACTTTTTCTGTTTTGTTACTGTCATATCACTGCCTTCAAACAATTTTCCTAATTGTAGTAACAACAACAACAATTCTCTTAACAAGCTTTTGTTGGGTATATTTTTTATCAGAATATGTGTGGGCAGTTGCTGCAAGGTCCTCAATATAAGGGTATTGGGAGAGTCTCTATGTGATGCCAGCATCAATATAGTTTATAAAGGGTGGTATGTTTTAACTTGGGGATATGATTTAATCTTCTGTAGCTTTATTTTTAATTTAATCAGTCTAATGAATGATTAAATAGTTACCAAACTGTTGATAGTGCTTATTGTTGAAAACATTTTTTTTATTTCTTCAGTTAACTGCAGGTTTCATTTTGCACAAAGAACAGACCAGCATGTTCTCTGGTTGATTGTGTAAATGCTGTCCACCGCAGCTTAACAAAGCACACCCTGCAGGGGGCAGGCAGAAGCTGTGTTGCAAGTGCTGTGCTGATTTTGCTGATCACATACTCTAGGTTTGAAAATGAGTTGGAAGGTAATGTCTGTCATGCTTTTGGGGAGTGCCCTTGGCAATTTTTTTTTCTTTTATTTTTAATGGTAGCTGCTTTTCGACTCATAAATCTTACGTGAAGACACTTCAAGTTGCTTGTGTAATAATATATTTTGTGAAAGGTTGTGAAAACTTTGGTGTATTCAGAATGAAGTGTGGTTGATGGCTGCACACAGAAAGTGGTAGCTCTGGTAGAAGACTACTCAAGAAAAGAAGTTGTTTTGTTTTCTTTTGAAGTTAGTAGGAAACACCCTGCTTCATCTACCTGGTGTAGATGGGTCTCTTTTAAAACTTAATTTTTTTATCTGTGAGGTGTAAGTTTGCAGGAAAGTATTGAAGATTGCAGTATTGTTTGTTTCATCCCAAGAGTTTTTGTGTTAATTAGTCTTGCTGTTGGAGACAGATAGGCAACAGGAAACAGGGACAATGCATACAAAGTATACAGTAAAATATTTGCATCTGTGGTAATTCAATGTTCACATGGGCATTCAAACTGCATTTATGGAAGTTAATCCTTTTTCTAGTGGATGTGATAATTATGGACTTGAATGTTGGCCTTAGTTTAAGATTTTGTATTTGTCATATGATGCAGTGGGTTTTGCATTGACTTCATTGCATTACATTTATATTGTGAAAATGTTTGTAGTACCTCTTGTCTTTAGGTCTTGAGGTTTTGGTTCATACTGTAGTGGGGCTGATTCCTAAGATGCCATTTTCCTCAGGAAAATAAAGAGGAGGTTTCATGTAGTTATGATCTTTGTGTTGTGGGTTATTAGTAATTCTCTCTGACAGAAAGGTCAGCTGTTGGTCCTGCTTCTGTGAACATTACAGTGTCAAAACTATTGTGGCAGACTGAGTCATTCTGTAGTGGAAAGTCTTTGTTGATCCAGGTGTCAAAGGTTTGGAAGAGGAAGTAAAGCTGTTGCATATTAGGTTTTTATAGGAGCTGTTTTTTCATCTGTATTGTTCTTCCTTTCTTCTGTTAGATGAAAGGTAGTCTTTTATAATGAAGCTGCACTTTTTGAAGTTAACTTAAAAACTGTAGCTTAACAAGAACACTTTCTGTGCTACATGGAAAACAGTTTAAAACAGTTACCAGAATTTTTTTTTAAAAAACTAATTTGGAATTCCTTTTTAATAGTATTGTCTATCCTGAAGTTTCAAGTTGAGCAGTCATTATGGGAATTGAGTGCTAGAATTGGGAATGAGTGCTGGAAACCTCACCCTATGTAATTTCACAGTGCTTATTCCCTTACTGATTTAAGTGGTTTTTAAAATATTGTAGGAAATATTTTTTTTAAAATATTCTGGCATTCATTAGAATTCCACAGATTTGTTGTATGTATGGCTTTTGGAGAGGCAAAGGAAGCAATTCCATTCTACTGTGTAAATGGACAACAGATCAGCTACAAAGACATTATATGAATGTTTCAGAATATCCTGCAGTGATAATACTGTTGCTGTGCTGACTTGTTAAATCAATATTGTGACCCTAATTCATTTGAAAGCAACTTGTATGTGCTTTAATTCTAATTTTTGCACTGTGGATTTGTTTTATTGTTATTTATATTCTATTAGCGAAACTCCTGAGCAACAAGCACATGTCCCTGAATAGTAATTGCAGCTTAGTTTTCTGTACATTTTTGCCTGCAGAATTTGAATGGGGCACGAAGAAAGATGTGACGTTCTTAGTGCTGGATTTTGGTATTTTCTAAATGCAGTCATGCAGAATGTGCTTGCAAGGCAAACAGTGTTATCAATGCAGCTGAAAGAGATCAAAGGCCTTGGAGGGGGTGCAGATGAGGATTTCTGAAGGGAAACTTGTATATTTTTTTTGCTGCTCCAGAGTTTACAGAATGGGTAGTGTGTAATATTCTTAAATATTGAAGTATGTAGAGTTTTGTGATGGATTCAGGTGGGATAGGAGTTCAAAAGCCTATGGCTATTCCTTGCTGGCTTATGGGAATAGTAGTCTTGATCTCATTCATTGCTGTACCCTACGTATTGTGATAAATACTCTCTCATTATCTCTGACACTTTAAAGGAGGGGTTTCCTTTCTCATGTGACCATGGCTGTAGATTATGGCTCCTGGATATTAATGCTTTGTTTGAAGAAGCTTCTCAGATTCTTCAGGAAGTCTAGGTTTCCCTGCGACACATCTCATTGTGTCACATTGCAGACTTTTTCTGAGCGTCACGTACAGTGCAGTCTTTTTATCTCTTTCTACTTGTTTTTCATATTCCTTCTTGACTGTTACATTCTTGGGTAAAAAGAGTGGGATGATTGAGAAGAGGGTTTTGTAGACAATTTTTTTTCATGGGGATTTTCTTTGTTTTGGTTTGCCAAAGTATTAAACACCTTTGCCTTCTGTAATTGTTAACACGTTCCATATGTGTATATAACTACTCTTCATAGTTGGAGAGGGGAGCTTGAGATGCTCTTCCCTTCATCTTTTACTTACTTGCGTTTCTCTGTAGCATATCTTCAGTTGAGTGATTTTGCTTATTGCTGATTACTGCTTTAAAGCAGAAATCCATCCTTAACAGTAAGCAACTGGGTACTAGATTTAAAGATCTAAGTATTTTGAGAAACAGGAGTCACTTTTGGGAAGCCTCATGGAAAACATGGATGATAATTGATTTGAACTTCACATCTTCAGTTTTTAAGTATGACTTGGGTGTTTTGTGAGACTGACTTCTTCATGTATCAGTTTGTTTGCTTCCTGCTTTCATAGTGCTCTTTTTCATTTGATGATGGTCTGAGGTCCTCGAGGAGATTGTCAGAGGACAGTTACAGCACTGAGAATGCAGATATTTCCTAAGAATGCTTAATCAAAGCTTTTGACAAGATTTTGTAGAATTTTGAAGTAATTTCATTTTGTGAAAGTGATGTTTCAGGTATTTCATTCTGATGCTTTTGTGTGTTTTTGTTTTTATTTTCTGAAGACACACTTCTGGAATGTTTAACCCATTGGCTTAGAAGCAGTTACTGCCTGTCATTGACTTTATGCAAGAAGTCATAACATAGGTATTTGAAATGCTTTTATAAACTCTTTGCTTTGTGCCTAAGGAAGAGGTGGTGCATCTTACTTTTGTTTGTAAAACCAAGAAACAATGGTTAGGTGGCAGTTATTATGTAAGTTGAAACATTTTGATTAGGATATGCTTTTGGAAACTACCATAACTTCATTTGGTAGTGATAAAAATGAATAATTATGCTTTTTATTTGAGGAAAATGGCCTTTATTACTTGAAAGGCCTAAAAAGTTGATTTTAGCTATATGCTCTACTTTTGTTTACTGATAAATGACAGTTCTTGTCTTTAGAAAAAGATGGTTTCAAGAGGTTTATGTTTAGGGCAGATCTCTTCTCTTACAACAGTGTATCAGAGAATAATAGATACTATTGCATCTACCTGGTTTAGGGCGAGCGATTTTTTTTCTTTAGCCTCTTTTCTTGACACAAGTTCATATTATAAACTGCAATGAGTGTGCCTAGCAGACAAGGAAATTCAGTAGTGAATGAGTTTGAGAATTAAACACAAAACTCTGAAAAATAAACACCTTAATGCAGAGTTAGGGTGGAGAGGGACATAAAGTGCAGGGCCTGCCTTGCTATCTGAGTGTGAGTGGTGGCATCTGTCTCTGTGTAGTTGGGATTTATTTGCTAACCACGTGGCTGGAAAGTTAAATATGGCTTGAACTGTATCTATGCACACACAGACACAAATGCACATGTGATATCAAAAGAATAATGGAAACTAGAAGGGTTTTTTTGTTTTTGTAGTATCCTATTTCCTGATTTTTTGAAATGTGAAATCAATTACTTCCATATCATGAAATACTTGTATTTAAATGTGTAACAGTGTAGCGATGCCCCAAGGTACAGTTTGGAGCATAATGGAAATGAAACATTAAAAGGAGTTTTATATGGGGAAGTGATAGAAGATTGTGATGCTGTTGTGCAGTCTTTTTTTTTTTTTTTTTTTTTTTTTTTTTGTGGAAAACTTTGAAAAAAAATGGAGGGGAGGGGACTAGAACATCGTTTGTGGGGACACAGGTTGAGAAGCTGCTGTAGAAGAGGTTGGGGGAAATGGACAATGGTCACTGTATTCAGTTGTATTTATATCCAGATTGTAAATGGCAATATTAGAAAAACAACTACTTCTTTTGGAAAATGAAAACAAAACTTGCTTATACAGACATTGTATCTTGAGAATTCAGAATGTACTTTTGTCTCATCTGCTTTGTTAGTGCCTGTAAGCAGAAATAAGTTGTAACTTACATTATTATTATAATTGATATTACTAATATTAACAACAACAACAAACGTGGTCGTTTAGAAAGCTTAATGGATTGTTCTTTACATCCTCTTTGAATGAATCTGTGTTACATTCCCTTGGTCTTCAATCTCTGCTGTGTTACTAAAAAATCTGCAGGTTGAAAGCATGACTAGTTGGCAGTGGAATGTGTCCTCAGCGAAATAATCTCTTCTCCCTAAGAAAAAAGCTGCTAGAATCTTATCTCAGTATAGGAACTCACGTGGTACATAATGCATGGAAAAGATTAACAATGTGCTCATTTTTCACTTTTAAAATTCTGGCTTTAGCAGTACCTTGAGATGGTGGTGGGGAAAACCTTTGTATAAAGGGAAATAAATGTTCTAAATGGGACATTATTGTGCTTCACGATACTTCTGCAGAAGGCTCATGAGTTGTCTTTTGCAACGATCAAACAAGTGGATTGAAACTTTAAGTTGATTATAAAAATACAGTGTCTGTTTTGTGAGGCGTCACCATTATGGAGTATTAGCAGAAGAGGAAACAATTTAAACCAAATCTGCACAAAAGTGTGCGTGGAACATGGCTCAGAATATATACTTATTTTTATTTTTTTGCAAAAAGTACAGAACTTTGCAACCCAGTTGGAAATGCAGCATACCCACCCCAGGAAAGCTTGTTAAAGCTAAAAGGGGCAGGTAAGAGCCAAGTACCTACCCCTGCTGAGAGTTAAAGATTCTGTGCTGGAGGTACAGACCAAAGCATGCCAGCTATCGAGGGAAGTGTGAAAGGAAGCTGGCATGACTGAACATCAGGCAAAGATAGTTACTAGAAAGCTGAAGTAGTATCCAAATGAGGAAAATTATAAACTCTGACAAGTGGAATATAAAAAGCATGACATAAAAAAATGGAAGAATGCTTTCAAATCAGCATTCGTTAAGAGAGAAAAAGGCAAGAAAGCAAGTTACTAGAGCCAGGGAGTGTTCATCCAGTAACTGTAGGAAGTGAGAGATGAAGTAATTTTACTACGTGGTCTGTAATGGCTCTGTTAGGTGGACACCTTCAGGTCGTTGGATGCAAATGCAGTGTGAAACCAGTATTACAAAGGACGTTCATGGATGATGTTATCTGTGTGAGAAGAAACCACATTAATCTACAGAATTCATGGACATGTGCTGTCTGTTACAATAGACTATGGAAAGGTCAGCAGGAGTAATAAAAAGTTGTGCTTCAGACCATTTGGAACTCATTGAAGGAGTTAGCAAAAGCACGTGTGGAAGTGCCAATTTGCTATGGTAGGTAGGATTTCCAGAAGTCACTTGGTAGGCTTCTGCATGGTAGGTCCTTTTATGGATAATTAGTTAATAATTCAGTATATATAATTAAAGATAAGAAATGAAGTAGTCAGAATGCTTTTCAGAGGTGAGTAGTAGCTGTTACAAGAATGTTTACAGCTTAAGAATTTTACAATTATAGTTGTATAATTGCAGTTAAACTCCGAGTGTATTCAGAGATAGAAGGTGGAGTGAGGAATGTGGAAATTGTAACTTCTTGCAGGAAGGAACACTGGTTTGGAAGAACAATAGATTGTTCTGTGGGAACAGCAGTACAGGCTCAGAAAAATTAATTCTTTAAATTGTTAGGATAACAACAGAGAATAAAACACAATTGGTCATTGTCGAGGTCCGTGGTGCATTTCATTTGACTTCAGTATTGGTGTAGGCTTGGGAGTATCCTGGGGAAGAACAGTGCTTACTTCTCCATGTATCTAGGTGACATAGGTATGTAGGTTATCTGACTTTTTAATTCCTTTTTTATATTCTTCTTTTTTCCTTTCTTTTTGCAAAGGTCTTCGGAACGATAGAGTAGTTACAGTAAATATTTAGATTCTTTGCTGTTCAAAGAAGCATTGTGATGTGTGTCCTGTGATCAGATGTAGTACTGGAAAGGCTGTGCTTGGCATGAAATCTATCACTGTGCTCAACACCTAAAGATTTGCCTATTTCAAAGTCTCTGGAGAGTGAAGACAGGAGCAATGATTATTAAACTAGAGTAAACTTGGCAAAGTCAACTGGAGACTTGAATATCCTTGATTCTCCATGAGTGGAGAGCCCCATGATTGCTGAGATATTTATGCAAGAGGCAAGAGTTGGAGGAGGTTGGAGACCACTGGGGAGCTAAAATTTTGAATTTGAAGTTGTTCAGAGAAGTAGTGGAGTAGCCTAAGCAGAGTATCCTGAAGTTTGGTGTGCTGCAGTAGAGCACAGGCTCCAGTGGCTAATGAAAACACTTGAGGATGTGAATTTACAACAGTTTGAACAAATTGCCATGGCAGTTGTAGAGTAACTACCTGGCTGACAGCTGCAGTCCCTTTCTTCACCTTGTATTGGTGGTGGAGCTGTTTTTCTCTCACAGAATGTTTAGGGAGCTGTACCAAAGACTGATCTTTATTAAAATACAAACAATTCAAATGATTTAACTTTATTAAAAGGATGTTTCTGGGACAAACAGATGCCAGCATGAGAGAGGAGTGCATGAAGGGGTGGAAAGAAGAGAGAAAAGATGATCTTTGACTTCTGTGACAATAAGCTATTCTCTTCAAGAGATGCTGCTGTTCCATGAGCATACACTTTTACAGGCTTGGGCTGCAGGAGCCTGTTCTCAGTTATTTTTCAAGATGTCCCTAGGTTTTAGAAAAGAGGTTTTATTAATTCTCCTCACAATGGCTTTAAATTTGATTACTTAAGAATTCAACTGAAGTATTTTCAGTAATAGATAGTCCTTAATTTCTTTTTCAGGATAACCTTTTAACTTTTTTTCTTTTTTCAGTTTATAGCTTATAGTGTCCTGGTTTTAAATTCTACTGTTATGAAAATTTTGAAAACCAATGTAACATTAGAAGGACTGATATTTTAATAATAAATTTGTAACAAATAATAAAAGAAGTCTGAACCTTATAACTGTTAGCCAGCACTCAGATTTGTGTTTTTCTTTACAGGATCTCGAGTTTCATGGAGTAATGAGATTCTACTTTCAAGACAAAGCAGCTGGAAATTTTGCAACAAAATGTATCCGTGTCTCCAGTACTGCCACAACTCAAGATGTCATAGAAACTCTTGCAGAGAAGTTTCGACCAGACATGCGAATGTTGTCATCCCCAAAATACTCACTTTATGAAGTGCATGTTAGTGGAGGTTTGTATTTCTCCATTAAGTCCTTACTGCATCCACACCACCATCATATCTACTCCCAGCCAAAGTATCTTTAGGTTTGCCCCCAGTTTCTGAACCATGTGCGACTTGGGTTTTTATTCCTAAATATGTTGCTACTAATTGTGCTTTGGGCAGTGGCTTTCAAAACTTAAACTGCAGCCCTGGTATGCATAATTATGTAAGATTTGATAGTGATCTATTAAATGCTGTGACTGACATCTTGTTAGTTTGTTGACATTTGTGTGAGAGTTGCAATTTTTAGGATTAGTAGGTAAAGACTAAATTTATAATGGGGGATTAGGGCTGCTAAATTAGAGCAGTTAAGAGTACATCTTCCATTCTTTGAAATTGTGGGCCTTTGATGGTAGCCTTGTAACTTATTCTTTCACTGCTAAATTGGGGGAAGTTCAGGCTAATGTTTGAAGCCTCTGTGTTTCTTAAACAGATCCTCTAATGTTACCTGTGAAGAACTTAGATATCTAAATAGCCTTTGTTACTGCTAAAATTTATGTTTCAGATTGATAGCATATGTGGTGGTGGTGGAGACAGATATAGGAGAAACTACCTTTTGGTTGACCTTTTTATTTTTGTACTTCAGAATTTCAGACGAGTGCTTGAATGACCTTAAAATCTGCATTTGAAAGACTGAAAATAATTTAATTTTTTCTTTCTGCTTTAGATTTCTTTAAAAATCTGTTAGCACTGCACCTGTATTCAAAATGAAATTGTTTTCAGAGCAAGTTCCCGATTTTTAAAAGATAATTGAGGCATGCAAGGTCAATAGAGTGTTTCTTACTAAATAAAAATATCCACAAAGACATCGTTGTTTTCCTGGGCAAATGTGCGGTCTCCTTCTTTTCGAAGGGAAAATCAAATGGCAAGACTTGCTTAAGTTTCTTAACCACTCTGTCAGTTGTTTTTCCATATACTTAAAATAGATGCAATAACACTAAATGAAATTTTGTCTCGGATCTGCATAATGTTGTGGGGTTTTTTGATTTATTGTTTAAATTTTGTAATCTTGTGGTTTTTTTATGCAGTCTTTTTAGAATAGTATTTCTTGGGCTGCAACCAGACTGTGGTCTACTTTAAAATAAATTTAAAATAAGAAAAATGAGTGTTTGGAAGTCCCAGGATGCTGCAAAGTGCTAAACATTTGAACTCTAGATTTAACTTTTCCTCCAGAGTGGTAATGTTGTGTTCCGAGACTTAGTTCTGACAAAGGAGATACACAAGGCTACCTTACGGGGACATTTAGCTTACATAGACAGATGGAATATGCAATTGATTCTACACTCTCAAGCTTTCATTCTGCCCCTATGCTTAATAGGAAAACATTTACTGATGTGTTCTGTTAAGCAAACCTTCTGTTAGAGCTTAACTTATTTCTGAATGTCTTTGCTCTTGAGATACCAAGTAACTATTTCTGCTTTTCATTTTTTTGAAGAAGAAAGAAGATTAGATGTGGATGAGAAGCCTCTTGTTGTACAGTTAAACTGGAACAAAGATGATCGCGAGGGAAGGTTTGTCCTCAAAAATGAAAATGACACACTTCCTCCAAAGGTGAGTCTTTACAGAGCATGCTACTGGTAACAGCAAGTTTGAAATCTGAGGAGTTTGATTATATAGAAAAATACAACTTTTACTTTTTTAATTCCTAGAAACAACTGCTACTCATGACCTTCAATATTTGGAGCAAGTATTTTTCAGTATTTAAAGTGCATCTTTGCAACACAGCATTTTTGGTATCTTTCTACAGCTGGTGATGCTCTGATCCATGTAGCTGTCTAGTACTGGAGCTTGTGATGCCTAGAGAGCTTAAAGCTTGCTTTATTCTATTATGATGAATTGAAAATTTCCTCAAATAGTATATGATGCAAAATATCAGGAGGTAATCCTGCCATTTGCAAATCTTTTAAACGGGAATGCCAGGGGGAGTTAGAGAGCTAAAAATTATTACCTCCTTTGGTAACATTCTGTTTCTTGAGAATGATGAAGCCTCTTTCCTTTTGTGCAGGGTTTTTTGTTTCAATTTGGTTTTGCTTTTTTGGTTGTTGATTATTTTTTTCTCATACAAATGCAAAATGAATGAGCTGCGAACACCAGCTTTGCTTTAATATTAGCAATTTAAAGATTAACTTAGATGAGACTTTGGCTCCTGAAGTCATGTCATGATATATATGTAGTTTGGTTACCTATAGCTATGGGAAACATGCTGTTCAGCATGGGCTGTCTTAAGGCAAGGTTTTGATCATGTGCTGAGCACTAAATTTCCTTTGGTTTTGGAGTTAGAGCTTGTTAATTTTAGAAGTGCTTTAGGTATAGGTACGTGAGCCTGTACTGGGTTTTGACTGTAGGATACATCCATGTTACAGGGCGGAAGGGAAAGTTAATGATGTCTTGCACTACATGTACTAACCCTGCTATTCCTATTAATTGAATTAAGTGATTTGCAATCTTCCTTCTCTGTTCTTCACTTCCTGATAGAAGTGAGAAAATCTGCATCTTTCTTTCATGCTCTGTAATCTTCTCTACAAAAGGCAAATGAGCCTAGGATTGCAGCTATCTTGTGTATGCAAGGAGTAGAAATTGAAGAAGAGAACACTGGAATGACAACTTGGAAAAATACACCATTGGGAGAAAGCCCTCTGTAATATGTTTTTCCTTATGCAGTTTATTCTTATCTGGTGCTCCAACACAGTTGCCTTGAAAGCAGTTGAAGCACAGCATCATTACAGAGTGTTTTTTACTCAGAAGTAAAAATTTGTTTTGCAGCCTTCACTTAATCTTTTGAGGCCAAGTAGATAGCAGGCATTACCCAAGTCTAATTCTGCAGTTTCTTCACTGCGTTGAGTAACATCAGTTGATACCTTCTTTGGAGCATGACATTGTATTTGCCTTCTCTGTGTTTTCCTTGAGAGCATTACTCCCATAGCTGTGTAATGGAATGTTGTTGCCTGGAGAGTTGGTTTTGGGTCAGTGACACTGTCTTAAACAGTTTCATCTGCAAAGTTAAAACCAATGCTAACTTTTCTTTGGATTGAAATTGATGGAAGCTATTTTAAACTAATTTATTTCAGAAAGCTCAGAGTAATGGGCCTGAAAAACAAGAAAAAGAGGGAGTAATTCAGAATTTCAAGCGAACTCTCTCAAAAAAAGAAAAAAAAGAAAAAAAGAGGCGTGAAAAAGAGGCATTGCGACAAACGTCAGATAAAGATGATAGACTTCTTCATGGGGATGATATGTAAGTGGTTTAAAAATACTTTTTAAAACTTAAATGACAGTTGTTTGTAAGTGCATTTGCAAAAGCAAAGCCATGACTTGCCAGCATGTGCTAACTCAGCTTTCCCATGCTTTGCAGTATTGGTAATCATAATAGAGTTAGAGATACGATGTAAAGTTTCTTTAATGCTTTTCCCCCTGCCCCCATGTTTAAGAGGTAGAAGACCTCTTGTTTCCTTTGAAAACTAGCAACTAGCAGTCTGTAAGTTGTTTTTTTATATCAGGTGAGCATTGTATATGAACAGCATTAACCTTAGCAAAAGCGAAATTCATGTAGAAACCGTCTTATAATAACTTAAATGAGCTCCTTTGTCTATGAATATTACTGCTTTTTCATCCTATGTGAAGTAATAAGGATATATGTTTTTTAAGCTCCTAATGACATTCTTTTTATTTAAACTATCTTGGCAGTGAGAATTTTCGCCTTGCAGCCGAGGTTTACAAAGATATGCCTGAGACCAGCTTCACTCGCACAATATCCAATCCTGAGGTGGTTATGAAACGGCGGCGACAGCAAAAACTAGAGAAGAGAATGCAGGAATTTCGTAGTTCTGATGGCAGACCAGACTCAGGTACTTGAAGTTCTTTGGTTAAGTTGTAAACAGTAAACGTTTTACTGGCAGAACATTATTACAGCAACTCCTCTAAATTTGACTTAAGTTTTGCTTTCTCCAAGGCTAGTTATTGGTGTGTAACTGAATGAAGGATTAAAATCCTACCTTTGTAAAGGTAGAATTCCACAGGAGGGTGTTCCATGATGATTATGAGTCAGAGCTTTCAGTAGTGGGCAGACTGATGAGAGAGAGTATGCTCATTGAGCTTGCTAACAGTGCTAAACTGGGAAAGAAGGAAGGATGGACTTAGACCACAGACTGAGGAGGCTGGCTGAAATAACTGACATTCATTGTACTAAGAACAAGCTGAATGACCTGAAAGAGAAAAACCAGTAGCATAAATAAAGGATGTAAAGGACTGATTGTTCTGCATAAAGGATTCTGGTAGATCTTGTGAATAATAGTGATTAAGTATTTCTCATTCATGGAATGGGGATATAACAACACTGATTGTATAAACACCATTAGAAAAGAACAATGAAGCAATGTTAGAGCTGATAGAATCTTAAATGATATCTTCTGTTCATGGAAGAGTAGTGAGGAAAGAGGTGTAGAAAACATTGGCTTGAGGGAAATCTTAAATGGGCTTGTTAAAGAAAGGGGAGATCAGCACAGACTTCTGTCAAGATGGAAAAGGTCTGTTCTTCAACCAGTCATTGCAACTCTTGCATTTTAACTTCACATAATACTAAGCATCGTGAAACACTGGGAAAATGACTTCATTAGATAAATTACAGAAATATCACTGGAGATTTTTACCAATGGCAGAGATAAATCTATTTTGGGGATGTTACGTAATTTTTCTTGTATTAGTAGAGTAATGAAATGATTTCTGAAGGGATTTCGTCTTATATTCTGTTAGAAATATAATAAATGACTTCATGTCTGTCTTTTTATTCTCTGATTGCATTGTTGATTCCCTTTGGTTTCCAAGGTGGAACACTGAGAATTTATGCAGACAGTTTAAAACCAAATATACCCTACAAGACAATCCTGCTGTCCACTACAGATACTGCAGATTTTGCAGTTATTGAAGCACTGGAAAAATATGGCCTGGAAAAAGAAAATCCCAAGGATTATTGTATTGCTCGTGTAAGTTACTAAAGCACAATTTTCTCACATTTCATATTTGGTTGTTTTTTTTTTTCCTTGAAGTAACTTCGAAGCTACATAGAATGACTTGGTTAGTTCGGTGACTAAGTTCCCCCTCCTCCCCCCAAAATCTAGCAGCCTCAGGAATTGTGAAGTGGCATGTCAGGTTTGTTGTTTTTAAAACGTTACTCTTCCAATCGTACCAAATTACTACTTGCTATATAGAAAAACATGAATACTGAAAATGGCATATTTCTTCATTGGGCACTGTGGTTTTATACCACTAAATGTGCTGATGATTCACAGATGTATAAACTAATAGTTCATCCTGTGGATACCTAAATTTGTGCACAAAACTATTTGCAGTGTCTTGAAGATTTAAGCAGTTGACATTTACTTAACTATTAAGATGAATTTTAAGTTACAGGACAAGACAATTATAAGGCTGTATAAGTACCTACAATAAAGATCACTCCTGAAGTTTCAGTTAAAAGATAAACATTTTAAGACATAACATTTTTGACAACTTTTATTGTAAATGGCATTTTCCTATTGGTTGTTTACTTTTGTATATTGCTTTGCAGTGTATCAGGCTGTATGTACCTTTATGCCTGGTTCTAAAGTGCTTTTCTGTGTAAGCCAGTAGACACCAGTTTGTTCCAATGTGTGAGTTTTGTTTGTTCCAGTTTGCTTGGTTTGAGTTTCCCTGAGTAATGTGGGGTTCACTGCACATCTCTGAAGATGTCAAATTAATTAGACAGTCTTCCAAGCTACCTGTGCATATTCACTCAGGGCATTAGACTTCAGGCATGCAGCAAACTAGTTAACTCTTGAAAGCAGAATCTTGATTAGACTTTTGTTTTTAGCATGCACTTATTTTTTTACTTGAGGGTAAGACACAAATGACTTTTTGTAATGTCAGGCAAAAATACGCATTTCATGGTGAGTAGATTTATTGGGTTTTTTTAAGAATTAGTTGTTACAGACATAAGACATTAAGTATTCTAGCAAGATCCATTGGAGTTTTGTGGGGCTTTTTGTGGTGTTGTTGCTGTTTTGTTAGTTGGATTTTTTGTTGTTGTTTTAGTAGGGGCCTGTGTTCTCAACTTGTAAAGAAATTTCTAGATTAATTACAATAAGCAGATGTATTCCAGTATACAGTAGCTATGACAGTTGCTACTTAAAAAAAAATAAAATAAATTACAGAAGAGCTTATTGAAGACCTGTTACAGAATAGGGTTTTCTCATGTGAGACTTGTACTAAGGATGGGTCTGATAACTTGAGCTCTATATCATATTTACCACAAGGGGCTTAATACTCAAATACTTACCTACTTTTTTCCAACAAATATTTTAAAAGTTAAATCTGAAGTTGCTATGGGCTTCATTTAAATTTCTTAGCTGTATTTTCTGCATGTTTCAGTTAATAAATATAGAATGGAATGACTCTATGATAATTTTTATATGCTTATGAATGCACTCATGATGAAGCAGAGTGTATTTTTCCTGATTCTCAGTTTTGTGTTTGTTTCCATTTATAGACTGCTTCCAAAACTTGTGAAATTAGCCTGGTTTGACCCATCTCTATTTCCTGTGCTGTTGCAGAAATCAGGGAAATATCTGTGCTTGATCTCAGCAGTCTGCATAGATGAAAATTCACAAAAGCAAATTTAAGTGCATCTGTTTTGAAAAACTCAAGCAAATCTCTACCTATAAGCCAAAACCCAATCATTATACAGACTTATTCCCATACTTTTCTGTTATTC
This sequence comes from Sialia sialis, assembly GCA_009812075.1. NCBI lineage: Eukaryota > Metazoa > Chordata > Aves > Passeriformes > Turdidae > Sialia > Sialia sialis. The sequence goes on from VRYO01002297.1 coordinate 27,984,905, forward strand.
TAAAATGTAGGAATTTCAGTTTTGTATGGGGCATTGAGGCAGCGTTCAGCGTTCACTGAGGTTTGCCTAAACCAGAGGTGTTTTCTAAAATGGCATCATAATGATTAGGAGCCCCCTGGGCTGCAGGAGCTCAGAGAGGTGGTGTTCACTGTATCTTCCTAGAGGTTAGGTCACAGAATTTTTTAAAGTGAGGAATGTCTGAGTTATCAGCTCACACTTCCTGAGAGAGGAGAATGGCAACTGACTGGGAGGATGAGGGGAGCAGTGCGTTTTGTGACCCCTTTAATCTAGCTTGTCTAGTTCACCATCGCTGCCCTTAAATCCAACGCTGAACACGGATGCTTATCTAAGTGCCATGGTAGAAGTAGTATCAGGTTCAAGTAGCACCTGTGCATTTGTAGCACATCTGTTCCCCTGGCTTCACTGCATTGCGTTTTTCTTTAGTGTCCTCCCCAGTCCTGTCTTGGACAGGTCCTGCTATTGCATGTATTTTGTGGTTTGTAACTAGCTACCTGCTGTCTCAAGGGCTTTGGAATTTTAAGATTATTGCTTGTTGAACATGGCTTGAAACACAGTGTTGCCTTAATTATCCCATGTGTGGAATTGATTTTAAAATCTGAGATGTGAAATAGAGTAGTTTGGCAAGATAAGATTTGATTGTAGATGTATTTGTTTCCCTCTGGTTGATACATTTTAATGTTTTCCTTCTTTTATAATATCTTGTCTATTTGAAAATCTAATTAAAGATAATTTAATTAGTCCTATGTTTAGCCAAATTTTGCATAGAAGATGGTTTAGGGATTACATACTTTTGATCTTATATGTAGTTGTTTCCTGCTTGGAAGGAGATGAAAGAATGTTTGAGGTGGATCTGTGAGAACTTGGTTAACACAGAAATGGGTGTGGAAAGGAGGGAACAAATGAGAGTGGAAAGTCTCTAGAGGGCTGCAGTGTAGTAGGGTGCTGTAGCCAATGGCTGCATCACTTCAGAAGGTCTTACCTTGGTCATGATTCAGTTCAGAGATGGGAATAATTTGAAGTAGTTTGTTTAAAATAGAACTGTCTATGAATTTAAATAACACTGTTAGGATTACAAATGTGGGAGTACAATATATTTTATTTTATTTTTTGATTCAGCTTTGAAAGATCTGTCTTTAGTAATTGTAATACTGCCTGTCATTGTTACATGTTCTTGATCGCTGTGGGGAGCAGTAATGCTTGAAATTACAGGCTGTGTCTCCTCTAAGATCAGATTTCATGAATCAAGGTCTCTGCCTTGTAAGGATATAGCTGTAACAGGTAGGAACAGTCTGTTCTTTTGTTCCAGAAGTATACTTGGTTTTGTTTCTTCCTTAGCGCTAGGCAGCATGAAGCACTTGTGTGAAATACTCCAGTTGTGCCCTTAGACCCTTGTGTAGACCAGGTAAATTTTGGCTAAGACAAGGATGCAGCAGGTGTGACAGTCTTTGCCAGCTTGTTGTGCCTTTTCTGAAGATAATACATTACATTATTTATTACATTAGCAGAATAGCATTAACAAAATGAAAGGCTGATGCCAGTGTCTGAAATAATAATGGAAAGTTCAGTTTTGTTTTTTACCTCTCATCTCCACGTGGTTTGTGGTTTGTTTTTTGTTGTTGTTTTTGGTTTTTTTTGTTGTTGTTTTGTCTAGTTGATGAGAAATTGGAATTTTTTATTATTTTTTTTTTTTACTGAAAGAAGGTCTTGCCTATTTTAAGTGTAACTTGCTTTTCATTGCTTTTTAGACTTATTTGGTGTTCTGGGAAGTGTGATTTAACTGTAGTAAGAGGTGAGAGAGGAGTGTTAGAAAATCTTGGAAAACAAAATACATTCCAAGTTACTGAATTCTTTGGCCTCGTTATAAACAACACAAAAAAAAGTTATCAGTGAATATACCCCTGAGCATTCTTCTGATTGTCCACTAACAGCTCTGAAAACTGGTAATTCTTTTTTAGGTCATGCTGCCTCCTGGTGCTCAGCACTCTGATGATAAAGGTGCTAAAGAAACTATTCTTGATGATGAAGAGTGTCCACTGCAGATATTCAGGGAGTGGCCTAGTGATAAAGGTATGCCTTAAAGCCTTCAAGATATTTTTTTGTCTTGAGTAGCAAGTCATGTTATGGAGCCCCTGTAAAGGAAGAAAATCTAACATGCATTTTAGTGTGTTTTGGTTTTGGGCACTTAAAATACTAGGGAGTATTAGAGTTTTTTACTGTTTCATTATACTAATGAAACTACTGTTTGTAGTATTGCATCATTAGGTAGTAGAAAGGTTTAGAAAGTAGAAAGGTTTTGCATTTCATCCTACAGTTTCTAAATTATTCACTATGCTGAAGTATGCTTTTAATCTTGCGTAGTTATTTTTAAGTTAAAACTATTTTAAAGAAGTGACAGGAACTTAGTAAACTGAAAGTAATCTGATGGGACACTTGCAGATTAGTAGATGTTGGTTATGTGCTTATTCACTGGTAGTGTGACCCAAAGGATGTCTAATACTGTGTTTTAGGAATACTGGTCTTTCAGTTGAAAAGGCGGCCTCCTGATTATGTCCCAAAGAAAACCAGGAAGATAACTGATGGAAAGCCATTAAAGGGGAAGGAAAGAGTTGACGGGTCTGGCTATGGCTCTTGCCTTCCTGCTGAGAAGCTACCATACTTGGTAGAATTAAGCCCAGGTAAGAGTTCTGGTTATCTCATAAGCTAAATTACATTATAATATAGTCATTTGGATTTTTCAAAAATAATACATTCTTTGTAAGCATGAGGAACTCTGTGTGGCAGGAAGTCTGTGCCACGCATGAGTTGTTCTTCTGATGTCAGATTCCAAATTGGAGGTAACAGATCTAAAGGTAGAGATGCATATTGCTGTAATATCAAAATCTTAGCAGCAAATGTTTGGAGTGAAAAAAGGAGGAGAAATTATTTACTAAGCTTAAATCTGATTTGCTTTACATTCACAAGTACACTGTAGCATATCTGATATTTGACAGTGCCATACATGGAAAATCATGTTTTTTAATAGGGCAAGAACATGAATTTTTAAATTGAACTTAGATGTTAAACTTTTTTCAGCCTATATGGAACTTTCAAATCATTAGCAAGGCTGAACTTTATTTTGGCATAATTAGAACTCACTGGTCTTCATGGTAATGTGCAAGCAATTTTATGATCTAGGAACAGCCAGGGAGAATTGATTGTGTATTGCACAACTACTGATAAAACATACACAAATTATGCTCATAATTTCTGTCACCCTCATGTTTATAGATTTGGATATGGACTTTCATTTTTGGTAATTGAGTTATATACAGCTCTTTTTCCTATTAAGTGCAACTTGAGTACATCCAGGTATTCAAGTAAATGTTACAGTCTGGTTGTGTTCCTTTTGGGAAGCAAGGTTGGAAATTGGTGCTGAAATCTTTGCTGGATCAGAACTGAAAAAAAAAAAGGTTTAATTTATAGCATGGGGGATTTTTTTGTTTTTTGGGGTTTTTTTGTTTTAAATCCAGATGAAACTATCAGTACATAAAATGTATGAAATGTATTGTCATGTTCTACAGGTTGAGCTTTGGTTTGCATATTACTATTTTGGGTTCTTTTAATAGTATTTTTGATTTCTTTTCTTACTCTCTTACTCTTCATGGGATTTTGTGCTTTATCGTTAAAATGTTGGGCAGTGGCATGAGATGCCTGTTAATGAAGAGAGCAGACCCAGTCTGAGGTGCTGCAGGTGTCAGTGCTGTATGCTGAGCTTCTCACATAGCCTGTGGGACTGACCTGTTTGTGTTTTTCCTCTAACAGCTTGTTTTCACTTCTCTAAACAATAAGGATTGTTTCATTCAGTAGCTTTGTAGTACTTTATAGTACTTTGTAGTACTTTATATTCTACACAGTTTCTAAAATTGAAAAAGTTTAATGAACTTCATCCTTAGAAATTGGAATAGGTGTTGTCTGGCTACGGTTTCACCCTTTCCTGTCTTTTCTTTTCTTGCCCTCCTCCGCATGTTCTGCATGGTATCTGTCCTGCTGGTGCTGCCTTCACCTGGGTCCTCTGCATGTGTTTCTAACCCCAGGGAGAAGGAATCACTTTGCCTACTACAACTATCACGCTTACGAAGGTAACGCTGCATTTGATACTGTTCTCTCATTAGTCACTAAAATCTTCTCTGACTGTAAATCTTGTTTTTCTTTGGCAAATGAAGGGCTATCTTATTTATCTTCAGAGTTTTTTTCCAAGGGACTGCTGCTGTGAAGTAGTTATCTATTTTGTCAGCTGCATTTAATGATTTGATCTGTGAACAAACATCAAATAGATCGTAAATGTGCTGTTATCCAAAGAGTTCAGCCTTCCAGCTATGGTTAACAGCTAAATTTCAGAAGGTGGTTTACAAGCAATGTTGTAGTAGAACTAAAAGTTCTTTGATCTATCTACTAGCAGAATTCTTATTTAAAACAGTTATTGAGTAAATGGCATGGAATTCAACTGTCCTTTTCAGTATTTGACTGTGTTGATGCAGTGGATGAAATCTGTGATGATTGTTATGTGGAATAGGTTTGGACCCCTGGGAAAATGACCTCACTTTCTACTCCGTGGTGTTCCATAGCATTCTTTGGTATTTCTGCTGCCTGGTTTGTCTAACATTAATGGTGTATGTTAAAGATACAGGACTTTAGACAATAGACATTTGCTCAGGTTTTTTTGGTAGTGTTTGAAATTGATAGCCTAACGTACAAATCGTTAATAGATTTTCCGTTCTCCTTAGAGTTTAATGTGCCGATGCGTTCTGATTTGACCAAATAGATAAGAATACAAAACTATTTTCTTTTCATTGTGAAATGTCTACCAAAATATATATATATTTTAAATTTTTTTCCTGTTTCCTCACTTTATTTTCTGTATTGCTATAGAAGAACTACATGTGGTAGTCAGTGTTGCTCACCCTTTCCTTTATGGTTGTGAAGAGCAATACTGGCATTCAAAGAACTGTATTTGAACCTGTGTCCTGGGCTCAATTATGTGAATTTAATTGAGACTTCCATTTTGTTAACATCGTTATTCCAGAGAACAGAAAGGTTTCATAGAGTGTGCTGAGCTATAAAATTGTGGATGGGATCTGCAGGAACACTTGACCATTAGCTAGGAAGAATTGAAATTTGGTTGCATGCCACTGGAAAAAAAAAAAAAAAAAAGGAAGAGATTTTAAAATCTTTGTCTCAGTGTGTAAAAAGAGGTGTTTGTACTCTAAAGTCAGAGTGTGTCTTTGAAATAAAAACTATAGGATACTTGGATGTATTATAGAAATAACTGCAGTGGAAATGTCCTTCTGTCGAAACAGAGACTGTTTATATTTTTGCAGAGGAGCCTAGTAGATTAACTTTCATGCCCTGTGCAATTGCACAAATTCAGTAAGTTTGCTAGTAAGGTACATGCAGTTTTTCCACTTCTCCACAGCTGCTGATGTTGCTGTTTGTACAACTGAAGATTAGATTGTGTATGGTAGAGGATGCACTTCAGTAGCTTGTGGCCGTATGTGTGGCAGTCAGCAATTGTCTCTGTATGCAAGTCATGTGAATGAACCAGTAAATTGAGATGAATCTGATAGAAACAGACTGAATAGACCGAAGTGACATTCAGCAGTATTTTGAATAGCTGATTCTGTCTGTATTATCTGTGAATATGGCTTTTGATGAGTTCAGGGATGGTAATAACTACAATCGAACAGTCATTATATTTAAAGGCTGATAAAAGTGACAAACTCCCATTATTTCAGATGTGAGCATCAGATATTACAGAACTGAAATTAAAATTACAAAGCATAAATAAAAAGGCAAATGTGGAGGACATGGAGATAGAACAACTTGGAAAGAAGAACTGGAAAAGACCACAGAAGTGGGAAGCCTTGGCCAGGGTGTTTTCCTGGCCAACTTTCTTTCTGAGAACAGAGCTGCGGTATGGCATGTGTAACACTTTTGCACATGAGTTTGAAGGAGCTTTGTTGTCTGTTACAATAAAGAAAAATTTACTATTGGCTCCTTCTGCTGGAAGTGCACATCTTGTCTAAAATTTAATGGTAGAATTATCTCCTGAATTTGACATGGTATTTCAGATCTGCCCAACCATGACCTAAGCTTATTAGTGTTTAAACCTTTAGTAGTTAGGAACTTGCACAGGAAACATGCTTTTCAAGTGTAGACTTAACTAATTTTAACTCAATAGGTAAAGTCCAGTGTGTGACCTTTTTTGTTCAACTTGGGGCTTATTTGTTTTCAATGAACTGATCTTCATCATTTGGTTTGGTCTGGTGCTAAGTCAGTACTATTCCCCAGCATTATTTCAAATGTTGGACCAGTGAAATCAATTGAAGTGATAATTTTCAAAGTTATGTAGGATTCACCTTTTAGTAGTGAAGTAACACATTTAAAATATATATCCATGAAGGGTGGCTTGTGTTGTTTTTTTTCTGTTGTTTAAAATATACATGTTTATGCTACAAAACACTGATTCAATGTTCTTACAGTGACTAGTCACTTCTGTTCAGTACAGGTTTAACAGTATAACATTACTATTTGAAGGGTGAATGGTAACTCTCAAGTGTGTAAACCAAGTAATGAAACGTTTGTTTTGCATGCTTTGCTCAGATCAGCCTTCATGGACTCTCATGGCCTGGGGAGTAGAGCCTTTGCCATAAGTATAGCAGAATATTTATCTTGTGAGTTATAAGGAATACATTCCAAATACCATTTAGATGGGATTCCAGCTGTTGAAAACCAGGAAATGCGCTTTTCACTGTAGTATAACACAGCCGTCCTTCCCTTCTGCATCCGTTCCCTAGAACAAAAAGGCTTTTCATCATTCTTAGGATTTGAAGTAGTTATCTTCAAGATGAAGCTACCTTTTACTGTAGAAATTGGCTTTTATTACTGATGGAGTATAACAAATAACTCAAATAACTTTGAATAACTCCTTAAAATTTTGTCCTTTTTGTGAAAGAAAAAATTGCTTTTGTATCTAATGCTGTGGTTTTGATACGAGGGGTTCCTTACTACAGTGGACGCTGCAGAGAAACAATCCAGAAACACTGTGATATGAATATACATTTCTTGAGTAACTTGCTTGAAAGCACACACAACTGATACCAAGCTAGGATGTGGTTAGGAAGTGGAAATACTTTACTTTTGGATTAATAAATAAATAAATGAAGGAGATACTCTTAAGTTTTGATGTAAGTTGTGAGGAGACACAATAAAAATTAATGGAATTTGATGTAAGTAGACAGATGCATTCAGTAATCTATTACATGTCTGCCTTTAGCGATACTGAAGATGCAGCCATATAATTTCTGATTTAGCATTGTTAAATATTTAAAATTGCACACAATTCAACTTGCTGAAGATGTACTAGCATTATCTTTTCTGGGTTACCATGACGGTAAATGTATGCCACTCTAAACTCAAATTTCATAAAAGAGATTTCATAAAAGGTTTATCCCTCTACCTGAAAGATATTTAGGGGGATGAGTGGTCTTACGATTAGTGCTTCTTTTGTGATGGATGACATGCTAATGTTAAGATAGTCTTTCCTTGTTTGATAACTGCTTATTACTGTAGTAGTAGCACTTAACTTTAGTATTTACAGTGCCAGTCTGTGGACTGTGTTTGGTGTCTCTGTGTCCCAATAACATCCCAACAGCTGCAGGGGAAGCTTATTAATAACTACCATTTTATGGTTAAGTAGTTTGAATTCTGATTTTAATAAACAGATTCTGGGAGTTTACAACTAGATTTACAGAGCTTCTGTTTATACTGACTTTCACTTAAAAATTTGAATATAACTAGTAGCCTACTGCAGACTGTATCAATGTATGTGCTGTGGCTGTAATAATATTCTCTAATGGTTTTTTTGGTGATTACTTGAAATCATTGTACATTTCCACAGCATTGACTTGCAGCCTCTCTTTTTTACAACTTTGCTTTGGAGAAGAGATTAGAGAGAAGTTAAAAATGGCATTATTACTTCAGTTTCCACAAATATTTAAAGTTGTAGGATTTTCTGGGAAGTGGGGAACGTTTAGATGTATGCCAAAAGCCATTTGTGCTAACCTGTGAAGGTGCCAGCTAAATTGTGTACACTTTGTATGTCCAGTGGATCTTGTGAAATTTTGTTCTGTTGGACAGTACGTATTTCTGAGGGGAGTGGGAAGTTGGACTTTATTTTTTACCTCATTTTCTGTGAGATGAAAATATAGGTCAATGGGACTATAAAGATAAGGCCAGAAGTGCTAAAGTTCTGTATATTAACACTAAAGCTGTCATAAACATTTTGTAGGATTAAAAACAGTTTGGTATGTTCGTCACTTGACAGCAGATATTGCTGATAATGTGTACTTAAGTAAGATCAGTAGATACTATTAATGTGGGGATCTGCAGGTATTTTATTTTCTTTATCTTCTAAACCCACACTGGTATACTCATATAAAATCTTAGAGATTTACAAAAGCCATTGTATTGCTTAAATTACTAGGAAGTAGAAAAGCTTCTTCATGGTATGTTTAGAGTAGTAGTTCTTGATTACTTTCTTTGCACTTGTAATAAACAGCTGCTCCAAATAGGCTTTCTCTACTTTCAGGGTTCTTACATTATGAGGAGCAACCAAGTGCCCAACAATCTTGAAAGAATGTCACTCAGGTTTTCTTTGTTTGTGAACATTGCTATTCTGAACTAAGTTGCAGTAAATGTACAAATGCTGTGTGAATATTTGAACTTTATTAACTTACAAATTAATATTTGTGTCTTGCTGTGCAGATGGTTCTGACTCCAGAGATAAGCCAAAGCTGTATCGTCTACAATTAAGTGTCACTGAAGTTGGAACCGAAAAATTTGATGACAATTCCATTCAGGTATGGAAAAAAGCAGACTCATGTTACAGTACTAATTTGATCTCTGGTGTATTATGTCATTGTGGAATCTTAATAAAATATGCTATAAATACCCTTCAAAGCTTGAAGGATAAAATATTGCTGAAATTTGGTATTAATGGTCTTAACCATCTGTTTTAATTTACTTCCACTCTTGATTTAAGAGGAGCTTTTTACTGTTTTAAGTCAAGTTTTTATTATTTAAGGGGTTTATTATTTAAAATGGGGTTTTCTTTTTCATAACTGGATCAAATAGTACATATCAATGTTACTGTACCTGCTTAATGCCTTTCAAGTCCTAGTCTTAATCCCATAGAGATAGGATTTTTTAAGCGTATAAAACAAACATATTTGTATGAAGTTCATGACAGGGAGTCTCTTATGGTACCCTGGGTCCATGTCAGTGAAGTTAGTTGATTTACAGTTATTTACATAGTGAGATTTTGTGTAAAACAGCAAGTGGAAGAAAACAGTATATGACTAAAGCAGTGAAAATTTTTTCATTAAGGGATGTCTGCTGCACATGTTAGTTAAATGTGTGTTTTGTTATTCTTGTTGCATTGAAAAATGAAGTGAAACTCACTCATTTTAGTACCTCTCATTTCTGTAAATTCATAATCAAACAAAGCTAAATAATCTATAAATAGGGGAAGTTACGTCTTGGTCTTTGGGGCTTTTTATTTTTGCTGCAGCATAATTTGATTTATTCTGTGTTAATTAATTTTATTCCCAGTTATTTGGTCCAGGAATTCAGCCTCACCACTGTGACCTCACTAATATGGATGGAGTTGTTACTGTAACCCCAAGAAGCATTGATGCTGAAACATATGTGGAAGGTCAGCGTATTTCAGAAACCACCATGCTGCAAAGTGGAATGAAGGTTCAGTTTGGGTCTTCTCACGTATTTAAGTTTGTGGATCCTACTCAGGACCATATTATTTCCAAAAGATCTACTGATGCAAGTCTTATGGTCAAAGGTCCAAGACACAAAACAGGGTGCGTAAAATTTATTTTTTTTCTACTGAGGTTAGAAGGGGAGCCCTTGGGAAAAAATACAGAATGAGAGCATTATAAATGGCCAGGGACCAGTGTGTGAACTCATTTAAAGTTTTAAATATATAATTTTAATACTTGAGCTCCACCTTGTGATTTTATGTAGGATTAGCAAGTATCTTTTTCATTGTGAAGTATTCAAACAAGTTTTCCTCATGCTCATTTGAAAAACACTATAATGCCTTATTTTCCAGTATTTCACAGTTCATCCAAACTCCAGGAAAAGTCAAGAAGTTGCTGAATGTTTTCAGAGTGTTTGGATTTTGTTTTTTCTCAGATAATAACTTTCAAAAATCCACTAAAAGGATTTGGAAATGAAATAGTCATGAAATAAGACTGTTAAGATAAGGAACTATATGTCTCAATAGAACAACCACATTTTGTAGTGTGATTACTTACAACTAGTTTGTGTTGCAAGGACTGACAGTCCAGAAGTTTACTCTGTTGTTTCTCATTCATATTTTTGATAGGTGCATAATAAAAATATTGATAATAGATATTGTGACTTATAGAGGTTTGCATGTTGTGTTCAATGGCTATAGAAATATTCAGAAGAAACAATCTTAAAATCAGTTTGTGTAGCAGGGGAAAAAAAGCTAGCCTCCTATTTTTCATCTTCTCTGAGCCCAAATGAGGTTGCTATTGTTAATATACACATTATTGTATAATGTCATTTAGAAACATAACAAATTGGCTTGGAGATGAATCAGAGAGATACATAGGAAAAGAAGCTTATCTCCTGAGTTAATATGATATATGCTTTAGCCATTTTTATTTTTTCTCCACTGTATTTTCTTATGGAAGAACACTATGCTTTTTGCAGGAAGACATGCAGCAGTGTGGCTGTCATGTAATATTCTTGCTTAAATCTTGAGTTCATTCTGCATTTAGCTTGCAGATCAATAAATAAGTGCTCTTGCAGATTTACAGTCAACTGGAAAGCACTGTATTACTGCAGAGCTTTATCTGGACAATAAAATCTATTGCAAAGGGCTGAAAGCACTGTCATTCTTGAAGAATCAATTTTTTTTTTAAATCTTTAGAATAAGGAAATAGTAATGTGTATTACATGATTTATGAATTATTTATGTGATGGTGTATATTTAATACTAAAGAGCTGAGTAAAAAAAATTATCTAGTCTACTGTAGTGAATGCAATGCCATGAACATGTTTGATATGTATTATGTTTATGTGTATTTCTATTTTCTCACTTGACTGGGAAGAAATTAGCTAAGAATCTGCTTTTCCAAATGAAATTATCTGTATAAATATTTTTAGGCTTTATTAATATGAAGAATTAATACAGTATTAGAAAAAGTTAATATTAACTGGACTCATTGTATAACACTTGAATTTTAATTTACTAATTTTAGTTACTGTGTTCCTTATTTGTTAAATTTTTAACAATATAATTTCTAAAACATACTGGAAATGTTTTCTTGCTTATAGAGCTGTCCAGGAAACCACATTTGATCTGGAGGGAGATATTCACAGTGGAACAGCATTACCAGCAAGCAAGGTATTGTATTATGACTAAGTTAGCAATAAATAAGAGCATGTGTAAGTTAAATCAAAATTACAACATTAGTAGTATTTGGGGAAGTGTGGCCAATTGATCAGTCTCTCCAGCTGTTTTTTCCTTGAGGATTGACTCAGCTATTACGTGCATTATATTTCCCCCCCCCCCCCCCAAACCCCTTTTGTTTAAATTTGTATTGGCATTGGGCATGCATCTCATGTCAAGAATAGTAACATTTTTTTAGAAAGGGAAACTCTGAACCTGAAGTAGTTTCTCCCCAAATTGACTTACAGAAAGCAGGTTACATGCAGGGAGAGATTCTTGTTAGAACTGGTACATTGTTACCTTGTGTGTGTAGCATATGGCTGTTGTCATTTTGATGAGGTAAATAAATGTTTTATAGAAAATGTGAAAGGGTGTTCAATTTTAATTTAACTAGGCTTTTAAAATTTAATGGATGTGACTTTAGACTTCAATAGAGCTCCTGTACACACACTGACTAAACAAACTGTCTGTGCAGTCATAATTATAAACATTTTATGAGGTGATAATCTTTTCTTGCTTTCTTTCTGCGCTTTCTGTTAATAGATTTTGTGTCAGAATTACATTTTCCAAGAGCAAACAAAGTAAATGACACAGTGATTAATGCCTTACTTGCTATGATCACATGCCTCAGATGAAATGAGAGAATGAATTATTTCAGCAGGATGGAGTAATCTTCCCAGAACTGCATTCCCTTTTATGTTTTATTTCTACTATTACAAAACAGAAATGCTTGTAAATATTTAGTGGTAATAATGCAGCAGTGTAGGTATTAATAACTCTGATAGCTTTTTGAATATATTTTGTCTTATTTGTTTTCTTACCACAGTCTTTTGATTCAGTTTCTCCGCTTTCTTTGTAGCGTCGGATAGTGCTTTCTTCTATCTTATATGTATTCTTTACCTATTTCTGATAAGAATTTCAGTGATATTTTAGAAGGAAGAACAGAAACTTTGTAAACTAATAAAATATGTTAAGATTTTTCAGAATAAGAGTTCCTGGCTTTATCATATAGCATACTTCATATCCTATTCATATCACTAGAAAAACGCTTCTAGTGGACCTAGGGATTCATGGGAAAGTTTAGTTTCTTTTTAGTAGTACTGTTTGAGACTTTGTATGATGTCTTGTTAAAGCACTGGTGAAAAAAGCACTAGAAAACCATTCATTTTCTAACATTTGCTTTCTTCTAAGTTTGCTTTTCTGTTTGGGAAAGGGGTAACAGTAAGTTTAATGAAAGTTCTCTTGAGATGTGGTGGTGAAAAGTGATTTAGTTCAAATTCTTGCTTTGAGATGCACTTGTTGGCAGGTTTTCCTACGTTGAAGTAAATTATTTAGTCCTAGAAATTTCTTATGAAATGTTGAAACGCTTTCTATTTTACTGATGTCTTGTTTTCTGTTCTTCATGCTGAAAATGAATTGCTATTTATTTTCTGCTTAAAGTGGCGTATTTGTCCCATTCCTGACAAGGTTTGCTTGAATTAGAAATCATAAATTGAAAGCTTCCTATTAAGGAGCATGAGACCAAAAGAAAACAAATGAAATGGTACATAAAAAACCCACAATTTGAATTGCTCCTTCTTGTCTTGGAAATTTTTCTACTGCCTGCCAGATCTGACTTTTCTAAAGATCAGGATAAGTAATAAATAAAAAAATAAATAGATCCGTAGTGCAAACACTTGGAACTATTGCAGAGGCAGAATGGGGGAGCATGGCCAGTTTTAAATTTGTAAATACATTTAGCTTTGTCTCTTACCTAAAATTTTGATTCTCAACTCATTCTTACTTTGTACAGTAGCTATGCAACTTTTGATTAAAGATGTTTGAAAGCTACATTATAAATTCTAGCAGTGCATTAACAAAGAGCTGCTCCTAGCTGGCCACTGTTTGTTGAATTGGAAGCAGGCTCTTCAGTGCTTCACTGTGGTGAAAACACCTGCTGAGCTGTCACTCTCTGTGCCATACTCCCTTCCTCTGTTTCCCTGTCTCTCTTCAAGCCTCAGACCTCAGCTTCATTTAGTGGTGCTAGCACAAATAGTGGTTCACGCAGTTCCTGCATGCTAAGCACCTGTCCTGTTGTTTTGAATTAGAGCACCAGCAGGCTGGACGGTGACAGGACATCATCGGCATCCAGCACAGCCGAGCGAGGAATGGTGAAACCAATGATAAGAATAGACCAGCAGGATTACCGCAGACAGGACAGCAGGTAGGAACAGTGGAATCCATTGCTGCTCAGAAAATGGATTTTTTTTTTTTTCCGGTAGACCAAGTGCTGCATTAAAGTATGTTAAATAATCTGGTTTTCATTATGGACAATGAGATTTCCTTTGAGATATCTCTCCAAATAAACCCCAGGATTAACAACCAAAGCAAAAAACTTTACAATACTTAAAACCCCCCAAAAAATAATCCTTTGCTTCAGTATTCTGTTATTTGTGGTTCTCTTTTTGTAAAGTCAGGCTGATAGTCATGTCGCATCATTGGTGATTTGTGGTTAGGCATGTCATATGAAATGAAAAGAGCAATTACTTAAAATTTTCATTTGTCAGTGGCAAGATGATTTATACTGGAGAGTGAAATAACTGGGTCATTGGTATGTCCACTGTGCTCCTGTCAGCAAGTGTGGAGTCTCTGCCCTTGAAGTTACTTAAAACCTTACTGGACAGGATAGTGAGCAACTTGCTCTTGTTGACTCTGTTCTTAGCAGGGTAGTTGGATCAGATGATCTCTAGAGTCTTCTAAAACACCTCAGCAAATCAGTGAGAATGTGAATAGAAGTTTTTTTCAAATCTTTCAAAAAATACAAGATTGTATTGCTGTCTACATAAATCAACTTTAGAATTTAGGTTAATAGCTGTGATAAATGGATGATAGGTAAGGTAAGTGTGCTGCAGGGTTTAAACGTGAAGTGATCTGAGTTGTAAAGCTTGCACTATGAAGCTTTTTGTACCTTTAAATTGTTACATTGTTCACTAGACAGAAAATTCAGATATGTGAGTGGCAAGAAAAAAATACAACCCAAAAAGGGCAGAAAATTGTGCTTTCACTTGAACTTGTATGTTCAAGTTTTCTATAGCAGGGGCATTTTTAAAATACTTTCAGTGAAGTTAGACAGCTAGGTTCTACTCTGCACTGTCTTGTTAGAGTGCCTGGTAATCTTCAGATTCTTTTTTGGAATTTTATTAAGGTTGTAAAAATTTAACTCCTTCTTGAATTACTAGTATTTAAATGGCAATTTTTCTCATAAAAGATGACCAAAACTTCTTTCTGAACTTTTTATAGCATGTCAGAAGTTCTTGAGGCTTCTGCTGTTATTATTTTTTGATATGTGCCTCTTTATATGTATGAAGTTTATTAAATTTCTGTGAAGAGGATTATCTTGTGTTGTAGTTCTGTATTTCAAAAACACAGAGCCATCTGTGCGCTGTATCTTGTCTTCATTTTCTCGAGGGGGGGGGTTAACTTCTTAAATTCCTTTTAGAGAATACTCATTGCTAGTTTTTGCAAAGGTTTTTCCACTATGATTCCTGTGTACAGAAAATATTTTAGAGGCATCTAGATCACACTTAAATTTGTGATAAGTACAGTCTCAGAGATCTTCATCATCAGTCCTGACACTGATATTTTGTTTCTGTATATATCTTATCTGTTTGTAGTATGTGTTGTATAATAAGTCTTATTTATCTAAATACAGCACTTCTATCATACGCTCTTTCTCAGATACATTCATTGTGTTCATGAGAATAAGAAATTAACAAAGGATGTTAGGATTTGACAAATTGAGCAATGAGTTGCTTAAATACATGGAATTCTTTCTCTTTGTGGATATATTTTGTGGACCTTTAGTTAGGTTTCCTCTGGGATACTCTGGTCTCTTTTTGTAAATGCTAAGGCACTAATTGTGAACTTCTTGATTACTTTAAAAAATCAAAAATTCTTCACTGGCAAGTTTTATGTTCTTGTTACTGTATAACTTCCAGCCCACACTGTGTTTTCTTGTGGGTTCATCACTGCTCTATAAGGGTGATTAATAAGACAAATAAGACTTTCTTCCAAAAGTCTGTGAATGGGTTGAGGACCAAAGATTACAACTTTGCTGCCATGTTTCTTTCATTTCTAGAAAGAAAAATAGAGATCTGAGAGCATAGCTCCAGTTTACTTACTGGGTATGATTGTTCTGATTGTAATCTGATTCTTGGAAATCAAACATAATGACTATTTAGTTAAGGATTATGGTCATGCATGCTCATTAGATAACTGCCTCAAATTAACATGAGCAAACATATGAAAATGAGAAGATAATTTTTGTCTTGGATGCCTTTCAGGAGTTCTTCAAGATGTGTTTGATTTGAAAAAAGTACAAGGATATATAAGTGGTGTTAACTGAATACAGATGCTTACCTGATTCCTTGCTTTAACATGCCTTAGAAATTCATACATGGCTAGTATGCTGACTAAAGCAATCACACAAGGGTGTTTCATTTTTTAATGCAGTTTATCAGAGCCAATCTAGGAAAATACAGAAATATCAGGAGAATGCATTATTGCTTTTAATGCAATTTTAAAGTGTAATATTACCTGACACTAAACTGAGAAAGGAGGCAACCCCTATCAATATTTTATGGCCCTTCTAAACCCAGCTAGACTTTCAGACTGGTTTAGCTCAAAGAATTTCATCACCACAGAGAGGCTTTATCTATAAGAGCAAATCATAAACACAATATATACTTAAAATGTATCCATTGAAATGTGTTATCATATCAGAAGCACAGAGAATTACTTCCACTTAGTTTTTTTATGTGCAAAGCTCAATTAGAGAGTATTTCTTCTGTGTGTTTTTAGGGAAAGGAGGAAGATGGTACAGGAGTTGGAACTAGATGATCTTCAAGGGCCCCTTTCAACCCACACCATCCTAAGAATCCATGATTTGTTGGGAACTCCTGTTAGGGTAGTTAAATAGTTGATTACTGCATCAATTCCTAAACAACTAATTTACAGATTAAATTAACAATTTTAAAAGAATACTTTCATTTAATTTGTCTCTTTTGGCCAATTTCCAGAAGTCTGTAAACAATCTTGCATTAATATCAGGTCTCATTGTTCATGACGCATTGTCTCTCATTGGCTGGGAATCCAGTTCATCTGTTTGTGCTGAACTATCAATATAATTTTATTCTAAGGAAAACAAACCATCAACTGAAATCTGTCACTGGTTTACTAGGCCGTTTGTTAAAATATTTCTATCTCTTACTAACATTTCTATAATGAAAGATAAAAAATTCTCTGGAGTTGATGCTATAGTTCAGTTTTAAAATGCTGTGTATTAATAATTTTTCTGTGGAAGTAATTCCATCAGTAAAGATGGTGCACTTTTGACAGTGTGGAAGTAGTGACAAATTAGTTGATTTCAAATTTATAGCAATAAAAAGACACAAAATACTGCTATTTACACACCAGCTGTGTGCTTTTCATAAAGACAGCATGCTGTCATGTTTGGAATGTAACTGAAATGGCAGAAATTAGTGTACATACTGCCATGCTGGGCCTGCTATTCCTTAACTTTCAGCTCCCCAGAAATGGGAGTTGCTCAGCACTTCTTATAATGAGGCATTATCTGGGTGGCATAACCTGAGTTCTCTGCTGGTTTAAGGTTTTGCAAGTTTGTAAAAAACAAGCAACCAAACTCCCACCAAAACCCAAAGGTGCCTCAGGTTTTTTGATTCAATATGCTAAAATTTAGTTTTAGATCTTTTGACATCAGCCATCAAAATTATATTGTGTATTTTTACTACAGGAGATAAGAATCTGAAAGCCTTTATTCAGTTATCTCTGCCTTGTGGCATAACTAATAATCTTCAGGAGAACAAAGTTACTATAATTATATTACATTCCTTTCTTTATCAAAGTTGTCGGGCAAAGTAGAAAGCTGCCTGTTGTGTTACATGTGGTTAAAATGGTTATTGCATGCAGAAGATGTTAAGCTTTTACTCATTTCCTAAAAATAGGTGCCCAGCTGCACTCAGGTAATGCCTTTGCTTAAGGCACTAATGATTGGATGGAAATTAGGAAAAGACACTCTTTTCACCCAGAGGGTGTTTGGGCACTGAACAGCTCCCCAGGGAAGTGGTCATGGCACCAGCCTGACAGAGTTCAAGAAGCATTTGGACAACGCTCTCATGCACATGCTGTGACTCTTGGGGCATCATGTGCAGGGCCAGGAGTTGGACTGAATGATTCTGATGGGTCCCTTCCTACTCAGGGGATTCTGTGAAATATATACTTAACCTTTTGCAGGCACCAGGAAAGTAAAATCTCTGTTCAGTTTTCTACTGTCTGATTTCTCTGATGGGTTCTGATAAGAAATAGCTCTGCAGTCAGTTTCAGTGAGGACAGTTTTGGGGATGATTGTTGTTTCTTAAGTGTAGGAACAGCTAGGTGGGGATAGGGACTGGGTTTGACCTCATTTCCCTCTTTACCAGAAAAAAGGATAAATATGTTGACTAAGTCTTCATAAATTTTGAGGGCATGAAAGGCAGCAAAGTACATTTGTTATAACCAAGCTGATGTTTCAGGGAAAGCTTCCTTCAATTTCTTTCATGTGTCCATGAATAATTTGTCATTTGAATCCTTTGAATGGCAGATGGCAAACAGATCCTATCAGTCTGACGTGCAGTGCACAAGAGGGTGTTCATTAATATCACAGACTCCACAGTTCAAGTCTGTATTTTTATCTGTTGTGTTCCTGGCAAATACAGCTTGAATGATTCTGGAGGAAAGGTTAAAAAAAGGTTGTTTTGTGGAAGGTGGTTGTGTCAATATTTAGAATCAGTGTATTTGGAGAAATAATTTTACAATAATTAATATCATTCATGTGGATTATTTGTTTCAATTTTTCTCATCCTTCTTTAGATCTCAGGATACCCATGGACCAGAACTGATACTGCCTGCCAGTATTGAATTCAGGGAAAGCTGTGAGTAAATTGTGAATTTACAATACTAATGCATTCTTCTATCCTATAATATTTCAGTCAGTTTGAAAACTTAAGGGTGATTTAAGTAAACTTTGAAGGAAACTATGACTATACAGATGCTACACAGTCTAGTAGTATAACTTGTTTTGTTGGGAGGGTGAATAGATGCTTTAGATATTGAGGCATGTTCATGCATATCTTAATTCTGATTCCATTTCAACTTCTTACCTTCAGATATTCAGATTAAATGTGAAAAAAATTTCATTCCCATCTCCTCACCAGTACCTTGGATTCATTATCTTCTATATAGTTCTCTATGCTTTGTGTAATAGGTGACATCTTGGTCAAAATCTGTTTTCTATAAAATCTGATTAGGTTTATTTTACACTGTTATTTAGAGTTTAATTTTTTATTGTCTTGGGCCCCAGGTTTTAAGGCCTCAGACCTAGTAGGAAAACAACATACTGGAAATTGTCTATACTTCAAATACTTGTTTGTGAGCAAGCAAAGACTGATTTTTGTTAATATGAAAGCTTTGTTGGAGTAAAATGTGCAAAAGAAATGTTGCATTTTCCTGTTCCCTTGAAGATGCAAATTTTCAGTACGTAGGAAATAGTACAGAAATGTTTCCCAGTCATCAGATTTTCTGGCCTTATATAGAAGTGTTTTGTTAGTGTGTCTAACTAACTGTAGTACATAATAGGCAACTCAGGGTTCAAATTCCTGTAAGTTGCTCCCCATTCCTCTCCTTCTCCCAAAGAATATCCTTTATGCCTTAGGTTATGAAATTGTTTTCTTTCATTTTCTTTCTGTCTTTGGATTTACAACATGCTGTTTCTTTTCCTCTTTGTCTACAGCTGAAGATGCCTTCTTATCTGCCATTATAAATTACACAAATAGCTCAACAGTTCATTTTAAGCTGTCACCAACCTATGTTTTGTATATGACATGTCGGTATGTATTGTCTAGCCAATACAGACCTGACATCACTCCTGCTGAGCGTACTCACAAAGTCATTGCAATAGTCAACAAGATGGTGAACATGATGGAAGGAGTGATACAGGTGAGTTATGCTGCCAAAATAAATCAAGGGAATTACCTACATTTTGTTGATAATCTAGCAAACTTCTTAGCCTTTTTCTTAGTCTGACCCTTAGCAGTAGTTGATTCAACAGTAATACTTGCATTGACTGCCCTTATGGAGGGGTTTACCTGCATTCACTGCTTTTGTGTCAGTGAATAATGTCAGTGGTAAGAAACTCCTGAGCAATGTGGGAAGTTGGGGAGTGGCTGTTGCTCTGAAGATTGTTCTCTGACAAGAGGTGACTCTTCTAGAAGGTAAGATCTTTGCAAACATTTCTGGCTGTGAACCCTTGTAAAACAAGTTGAATGGGCTTATTAAAGAATACTGTATAGGTAGCATTTCTTTGCACTGATTGATACTTGAACATATTAAAAAGGATCATGACTTTTAAATTTTGACCCTGTTACTTTTTCAACTTTTGTAACCATGAAAGTGGTTGGACATCTTGAACATAAAACTGGGACATCTTGAGCCAAGCTGACGCAACTGCTTTGTAAAGAGAAATACAAGTTCTCACATATTCCAACATTTTATATGTTGTCTAACACTCTTGCTACTATATGTGCAAGATTTCTACAGAATTGCAGGGGGAATTCTGTTTTCTGTAGAAATGCAGGATAAGATCCACTGGGTTGTCTGTGATATTAGACAGCACCTAGCATTGTGTAGCTTGCTTTGATAAAACAGACTGGTCATCTTCTCAAAAAGGAGTGCTAGTTCATGTATTCTCAGTAATTAATTAATTAAACTTTTTTGTCTGCAGACAAAAATTTCTCAGAAGAGAAATTGAAATCTGTTTCTATACTTATTAGAACAGGTGTGTTTGTTGCAAGTGGCGCTGCCAGAGTAGTGGCAAGGACCCTGCTACACTAAGTGCTGTACAGCATAACAAATGTGTCAGTCCTGCTTTACAATACAAGTGTTAGACACAGCTTCGTTAAGGGAGAGTAGGAAAGTAAACAGCAGGACTTGCATGAAATTCACAGCAAACCAAAATTGTTCAGCTTCTCTTCAGGTTTAGGAAAGATCTAATGAAGTTTTCAACAGGAGAATGTTAGCTCTAGGCACCTGTGTAATCTTATACAACAGGCTCCCACCTTTCACAAGAAAGATGGGGAGGAAATGCTGGTGTTGAGGACACTTTGCAGTAAGAAAGTAAGATTTGCGTTCTGTGTATATTCCAAAGTTGATCAGAGACTGAACAGCAGTTTGCTTTTGAAGTGAAGAATTAGAATATTGCTTTGAATCTTGATGTCAGTCAATGGATATTTGATAAAATAGAAATGGTATCAAAAATTAATATCCAAGCTCTTTTATTTAAAAAAAATAAAAATCTGTCTGTAGAAAAGAGGAGACTGTGGCGATAGGAGAGAAAATGAAGTGGCAAGAGCCTGCACATAAGCAATTCAGGGGCTAGAATGGAAAGTAAACAGAAGGGTAGGCTTCAAATATAAATTGGAAGTTACAGGTTTGCATCAAAGAAAGTCACTCAGTTTATATTACTGATGTATACTAGTCATAAAGGACTTAAAAAGACTTGAAAACAAACCAAAGCTAGAAAGTAGATTATCCTGTGAAAATGTTCATTTACTGCACTGAGAAGGGCTTCCCAAGTCACGTGCAGCCTTGTGGTTGTATGCAAATGTATTTTCTATAATCCTGCTAATACCCTTACAAAACTGTTAAACCCAACTGTTTGGACTGTCCTTTGTGAAAGGCCATTTTTACAGCCTTGTAACTTCAGCTGCAATCTAATCTCCAACATAAATTTTAAGGAACACCTCAGCAAGGAAGCAGTGTTTGTGGTTTGTGAAAGATCTTGTCTTGTTGCAAGAAATAAACTGAAAGGAGTCAGACATTGCATAAAAATTGGGAGGAGGTTCATTAAAGTGTCATTGTGAAGGAGCTAGAGGAAAGGGGGGGGGAAATACACCTGTGACAAAATATTAAATCTTAAGTGAATTTCAAGGTTAATAGACAGAAAGCAAAGAAAAGAATTGAAGTCTAATGACTAGTAAAATGTCTTTAGCTTGGACCTGTCTTAGTGGAGTAGAAACAGTACAATGTGTACTGTAGCATAAATCTAGGTGTAGCATAAATGGTTATATTTATGGTCACAGTCAAATTACCACATAAGAAATTGTATTACGATAGCTTTTTTGTGTGTCTCAAGTGGAAAGCAGTCCTGCTCTGAAGGGGATCTGGTGGTGTGAGAGACAGTGAAAAATGGAGAGGCAAGGGAGGAGAGGCACCCAAAACAGAAGTAGTGCAAAGGCGCACGAACTCTTGTGCTGTGTTGTGGGAGTAACTTAGTAGTTGAGATCCTGATTTTGCCTGCCTAGATCAGAAAGCTGTCTCTTTGTGAAGTTACTCAAGAAGTACTTGCTAACAAATTTAATCTGTGACTTCATATGTAATATTTGTATCCAAGTATTATAGATGACTTTGTATGAGATAGGTATAAAGAAGGAGAGGTCCATGAGAAGGGTCAGTGCTTTCAATAAAAAAGAAGGATTAGCAATTTAGTTCATATTAAAAAGCCTTTTGTTTTTTTGTATCCCTTTTTTTTCCCCAAATCATTCTGTGGTATTTTTCATCCTTTTTAAATTTTAACATTTGTTTGTAGAAGAAGCATTTCCTTTTGTTCCTTTTTGTGTGCCAACACATCTTCAGTCAGTTAAGAGTGCTTTGATTGGAAAGGGGGAGGAGCTCAAACTAAAATTAAAATAGTAACACCTCAAATACTTGCATCTAAGCTCAGGTGGGGGAGAGTGATCTGAACAGAAAGCCAAAAGTAATTAAGAGCTCAGTTCTAAATAATCAGACTAACATCTAGTTGGTTCTTTTTTTTCTTTTAATTCAATGTAGCTTTATATTTACCAACATTTAAGAAACTTAGTGTGGTATTTCATTTGACTCCTCCATTGTTTCAAACAATCTTTTTGTTCTTTAATTGAAAAATCATGTATTAAATCTATCCTAGGTGTTCTGTGTATTTTGTTTGCTTTTGAATGTTGTTTGGTTGTTGTTTTTTTTCTTTCTTTTTGGATGAGAGTAGTTTCTGTTCCGTCTTTGTGCGTGTTTGTATATTGTCTCTATTGCAGCAGTGTGGGCAAATGGCTCCCAGGATCTGTTGTTTGGATGGCTGGTTACCCCATTGCCTGCAAAAAATTTCTGCAAGATTTCTGTGGCACACTGAGCATGGGTTAACCCATCTGGGATGGCAACTAGTTTAAGGCATTAATTCCTTGAATTAATTGTGACATTTAGGCACTTCAGTTCATAGCTGTTGTGCTACTGGTCTTATTAAAATAATTTTTTAGAAGGAGCTCAGTTGCATCGTAGCTACTGGTTAATGCATCTGTGTATAACTGTGAACATGTGTTGTACCTTCATATTTAGTGTTTGATTTCTAAAGCTTTCATGATTGTTCACAAGTTTCTTTCTTCTATTCTGTTTGATTTCCTTCGTCCGTTTTTCTCCAGGAGGTAGACCAGGTTGATCAGGTAGGATATATTTGCTGGGAACTGATCCTAGCTATGTTGGCTTAGCTCAGTTTCTCATGCTGCTTCCATATCAAAATACAATACTCAAACAACTGGACTTGAACAGTTCATAACACTCATTCAGCAACTGGAACATGCAGTACTAAAATCCTTTTTTGACTTTGCAACTTTTACGGCATTCCATAATTTCTGCTTAACGCACTTCAATGTGGATATGAAATGACCAAAGTTCTTTTTCTTCCCTTTATTTTCTTTTTTTGTTGTTTGTGGTTCCTATTCTTTGGATTTCATCTGAGGTTGCCTGGCCTGGCATTTGTGGTCGGGAGATGGTGAGATAGATCAGTACTTGATACTGAATCACATGGTATCAAAGCCAGTGAGCGCAGTATCAGCGTGGCAGTGGGCGGTAGTGAATATGCGCTTAAAAGTGCACAGATTACCAGATACTGCATCTGCTAAGCTTGTAGCACTGTGTAATTAGATGCTTACACTGTGGCTTTCATTGATATGGCTATTGGCAATTTATTAGCATTTCATGTGTTCAGTGAACATGTTAAAATTGAACTCAGTAGTTACAGAAATTGCAGTATTAATTACGTGCAAACATTTTGCAAATATCTGGTATCTGAGAGATGTTTGGTGAAATGGGAAGAGGTACTGGTCTATCTTTTGGAGCCTTTTTAAGCTGCCATGCTTTGTCAGAAAATTATTTCCCTGTATTATTTCTCCCTTCTTTGCACTTACAGAAACAGAAGAATATTGCTGGGGCCCTTGCCTTTTGGATGGCAAATGCATCTGAACTACTCAATTTCATAAAGCAAGACAGAGATCTTAGTCGAATTACTGTGGATGCACAAGATGTTTTGGCACACTTGGTTCAAATGGCATTCAAGTAAGGCTATCGAACTTCTGTTTCAATTAACATTTTCTCTGTTTTTGCGATTTATAGAACAACTTCACATTTCTGCTGAATTTTAGATATTGCAATAATGTCCTTTGTGTATTGTTAAACATGTGAGAGGAAAACTTAGAAGAATGGCCTAGACTTACTTCTTCAGACAGATGCCCTGTTTTGTGAATATGGATCATTGAGTTGTGCACAAGTTTCATCTGTTAGATGATCTTGTGATAGTTGAGGCTGCCAATGAAAATTGTAGGGAAATTTGTGTTGATCTCTTTCTCTTAATTTAATGTGAAATTGTGAGGAAAGGTTAGTTTTGCTGTTAGTATGTAGATACATAGACTTAAATATTCCTGGGTCTTTAAAGTAATGGATCTCATGCTCTTTAAGGGCTTCTAAATAGAATCCACTTTCATAATTGTCATAATTGTCATAGCAATTTGCACAGTGCATTTTTTGCGCAGATTTTTCTTGAAAAAGAAAGGGCAGGTTTTGGCTTGGAGTAAAAACCAAGCTATACTTGTCAGCTCAGCCAATTACTGATTAAAGGAAAAATTGAATAAAATATCCAAATGGGAAGGGAAACCCTCAGAGGAAAGTTTCCTTGAATAAAGATAACAATATTGGCTGAGCGTAGCATTAATCAAAAGGAAATGCTTGATTTTTATTCACATTCAGATTTTTTTCTCCTCCCCGAGCCACTACTGAGCAAGTATTTCTCAGGAAATTTGCAAATCAGAAACTAATGTTTAGAGAAGTCCCAGTATACCTTGGATGACTTAGACCCAGCCTACTCCCACTTGTAGGATGAAGTATAGTATTTTCATTTTTCTGTAATATGAAAGAATGTATTGCGTGCTCTTTTTATACTGTGACAGGACTGGGAGACATAACCATGGTTAAACAGTTGAGGGGCTGTGTTTCTCTGAAGAGCAGTATGTGTAGTTTGTGAAACCTTTTCATTGCTTTCTGAACATTCAAAAGATTTCAGGGGAGCACCAGAGCCCTTTGTATGGATTCCCACAGATTAGTTTGTTTTTTTTTTTCCTCTGTTGTTAAATTTTTGATAGGTAGGGTATAGCAATTAGCTATTTTGACCAAGTCTTTCTATTTTTATAGCATCTCTAAATCACTACTTGTTAATGATGCTATGCCTTTTAAACCAGCTCATTGTCTTGAGTTGGTATTTTAAAATTATTTCCTGCTACTTTAATTGGCCAAGTAGTCAACAAAGACAGAATATTACTGTCGCTAGGAAGGAATGGTGCTGAATTTCTCTCTACATTATGAGCAGTCTGGATGCAAAATTATTGTTGAATTTTAGTTGTGTGGATTTTCCCTAAGTATAGTGTAACATGGCAGATTCCAAATGTATGTATTAAACTTCTGAAGACCCCTGGAATATATACGTAGAAGGCAAATAAAAAAGCACAACTGAAGCATGAACAGAAAGAAGTCTGCTGTGAAAATGTCACTTGATAGTCACTGGCATACTCCAGGACTGGTTGAAATTGCCATGGATTTATTTTCTAGCAATTGTGGGTATTTCATAAAAAATGTTTCCAGTGAAATGAAGGCGGAGTTTTGAAAAGCCATGTATACATGTGTTTACAATCTGATTCCTTTTTAGTTTCAATTCCTAACAGAAAATGTATAAATGAATTAGCAAAAGCAGAGTTTAAAAGAATGTTTAGTTATTTGAAGAGAAAGGATACTACAACAGATTTTCATTTCAGGGTAGTTAGAGGTAAGAAAAGTAAAAGAATCAAAAAATTTTCTCACACAAAGCCCTTAGGGCCATTTCAGGATTTTTTGTGTTGGGTCACAGCATAATTTTATTTTTTTTATTTTAAGTACTACTGCTAGATTTTAAAACAAGGAAAAATGTATTTCTGTTTGGAAAAAATGGTTTTTGC
Organism: Sialia sialis; assembly: GCA_009812075.1. NCBI lineage: Eukaryota > Metazoa > Chordata > Aves > Passeriformes > Turdidae > Sialia > Sialia sialis. Next base: position 28,010,834 of record VRYO01002297.1, read on the forward strand.
CAATGTATGGAATCCAAGATTGGCCTGACAGCATCTCTTCGTGTAACATGTGACTGTATCTTACCAGTGCATTTAAAAGTCTGTTTAGCTTGTTCCCAGACAACCTGATTCTTTGTCCAATGTTTCTAGGAAATGGGAAAAGCGGTCTCTCAGGCCATTTAAAAAGTATTATTGGGTTTCTTATAATCACATTCATAAGACATAAATTTCAGGAATCTTGTAATTTGATAGAACTCTTTTCTTGAAAACTATTTGTAATGAACACATAAAAGATTTAAAATTTACTTTTCCCCCCATTCCCTTCCAGGTACCTGGTTCATTGTCTGCAGTCAGAGCTTAATAACTACATGCCAGCATTCCTTGATGATCCAGAAGAAAATAATCCTCAGAGGCCTAAAATAGGTTAGACTTACTGATCTTAGTGTCTTCCAAACCATACCATTAATTGTTAAGAACAAAATCTATTTATTACTAGTGGTACTACATTTACAAGTTACCTTAACCCCTGAGAATTTTTGGGATCAATTTTATATGGATGATTCAGCTCTCTGCTGAATTTAGTCCCTTAAATCTGTATCCCCCTTCTGCTGAGGATTCTGAAGCTGGATGCTGTGCTCCAGATGCAGTCTCAGTGCTGAAGGCATAGGAGGGATTGCTTCCCTCTCTCCCTCCTGCTTGCTGCACTGCTGCTGACTAAATAGCTTAGTATGCAACTGGATACCTTTCAAGCAATGACACACTGTTCAATCACATTCAACTTGATGTTTACTAGGATCTCTTCATAATTTTCACCAGGATTGCTTTCTGTTCAGGTGGCACCTGTCCTATGCTATTGCACAAACTTACTCTGTCCCACATGCAGGACTTGGCAATTGCCTTTGACTTGCATGAAGTCCCTGTCAGCCCATTTCTGCAGCCTACTGAGGCCCTATGGAAAATACTGCTGCTCTTTAGTGTATCAGTATTTTTTCCCCCTCTTGTTATCATCTGTGAACTTGCTGAGAATGTGCTCCATCAAATTGCTTGGATCATTAATTAAAGTAATTAATTAATTAAACAGTATCAGTCTCACTTTAAAACATAAGGGAAGCCACTAATCCATGATTGCCAACTGGACATTTTATCTGCAAATTCACCAAGTCCTATGGTCCGACCAATTCTCCCCATGCGTCACCATCAGTTATCCAGTCCTCACCTCAGCAGTTTCACTGTAGAGATGTTATGGGAGAACCTGATCAGGAACCTCCCAGCTACTAAGGTCAGGCTGACTGGCTGTGTAGATTCCTGTCAGGGCTCACTGCCATGAAACTTGAAACATGATGCTTGCTTCACAGCAATGAACCTTTCTGGGCTGTTCCTGTCCACCAGAGCACCCTGTTCAATGTGTGCTATAACCTGGCATCTGTAATCCTGGCTCAGTGACTGTTCTCAGACTTCTACTGCCTCAATAATTGAAGGAAAAGTGATCTGCAGAGCAATTAAATAGAACATTCTGTTGAACTGTGAAGAGTATTTATACAAATTTCTTAAATACTTTCTGGTACTTTAGGTATTAAGCTTTCTGTTCCTGCTTTTTCTCCTGCATTGAGTTTTTAAGGAAGACTGAAGATGCACTGCCTTGTTTGTAGTGTCCTGTACTGTGAGATTACTTCTGGGAACACAAACCCAGAAAATGTAGCATACTGATACTCAAATAAAAGCAGATGCTGTTCTTATTTCAGTTATTTTTGAGCTGCCTTATAGATTTCTTATAACCTACAGATATTTTTTTCAGACACAATCCCGAGTTTCAATTCTAAAAAAATCGAATAGTCTCTTCAAAATAAATTTCTGATTATAAGTACTGCTTTAAAGGAGACCTGGAGATAAATGTGTTGCTTCCACTAGGAAGCATATGATGGTGTTTGCTCTTGATGATGCTAACAGAAGTCTCTGTTGCTTGTTAGGTAGGAGTGCAATGGAGTAATTAGAAAATGGGATTTTGAATAATCTTTTAAAAATCTGATGTGTAAACAGAAGGTACATTCTATAGTTTAAGTGCATCATATAATGCAAATAAGTTCTGCTGAAATTTCTGGGTACAATTTGATACTTAGAAGAAGCTATTGAATAATTGGAACATGCATTTGAAACAGTAGAATATGAAGGTTGCAACTTGTTATAAAAACTAATAGAAAAATCATTTTATTAAAGTGAGGATGTGATTTAAATGGCAGGTATAGCCAGTTATTTACTGTTATTTATGTATGATAAATGTTTTCCCCACAAATTTATTTTTATTTCATGGGCCACGTTCCACCTAGCATTTTAATGTTGTTCTATGTTCAAAATCATGGAGCAGTAAACGTATTTCTGAAAGACTGTGTAACTTAAATACTTGTAGGTTCCACCTAGCATTCACCAGCCTGACTTGAGTGTCTTTGTGTTACTGCCTCTAATCCAGGTGTACCCTGCAGTTTGTGAACACAAGTGACTTCCTGTTTTATCTTTGTAGATGATGTGCTGCATACCTTGACTGGAGCCATGTCCCTGTTGCGACGATGTAGAGTGAATGCTGCTCTGACAATACAGCTCTTCTCCCAGCTGTTTCATTTTATCAACATGTGGCTTTTTAACAGATTAGTTACAGCCCCAGATTCAGGGTTATGTTCACATTACTGGGGGGCTATTGTTCGCCAGCAGCTCGGCCACATTGAAGCCTGGGCAGAAAAACAAGGTTTAGAATTGGCTGCTGATTGCCACCTGAGCAGAATAGTACAGGTGAGTGTATTTGTGATTGACGCTTCTCACACGTTCATATATTCAAATATTGGTTTATGCTGTGTTCCTAGAAAATAGCATGTCGACAAGTATAGCTTGTGTGAATCAATCTTGGAACATTGAGGTTGCATTGAGGTAAAGACAAAATGTTTTCAATATTGTTAATGTTTAGGTTTCAAGTGAAATTAATAGTGAACATGGCTGTTAAATTGCCATTTGTTAAATAATAGAACTGTAACTATATGAACAGAGAGAGGAAGAGTAGCTGAAAATTTGATATGCTTCATCTATGACAGATTTAGTATTAATTCATTTTTTGGTACAAGAAAAGTATTTAGTTTATTTGGGGGGCTATTTATGTTGCTTCTGTTACAAATCTGCTTTCTCTTGCTTTCTTGTTTTCTCTTTTGCTCTTATCTAAAGAACATTTAGACACGAGGCTTAAAGTTTTATTCTGGTTTGAATTTGTTATCTGGGACTTTTTTCTCCCCTCCAGGCAACCACATTGCTTACCATGGACAAATATTCACATGCAGATGTTCCAAATATTAACAGTACTTGCTTTAAGCTAAATTCTCTGCAGCTACAAGCTTTGTTGCAGAATTATCACTGTGCTCCAGATGAACCACTTATCCCAACAGTAAGTCTCTTCTATCACTTGTGCAGTTTTAACATAGCTAAGATAAAAAACCACCCACTGCGAATAGCTATCTTATCTTTGGTGGATGTACTTCACTGACTCAAGCAGGGTATTAACAAAAATCTCTTACACTGAGTTGGAAAGGAAGGTACCATTCCATGTTGCACATATTCAGAGAGGTGTCACTGCATCTTATATATTGGCTACCAAACTTCAAAGTCTTTTGCTGAAGAGCATAACCTATATTGCCTGTGTACACAAGCAATTCCATACTTGCTTTGTTTATTATCATTATATTAAAAACATGCACCACAAGTTTGGAAAACACTGAAGTAAATATAAGAGCTTCTGTGTCATTTGCTAATAAAATTATTTGTGGGATTTCATAAAATATGGCAATGCATTGTACTGACTGTACATAGCAGAGCCAAAGTTCTATATCTGGTAATTTATTTTTCAAATTGATTTTTCTTGAAATCTTAAAACATCTTAATGTAAGGTTTTTTAAAATGTTGAAATGGACCCTTTGTAGTAACAATGTCTTTCTGCCTTCTGTCCAGGAATTGATAGAGAATGTAGTAACTGTTGCAGAAAATACGGCTGATGAACTTGCTCGCAGCGATGGCCGAGAAGTCCAGCTGGAAGAGGATCCTGACTTACAGCTACCTTTTCTTTTACCAGAAGATGGCTATTCCTGTGATGTTGTCAGAAATGTTCCAAGTGGTTTACAAGAATTTTTAGATCCACTTTGTCAAAGAGGTTAATTATTTTGTTGTTTTACAATGATCTGTGTAGCAAACACAGAATGCAAATATATTTAAGTGTAAGCCACATTTTCTTTGTGTATGATTCAATCTTTTCATACTGTTCTTCGAGTGTTTTCTTTTGCAAGCCATTAAAATTATTAAGGCTTTTTAAATCCTTACCCTTTCTGCCTGTCCACTTCTTTCCATTTCAAGGTTCTAAATAAGCAGTGCTGAGTTACTAGTTGTTTTGTCTTTTCTCCAAAACTTTTTTTGATTTTTAAAATTAATATGAATTGAATAGTTAAAATCATTTTTTTTTACTCATCAGCTGCTTCCATGTAACATTTAAAAAAATTCTATGAGCTTAAAATGGTTCTTTCATTGTTGATCATGTAAGAACTTACGGTTTGGGCATTTGTAGTTCAACAGAATTTCAGATAACAAGTAGATGATAGATCTTGTGGTTGCATGAAACTGATTTAAACTTGAGAAAGTAAAGCAGAGCATTTACAGTAAATGAACAAGTTATAATCTTTATTTGGTGCTACTCAAAAGCAGTTAAAAAACTTGTACAGGAATGCCAAGGTATAGAAGAGGCTGTAGTAAGGAGGCTATTGAAAAAGCAGATTTGTTCTGTACTACAGTAACCTTTGCAATTGTTGCTTACAACTTCATTTATGGGAAAGCTATATTCTTGCATTTAAAAGAAAAGTAGGAAACTGACCGTTTTGAAAGTCCAGTGAGTTACAGAGGATGTAGTTTTGAGACAAAACAAGACTAGTAGAATAAATTCTTTAATTAGTAAGTATAATTCAGTTGCCATAGAAATGGCTGTATATTCATTATAAATAAGGCTTTTTAAATGCATATGTTCAAAATTTTACTTTTTGGGTGTCCCCTAAATTATGCTGAGGGACTTTTTGGAGTGAATCAGTCTAAACTGAATTGCTGAAGAGTGGTGTTTATGAGGAGGAGAATATAATGTATTTGGATGGAGTGATTAATAACTTCTGTGTTCTCAATGTCCCTGATTTAGGAGAAAATGTTGGATATTTCTAAACTGCTGTGGCTTCTTTTTCAAAATTCTAGGAATTTTTCAAGTAGTTTGTATTATAAAAGATGATTTGGTGTTTCACATCTCTTCTGAATCTGGTTGGTAAAAGCGATATTTTTCAGGCCAAGAGTTTTCTATGAGTTTGCAGTGTTGTTTTAAATAAGTATGTTTCTCAGAAGCAGCAACTATAGAACTGTATAGAACTATAGGACTATTTTGTAGTGTAAAATTGCAGCAAAGCCCATAATGGCATCTGAGATATAAGATTTGACACGTTAATGACTACAAAAAAGATGAATACTATAATTAATTCCTTGAGAAAATACCATGACTATATAGATGTTACTGTCTTTTCTAGGTTTTTGTAGACTAACACCTCATCCACGGTCACCAGGCACATGGACAATATACTTTGAAGGGGCAGATTATGAAAGTCACCTGTCCCATGAGAATGCTGAGCTGGTAAGTATTCATTCAGTGAATAATTATCGACTGCAATATTGGCAAGGCTTTGAGTTTCATGTGATCAGTTTTGGTCCTTATTAGGAAGAATAGGCTTCATTGTTAAACATGTAGTTCATCAGTGAATTGGTGCATTTAAGGAACTGTTTGGAGATTGTTTTAAAGTCACTGTTTTTCTAGGCTGTAGCATGAATATAATTTTCACATAAGCAAACTTTGTCATATTCCCCCAGTCTGAGAATAAACAGTGAAGAAATTTCTTCTAAACACAGGCAAAAATATATATGGACATGGATCTATAAATAACTTATGAATGGAACTGCAGGCTGCTTTTATTTATAAATTGGCAGTTACCAACCAAATATTCAGTATTAAATTCTATTCTACTGCTTTTTCCTTTAAAAAAAAACCCAATCAAACAAAAAACCCTCAAAAGCTTTAATTTTCCTTTACACTATACTTATAAAAAGGGTCTCACTTCATTGCAAGGTAAGTTGTTTTTTTGTTGTTGTTGTAAGGGTTGGTTTGTTTCTTTGTTTTATGGTGGATTTTTTTCTGCTTGTCTGTTGGAATATCAAAGTTACAGAACAGCTTGGTTTTGGAAAGATGTTGGCTTTATGTGAAATAATTTTCAGAGCAACTAAACAGAAATAGCGTCACATTTTTAATTAGTATTTTCAGCTTAAAAACTTGCATTTCTAATAGTTAATCAGAAAGTATTAATATTTTTTTATTACTCTCTTTGACTTATATTTTTACTTGTCATGGCCCTTGTGGAACTTGCAATTGTGTTTCAGTATGAATACAAGCTAATGTTCTCCAATTGACATGCTTCAGCTAATGAAGACTGTGATGAAAACTTTCTGAGTTGAGGAACTGGCAGTATTAAAAGATTTAAAAGAAAAAATTACTGAACATGTCTGGGGACTCTGGCTGTATTCAAGAGTATTCAGAAGTGAAATTTTTTGGAACTTTATTTTAAAACTTTAACTCTGCCTTCAAAATTAATTGGCTTCTTAATAATTCTGTAAAGATAATATGATCTTCTAGAAGCAGCACTAAAAATTGAGCTCTCTGTGTAGATCACCCTCCCCTTTGTAATAGGTGTCTAATGGGGTCTGAACTTCAGTTTGCATTAAAAGTCCCTGCAGTTTTATAGACCTGTTAGATTTCCATTTGTGATTCATTGGTAACCTCTTTACAGAATTAAAGAAGGAGAAACAATGAGTAGACATCAAAGCAGTGTAGTATAACATAGGTGTAGTACTTAATGTATCTTAATTAAATGTTAGATATTCTACCTGTAAAATAGATACCAGATATATTATTTTGGATTTGAGACCTGCTGCTCTAACAAAGTAGTTTTGTTTGTAATGAGCTGTTTTGCTTAGTTACTTTCCTAGGCTGGAAGTGAATATGAATTTCTGAATTTTTTCTTCTTTCCCCTTTGCTGTTTGATAGGCTCAGCCTTTGAGAAAAGAACCTGAAATTATCACTGTAACACTAAAAAAACAAAATGGAATGGGACTGAGCATCGTTGCTGCCAAGGTATGGAAGTCAGTTTGTTTAAGTCTTACTGAAAAAAGCTTCTGTTTTTATCAGCCTGCTGTGGAAAATGTTAATGGAAAAAGTCCATTGTTGTTAAGTTGGTTGTGCTATTGTATTGATCATGCTTTTAATCTAATTGGGGAATAGTTTTGTAAAATACAGAAAAGATGTGGACAATACAAATAGAAACTTAATATGGATGTAGTTATTATGACATTTCAATTCAAACCTCTGCTACAGGTTTATCAAGTTTCTTCAGAGCCAAAAATCAGCAGTGGTGTTAAACGGAATTAATAAACAGGTCTATTTAGTGGTTCTGCTGAAAATAAAGAAGTAAACACAAAGAATGTGTGTGTGGGTTAATTGATGAATAAGCAAAACAATTCAAATGTGTACATTAAAGTTTGAATACTTTCTGCCATGAAGAGAGCACCTTTTCTTCTGCACAGTGTAGAGGTGGCTTCAGTTGGTTTCAGTTTGTTTCTTTACAGTAGAGACCTACATTGTAAGAGCCGAAATTGTGGGTGTATGCTGTAGCTAGTAGAGCTACATAGTAATGTATAGATTGCACATACAGCTCCAGCCACCAGATGGAAGACTCCACTAGTTGGTTGGTTTTGCTTTATTAACTGAATCAAATAGCAGACATAATCTTTAAACTTGTTTAAAGGTTTAAAACTTGTTATAAATTATGCAGCAGTGATACTCAAAAGTCTGTATTGTGATTACGTGGTGTACAATAGATGGAACAAGTCTTTTCCTAATATCTCTTCACTGTGTAGTACCTGAAACTTCAAAGTACTGTGGTACTCTCTGGCACTCAGTGCATGAGCTGAAAACATTACCTCATATACTTAATTGCTTCTAAACAGCACTGTTTGGTTTTTTGGTTTTTTTACAACCTTCACTTATTTCATAATCTGTTCTTGAAATGGTCATCTTGCATGGTGTCAGCTTTTAAGAATTATTTCTGACATTTGTAAAGGAATACCTGGTGTCAGGTGGATAATGCTAATCAGCAGTTATTCAGGAAACAGTTCAGGATCTGGAAAATGTTACTCAGTATTCTGCTTTGATTTTAGTGGAGTGGGTTAATAATTTGAGAAGCAAATACTTGATCTTGACACTGGATTAAATATGTATCAGACTTTGACTGCCATCTGTATTTCTGTTGAATGTTTCAAAATGTGCCATGGAAGTAATTTTTTTTTTTTCACTTTACTCTGTGAAATCTAATTTCTCATCTAGAGTGAAGCAGCATATTACAGGGGGAAAAAATTCATTTCTCATTGGAGCTGGCTGGCTTCTAGATGTTGATTTAAAAACTGACATTTAGCTTCCATTAGCAGTATGTAACAGTGCTACTGTAAGCTTGATCTGAAAGTTTTTTACAAGCCATTTTATACATTTCATGATTTCTTTATGATGATCAGTTATGGAAAGAAGAGTTTTCATTTGCTCAGGAAATCCTATTTTATCTTACTGTTGTGTGCTACCCTAATACTGGAATTCTGATATAAAAACAGTTATGTATTAAATCTTTGTCTGAAACAAGCAAGAAACAGGTTGTTTTATTTTTGGTGTATGTACAATAGAAACTTCTGCTTAATATGAAGTCATCAGAATGTTCATTTCATAGAAATGATCATATACACTGTTTGAAACAAGTTGCTGTAGTAGTTAAGTAGGATTATTTTAAGGAGGTTCAAAGTTCCTTACTGAGAAATTATCAGCATGTTTTTCCTGTAATAGGCTTCATTTTAAAAAAAGAGCAAAGAAGAATACAAAGAATACACAAGTGTTAATTTTCTCAATATGATCAGGGCAGAACAGCTTAGAGAATTGAGTGAGTGTGACTGAGAAGCTAGGAAGAGTTGGTGCATTTTTTTTTCTTTCAATTCCTTATATTGTTGATATTTACTAGCATTTTTTTTCTACATACCTCCTGTAGTATATCTTTTAGCAGCATGAAAGTTTAAATTCTTATTTTTAACTTTGAAAATATAGGAAGAAGTCTAATAGACTATTTATTAAAATTTTCTAAACATTAATTGGATGAAATACCTGAAATGAGAGGGGGAGAGAAGTGTGAGAATAGATGCAGATTTTTCTAAACTTTCTAATACTAAAAGGTTGGCTATTAAGTGTTCATAAGAAGTTGAAGAAATGAAAGCTCATAATTTCAGAAATGCCTAGTTGCTGCTGCCCTGCACAGGAACCCAGTTTGATTGCTGACCCAGTTATGTTTATTGAACTATTGGTTTCTACAGTGCTTCGAAAGGGCTGGAGCAGTAGAAAATGCAGCTGGTCAGCAGGCCCTGCTCCAACTAGTGAAGGACAACTCTTAATCTGTTTAGCTTTTGTTAGGAAAACAGTTATTTTCCTGTGATGTGACACAATACTTGTTTCCAGTAACATGTTGTGAGAATACCTTTGCATGTCAGTGCCTTTCTTGCTCTGTGTTACAGGGCTTCTCATACTTGTCATGAGCTTTGGATGAAGTTTGTTAACATGCAGCTTGATGATATTCTAGAGGTGGACAAAATGGGCAGATTCTCAGGGGATCATAAAGAAAGATGATACCAATGGGCTGCTTTTCTTCCTTCTACCTATTGCAAAAAAATGTGTGCTTTCCTAGTAAATCTGTGTTCATCTCTGAGGAAACATGTAAAAAATTTTGTAATCTAATAAGTTTTTGATTTTTTTTATTAGTTTTGAGGTTTCATTAGCCTAAAGTCTGTGCCAATTAAGAGATTGTGACAAAATTAGAAATCATACTTATTATATAATACCTTTACACCAAATTTTCCTAATTATCAAGTGATTGTTACACTTCTTCTGCAATTAAAAAACAAGGATTGAAGTTGAAGCAAAGGTTGTACAAGCAGAGAAGGGATGCAACTTGCATCGAAATGCTGTGCACTTGCTTATTCTTATGATACAAGTATCACCTTGGGATCCTAAGTGATTGCAAATGTGTGTACATTAATGTAATTAAAACCAAAACAAAACCTGAAGAGGTGAGTCAAGGAGTAAATGAAAGTGTTAGGTCCCTGGGGCGCCCTGTATTAGATCCTCCTCCCACCTGGGAGGATAGGTAAAATATTTAAGTGCATTGCGTCTTTCACTTTCTAATCACAGCTACTCATATTTTATTTAATTGGAAGTTTTAGAGGCCTGCCAGGAGTGCCAGAGAGAGCAGAAATTCAGTGCATCACTTAATGCACCTCACTTTGGTGTTATCTGAGGCAGGACAGCCCCTCTGAGCAAACGTAGTAAGTGCATGTGCTATATGCAAACATAGCAGAGAAAACACGTTTACTTATGAAACAGCTGTTAGTTCCCAGAGCAGTGTAAACAATGTTGTGCTTGTTTGGTTTTGTTTTGTTTTTTTTATAAATTGGGAAAATGCCTAACAGCAATTCTTAAACTGAATGCTTTAAACAAATTTTTATTTTTATTTAAAATTAAACTTTATAGCTTCAAATGTGACCCAGAAGAGTAACTTCTTGTTCTACCCTTTGGTAGATATGCATATTTTCTTACAGTAATACTCTGTAGCTTTATTAGCAACAGCTTTTATAATAGGTATATGGAAATGTAGTTGGTAGGAGTGGTCGGGCATAGGGAAGGGGGAAAGTGTGTTCCTTTTTGAGGTTGTGTGCAGACTCTGGTTGCTCTAACCCTGAAAGATGTTTTGATGTTAAAAGCTGCCAGACTTCCAACCACATCGTGGTTAAGTTTTTATGAAATCCAGATGATTTGGAAGCTGCGTGTGCATGCAGTTTACTTTAAAAATATAGCACTTTTTTGGGGGCTTTTGCATGTGACTTCTTAGCCATCTGTGGGCCAGCACATTACTTCCTGTTTAATTTGGAGGTTTTTTGTCTTTAGTACAAAAGGGCTCCGTTTTTGTTTTTTCTAGCAGTTTTCAGAGTTTAATAAAGCCTCTAAAGTAAATGGAAGTCAGAGCATAACTGATTACGTAAGAGTCTGAATATTGTATTGGTTATAGCTGGTGTTGATAAATGCTACACTGTGTCATAGCATCGAGCTCCGAGTTATCTTGATGGGTATCTTGGAAAATCCAGCAGACTAGAGCTGGTGGTTGCTGTTGAGGGCTGGAAGAGAAGTGGAGAATTGTTTTTTTTCTTTCAAGGATCTGTAGTCCCGGAGATCAAAATGTGGTTTTCTGTTGTTGGAAGAACAGAATCCATGGTAAGTCCGTTCAGGTTTCTGTTGGGACTGTTTTTCTCTGAAGTTTTACTATCCTGTACTTTTTCCTGCTCTCTTGCCTGTTTAAACCTGCCAGTAGTTATTTGTTCATGTAGCAACTATGTAATACAGCATGCAGTTAAATATAGTCAGATGTTAATAGCTAACTTCCTAAAATCTAGAAAGAAGAAACTAATTTTTTAGCTTGTTCTTCATACGTAATTCTGAAATTTGTGGAAGTGACTATTAATATTTAAAGTTTCAGGCGTGATAACTACTGTTTTACTGTGCCAGAGCATGAATAGCATGACCTGTGATCTGTTTACTTGTCATATTGGTTGGCTTTAATCCAGGCTCCTCTAAAAGTCTTTTCTTCTTATAAAATCTTAGTAGAATAATTAAAATCAATGTCCCAAACAATGTAAGATTTTTAATACTTTCTAAACCCTTCTGAAAAGACCAGAACATGCAAATTTGTTGCAGTTAGGGTGTCTTATTCAACATGTTTGCAGAGGAGAGGCACTTAAACTTTAAGGTTACTACTGCACAAAATAAAAGATTCCCATGTTCTGCAGGAACATGGGATAGAGCAAGTTTTGTTGATTAGTGTTTGCATGCTGGTTATACTTGTAAATGTACTGTGATTTAGTTCTTTAAAGTGTGGCACACTTCTACTTCTTGTCCAGTCATCTTTTAGTAGCATAAACAGAAAAAGTTACATTAAAATGTATACAAGAACCTTAAAATAGGTATGTATACGGCCCCACTGGCACATAAATCACAGTGTATTTTCTAGGATTGTTATTCAGACTAAGTAATGCTTACTAAAATAGTAGGAGAGATTTTTAATATAAGCATTTTAAACATGAGTATGACAGTTCAGCAGTAAGTACTCCAGGGAATGGACTTTCTGTTCGAAAAGCAAATATGTAACATATTACTCATAAATAATTTGCATTCTTTGGCAACCTTGTTTCCTCTTTAGGATAAGTTAAATGATTCTAAGTTGCTTTAATTTCTAAACCAATGTTTGTCATTTTATATTTAGTGGTCAGTTCAAGGTATTAAATATATGGAGGGTTTGAGACAACAGGAATAAAAATTTTGATATAAAATTTTTCTGAAGGTTTTTTTCTACAAATATTTTGTAGGACATCCACGTAGAAGTAACAGGTTTAAACATTCATTAAATTATTTTTTCTCAAAATTGAAAATTATGCTTATAGTTAATTATACTGGTTGCAATATACAAATGTGCATCTCTGTAACCTGTGTTTGCAAATATAGACAGTTGATAGGATTTTTTTTTTTTTTAAATTATGTTAGCTTCTTACGTGTGTTCCAGGTCTTAGGATTTCAGATACCTCAGTATTTGAAGTCTTCCTGTGACTGTGTTTTCTAAGTATTTCTTAGCCTTTCCTCCCAGCATGAAGTAATTGAAATGTTTCAGTAATGTAGATTTAAAATTGTTTTGTGGAGATTTTTTTGTTGTTTTTGTTCTTTTTTTTCTTTTCTTTTCTTTTTTTTTTTTTTTTTTTTTTTTTTTTTTTTTTTTTTTTTTTTTTTTTTTTTTTTTTTTTTAAGTATTCAGTACTAATTCACCTCAGCAGTCTAAACTACTGCTGTTACCTTAACAGGCTTCTTAGGAGGACCTTAGGGAAAATACAGTATATAACTCTCATTGCCAGAACAGATTTCTCAGTCTCACAGAAATAAAATAGTATATAGGTTGCCAGTTTAGTCTTCATCATTAACAAATAAATAGCTGTATGTTAACTATTTTCCTGTATTTTGTTGATTCCTAACTTCCAGCAGAGTTTTTTTTTAAATTTTGGTGCCCTGTAGATGTTTTATAAAATTTTGTTAGTGTTTTTGTGTGCCGTGTAAAATCTGAACGTTACTCCATCACAGCGTGGTGTATTTCTCAGTAGAAGTGAGACTTCAGCTCTGCTCAAGTGGAGTGGATTTTATCTTACTTATTCACTCATATTTAGATTGAGAAAGCAAATAGGTGACCCAGACATGTATTTTAGGCCTTCTGAAAGAAAGTGAGTTATAAAATGCACATGCCTTTTTCTCCATGTACGCAGACACTTCTTAGCAGGCCTGCTAAAATTGCAGTGTGCATACACTGTGATTAGAATTCCTGTACCAGACTTCATTAAATTCTGGCATTCTAACAACTTCGAAAATTCTGTTTAGATACAGCTTCTTTTTTTGGTTGTTTTTTGTTTGGTTTGGTTTTGTTTGGTTTTGGTTTTTTGTTACTTCTATTAATGAAAAAGACTTTTGGAACTTTGTTCTGTGTTGATTTTTTACTGTATGAGTAATGCTCTCAGTTGGCGTAGAAATTTAGTGCTTAATTGTATGTGTTAGTGTGCACACTGATCCCAGATTACGTTGTATCCATCTGAAACTGCAGAGCCTGCATTATGTGGAAATTAATGCTCTGGGTTTTTTGGCTTATATATAGAGGCAAGTGCCATTTATTTGGAAAAGTGCAGAGATATAGGGTTAGTTTTTTTCCAAAAGAAATTGCCCAGTATGTCTTGCCTATGAAGCCCAATGCAGACATAATTAAGGTGAAACATAAGATCAGAATCAACTTACCAAGGAAGAGCATCACAGAACCTGCAGTACAACTTGTAGATTTGTATGTAACTCTGAGTAGCCCTTAGTATGTCTGTGCTCATGGAGTATTTATAGCAAATGTACATTAAAAAGTTAACTCTTTTCTGGTGAAATATTCTCAAACAATATATTTCCTTGAGCCCAGTGAAAGGTTTGTCCTTTGAAACAAAAGAGAAGTGGAATCAAACAAGCTCATGTATGTAAGTTCTTTTCTAGAAAATTGAGGGCCTTTAATGCATTTGTAGAATATCATATTAAGTTGCAGCATTTGTAATAATAAAGAAGACTTCTTTTTTCAGAAATCTTAAGAAAGACTAATGAACAAAATCTGCTTAGTCTTCTACAAATGTTGCTTACTTACCACTTTTCCCACTTCATGAGAGTAAGGGTAAAGTAAAATAAGTTAGAAACTGTTGCTTACTGGATTCCAGTCTTAGAATGAAATACTAGGCCAGTTGCATTCCTGGAGTGTGAGAGAAATCATGCTGTTGTAAATGTATGTATTTCGGTTTAGCCTAGGAGATGCTAGAGCTCTTTCTGTCAGTGTACCTGTTTTCCATGCTGAACACTGTTAAAATCCCAAACAACTGTATATGCACAAGAGTACAGTAGAGTATAATTTATTAATGCCATTTCATGAGATCCATTTCTGAACATCCTGGGTTGTTCTGTGAGCAGCACATTTAGAAGGTGAGAGTACATTCACTTGCTTGCTATGTGTGCAAGTCAACCTAGATTGCAAACATTATTTTTTTTAAAAGTAACACTTAATCCTTGTTCCGTTACAAATAGCGACAAAACTCTTCAATCTTTTCTCTTTACTGCCTTAGAGGTTTTTGCAAGTAGACCATCTAGATACACACATAAAATTTTTAGGTTGTTGGATGTTTCAGATGTTGGATGTACTGCTGCCAATCTACCTTTTTTTCCCTGAGTAATAAGACTTTTCATCTGTTTTTCCCACTCAGTGCAATTTAAAGCTGCTGTGGATGGTCATAGCCGTTAAATGCTTAGTTCCTTTACCTATTGAATAATGTTGATTATCACCAAAGTTTGAATTTATAGTGCTTGTTTTGTTTAACTGGAAATATTTTACCCACTTGTGACTATACTTCGTCTAGCTCCAGAAACATTTAGGTTTTGGCCCCTGACATGGAGGAGTGTGTGAGGGGAAAGCAGAAATATGTTGTATGTAGAGCATGGGTCAGTTTTAAAATTCTTTTTAAGTCAGAGTAGGACATGACTCAGAGCAGCTGTAACCACAGCTAACATCACTTTTAGTTCCAATAGGCTGGTTCACCTCATTTATGCTTGAAAAGTATTTTCTCTAATGATGACAGATTTTCAAAGTGTCTGCATTGGTCTTGAGGCAACACAGGCCTTAGTTTTCTCTTAGTGGGGTTTTTCTGATTTTTGAGTCCAGAAAAGTTTGCTCTTGCTAGAGGTGGGACCAGTAGCTATAAAGCTGGCCTTTCTCCTGCTTCTGGGCCCACAGCAAATAGTTAAGTGAGTCTTAGTGTGTTTGGTACCTAAAAGATATACTCATCCAGATGTAACCTGAAGAACGCATACAGCTTTATGGAATGTGAGGGTTTGGGTGGTCAAAAGCTTTTGCCTCATAGAGAGTGAATTTGTAAATTTGCTGCATAGTTTAGTAAACTGTTATTTTAAAAAATGCTTACAAGCTTGGGTTATTTAATTGCTTCTAGACTAATTACTTGCCAGGGCAGTCAGAGTGAGACTTGGTTCTATTCCATGAAATTACTTTTAAGGATGTTTATTACAACTTGCAGAGATCTTCTGTGTAAGCTTAAGAACCTGGAATCAGAAATTAGCCATGATAAAAATCAGTCAAATCCACGCTGGGTGTAGGCAGATAAAAGATTTCAGGCCTGATGGCTGGTATCAGGCTTGATAAGCTGCATTTCTATGCTATTTTCTTTAAACACATTTTACTTGCAGTTGATTCATCCTGTATTAAACTGCTTAATTTTTATAAAATACCACAGAAGCTTAAGGAATTTGGGAAAACTGTCTACTGTAAAGCATTATGAGACATCCCAGATACCTTTAGTAAGGTACACTTGTGTATGTGTGCACGCATATATATCGTACTTACATTATTAAAATAAAATCTTATTACATGTTTGCATAAATATGAACAATCCAAGAAAATCTTGAAAATTACTTATTGTAAAAGATCTATGATTATGTGAACTACTGGAGTATTTTGACATACAGTCTTGGTATCTGAAGCCACTTAAATTGGAGTATTACTTGAAAAGGTTGGTGACTGTATGACACTTGTGGATTCAAAGTATAATTGGAGAGTGAAGATTCTTTCAGTTCAGGACTACTTTTTCATTTTGCTGTTTATATGAAATGTGCAACCATTTTACATGTATGCATACAGAAATGTACTTTTCTATATTGAAAGATCATTAGGAAGACACACTGACATTTTATGGAAATGAAAGTCAGCTCTTAATACATCTATCATTTTTTTAAAAGAATTGTTATTGGAGGATATGTTTTTTTTAATCAGGTATGGCTTTGCCCATCTTCACTGGAAGCTGTTCATTGCTCCAGTTTTATGAGGGTGATAAACAAAGTATATGAAGCTGAAGGGGTGTGGGCAAAAGAGGCTTCAGAACAAGTAATGACAAGACCTTCCTGTTAATTGCCTGGAGCAGCACCGGTTTGGTTAGGTGCTGTACTGCAGATCTGCTCTGCAGATGCATAGTTTTTCCTTAATTACTAAATACAATTCTACTGTTATTTTTAACAACTGCAAAAGTGTTTTTATAATAGCTTTTGTAGTTCTAGTTCTCATTCTAGGTATTGAAATAACCAGGTCATTTTACAGGTCTACTAAAACTGCGAGAATATTGCCAACCTCACAGAAAGTACAACAGGTTTGTGTTCCACCTATATTGGGTGGGATATGTGGGGATGGGAGTAGTTCAGCTGTTAAGAGGTTAGCACCTGGTTGACAGATGGACCTTCACTCCCTCTCATTCTTTAGACTGGGATACTGGTGGGGCTGTGTGGTGTCTCAGCACCTCCAAGCCACCATTCTGCAGGTGGCAGGTCCCCATGAGCATGTCACAGCATGGGTGGCTCACCTGGGAACGAAGCTGCATGTTGACTCTCACTAGAAGGAGCTGGCTCTTGTTTTCACCCTGCCTTTATGGCTGCTTGTCGCGGCAAATACCAAATGGGAAGAATTTCTTCTGCCTGCATTTAATGCTTCTGTGGTGACTCACCAGCTATTAGGGATAGCTGTGGTGCTGCCATTAAGAAGTCTGTCAGATATTCCTGTTATTCAACCTGGGATTTTCTATACAGCTGCACTATATGATGTGTTCTGATTTTATGGCCGATGGAATTTATGTGAGCCAGAGTTTCCTGTGTCTGTTACTGACAAGGAAGTTTCATAAAACTCATCTTGTAATATAGTAACACTAGCAAAACATCTGTTCTCTTTAACTACTCTCATTAAAAATCTGACAAGTTTCTTAATTCTCAATTTTACATCTTTGATGTAGGAGTAGCAGTTTCTTTTTTTAGATCACTGTAGTTTATCTTGTTCATTTCTGCATTGGTCTGAATACTCTCCAGAAGTAGCTATGATGTTCTGTTCTGGTCGGGTGTTTTAATGCTGCCTGTTTTTTTCTACAGTTTTCATAGTGATATTTTTAAGCAAATGCAATATTTTAGGCACAATCCTTTTAGAATAAGAAGAGACTTGCAAAATAATGCTAATTGAGCAGTTATGGGCTACTGTGTACTGATATAATGTATGTGGATGTGATGGAAAAGGACTTGTCTCTTGTTAGGCTATTTCAAAAACTGAGGTTAGATTACATTATCCAGCTTGGTCCTTTAGCCTCTTCAACATGACAGGATTTTTTGTAGTTAAGCATAAAATTGTACCAGGCTTCAAAGGGACAAATACCCTTTTAGACAACAGATATGGAATCTTAATGTAGCATTGCTGTGGAATTAGACTCCTGTCTTGTAAGATTTTTCTAAACATGTTTTTGTTCTGTGATAAGAACTATTTCAAACTAGCTTGCCTTGTCAAAAATAAAGCTACTCCTCTTTTCTAAAATATTCTCTATCTTCCTTCAGTCCCACTTTAAATATTGTCAAACCCTAATGGGGCCACACAAATGAAATAAAGGTAGATTGAAGGAAAGTAGAACTCCTGGTAAGTGTTAATCTCTGGATTTATTGATAGTGTTTCATAGCTCAGTTTTTCATTTATCCTCTTGACTTGTAGCTCCTTTTATTCTAGCTCTCAGTAAGGAAGGACTCCTTGTTTATTTAGTTTTCACAAGGTAGTTCGGTCACTTAAACATTTTCCCATACATTCTTTTCTTCATTTAGGTTTAGAATAAAGACCCAAGTTACCATTCTAAACAGATTTCAGTATGCAGAAGTGTCCTGTGTTTATTGTGACCTCCCAAGTAGGGTTAGAAAACCTTATAAATTCCAGTTAAATGGAAAAGTTGTCCTTTGTCATCAAATTCCAACCTGCAAACCGCAGCAAATTTAGGATTAATTCATTCTCATACTCTGACTAAACTCCAGGTGCATGACAAACTTGCAAGTGCAATGTGTTAACAACTTTCAACTTGTGCTGTTTTAAAACATTTAATTACATCTTAAGATAAGTGTGAGATGATTAGAAAATCTTCGTCTTGGGTACTGGATCTAATAGCTTGCCTCAGTTTCACCCATGTGTTGGCTTTGTGCATCCTAAAGATGAATAAGCCTAAGCATGGAGAAGATTATTTTCTAGAATCTTTTAATGTTTTGCCTCAGAGACCTAATAAAGCTTTCTGGAATAAAAGGGGGGTGGGCAGGAATACAACATTTTTAGCTCATTGTGTAACTACACAAGTGCATTGTGTTTTTCAGCTGGATGCATTTTCTTCAGTTCTACATGTGTCATTCATCTCCATCCCTTGCTAAAGTTAGTGTTTTTTACACTTAGAAGGGACTTAGATGGGACTTGTCAAAATTGGGAAATATCTTTTCAGTGTGTTTGCCATGCAGGCGTTGAAAAGCTTAAAATGAACACATTTGCCACTGTAGTTTACTTCTCTGTGTGGGAACCTGCCTGTATGTAGGTGTTTGTTTTTGCAATTGTTCTGGGGCTCAGCTCCCACTAGAATACAGTTGTTTTGCAGACATTATACAGAGCTGCTTGAAAAATCAATATGTGAGATATAGTAGGATTTAGGAATTTCAAATGGTTGAAGTTGTTGGGTTGAAAATAAAATTCTTCACCAAAAAATGGAATCAACCTCCCTTAATGATCCGAGCTCCTCCTGTCAACCTCCTTTACTGCACTGTTATGAACAGTCATGCTGTGCTGTAAACAATTTAGAGAAGCTGATTAAGTTGAAAACAAAGCTTGTATTTGGGAGGAGGGGACCTGGAGACGGAGATCAGCTGAGCCTCCAGCCAGGTCTGTCATGGGACCTGCCACAACACAGTAGTGCCTGCACAGCTCCAAATGTGAGACAATATGGGAGCAGAGAGGTGGGTTTCTTCCTGACACTCTATAAAGTGCACTACTATTGCCACTGTAATTAACTTATTATTGGAGTATTTTAAAAATCCTGAAATGTGTGAACAGTGCTTTACTGCCGTCCTCCAAACTAGTTCTCTCTGCTTAGTGCATTTTATTTGTGCACAAAGATTTTTGTGTACTGATTATTTAACTGGACTGTAAAAGCACAGAATGGAGGTGTTTCTCGTATTGAAGCTTAGGGGTCTGATGTACTTCAGGTATCAGCAATTTTAAATACCATGTTCCCTTCTTCAGTCTCCAGTTGACTATTTGTTGAATTGTGTTCAGCTAATATCTTCCTTACAGAACTTTTTTCTCCCTAGGGTTCTATTTTGGCTATGTATTGTAAAAGTAGATACATCATTTAGAAGTCTTCAGAGTAGTCTTATAGTCAATTCAGTTCAGGAATGTTGTCACCCAGGTGAACTGAAGCAGCAGTAGTAGCTTAGTGGGGTTTTTCCTTAAATTATTACTTAACAGGCAGGATTTCCCAAATTTTTTCCTCCAAAGGGTATCTTTTACTTTCTGCAGGGATTGCAAGAAAAAGTTTCATCAAGTGTGAAAGAAAATGGGTTGATTGGTAGCTTTAGAGAGGCTTTTAAAAATATAGAATATCTTACATTATTTTTTGAAAAACACTTAAAAATATTTTCGAGATTTTGTATTTGGTTATGTATATTTGAGAAAATATGCTGTAGGTTTCAGTATATTAATCTCAGGGAAAGGGAACAAGCCATCTCTTTATGCTTACTGCATTCTTGCTTTCCGCAGTCATCTGACTCCTTTAGAGTTATGTTCTTCTGTGAGGACTAAAAGCCATATGGACATACATGCTTCTGGTATTAAGGATAAGGGAAAATGAAGTGAAAAGAAGGCTTATCATATTTTTGTTATTGATACACACATTTTATTACTCTGTTTTATTTGTGTGGGAATAATTTTAATTATGTTGACCTTCACATTCCTTTGAAAGAAAAGCAGTGTAAGAAGTAGTTCACAAAGAAATCTGTTTTACTGTAAAGTCAGTAAATGAAAACAGGACAGCCGATGTGGCACGCAGGAGAATTTTATTCACTTTGGAGTTTAGTATGGGAGACTACATATTAGGAACCTTTTTGTGTTCTAATAATTGTATATTTCCTTCTAGTGCAGCCTTCTGGAAAGTAGAACCAAAGCAAAATCAAGTCTATTTCGACAGAAATTAGGAATTTGAATTCAAATTACTGTAAAGCTTAGAGTAAAAGTTGAAGCGAAGGTGATGAGTTGATTTTAAGGGTATTTAGTAAGAAGTAGTTCCAAGCTTCTGAAAGCACATGTGTATCATTAGAAACATGTTAAATAACATGTGAATTACAGGAGAAGCTCACTGGCCCTAATAAGACATGAGTAGATGCGGTAACTGAATGGTCTGGGTTTTTTTTAAATCTGAACAGAGATTTATTTTAAACTGATACAGGATCTTCCAGCTGTGGTGCCTTTAGCCAAAGAACGTAACAGAAAACAAGTGTAAGATCTTTTTCTCCTGTGAGGAAAGGCTAGAAGAATTCAACTAGAAGAGAAAGCCCTAGAGTAACCTAATTGTGGCCTTCCCAAAACCTAAAGGGGACCAGCCAGACAGCTACAGAGGGACTTGTTAGAAGGGCAAGGCAAGGGAGAATGGATTTAAACTGAAAAAGAGTAAGTTTAAATTAGATCATCAAAAGAAGTTCTTTACTATGAGGGTGGTGAGGAATTGGAACTGATTACTCAGATAAGTGGTGGATGCCCCATCCCTGGAAGTGTTGAGGCCAAGCTGAATGGGGCTCTGAACAACCTGATGTAGTGGAAGGTGTCCTTGCCTGTGCAAAGGGGGTTGGAGCTAGATGCTTTTTAAGGTTATTTTCAACCCAAACTATTCCGTGGTTCATCCTGGTTTCTAGCTTTCCGTAATTTCTGAGTGCATTGTATTTGTTTAGGGAGGTTATGTTGTTTGTTTGGTTGTTTTTTTCTCTAAAGCCTCAAAGAGCCCTACTGAGAATCTCAGATTCTGTTTACACTTTGGCATCTTTCAGCAGTGTTGTTCCTGGCTGTTTCCCAATTTAATTATGAAATCCTATGGAAATTGTTTCACAGGGCGGAGGTTCGTTGCATTTTGTTTGTGTTTTACTATTTAAAACATGCTAGATGTGATAGGAGAAGTACGAAAGTGTTTTCTACTGGCTGATTAGAGAGATGATAAATAATTCTATCAGTGCAACTCATAATCCCGTTGGTCTTCAGTTTCTTGCTTGTTGATGCACTGAGAAGGCCATGTGTATGCTTAGTTGGCTCTCTCAAGAAAGGTATTCCATGTTTCTGATTATTCTGGTTATCCTCTGAACATGATGGTCCTGTTAATGTCATTTTGTAAGGGAGTAATCAGAATTCTTCAGTTTTTTAATGTGACCTTTTTAGATTTTTAGTGACCATGGTGGTTTCTGCTTTGTTCTTTTCTGTTCTGCTGGCTTCCAGATTTCTGAGATGGCTCTGAAAAAAGTGACTAAACTTTAGGAGTTAAGGTCAGTTTAGAAACCACTCTTATGGGTATTTGCACAATTGCAAATGTTTATTTCATCATTATCTGCAAACCAATATAAGCCACATGTCATGGGCTTATACAGAAGGTTTCAACTTCATTTAATGTGCACTAAGAGTCATAATCAGCATGAGAAAGGTGATGTATGTGGATGAATATAGTGTCTGATGCAGTACGTGAGTACCAAAGTCACATGATTAATGTGCACAGTTTTAAGTGGCAGTGCTCTTCCAAAGGCTTGCTTGTTTTTACCTAATCTTTGTATGAGACAGATCTTTGAATTTCTGGATCAAAGAGGAAGAGATTGCTGCTAGCATCCTTTGAAGTTAGGACTGAATAAAAATGCTGTCAATTCCAGGTGGCTTCAGAGGAATCTGGTTTTCCTTGGTCAGCGTGGCCACCAAGGCCATTGGTTCCTGCAATGACAGATGTGATCCATGAGGATATAACTGCAAGGGTGGGTGGGTGAATTGCTGTTGATTCTTTTGCCCTTTGGAATTTAAGGACCTTGCCTTCAGGTATACTTTGTGGCTGGAGGCAGAGGAAGGGACATATAAATGCTGTCAGTTAAGCAAGGGGAGGTGGTAACTGGTTCTGCCAAGAGTGCTCTGATGAGAACCAGCACCTTAGAAGGTTGAAACATTACTTCACATTTGAACCAGTGAAGTACATCTTCACCCCATCACTGCTCCAGTGTTCAGCATCATGTGATCCATCTCCAGCTCTTGGGTTTTGACTTACGTGATGACTCTTCTCTTTGGTACATTTAGTTACATTATTGTTTGCCTTTATTTTGGAGTGCGTTTGAGCATGGTGAGCAGCACATTCATTCAGGAGTCCTCTGCAAACTTCCATTCCTTGTGAAAACTAACGACTGTTGATCCATTATTGAACCCATTATTAACACACAAGGATAAGTTCTTTCTTATTCCGTGCCACCTTTTGAAGTCTTGAAGAACTCCTGCTAAAGATCTTGGATGTCCATCTTGGAAGTCTAGGTGTTCAGACAGATCATACTTCCTCATGTACATCTTGGTTGTTTGGGGGAAAAAAAAGATTTGTGAAGCATGATTTCATTTTCCATTATACTTATCTAGCTGTCTTTGGACTTATGTTTCTCATAACTTTAGTCAATTTTTCTCATATAGAGTTAAAATTTTTCTGTAGTTACAGCGAAGTTTCTTTAGCACTCTTAAAA
This sequence comes from Sialia sialis, assembly GCA_009812075.1. Lineage (NCBI taxonomy): Eukaryota > Metazoa > Chordata > Aves > Passeriformes > Turdidae > Sialia > Sialia sialis. The sequence goes on from VRYO01002297.1 coordinate 28,034,226, forward strand.
AAACCAGAAAGGAACTAAATTCTTTTGATTGTCTTTGAATTCTTTCTAGACAAAGAAAGTATCTGTATTTCAGTTATTGTTTGCATTTTTTTCATTTTTTATCCATAATTATTAAGCAACTATTAAAAATTTGGACACATAGAATGTTAATCTGGAATCATAAGACTTGGAGTTATTTTTCTGCCGCATTTGTGTAAACATTTGGGATTAACCTAAGACTTATTGAAAATAGGTCTTTCACATGTGTAGAAAACCATGTCTGTGTAACACTAGCTTTGAATAATCTTCACATTGATTCTTATTTTACTTTATTATAACAATGGGAGCAATGCATGCTTTTGTTGCCAAAAGAGGAGGGGAAAAAAATGAGGAAGCTGTGTGTCCAATATCAAAGCAACTTGGGGTGTTAGATTAGAAAAATGATGTTACAATTGTCTGTGCTCTGTTGAAAACGTACTTAGCACTCTCCTAAGTGACTTGCAGAGTCAAACACCACTGTTTGCTGTAGTAGATAAATGAGAAGTAATAGTCTTACATTATAAGAGACAATTTAAAGGTTTGTGATACTAACATTTGGACTGATCTGTGTGGTGTCTTGTACATTGGAGCATGTGGATGACACAATAGCATGGCTTGAATAGATGCTTTCATTCTTATATCTTGGTATCTGTTGGAATCTGTCTTCCAATAAGTTCACTGTTAACAGTCCTTTCAAAATATAGCAGAACACTTCGGAGAAAGATGTTTTATGAACAGAATTGCATGGTTTTGCAGTAGACTTAAATATTGGCTCTGTCAATTCTAAAATACTTACGTCTGCTTTACTTGTTTATGTAAAGCTAGAGGCACTTTTTGTTCCTTTACCCTGGCTCCTTTACAATCCTAATGAATGCAAAAAACATTTCCTTTTTCATGTAATCTGCAATTCACCTGATTTCACTGGGGTACAGTGCTCTCTTTAAAAACACAATACAAAGAGGTATAAATAACTTGTGTGTAAAAGTGCAAGTAAGTGTTTTTTATTAGAAGAGAACTAGAGCAAACTTCTAAAGTACAAGTTTTAGTTAAAGTATTTTTTTCTTATTCAAACTTGCATTAAGAACAAATATTTTTTGTTTCTAACAAAGCTTGCAGTTTTAATAGGCCTAATATTAATTTCTTCATATTATTTTAATTGAATGTAACTCTTCTCTGTATAATTGGTTTTTCTCCAGTGTGAAAATATAAAAAGCTAATGAGAAAGTAGAGTTTACTTAGCCATGTAAAGTTTTGATTAAAGTTGGTACAGTGCTTAAGAGATCAAATATAAATCAACTAAATTAATGCCTCTTTTTCTGTAGGGTGCTGGTCAAGACAAACTTGGAATATATGTCAAGTCTGTAGTGAAAGGAGGTGCTGCAGATGTGGTTAGTAATATTCTTAATCATCAATTTCAAAAATAGAGCCTTTGGAAATGCTTTAAAATCCTTTGATTACTAGTTTGTGTGAATGATTGCTTTAATGGAGGTCATGTTAGCATTGGTGTATGAATTTCCTTCTCTTGAATATGTATTTAGGATGGTCGTCTGGCCGCAGGGGATCAGTTGCTTAGTGTGGATGGTCGAAGTTTAGTGGGCCTGTCTCAGGAGAGGTATGGAATGCTTTCCTTGCTTGTTTTTTTGGGTTTTTTTTGTGAAGAAAATGTTAGCTTAATAATGTACCAAAGCTCATATTTTTCACACTTTAGGCTTTGTCTTGGCATTTCATAACTGCTTGTGGATTATCTTAGCAACAAGTTCAGCTGTTAGTGTATTATTTTTCTCTTCTTTTTTATGATATGGATTATCTGTATTGAAGAGATTGTAATATACATTTGGATGTTGGTTTTGAACAGTCTTTTTTTAGCTCTAATTTTAAATATTGTGGCTTCTGACCTTTGAAGCAGAAACGGGGAATAAATAGTACTTGCCAGTATGTATTGTCTGTGTGCATAAGCCTGTCTTCTTGTTATTATCTTGTAATTTTTTCCAAAGTGATTTTAAGTATCAGTCTGAAAAAGAGTGCTTTGTCAAGCAACAAATTACTAACAATAAGTGTAACTAAGTAATGCAGTGCCAAATTTAATTTTCTTTTATTTGCTCTGTCTTTTTTGTAGGGCAGCAGAACTCATGACTAGGACAGGTTCTGTAGTAACACTAGAAGTAGCAAAACAAGGAGCAATTTACCATGGTCTGGCAACCCTGCTTAATCAGCCATCCCCAATGATGCAAAGAGGTAAAGATGCTAATGTTAATATTGATAACAATATTGATAACAGCTTTGTAAGTCTGCTTTCTGCATTTATAAGAATGCAGAAAATATAATAATTTAAAGTACTTTACCAAGTATTACTATAATATTAAATCAGAAAAGAAATATAATTGTACAGAAAGAAATTTCCTTTCTTAGCAGAAATTAATCTGGTTTTAAATTGCTTGAAATTTTCATAGTCTAGTAATTAATCAATCCTTTGCTTATGTACCTTTCAAAACTTAATTATGCATTTAAACACAGTTCTGATTTGAATTAATTTATATTTTAACAAATGTATTATAATTAATAGAAAGGGCATTAAACTTAATGGCATTTTTTGTCCCTTTTTATAAGAGCTTCTCTCCTCTCATAATATGTCTTCCTTGTAACCACAGAATGCAAGGTAATTAGAAGGAGAGAAATAAATGTAAACAGAAGCCTGGGAATGTATTTTGCCATTGAATTTTATTTTTTTTTTTTTTTAACTAGAAATGTTGAAATATATCTCCTTAAGTTTCAGTGTCTGATCATAAGAAGTTCTTGGATGCTACTCCAATGTTTTATTTTATCATCTTCAGGGTACTAACAAGACATATTAAAATACAATATAAAATAATGTTGTAAAGGAAATAATTTTGTCAATGAAGACATTTTCTACATACAGGATAATACCACAGTATAGGAAAGAATGGGTTAAAAGAACAAATCCTTATTATCACAGTTCACAACACCATCCCAGATGCCATATGCCTCAGTCATGCAGAGACCTTTCAGTATAACATATTTAGTTTTTCCAATTGTTGGGGTAGCTTGTCAGAAGTTCTTTTGAAGAATACAGATTGAAGGAATTCTGTATATTTGATACAAGATTGGGATTGCATATTTGAATAAATAAAGATTTTTAAATCTAGCATTTACTTTGCTGAGAACTGAGTTTTTAAATATAAGCTCTAGATAGCTCTGGTTTGAAAAAAAATACGCTAGGTACTTAGTTAAGTGAAAAGGAGAAACTACATATCCAACTGTTACAGTTTCTGACCGCCGTGGCTCAGGTAAACCGCGACCAAAGAGTGAAGGTTTTGAGCTGTATAACAACTCCACGCAAAATGGATCACCTGAGAGTCCTCAGCTGCCGTGGACGGAGTACAGTGAACCAAAGAAGCTGCCAGGAGATGACAGATTGATGAAGAACAGAGCTGATCATCGTTCCAGTCCCAATGTAGCAAGTAAGAAAAATTATCTTTCTTTTGGGGATAGATGCCTCCTCCAGTAGTTTTAGAGGCTGTTGTATTCAAAAGGGGGTGATTGTTTTTAAAAATGGATTAAGTTTAAAATACCAGTGTAGTGCTAACATTTGGAGCAAGCCTCTTGCAAGAAATACCTAAAGACAAAATCATAGTTAGTGTATGAATATTGTTACTTTAATAAGTCTTCTAAGTTCTGTAAATTATTATTAACAGTCATGTAAATGCTTCCTTTAACTTTCCAACAGATCAGCCTCCAAGCCCTGGGGGAAAGAATGCTTATGCATCTGGAACTACCACCAAAATAACCTCAGTCTCTACTGGAAATCTTTGTACGGAGGTCAGAAGTGGCAAGCAAAATGCTGGCTATTAAACTTTCTTTATCTATCAGTAGTGTCAGTGTGCTTAAGTTGAACCAGTGTCTTACTGAACTATTCAACCACAGTGCTGGCACTTGTGACTGGGTGGGGTTTTGCTTATTACAGCTAATGAAAGGTTGAGACAGTTTTCAATGATTTCATTAAATTTGTTCATGAAGTTGTCCTTGTGATTTCTGAAGTTTGTACAATATTGCATACTCGCTTTGAGACCATAAAAACATGAGTCATAGCCACAGTTATATTTGATACTAGGCAACCTCTTTTATCTCCTGTCCCAGATGAGTAATGCTCTTAGGAGCCAAAAGAAAATATTTAGAAAATGCATGTTTAGAGCAATCTTCCATACAGATCTATGTGAATTTTGCCTTATTTTTTTCTGCCTTTTTCAGGAGCAGATTCTGCCACCAAGACCTGAAGCTTATCCCATCCCAACACAGACCTATACTAGAGAATATTTCACATTCCCAGCTTCCAAGTCCCAGGATCGAATGGGTCCAGCTCAGAGTCAGTGGCCAAATTATGAAGAAAAACCACAGCTCCAGGCAGAAAGTAATCATTCTATCAATACTACCATGCAGGTGAGAAGTAATTTTTTTCTGGTATAAGGAAACAAACCAGAAAGAAACTGCTTGCTTTCCATTCCTGGACTGCTAGAGACTTTTTTCAGAGTAGTCAGCTCTCTGTAACTGTACCACAAGATGGGAACAGCTCTACTTCTGCAAGATGGATTTGGTTTCAGGAACCCTATGGGGTTTTTTTCCCTTCTCATTTTGCCTTTTACCCCCCGCTTTCCTTTCACAGAATTTGTTAGCTTGTTCTTGCAGACCAGTTATCTGGGATACTTACCACTTGGGATGAAAATAAGTGGTAGTAGGGTTTGTCTTGTAAAATGTTTTGTGGTTTTCTGAAAAGCAAACTAAATCTTCATTCTTTCAAGAAGGTTTATGTGGAAATATGTTTGCCTGAAAGGTATGCTATTTAAGTGATAAAGTATTAAAACTGAAATAAAACAGGACTTTGAGACGTATCCAAGGTGTTCACTGAAACCCATTCCCTGCTCTTTGTTAAAAAAAGAACTACATAATTTCAAATTGTATCTATTATCAAAGTGTAGATGCATCTTGACATGGAATGAATTTACATCCATTGTACTTCTAGAAATTGAAATACAGTGTTGTTCTGCTCCTGTTAGTGAGAACTTCACTCAGATCCATACAGGAAATTAAACCTAGATCTACTAAATCTAGTTAATGGATGATCTTCTTTCTCTAATCCACCAGACTTAAAAATACAGAGAGCTTTTTTTTATATTTCCTAATTAGTGATAAGAGCAGAGCCTTACACCAGGCTTATCTTTTACTTTTGGAAAAGTGTCATGTAAATTACCTTGAGATTCTGTCTAACTAGGCAAAGAAAGAATTGTTTATTGATTGCTCACACATGTAGCGGCAAGTGAATACAGTAAAAAGTCACTCTTTTTGTTAGTGTTTTTCCAGTGTTATAGAGATTAAATTCTCATTATTTGAGCTGTTAAAAAAACAGATGTTTTGCTCCAAGTAGGACAGTACTTTTGAAAGGGGATGCTGCAAATTGAACAAGTATGGCAAATAGATACTGAAGTATTTTACTGAATTTCCATGCTTAACTCTTCCACATTTCATGGTTACATCTCAGTCTTAGCTGCATGGTTAACATCTTCATGCTCTCTGTCAGTGATGGGAGAAGGGGAGAGGTGCGTGTCTCCAGAGAATGGTTCCTACCCATTTGTCTTAACTGAATTCTATCATAATTGCTGCCTGGACATGCATCTCTCTCCTGCTTAAAACAAGCTTAAGTGAGTAGCTTAAAAGAGATGGTTAAAACTGCTAAAGATGAAGCCTATCTATTAAAGCTGTTGACAGACAATGAATATGAGCTATAGCCTTAAAGGCTGAAAGCAAGACAGAAAAGGATTTTGCTAAAGCAAATTAGAAGCTTTAACTCCTTACAAGCGTTCATAGTTTTTCCCTGCCAGACAATATTTCTTTTAAGTTGAAAATAAGAAGAAAACAGAAGAAAAATCTTTTAAAAAATAAAAAAACCCCCACTTTAATCTTTGCAGAGAGGTCTGGGCTTGTAAAAAAACCTGCTAAATGCCTGTTTTCTGTTCTGAAGGCGTCAGCAGACTTTGGCTAGGTGCATCTTTACAGCAAATCTAACACAAATAACTGTGTGTTCAGCTCTGTTGGGCTAATAGAGCATAAAAAATACACTTGTTCCTCTCAAAGAGGGCATTCTTTACAGGTCATGGTTAAGGTCATTAATGGAGGAAAATAAAAGGAATTTGCTTTGTTAGTCTTCTCTCAGTTGTTGATAATTGGTGCATTATGTATTCAGTGCTTAGCAGTTCCTAACATTCGAAGTATGAATATTTGCTTCAAGAAAATCATTAACAGATTTAATAATCCTGGTTTATGGTCCAGTGTTCCTTTTCAGGTAGTTGTTCTATAGAAAAGTTCTATAGAAAAGACTTGGTTTGATGCATTTAAGTGACAAAAATCTGACTATTATACTCATGTTCCAGGAGCAGGTAGAATTAGACTGCCTGCCTGAATTGTGTTAGTAATGGGAGCTTCCTGCAGGGCATCTTGCCTGTTAATGGAGGAGGGTGGGCAAAGGCACTTCTCTCTCTCTCTCTCTCCCTCTATTTTTTCAGCCTTTCTGTTTGCTTTCCCAATAGGAAAGATGTTCAGTGAAGCCAGTTAAAGCCTGAATAGCAGAGCTGGTATGACTGACCCACTGCTCAGAGCTACCAGGACTCTCGTACTCACATATGGGGGAGGGGGTGTCAGGGATAGTCCTGAGAAACTGTGCGAGCTGGGGAGGTTTTCAGCTTAAACTCCCTTTTGCGCTCATCCTTCCTCCCAGTCCAGTTACTAGGCAGTTCCCAGGAGTTTGCTAAGTCTTCTATCGCTTGAATGAGTTAAGAAGACTGAGAATAATATTTTATTGTTGGTTTTGGAAAACCTACTGGGCATAGAAATGCTGAAATTCATTAAAAGTAATAACCTTCAGTAATAAGAATGTGTTTTGTAAGCCATTTTCAAATATGTTTTAATGTGGATGGACTGTGATACACATGCCTTGTTTAATATTTTTCAGCGTGTAGCTCGTTCCCAGGAAGAGCTCAGAGACAAAGTTTTCCAGCCAGAGAGGAATCGTTTGGAAGTTGTTATACGGAAAGATGTGGAGTACATTGATCGGAAGTCGGACAGCGATCAGTGGATGAATTCATCTGTGGATTCTAGCACATCTAGCCAGGAGCACCTGAACCATTCCTCCAAACCAGTGTCACCTGGTTCTTGTTTAACTAAAAGTGGACCTGGCCGTTGGAAAACTCCGGCCAGTAGCCAGCCAACTCCAGTGGCCATTTCCCAGCCCATCAGAACAGATCTTCCCCCTCCACCACCACCTCCTCCAGTACATTATGCTGCTGAATTTGATGAACTACAAATGGATTTGCCTCTGCCTCCCCCTCCTCCTCCAAATCAGTTAGGAGCACAAGCATCCTCCCAGGTAGCTGCTGCCGAGCGTAAAAAAAGAGAAGAGCATCAGAGGTGGTATGAAAAGGAAAAGGCACGTTTGGAAGAAGAACGAGAAAGAAAACGTCGTGAGCAGGAGAGAAAACTGGGCCAAATGCGTTCTCAGCCACTAATTCCTGCTCAGCCTGTGGTTCCTCCTGTCTCCCTTCAACAAGTGAAATCAGAAAAACCCTCAACTTTGCAGAGGTCTCAAGAAACAGTTATTCGAGAGCTGCAGCCCCAACAGCAGCCACGGACTATTGAGCGGAGAGATCTGCAGTACATTACTATCAGCAAGGAAGAACTGTCCTCTGGTGATAGCCTGTCTCCAGATCCATGGAAACGGGATGCGAAGGAGAAACTGGAGAAGCAGCAACAGATGCACATTGTGGACATGCTGAGTAAAGAGATCCAGGAACTTCAGAACAAGCCTGATCGTACAGCAGAAGAAAACGACCGCCTCCGCAAACTCATGCTTGAGTGGCAGTTCCAAAAGCGACTGCAGGAATCAAAGCAAAAGGATGAAGATGATGATGAAGAGGAGGATGATGAGGTGGATACTATGCTAATCATGCAGCGACTGGAGGCAGAAAGAAGAGCAAGGGTAAAATCCTTTCTAGAAAAAAATACCGTAAATTTCTAGCTTGGTGGGTTTTCATGCTTTGATTATTTTTGATGTTCTTAGAGGGTAAAGGAGAATGATACTTTCTTAAATGGCTTGAATTTTAAAATTAATAACTTAGAGTAGTTTTATCAGTTGAGTAATGTATTATGAAAGTATCAAAGCTACCTTTTATAGAATTCAATTTAGTGATTGAATTTACTTTTCTGGTTTTGGGGAGAGAAAAGATTCCTTTGGATAAAGGGTTTTTGCCATGTACCTAGGGTATTGTTGGAAGCTAAAATATGTCAGAAATTTGCTTGCTGAAAGATAAGCAAAAGCATGTGAAATTAGTAAAGTGTGTAGGAGAACCAGGAATAAAAGCAGTATGGTTTCTCCCTCCCCTCCCCGGTGCATTTACCTCTAAAAGTTTTTATTATAGTCTTGGGACATGTGAACACAGACACTGAATGCATACTGTTTCCAGGGAATAGTGATCTGAACAATCATTCCAACTTGCTGGTCTGATCCAGCTGCTACCTCTACTTTATCACCCCTCAGTGCTGACCTCAGCAGTGGAGGGAGCATTGCTTGAGCCATGTGGTTTTGGGTGGTATAACAGCTAATCTACCCTATCTAGAGCTCCAGCTCCTACAGGCCTGGATTTTTCATGGTGTCCAGTTTAATCAGCATCAGAGGTTTGCCTACCTTAGCTTCAGTTTTGTGAAAGCTCATAATATAGGTAATAAGATAATACAACTGAATAATACGGTGAAATTTTTAACTACTCTTGCTGGTGGCTGTTGTCTCCCAAGACTCTGCTAAATCTACTGTTATTGAGAAGAAATTTCTATAGGAAAACCTGTTCTTTTCTGAATAACAGCATGGAATCCCAAGTTATATACCAACAGCTATGCTTTTCCAGGTTTAAAAGCTAGCTCTGTAATATGTTCAGTGTCTTCTGTGTGTTTGTCTTGAAAAGTTGACTTAATTCTGTGATAAGCAATGTTTAATTCCTGAGAAATGTTTGCACATGTTTGTTTTTGACATTCGGAAATAGCTAGTGGCTTGAGTAGGATCTGAGTTCAGGATTGTTTTTGCAGCTTCATTTCCTAAACTTACTCTTCTCATATTTGCTGCAGTCTGCGTTGCCTTCCTTTTTTTTCTTGTGCCTAACTTTATTACTGTGCAAAACAAGAGATACCTTAAACTTGGAAATTGAAGAAAGGAAAAGCTAAATATTTGCAATTTGGATAACAGCCTGCCCTAAAGTCCAGCACTGCTAGCAGGCAATTTGTGGCACAATAGACAGTTACCTGTGGCCATTAAAAATTATGTAGAACTGCCACTTAAATGAAGAGTGTCTTAAAAATTTTACTGTGGCAAGGCTAAGAAAGCCATCTGTCATTAAAACAAAAGCCAGCTGTATTGCGTAACAATATTTGTATTCTCTGCAAGTGCTGGTTTTAAAATATTATTTGTGCATTAAGTTCTTCCAGCTTTTTGGAACATTTTGAAACTAAAAAATAACAGTTGTCTTGAACTGAATTCATGTTTGCATTTTGGTTACATTCCACTTTTAGAGATGCAGTTAAGTAGCATCTTTGCCGAACTACTGAGGTGGTGCATGAGTAAAAATGGATAAAAATTTTGGATTATTTGTTTTCATTTCTGTATATCACGTTTATGTCCATTCAGTTCTTCATTCTAAAGCAGACAACTAAACAAATAAAAGAAAATGCTTTTGAAATAGCACAAATCTAACCTATCTTTATTTACACTGTGCATCTTTCTTTTTTTTCCCCTTTCTTACTACCTGCAGCAGACTGCTGTGCCAGCAATCTCTGTTCTAGATTTGGTATGTTTGTTTCTTTCTCTTTGATATCTCTTTCCCATTTCAATTCCTTATTATTATTAACAACCCTATGTGCTTTGGATGATGATTTGGCATCTTTGGGTGTTCAAAGATCGTTATGATACAGTAAGTTAACTGCAAGCATGCATTTGAATGTTTTCAGAGGTTATTCCTTTCCCTATGTTTCCTTCCTCTTAGATGTGTTCTGCTTGCAGACTTGATTTGTTTCTTGCAGCAGTGTTCTAACATAAAACTGTATCTGCTGTTTTGTGCAATTTTGTTTATAAAATCTTACTAATAACTTTAAATGAACAGGCGATGAGGTAAGATTGCTTCCTTTCCCTTTCCCACTCATGCAGGTTTTAGAAGAGAAATTGTACTGAGAGCTAATAATACAGCATAATTTTTCAGCACATGCTGGCATTGTTGTTTGCAGGTGCTACAGGTGTTTGGTTTTGGCATTAACACAAAAATGGATTGTAAACGTGGAAATTACTCCTGAAGTGAAATTTCCAAGTTGGTTGTAGAAGCATGCAATCATTAAGTTACAATATAATTTCAGTTTCAAGTGGTTAATACTATTCTCTTGTATCTAAAACATGACAGGCTTACAAACTGGAGCAGTAATTGCTACGACTCCAGCTAGTTCTGTATTTTATTACACTCACTGGACATGGGAACATGGAAAAGGAGTTTCATAGTTTTCCAGAGCAGAAATACATCCCCTTCAAAGTCAATTTCTGTAATTAGTGTACCAGGTTGAAAGAAAGGTCATGCTTGCAAGTCCTGTTAGTAAAGTTTAATTTGTGCTGCTCAAAGAAACTGTAACTGTGTCAGTTCAAAATATTTATTTGGATATTCAGCATTGCCTTATGAAAAACAAAATCACCTTTTAGAATGCATACTTCATGTAACTTCTAAGGAGTTCAGTTTTGTATCTGCGTGTTACATGAGTGTTAAACAGTTTACAGCAGTGGAACCAGGTGAAGCATTTCACCTTCCTGAATTAATAGACAAGCCAGCAGTAATGGATTTTTCAGACTTGGTATCTTATCAATATTTTTTTATTACTTCATCTATATTTTTTTGCTCAGACCTTGATTCCCGCAGCTGCAACTAGATAGATAAAGTACCTTTCCAAGCAGACTGCAAACATCTGGATCTTTCAGCGACAGGAGGTTGGTTAAGGCAGATGGTACCATCAGCTTGAAAAACAGATTAGACAAATGCATGGACATCACGCCTGCAAACAGCTACTCAGAGGATTAGACAAGGCTGTACCAGCTGACATCTCTAATAGTGTGCTAAATGCCAGGGGAATGCTAGAAGAAAAGGCCAGGCTCATATGCAGCTCTTTTTGCCATGGTCAGAGACAGCATGATTTAAGATGTTCATAAATTTAGCTTTAAAAAAAGCAGCAAGCTAATTCTTAAATAGTTGAACACTACACCCAGTGTGTCTACCACTTTTTCATAATTTCATTATTTTTATCCTATTCATGTGACTTTCAAGACAAACACATCTAAACAATGCCACTTCATATACACATGCAATTGTTACTTAGTTTCTTTACAAAAAAAATCACCCAAAAAACCAACAAAACATTATTGTGTTTGATCTTTTTTGTGTGCGTCTAGGGTGTTGATAGCTGTTCTGCTAATTACATGGCTGAAGGAAGGTGATGAAAGGTTAATACAAGAATTGTCAGCTTGGATAGTGTTTAAGTTCCCCAGGCCACTATGAGATCTGACCCAGCTTTTTAGCTATCATTAAATAAATAGGTATACATTTAAAGTTCTCCTGGAACATCTTTTAGAGTGTTCTAAGCAGTGCTTGGAGAAATTAATGTTGTCTGAAATTTGAGACTTCCTGGATTTGAGAATGTCCTGCCAGTCCTGTGAATATCTTAACATTCCTGATAGGATCAGTCCACTGGCCCATTTACCAGGAGCAATAGCTCAGAATAAAGGTGGACTTCTTTTGCAGTAGGAAGACAAAGTTGTGTGGCTGAGCAAACGGTTGGCACTTGGCAGTAGAGCTGGGTCAAAGCAGGGGAAAAGAATTGGTGCTTTGTGCTCAGCTGCTTTGCTCCGTTACAGCTGGGAGAATGCTCTCTATCACTCTGGCTATATGAATTAGATGTTCTTCCCTGTTAAAGTATAAACACATGGCTTTGGAGGAGATGTGGAAGTACAGTAAATCAGGTGAAATCGTGACTTTTAACAAGAGAAAAAGTGACTTGGATAGAGAAGCATCCAATCAAAATACTCAGCCTGGGAATCTTACAGCCCTCTCACTAGAAGTGAGATGTAAAGCTAATTCCTTTGCGTCTTGAAAATTTGGGGTGAAGTTAGAACTGGGTACTGTTGTACACACAGAACAGACACAAATGCCTGCAAGTGCTGTGGCATATCTCATCATCCCACTGCTCCTCCCTGCCTTGGTCTGGGCGTGTTTCAAAATAGAAACTAGTTACTGATCATAAAGAAATGAAATGTCATATCTTAATAGTTGCTGTATTCTCACTTCTGCCTTCCATATAATTTTTAGCCATTTTCCTATAGGTATGTTTAGAATAGCCTCTGACATGGATACAGTTGTCTTCACAATTCTTATGATTCAGATGTTAACAGCAGTTCCCAGGTGGGCAGCTTGGTGACTTTTGCCTTCTTTCTTTAGTTATAGTTAGAAGATAATTTTTAAAAAACAGTCCTATTTTCTCTTTAATTTAATTGGAAATTTTTTCTTGCTTAAGTGCTTTTGAATAGGAATAGTTGCTGCTAAGCAGTAAGGCATCATGCCATAACCTGGGAGTGGTAACTGCCCATGTTCAGGCTCTTTTTCTAAATGTAGTTGGGATAGGAATTTTCCTGTATTTTCTCACCATGCCGTTTTTGCTTGCCTTTTTTTGCCTTTTTTTTTTTTTTTTTTTCCTAAGAGGAAATGACTTCTTTATATAAACTCTTGTGAATTACTAGCTGTCTTTCCTTTTGACAGCAATATTATCTCCTTTGCTAAAATAATGTCTTTCTAATAACTAAAGACAAGAAGTCTTAATCCAAGCAGGGAGTTGGTTAGCTACTCTGTTCCCTGCTCTACCATGCAAACTGAGGTTGATGTTTATATTTGCCCTATATAAGGGGAATTTACTTGGAGGTAGCATCCTCTAGAATACATTCACCAAATTAGGGCCTAAATTAAATGAATTAATTTTGTTCTTTAGCTTTCATCCTCAAAAATGAACAGTGGAAGGAAATAATTGTAAGAAAATTAGCCAAACTGTTTAGACTTTTTAATTAATTAACTGGGGAGGAAGATACTTACATTAAGGTTGTCCTCATAAACTCTATTAAGATTTAATTTCTCTTTCTGTCTTGTACTGCTTTGTGTCTTAGGGGTCCTTTTCTGTAAATGAAATTGGATTGTAAAATAAAATCCAGGAATAGGAAAGGATCCCTGTTACATGCAGGTTATAGCAAGATCAAACAAATTGTTGATTTATACTAATAAGGATAAAAAAAATTGTGTAGAGGAAAAAAAATTACTTTAAAACATATGCTACAGTAAGAAATAATACAACATGTAGTCCAGCTAATTTCTATTTGTATTAATTGTGGCAGTGGATATTTCTGTCCATCAAGAACTTATATACTGTTAGCTTTAAAGAATCATGCAAAGTTTGGATTGTGCTCAGTTTTCCTATCTGTGCATCATCATATGCATATATAAACCAGTCTGTTGGACATGAATTTAATCCCAGTAGTCAAAAGTTTTCTTTCCTTCACTCCCTGCTTTTTCCAAAACACATCTGCTGCAGATACAGTGGGACACTTTATTTATCTCCTGAGACTATTTGCAGATTTGCTGAATGAGCCTGTTACTTTAAATGGATTGACCCTTTGACTAATGAGTCATGATTTTCCGGTGCTTAAATTCTAATCCAAAATTAAAAAAAACAGTTGACTGCTGGAGCTGTGGACTGTTGGTTCCAAGTATTTAATTTCACTTTACTATACCTATGAGACTATGGTTGTTGAAGCCCTTTGGAACATGAGTCACTTCAGTCTTCTACTGGGGGTTCATACATGACTGCTAAAAATGTCTCCCTGTGTAATTTATGCTTTTATGTATGTAGTTCTGTACACCTCCATTTTGCTTTTTTATTCCTTAGGGATTTTAGGCAATCCAGTATAACAAAGCATACTCGTAATGGCTGGAAATTATATTGATGGATCTGCAGCATAGCATTTTCTACTGAATGAGACATTTTTAGATGCCAGTTATTTGGTTACCTTTTTTTACCCATCTTGCCCATGTGAGTGACCAATTAAAATTGTGTCTCTGTTAGTTACAGGATGAAGAACGCAGACGGCAGCAACAATTGGAAGAAATGCGGAAACGAGAAGCAGAAGACAGGGCCAGGCAGGAAGAAGAGCGCCGACAGCAAGAGGAGGAGCGGACCAGGAGAGAGGCTGAAGAAAAGGTTGTGGTCTTCTCAGTGCCACGGGGTTCTTGCAGGCTTTCTTCCTCAGCCTGGCCAGTACCAGCTCAGTGTTGGGTCAGCAGGGTTTGAACACAGTAGCCCTGGTGAGAAGGGTCATGGCCCAAGGCTTCAGTTTGTCCAATCCAAACCAAAAAGTAATTAAACAAACAGCCCATTCCTGCTGGCTGGAGTTGACTGGTATTGCAAAAATAGTACTCTGGGCTTAGTGCCTGAAGGTTTTTAGCAGTGGCAAGGCTCTTATTTCAGAGCCTTTCTGAAAACTATAGAAAAAATCAGGTACTTCCTGTTTCCCTTCAGCTCCCAACATAAGTTGCATACCTTCTTGATTATCATGGCTCATTTAGTACTATTGGTTTTTTCTATGTCCCATAGATGGCCCTTAGATATTTCTGTAGTATTTTTAATACAGATACAGAGAGAAGTATAAAATACAGTGGAGTAGTGATGAATATTCCATATAAGTTTTTATGTTTGGACTGTGGGAGGGAAGTGGTTTCTGGAAAGCAAGTAAATAATTTCAGCAGATATGTGTACAGTCAGATTATAAAAATTCAGGCTTGCAGGTTCATTTGAAAGATTATACACTAATACGAGAAGTTTTACTGATAAAACTAGAAGACAAAGCAACTTATTGGACTCAGCATGTTTCTTTTTGTTCCTAGAGAAGGCAGTTGTCAAAAAGAAGAAAGAAGGCTAGCATTTCAAGTTGTTCATCTTGGAAGATTGAGCAAATACATTTAAAAAGCCCCCAAACCTTAGATATATTTAACTACAGTCATTTAGTTTTCGGGCTTTGTTATTGTTTCCCATAAACGGTATGGGCTGATGAGTGGAAGAGGTGGTAATAAAAGCAAAACAAGGAAGGTGTATATGTAGTGAAGAAAGTATTAAAAAATATAGTAGGGAGCTTCAAAGAATGCATCCAAGAGAAAACAATTATGGCTTTCTTAACTAACCTCTGACAATGATGCAGCCAAATGACATTTGGATCACACTTGAAAGAGTTTTCACTGACAGATGTTGACTGAGATACTTCCACCAAATCAGAACTCAGTACTATGAGTAAAATGGTTTTAGAGAGTGGTGCAAGGAGATGAGATTCACATCTTTGCTGTAGATGAACAAGATCAGATATATTTATTATTTTTTCAGGTTAACTGACTCAATGTTGGACAGATAAGCAGATAAGGTGGATTTTGTTAAACATGTGGATTAAAACCAGAAATGATGGTTATTCCAAATATCGTATATGCCCAGCAGAAGTTATACTATGCTTACACCCAAGAGTTTTGTAATGTACATACAGTTCCCAAATACACTTTGTTACCAAACTACTGAATAAACCCTTGTATTAATTTACAGTGTGTCTGAGACAAGAATTGAATGCAATTAAATGCTATTTAGTTTAAAAACAGAACAGTCTTTTAAAGAGGAAGAATACATAGAAGATATTTCATGACCTTTTAAATGGTCAGTAACCTCATATAAATACCATTAGCATAGTTTCTGTTTTAAATGCTTTTTGACAGCATTTATTTGATGCCTGTTTTGGAAAAGTTCTTTGGAATCGATTTTTGTGGGAAAGTAGTTTTCCTGGTGTTTATACTAGTCATGTATTCCAGGGCTCTGTTGGCTAATTTACATTGTAGAAGCATGAAACAAAATTACAAAGTTCCTTTTTTAAGATGGTAGTTAATTTTAGTTATTCTCTTCTGCCACAGATTCTCTACAGCTTTAGTAAATTTGCACCTTATTAACGGTAGTTACAGTTTGAGCAATAAATGTTGAAATGCCCTTAGCTGACACAGGCAGTGGTAAATCTGTAAATAACAGCTGTAGTGTTATCGGATGGCTGCTGTTTTTTTGCAAATGTGACAGTTTAACCACTGGGCAAACAACAGTGCACCCATGAAAATCATTCACTCTTAGTAGTAAATATTCTTTGTACAAATCCGTAGAGATGCCCTGCTTACTGCTAGAAAGGAAGACAAAAAAGATTGACAGAAGATGTTTGTAGCTCAGTGATGGAAAGCTTAAATCTTGTGGATTAAAATGTCTGACCGCTGTGTTTCTGTTTCCTCTGGGCTTTCAGAGGCGCCAGGAAGAGGAGTATTACAGTCGCTTAGAGGCTGAAAGGCGCAGGCAGCACGATGAAGCTGAACGAAGATTGCTGGAACCTGACGAGCCTGGTCTGTACAGACCTCCACTTCCACGGGAATATGAACTCCCATCCCCAACCCCTTCATCTAACGCTCCTCCTCCCCCACCTCAGCGAAACACCTCTTACCTCAAAACACAGGTCCTCTCCCCTGACACGATTTATACTGCCAAGTTTGTTGCATACAATGATGATGATGATGAGGAGGAGGATTCCAATCTAGCAGGTCAGGATAAGTACTCCAGCACAAGAAAATCTTATGGTGACTTTCCACCTGCCACCCTTAAGCCACAGCAGCCCTCCCGCCAGCCTCGCCCAGTTTCAGATGGCATCTTTCTTTCCAACTCATTCCAGTCATCTCCTGTCAATGCCAACAGTACTACTGTCAAAAAAAGTCAGCCCCCGCCCCCATCAAACAAACCGAGTTTCATCCATGCCAGCAGCTCTAAAGGTAGAAACAATGAAATTAGTCATCTCTACAAAACTATCCTTGTATTTTCAACTCCAGTTCTCTAGATTCAATCACTTATTTTGTGATTTCCCCTTCCCTTAATCACTGTTTTCACTCTGGTGATCTAACTTAAATCCTGATATTAATATGAATCCTTCAATTTTTAATTATTATGATCTCTCAAATTTTCTTGCTCTTTACCCAAACTTTTCAAAAGCAAAAATTCCATCTTTCATGTATGAATCAGAAATTATTTTAACTGCTACTCAATCAGTTTGAAGTACTGTTGGTTTTGGCTTTCACTCTGTATTTCTAAGTGATTTGTTTTGTATGATTGACTGCTGTTTACCCAGGACATCTGGAAGTGCACCTTTCTTGAACACAGGAAACTTCTCCTAATGGGTTCATGGACAGAATTTATCTTCTGCTTTGTTATTGGTACCAGGGTTCTCTCTCTTTTAATAGTATGTGCAAATGGCTTTAAAAATTACATTTGTAGATGCAGTTCTTAAATACACAAGCACCAAGAGAAATGCAGGTCTTGAACTTAGTTTCATGTTTTAGGCACCATTCCTGAAGTTTTGGTTTGTAGAATGAAGTGTCCTTGCAGGGAGACAAAAATCTAAATTTCATCTTAGTACTGTTTGCTTTACTTGTTCCCTTCCCTTCTACACCTCTGTGTTTCTTTGACTTCTCAGCTTGTATACCTCCAAGCCAACCATAATGAAGTTTAATTTCAGTTAGAGGTCTAGCTGCCAGTAACTTCAGCACCATATTTTACCTGCAGAGTATTAGTTGAACTATACTCCTGAATTCAAAGCTAATTCAATACAAAGTTTTGGGATTTTTTTAACTGCTGCTGTATAGTAGAAATCTTGAATACTTGACTCTTTGAGTATGTCTCACGCTGGTAAGATTGCACTTTATTGATACAATACTTTGTCTTTAAGCAGCAACCTCTGCTGGTACTTCTGCATTTGTTCTCTTCTATATTCTTTTGAGGGTGGTGGCCATGGCATTCTCCTAGTTTATTCTTTTTACTTACCCTGGAGGTTAACAAGTGCCTGACAACCAACTCTAGGTCATCAATGAATCCTTCAAAAATGAAAAGGGCAGCAAATCACCTGAGATCCCAAGGGAAAGTGTTTATGCTGGCTTTTTGCTGAATGGTCAACTTTTTTGCTGGATTCAAGTCTCAGTGGCACAGGTGGAATCCTATAATATGTTATATCCCTCATCACTTTTTTGGCCACCTAACAAATTAGGAAAATCCCTCACTTGCTTTATTCAGGAGTGTGCCCTGGGCATAGGGAGGATATACTCCTCCAAATAGGTTCCATCTAGTAGAAGCACTTCTAATCCAGCTGCAATAGTATGTGAATCTGATTTAGGATATATATGAGGCCACTGAGCTGCTTGTCCACATCCTTGTCAGTTGAGGCTCAAGTCATCATTTTCCAAGAAGGGAAATTAACATCCTTTCCTTTGCAGTTCAAATTAGCTTCTGCTACAGTTGAATTGCTTCCAGTGCTGAAGAGTAGCTCTGCACAGTATTGTGTAGTTTTTAATATTGCTGAAGGGACAGTTTAGCTCAGTTATAATGATTGTCCCACTGGTGCAATTGATGATTAGTTCCACTGTTTGTGGTCAGAACAACACCCAATTTGCATAAAAAAAGTATTCCCAGTGATTCTCCTTTAAAGACCTGGTCATTTACACTGGTGTTGCCTCTGAGGTCTCAGGATGTAGTAGTCTCTGTGGTAATAGCCTCTCTTCTGCAACCCCATCTGTCACTCCTGTCTGGGTCTAATAGGTTCTGAATCTTAATGGAAGGTGAGGGAAGATTTTAGCTTTTCAGTGTGTTTTCATTAGACTTTAGGAGTATAAGCAGACATTCTGGACACTACCTGCTGTGTACTACCATTATGCCTAACCATCGTGCATGTGAAGCCACTGATAAACCCACAGCCAATTTTGTACCAGAAGGACTTCAGCTTTTGAACACCAGGTATCACAAAGAATTAAGAATATTCTGAAATGGCAGACTTCTGACATGAAACATTGGTAGTGTATGTCTGTACTGAATATTTTTTTTCAAAAGACTTTATTTTTATAGAAATTCCTATTTGAAACTGACTGTAATGAGGAGTAAAATGTGCCTTCCATCACAGCACATAGGCTTGCAAAAGCCCTTGCTTCCCTTCCCTATTTGGCACTTTGAAGACTGTATATATAATGAATTAGGCAACCCTAGAGCCATCAGTCGCTAGTTGTCACCATCACTCTCCCTGCCTCCCATCATCCACAACCCAGAATGCCGTTTAGTATATAACTGCATTTCTAATCCTGCTTTCTGTTAATTTTAATTGAAACATTAATTTCATGAAAGTGAAATGTTCAGTGGTATTGTGTGTGCACATTTATTTTTCCTGGAAAACAATCGAAAGGACAACTTACAAAAATTTGGTTAGGGTTTTGGTAACAATTAAGGAATATTGTAGTATGATGCTTCGCCTTTAATAGCCTAATTCCTAAACCATACAACTAATTCTGAATACTCTTATTTCATAATTTTTAAACTAGCCATGAGAACAGGTTAACTTCACTTGATTGCTCAAGCTTCTATGAAGACTGCCTGCGTAACGTACAAAGCCGTTTGCACAAAATGCAGAATTCACTGTGCAGTTTGACCATCTCCCATCTCGCTGACTCTGTTACATTCCTGTCCTTTACAGCTCTTTCCTGTTCTGAGTGTTAACTCTAGTAAACCATGCTTCTGCAGATTTTGCTCTCCTGCCTTCTTCCACTGGGTCTCTAAAGACCATTGGGTCTGTAAGCTCACCAAAGAAAAAGTCAACACCCAAAAGAAAACCACTATCCTAATGCAAATGAAACTATAAACCACAGCTTGTGGATCCAGCCACAAGCTTTGCAAAGTAGGGAAGGCAGTACTTACAGGAATGTAAGACTCACAACTGAGAGGAAAAAAATCTTGCTATACCTGGCATACCTAATATGATTTGGTTTGCTGCAAATTTTTGGTGGAAAAAGTTTGGCCTACAACACATTAGCTAAATTGGCTTGTATATTCTAGTCTCTTTCGGAATTTTTTCTGAATATTTCTGAGAAATTAGATGTACCAGTGGAAGAAGCAAACATCTCCTTTTGTACCAAAGAAGGTTCACAAGACATAACATGTATGATACTGAGACCAGAACTGTCTGAGCACAAATCTGAGTAATGTGCTGACACTTCTTTTTACTATTTTCCTGACAGTTATTAAGAGAATATGGTCTTAAATATCAACTAAATTATTCAACTTCTGATTGGAAAAAAGGTTTTGTCTTGTGGCCTTTACAAAGAATTAATATAATGTGTAAAACTTGTGTGTTACATCAACCTAAAGGTGCAGTGCTGCAAGAGTTACTTGAAATTTAAATTCAGGGAAGGGAGTATCACATCTTCTGAGTGATACTGTGTACATACTGAGATTTAACAGGACTAAAATTCTGATTCTGCTGAATTGCAAAGATATACTTTATTGCAAATGTAGTAATCTTTGCTTACTTTTAGCCTCAGAAAGAGAGGAGGTACAGCTAACTTACTTCCTGTGGAGTTTGTCACAGGATAATGAAGAGTGTTACTCTTTCTGTTGATCTCCTTGAACAGCTGTCTGTTTTACAATAAGCCATAAGATAAAGACCATGATTTGGCATGTGCTAGATAATCTAAACAAAATGGGTTTTGACTCAAAATTAGGCCATTTTAAGAGGGTTGGAATTGAATAGTATTGGGATTAAATATTCTAGAGATCAGATGACCTCTGATTATTTATGGTTCTCATTTGAAATTGTTTCTTGAAAGAAGCACTGCACCTTTTTGAAGGAATACAGTATAAAACTTCTGTGTTGTAGCTGCAGTCCTTAAACTTACTACTTACTTCTTTTTCCTTAAGGAATAAATTCATACACTGGATCTACGGGAGCAGCTGCTGGGGAAGTTTATCGGGATCCAAGAGACAAAAGATCTAAAAGGTGACATACAGGAGTCCATAAACTTTTATACAACTGACCTGGCTAACTTCTGCAGTATTTTCTGTTGTCATCATTGTATCTCTGGGGGCTACTCAAGAGTTCTGCTGTTGGCTCTATTATGGGTTACTATAAAACGCAACTAAGTTCTCTCCACAAGTCCTTAGATGATCTGAAGCACCGCTGAAGAGAAAAGTTTTGGCACTACAACAAAGTAAACTAAATGATCACTGTAAAGGAGCAACTTCAACTGTTTTAGGTGTATTTATAAGTCTGAATTATACCTCTCCAGTGGGATTCTTAGCAAATTTGTAATTAGCATAAATAATATAAGCTGTGTATATATCTCATACAGGCTTTAGCATGCAGCATACTGAAAATGGGACAATAGAAGCTTTGTCTTCCAGTGCTTTTACTTAGAAATGTGCCACCATGGAAAAGCTTGCTAGTTTAACCAAAGCAGTAACGTTGTGCTAATACAGGCAGAGCCTTAGTAATATACCTGCCATTCATGTTGAAAATAGGCAAGCATTTCCATTTATTTTGACATGCAATAAATGGTCAAGTTATAAATTTCTCTTAAGTGATAATCAGCACAATGTCAGAGTTAAATGTATGTGTGAGGAACAAAACCTTTCAAAATGCAGAACAGGGAATCCTTTGCTGTAGTCAAAGAAGCTGTCATTACATGTCATCAAGAATGATTATGTTTAAGGATCTTGTAGATGAGAATTATAAAAAATACTTTTTGTTTCCTTTGCAGTCAAGATGCAGATTTACCTGGAGCACCAGAAAACTTGACGTTCAGGGAACGCCAGCGACTTTTTTCACAGGGTCAGGATGTATCCAATAAAGTAAAAGCTTCTAGGAAACTAGTGGAACTGGAAAGTGAGTTGAAAACAAAATAAGATTAAAGCACCTTATCAGATGTAATGGATGATCTCCAAATTGAGGGATTGAGATTGGGGGCACACTACTAAGTATGAACAGAAAATGAATGTTTTCTGAAAGAAGTGACTTTGATTCCTCTATATCTAAGACTGTTAATTAAGACTTAGAGATGTTGCAATAGCAAGAAAACTGATTACTTTGCCAGGAGCTTGTGGTTTATACAATGAAAGCACTGTAAATTTTTAAAGATATGAATCACGTGAAGGTAACTTTTTTCTGTTTTGGGGGTTAAGTTCTTTTGCACCAGACCAAGTAGCACTTGTCAAAGATAAGTTCTGTTTCCTGGTGTTTTACAGACACACTTTTGTTTTAGCTGCTGAGCAGAGAGAGTGAGAATAGCTTGAACTGCCTAAACTAAACTGTGCACTAGAAATTAGTATTTTAGGTTGTTTGACAAGTAGCCAATATCTGGGCCACCTTAAATAAGGTTTCATATGCAAGTTTGACATACTGTATGGTGTTCATGGAAGGATCAGCATATCAGTACAGATCTTACCATTACTTAGTACTGGCATAAAACACATTCTCTAGATAGATTCTCTTGAAATAAAATTGTTTCTAATCCTGTGTATTTGTTGGGTCTAGAATGGATGCCTAGGATTTTATCTGTAGTTATGGAAAAGTCTTTGTTGATGCATCCCCACTATATGTGCTTCAAACTTTCAAAATGTGAAGATAACAACCTTTGGATAACTGTTTCATTAAAAATTACATAAGCAATAGATAGCAGGCTACACTTAGTGGCCCTTCATCAGCTAGGACCAAAATGTTAGTAGGGTGTTAAAGGCGAAGATTCCAGTTAGAAGGTGAGCAGAACACATGGGTATGTTTTCTAAGAAATTCAGAGTAGAAGTTACTGGGCAATTGGACATGGAACAGTATTGATAAGTCTGTTACTGTCAGTTCAGCAATAGATTTTTGTTTTCTATGGAGATGTGAATTGGCATATTAGAGAAGAAGATGAAGTGTAAAGCATTAAATACAATACTGCAGTCTGGAAGAGGGAACGCTCGCAAGTTCGGTAACAGAGCTGGTGTGCTAGCAAGGAATCATCCCACTCTCATGAGGAAGCAGTGCTAGCGAGCTCCTCTTCCATCTAGCTGGCTTTACTGACATCCTATTACTGTTGTACTGAAAGCCTTTTTGGCAGTTCAAGCTATTTTTACACACTGTTATAGCCTTATTTAATTTTAAATTGTTAATCTTTTTCCTCCCGCTATTTCCTCAGCTATGCTTATGTGGCTGATGATGTTGGGAATAAGGACCTCATCAGAGTCTTTCTCATTGTGTGATGTTAAGACAACATATATTGTGATTCCAAACAAATTTTCTATTTGACAAAGCCCTTTACTGGCTTTGGATGATTTTTTTTTTCCTGTATCATATTGTTCTCTTATAAATATATATTTAGGGATTTGTGCACACTTCCAAATAAAAAGGGGTAGACTTTCACTGCCTTAGGAAAGAAATCACTTTTAATAAGAGTTGTATGATAAATAAATGCAAGTTAATGAAAATTGGAGTGTAAATATTTTTTACGTATTTCAGGTTTCTTATTTGAAAGTGTGCTTTTACCGTTTCACCTGTTAAATATGAAGTAGAAGATTAAACTGGTTCAAAGTGTTAATGAAGGATCTGCATGCTTGCTATGTCTGTTCATCAGCAAAAGCAAGCCTCTCCCAATTTATCTTGAGAACACTAGCAGCCTTACAGTGACAAATTTTTCTTGAAGAAAAAAACTTATGCTGTGGCTGAATTACTGTTGCTGCTAGACTCTGAAAAAGGCTTAGCAAAAAAAATACCTATAACCTTCAGTTGAGTGGATTTGGCCGCTATTGGGCATTCGGGTCAAGTGTGAATATGTGTAAAAGTGCTTTTCATATTTGTCTGTGCATTATTTGAAAAAAAAAAAAACATCAAAACTGCTGTAGTTTCCCATTTCTACTGTATTTCACTTGCAACCTATTTTTAATAAAGTTTGTATTGTATTTAACTTTGCACTAAATGTTTTTTGTATTCTTTAGTTCTGAATTCCTAACAGCATTATCATAAACCAGAAGGGCTCTTAATATGTTTTGCCTTGCCTGTCTCCTTGAAATGTATTTACAAGCAAAGTCAGTGAATCTCTCATGAAAATCTCAAGTTAATTTTACATGGAGAATCAACAGAGGCTGACCTTCATTAATCAGAGAGGCGAATTTCTTAGCCTAATGTGCTGTAGTGCTGACTTGAAGGAAGTAATTTTTACAGCTTAACCAGCAGTTTACCAAGTAATAAATACCACTGGTGTCCATTTACAGACTAGTCACACTGTATTTGTATATTCCTCAAGTACCAAGTTGTTTTTCTAACAGCAAAGAGGAACCTTGAACATGGCATCTCTTGGAGAAGTACAGTAATTTCACAATTATAAGCCGCACCTGAATATAAGCCACACTTCTTTTTTTTTTTTTAAGCAAGGATCTGTGTGTAACAAAGTAACAAATTAGTAACAGAATCACTGCCAGCTGGGTTTGGTGTCAGGTGCTCAAGTTGCAAACAGTTTTCATGGACCAGAGGAGCCTTTAAAGGCAGCCCCAGGTGCCCTCCCTGGCCGGCTCTCACTTCTGGGTTGGCATTTCACTGGGATTTGTCCATAGATAAGCCGCACCTGAATATAAGCCGCACTATTGGGGTAGGCTGGATTCTTCAATGAAAAAGGTGCGGCTTACAATCGTGAAATTACTGTAAATAGTGTATACAGAGTTTCTACTGGGATTGCTGTGGTTAATGGGAGTCAGCAGTTCAAACTCTGCTTGGGGAGGGAGCCAGGCCCCCGTGAAGTGCTATAGATGGACATCTGCTAAGGATGGGATTGAGAGCCATCTATAACCTCAAAATAACTTAACTTTTAATTTTGAATGTAGAATGTCTAGACTAGAAGAAAATGGAAACAATCCATTTCCCTTCTGTATGTGTATCCCTCAGTCTAAACAAAAGAGCTAGTACAAGCAAAAAGTGGTGTATTTGAGTCTGCAGTTATTGCAGCTGTGAACTTTATCATAGAAACTTTTATTTCTAGACCAAACTACTCTAGGGGTTATAAAAGAGGAACTGTGTGTGATGTGCAGCAGTAGTAATACATTTTCAGTGGGGAGAAGTTTTGGGCTATGCCTTCAGGTGAGGTTTGCTCAGTGAGCACACTAGCATGATGTTGTTGGGCAGTGCAGCACCTGCTTTGTTTTACGGATGAGAGCTGTTAGCCTTGGCAGCACAGCTCTTGGTGCTTTCACTGATGATGGTCCTTATGGTGATAACTCTGTGAAGTTACATTTGCAGTCAGCTCTCTACAAAACTAATAATTTTAAACCTGTGGTAAATTTTCCCTTCTGTACCTATCATCCATATACCCTGTTTTTCAACTCCTTTAGGTAGTCTATACTACAGGCTTGCTGGGGTTTGAGGAAAAGGCAGGGAAATGAAGATCTTGACAAATCCATAGCATGCATCCTGTTCCCTGAAATAATAAGCAATATACTTGATCATACAGAGTGCTGTTTGTATGTCAAGGAGTGAGTACACAAGTAGCAGAATAATCAAGACTGTTCTTAACTCCTAATTCAATTAGATAACACAAAACATAGTGCTGGTAAAAAAAGAGCTTTGGTAATATCAGTCAGTTGTGAGTCACACCCTGCAAGCAATTAAATCATTCTCCCCAAAATAGCTGATGTTGATTAAAATCCTGTCTGCCTTACTTAGTGCCAACATCTTGTAACATCCACACCATTGCAGCACTTTTGAACTGTTTTTTAGCCTTTTTTAGTATACATTTGTCAGTTCTCATTTTTCAATCAAAGCACTAGTTTATTATTACTGTCAAGTGCTCAAAACTGGACTACAGTTACCAAAAATGCGCAGTGAAATACTTACAGCTTTACCAAATATTGTTAACAGACTGTGTGCAGTACAGCACATCTGCTGAGTGTGGAGAATGTCACCTCATAGAGGCAGTAGAAAACATGGGGATGTACAGCAGAATCTCTCCATGTTTGGCAGAAGAGGGATAACAGCTTTCTCTCCTGGGCTGTTTCCCAACTGCTTTTCTACCCATTTTGATTCTTGTTACTGCGTTTAGCAATGTTGCAATGGACAACTCATCAGAGGTTTATGGAAGCTAGGACTTCTAAGGTCTTGTTGGTTCCATTGCTGGGGTTAAATGCATCAGAAGTATTCAAGACAGTGCTTGCTTAATAGTATTTTAAGATTTGTAATCCACTGACAGATTTTATGATCCACGTAGGGTATTTCACTGATGCTAAAATAAATAGAGTTAAATGTGGATTTAGACAGTTCTATTAAATTTCTGGCCCTGGAGTTCCACAGAAGGATCTGTAATACGGCAGTGCTTTGCATTTGCAGGGGGCATATGAGATGGAGTTGGTAAAAGTTTGGGGGGAAAAAAGATACTTCAAAGCAGAGAATCAGTGTAGAAATTAGTGCTGCAGTATAGTTTGGCAGTATTTCTAGAAGATTTATAATTGTTTCTTGCCCAGGTCACACCAACAGGCTGCTTTGTTCCCTGCCCATCAAGCAACCTCTTGTAAGCTTTGGAAATAGAAGATCCCTAAGGAGATTTGCTGCTGTTATGATCAGTCACACATCATACTGAGATTTTTTTTGTTTTTTGCTGATAGAACAATTTTCAGTACTATTTGACCTTCAGAGATAGACAGAGAAATTACTAAATAGGAGTAGTGGATGCTCAGTTTTAGGTTACTACTTCAAGGAGTGATAGTAAATTAAGCCTTGTCTGTTACAACCTACAGAAACAAGATCCTTAATCTCATTAATAGTGGGTAAAATCCACAGTAAGGGAGACATTAACTATTAAACTTCTGGGATGAAGCTGAGTTTTGCTAGAAAATAACATTGTTCTGACTTGATTGCTGCTGCAGGATAAGCATTACATATAAAATCACAGCTCATTGTCAAGAATTGTGAGTCACACCCTGCAAGCAATTAAATCTTCTCCCCAGAATAGCTGATGTTGATTAAAATCCTGTCTGCCTTACTTAGTGCCAACATCTTGTAGCATCCACACCATTGCAGCACTTTTGAACTGTTTTTTAGCCTGTATACGTTTGTCAGTTCTCATTTTTCAATCAAAGCACTAGTTGCAAGGAAGAACTGCTGAGTTACACTTCTGTGTGCCAAAGCTAACTGCAAACCAGCCAGATGGGTATTTTTTTTTTCAACAGAGGCTACGTATTGTAGCAACTTGTTGGAGATGCAGGAGCCCAGAAGATGGTGGATAGAGCTGCACAGGAGTCCTTGGTTTGGTCTGTGATAGATGGGCTGCATCTGGGTTCCTTAGTAAAGGAGCACTATCCCTTTTGCACCAAACATGGAGGGATTCACTGCTCTGTGTCTTTGGATTTTCTACTGCCTGCATGAGAGCACATTTGCCATGTTCAGTAGAGAGTAACTTGAGACTGCTATTTTGCAGAACTGGATTCCTCTGTAATTATCATGTTGGTTTTGGTTCAAAGAAAAAACAAACCCAAACAACTACAGTGTAAAAATAGTGCTATTTCCCACTTCCAATAAGCTGACATGTCTGTATCTGGTACACTTACACATTTTATAGCTAAATAGTATAATGACTGCTTTCAAGACTGCGTAAATCTTTCAATGCAATACAGTAGAGTACCAAGTTATATTGCTAATGCATGTCACATTTTCACCTCGGAAAGCTCAGTGTGAGACCCCACCAGCTACAGCCTGGGTGAATAAATCTGCCCTGGGCAGCTTCCTGGGAGTCCCACACCACCTGAACCCAGAGGCTTTGTGTTGCCCTACAACCAGCCCTAATGCCGACCGTGTTTGCAGTTACTAAACAGACTGTGATGCACCATCCAGCTCAGCACCAAAGCAAGGTCAGCCACAGCTGCTTGCCCAGGGCTGGGTCTAATTGGGGTTTGAGTAGCTCCAAGGGTGGAGACTCCATCACCTCTGGGGGAAGCCTGTGCCACTGTTTGACTATCCTCACACTATCCTTAGACTCCTGCCTCCTGTCCTGGCCCCTGGGCACCACAAAGCACAGTCTGTGGTGTTGATACTCTCCCATCAGGTATTTGCACATACTGACTGAATCCCCCTCAGCCTTCCCTTCCTCCAGCTTGTGCTTTCCCCAGCACACTCCGTGTAACAGATGTTCCTATCCCTTAATCTTCTTTGTGGCCCTTACAGCCTTAGCCCAAAGCACTCATCACCAACTGCTTATGGGGGAAGTCCTGCAGCCCTTATCAGAGCTCTCAATTCTGCCCTTCTCCTTGCCCTTTTTGCCCTGGTGTGAGGTTTGTGCCCCTGGGCCCAGGAACCGTGTGGCCTTACCAGCCTTGGGAGCTCCAGGCTTTCCTTTTACTCCTGCACTCCTTGCCCTTATCCTTGGCCTTGGCCTCTGAGATCAGGACTGCAGGCAGAGGGATTCCCCCATCCCTCCCACGGAACACTGCAGGAGGAAAGATCCCCAGCCCCCATGAATAATGACTATGGACCCCTGAGGTCACTTGTCCCGCAGGATGCTGCAGGCCGAGGGATCGCCAGCCGCCGTGGATACCACACCCATTCCCTGCTCAGCCTCCCTGCTGGGGGCGCGCTCCGCCACAGGAGCCCGCCTTTGCCCCGCCCCGTCCCCGCTCCCTGCTCGCGGATTGGTTGACCGCCGTGCCACTCAGGATCGGGGCGTGGCTAGGACGAGCGTGTGGCGCTCGTTCAGCCAATCGCTGGGGGGAAGGGGCGGGCCCGTCGCCATGGCAGCCGCGCTACCGCCCCAGACGCGTCCCGGGTTAAATCCCTGCCGGAGGCCGCAGCTCGAGCCGCTGCCGTTCTCGCTCTCGCTCCGCCTCGGCGCAGGACCGGGAGGATGATGCGGCCGCGCCGCGGGCTCGACCCGGGCTCTGTGTGGGCACAGCGGCTGCGGCAGCTGGAGCAGCGGTTGCGCGTGAGGGAGCGAGGGGCGGGGCCGGGGCGGGGCCTGCGGGCGGGCACGTGGAGGAGCGCCTGGAGGGTGGTCCCGAACCTGGCTCATTCCTGGGCGGGGATCCCGAACCCGGCAGCGTGTGGGGGATTGTTGGGCCCTCACGGCTCCGAGGAGCTGGGCCTCGCGTGTGAATAGAGTGGCAGAGCGTTGGACGGCTCTGCTTCCCTTCGGCCGCACCGCCGGGCAGGGCGGGCCCTCAGCGCTCTCGGGGTGCCCCGTGCTCAGGGAGCGTCTGGCCCTACGGCGTCCAAGTTCGCCAGTAGTGGTGCCTTGGGAATGGAAACTGACGTGCTTACATGGAAATAAATGAAATCGTGCTTTTCTAAGAACAGCGGTTCTGGAAAATGCCAGGAGGAGATGGTTTCGCAAAGCAAAAGCGCTTTAAATTGTGTATCGATGCGTCCTCACACAAGCAAGCAACAGAAAAGATAGAAATAAAGGAATATTAAGAGTTTATCCTAATTTTTGCATGCTGATATACAAATATTGTCATTAGGAGGTGGGGGTAGGTAGTCCATTGATCTCAGAAGTTTGAGAAACAGCAGGATATGGTGTTGAAGGCTATCATAATGAAACAATGTTAATCAGACTCATATTTTTAAAGTTTTCATTTTTGTGTATTTGGTTGGGTTTTCTTCCTTAGACCAAAGAAGAAAGAATAGTTGTCCTGG
Source organism: Sialia sialis (assembly GCA_009812075.1). NCBI lineage: Eukaryota > Metazoa > Chordata > Aves > Passeriformes > Turdidae > Sialia > Sialia sialis. Next base: position 28,063,927 of record VRYO01002297.1, read on the forward strand.
AAACTGAAAATGCTGTTCTTCATCTAAAACTTGCAGAGGTGACTTGTTTATTTTTTTTGAAAATAATTCATGTGGAAGTAGAGAAAAAAGATACTGAGATCTGTCTTCCTCTTTTCACGTTTTCCCTCTTTACCAGTTGGGAAGATCTATAAAGGGATTAAGACTCAGCATCTCATTCTTTTCAAAATTATGAATGGTAGCAGTAATGACAGGCTGGTTAAGTAACTAGAAGTCAGCTTGGATTTCAATATTTGCTATTGTGTTAAATCTAGAAAGCTGAACGGAGGGAATTGTCCTGGAAGCATTAAATATGGACTGGTTCTTCTTACAGGGAACATGTTTGTCAAAATGACAGTGGCAGATTTTTCAGGAATACTTTTTCGACACAATTGGGGTGATGCTGTGAAAAGAACTGTTCACAGAGTACAGGAGAGACATTTCATTGGGAGTAGACTTACCAGGGATGCTGTGCTGTGTGTTTTTATGGTACTGGTATTGTTGCACATGTGCCTTGTCACACAGCATACAGCAACAACTGGATGCCCTCATTGCTTTATATCCTTTTACAGAAGCATAGGTTATTCCTAAATCCTCATTGAAATAAGGAGGAGCCTATGATAGTGTTTGGTGCCTTCAAAAGAGAGATTGCAGAGATTTAAAGAATTTGGAATATAGATCTAGGCTGCTAGAGCAGAGCCAGCTGTGAGTATTAGTGGTGGTACAAACTGTTGGCCAAGAGTTTCTGATCTGGGCTGAAACATTAACTGGTTGGGTGACCTCAGGGAAGCCATTTGCCCTCTCTGTGGGTTTGCTAACACCCATGGATAAAAGTGGGTTTAACATTTTTCAAAGTCTAACTGGAAACAGGTGGTATATCTGAAATGAGTTTTGCTAGATATACCGAAGAACACTAATTTATTCTGAGGAAATGTTTTTTATTGTCTTTGTTCTGCTTTACGGTATTTAAGTATTTCAGTGGATTATTTTTTATCCTCACAAGCACAAGAAATAAATTATTCTAGACAGTAAGGTATAGCAGATGTAGGAAGGAGTTGCCTGTGTATTAGAGAATGAAGTCTTGTTTTTTGAAATAGAGCACTGCTTCATTTTATAGAAAAATGTGCTGGAAAAAATGGGTACCTACAGATACATGAGGAGTGTGGGCAGTGTTACCACCATCAGTCAGAAACAATTTCACATTAAATCCTTTGCAATTAACCTTGCTCTGATGGTTCTTGCACTGATAAAGGAAGTTATTTAAATACACTTTAAAAATTCCCCTCTTCTTGGTTAATTTGCTCCAGCAGTTTGAAAATATGAGCTGAACTGACATCTATGAAATAGTTTTACCTTAATTGAAGACTTTTAAAAACAATACTAATTGAAATTAGTCTTATTTAAGGTTGTGCAATATTGCACCATATGTCCTAATGTTCTACCACCTATGCTGGTTAGAAAAGCTACTGCCCTTGATTGTGTCTCCCTGATCCTTCAGATCTGCTGTGGGAGCTGCCTGAGTGATTGAGCTGTAACAAGTTCAGCCACAGGGACGGGGGTTAACAGAGGTCTCCATTCTTAACTTGTAAAAGCTAATTGGATTCATTTTGGCTGGAGTGATTTGGGAAGCTTTGGAGACAAACTTATGAGGATTGCCATAAATTGGGATTTGCAGTGTAAATGTTTGTCTAGAAGTTGCATCAGTCTTATTAAAATGTTATCTCCTGCTATAGACCTCCTTGAGACAGTGATGAATTTCAGCACTTCTCCTGTGTTCTGCTGCCGGGTATGTTGTTATCCCAGCAGCATGCTGGAGAGGTTGTTACTGAACATGGGAAATCAGATTCTTTCTAGGTAGACCTGCTTTTGCCCTGCTTTTTCCTGGTTGAAGTCTGTTTATCTACCTGCATAGCCCTTGTTTTTATTAGCAGTCTTTGAGGTCCTGACCTTGCCACCTTCTTTATAGAAAGCCAGGCTGGATCTGATTGCAAAACTGAGATTTCAGTTTGAAGAACACTATTGAGAGTTCATTTTCATTTCTGCTTATAGTAAAGCTAACTATTAAAAGGTTTTAGTCCGGTTTTTGGTTCTATGTTCAAGCTCAGGTTTGCAAGTGCTGGCCTATGAGGAACTCTGGTGAGTGGTAAAACTATTTTAGTGGCGAAAACCCCAAAATCAAGGCAACATTTGTAATAAAGATGAACTTGATAGTGGAAGCGATGCAATGACAGTAGCACTGGCCCTTCTGCTTTTATCTTAGTGTTGAGAAATGTGGAGGGTCAAGGGGAATCTCTGCAGATGGTGCAGATTAGTTGCTAAAAGGAGTGTTAACTACCCTAAGCTTACTTAACAACCAGGCTTGAGTACTGCAATTGCTTATATACATATGCTTAACTTTTCACGTGTGAGAGGTACTAATTCTGGCACACTATTCGTGTGCACTTTTGTAAAGCTGTTTGTAAATATTCCAACTGAGTAACGTGAGTCTTGAAAATCCTTAGATTTTCAGAGTGTATAAACACTGTATAGAATCAGTCTCAATACCTCGGAGCTTAAAGCCTGTAACAGTTTTTTTTCATAAACTCCCCCTCTTCCTGCTATTTCTTGTAAGAACTTTTTATATTAGTGCTAAGGTGGTGCATTGTTGTACAGAGCTTCCACTTGCTTGTTTAATGGAACATTCATGTTCTGTGAAGGTGACACATGAAAATACTGCTTTCGATAAATGAAGTACTTTTTTTTTTTTTTGAAAAGACAATCTTTCTTTATCCTAACAGCTCCAGCATGTTGTACTGGTTTTACCGAAATCATCTGTACTTAAACTGTAATCAAATGTTTGCTTTTTACCTATTGTTATCAGATGATTGGAATTTAATCAAATCCATTGTGTGAGTAGATTTAGCTCTTTCATGTCTTTTGTTGTACTCTTCTATGCTTTGCTAATTTAAATAATAGGGAATTGTAGTCACAAAATAGATGATGTAAATAAAGTAGGAAATAAGTCTGTGCAAGGGACAAGTGCATTTCGAAAACAGAGGAAGAGGCAATTGGTATGGATTAAGGAATGATAGATGTCAACACGTGGCAGGGGAAAACAGACGAAGAAGTAGCAGTACATTTTAAGCACCAGGACTGTCAGAAAACTACAAAAACTGCATTTTTTACTGTAATGCAGATTCTTCTACACTGCAGAATTTCACAAGAAGTCTCTACCAAGATGACTTTTTGCATTCATGCCTGTAAATATTTGAAGTTGAATTATTTCTATTTCCTTTTGATTTCAACATAGCAAAAAATTCCCAAGTCGGCCATAAATATTGCTTTTGCATAATAGGTAATTTTAGATCGTCAGAAAGCATTCTTCTCCACAACCTTTAAAAATTGATTTGGTCGCTGTGATCTCTGAAGACCCAGAGTAAGGCTTTGTTGGCCCAGCTTGGCACCATTGCAACCTGACTGATTGTAGTGGAGTTGGTGTTGTCGGGGGCACAAAGCTGGGGGCTGTGTATTACCAACTACTTTATGACTTCAGCAGTTACCACGTGTATGTTTGCTTTTGTGTGTTTCATGCCCTTCCACAATGCTTTCTGCATTAAATCTAGTTTCCAGAGACACTCAATCCAGCTCTGTGATCAGCCCTTTTCCCTAAGTGAAGACACAGTTTCAACCCTTTAGATTCACCTCAAGCATAAGTAAGAGAGTTTAGGTACTGCAAAAGCATTTTAGTAATCTGGTGCTCAAGTTTGCAACCAATTTGTGATATTGGCCTGTTACCATGAGGTGATTCTTTACATGACTCAGAAAAAGGTATTAGCAAAGAAATTAAGTGTTGGCAACATCTTATGTATTTAGATAGCTGAATTACAGAGAAATTATTCACAGAGAAAAAGGGGACAGAATAGGAAACAAGTGTGTTTAAAGTGACTTTTTGTGATTTTTTGTTGTTGTTTTTTGTTGTTTTTTTTGTTTGTTTGTTTTTAATAGTATCAAGGGTTGGCTGGAAAAAGTACTGATGAAGTATTGCAGCTCTATGCTGCTCATGGCCAACAGATGAAATTGCAGAGGAGTTCTGATGTAACCCAGCTGCATGGAGCAACAAAGGTAATAATATAGACATAATCAATGCCCTAAACATTTACATACTCTTCAAATATAGTAAACCCCTAAAAATTGTATGATATTGTGATATTAACCTGATCTGTGGCTTTATTGTATTTACAACAGAGCTTACAGTGAGGGGTTAACAGTGATTTGCTGTAATAGGCTGCAAAGTCACCTGAGAGGCTGGTAAAAGTGGATGCTCCTGAGCTCCAGGATCTTACATACAGGGTGCTATTAATACCTGAGATAGATATTTTTGTAATCAAAATTTTACAATTCCCCATTTGACTGTCATACAGTCATCCCTAAAAACAGTAATTGTGATGTACTTTAACCGGTAGACAAATCCTTTTAAAAAAGCATTTGAGAGCTCCACTGATTACGAAGAGTTCTCTGGCAGATCTCACAAGAAGGCTAGTTTGCTGTATGCTCACTCAGGTTTTAATTTTGCATATCCTAATCCCAGTACCATAATATTTGCCTTTGTTGAAGTGATTATTTGTGAAGTTACTCCATAGAGTAGCGAGTTTCTTTTAGGGACCCTACCATATATAAACTTCTTTCAGGGCAGCACTGAATGCCTGCATAAAGTGACTGACAAGTATCTCAGGAAAAAGTATGATTCTTAACAGACAGAAGGATGCAGCTTATTGTAGCATTGTTGGACTAGATGACTGTTTTAGCTCCCTTCCAGTGGAACCATACTGTTTTATTCTAATTACAGTGGTTCTGCTTTGTAAATTTTGTGGTGGTATTTCACATTTTTGGTTAGCTAGCATGGCAGAACTGCTTGTGATGCAATACCAATGGATTGAGGTAGTAAAGGATCAGATGTCAATGAATACTACAAGGGAGCAAAGCTCTCTAAATGAAGGTCTAGATGAACAGTCATCCTATAATAGCAAAAAAATACTCCTTCCCATTTACATTGTATATGTTTTGAGAGTGAGAAATGCAATAATTTTGTCACTTTGGATTGCCTTTTTATTGTTGAAACTAATTAATTAATTCAATAAAAATGCGCGGAATACCTAAGACTTTGTAACACAGGCTGACTATGAAATATGACAGTGTTTCTGTTAAATAAGGTATTGTTATGTTCACCTTAGAGATGGCTTTACATGTCCATTTCAGGACTTGGATATCAACAAGTTTACTAATCCTAAAGTCAGGTAAATTTGTTTTTATTTAGGTGGACTTATAAGTGAATATAGGCTGATCTTACAAACACTTACAAGTTTCATCATGTATATTACACTGAGTTGCATCCTTAATACAAATACTTTTCTGAACAACATCAGTTTCTGATCTTTTCAAAATACATCTGTTCTCATAGGAAGACATAGAACTAGCCTATACAAGAAATGCTTTGAGTGAGTCCTAGCAAATACCTCTAGATCAAAGCGTGGAAAATTAAAGTAATAAGAGAAATATGGATCACTGTTTTTCACTGTTAATTCTGGATATGACTTAAAAGTGGACAGAGCCCACACATGCTCACACACACTTATTTTTGTCTGAAATAACAAAGAGACTTGGTTATACCTGTAGCTGTGTTATGGTCAAAATATGTATGATAAAATGATAAGGATCCATAAAGTCTTGTTAGAATTTTGTTTTAGGAAATTACATTGCTAAATGTTTTGCAGGATCCTTCTCTAAACATACTGAAAGATATTCTCCTTAAGGCTTCCTTCCATAAAGTAGCGGGCTCTTTCTGTCTGTGATGTCTCACCATAATAATTTGGGTTTTTATATTGATTCTTCTTAACTATTGCTTCTGTGTCTTTATAACATATTTTTCTTCTTGCTGAGAAGAGGCTTAAGCAAGACCTGAAGAGCCTTCGTTCATTTGCTCTTGAGCTTTCAAAAGATTTTCAACGTCAAAGCAAGACTTGTCTTTACCAAATTCTGGCAGCAGTCCAGGGGATACAGCTGCAGAATGAAGCAATGCAAAGTAAGGCTCATTGCACTTAGATTTCAAACATGTTATATCAACAATGTAATTGTTCAATGTTAATGTCCAACATTAAAAGGTTGAGTCTGATTTTTGAGAAATATGTCTCTGAAATTGTAGCATTTGTTTCTTGTTTGACATTAAATCATCAAGGAGTTCTGAAGCATTAGAAGACGTACAAATAACTCTGCAGAGGTTATGACTGATAATTTGGATTTGTCTTATGTGTGGATTACAGCTGCTATTAAACTGCTGCTGAGTTGGCTCAGCTGTAACATTTTTAAACTGAAGTTCTCAGGCTTATTGTAGAAGAGCTGAATAAAGAATGCATTGCTTTATAAAGCTGAAATTTGTCTGCTTTTGACTGTACCAGGAAAGGACTTGGCTGATTTCAGAGTTTTCTGAAAATGCTGCCTAAAATTAGGGTAGAGTTGATTTTTAATATTTCTGTGTATTTATTGGAAAAAAAAATTACTTCAAAATCAAAATCCAGTTGCATCTGCCAGACTGTAGATACTAACAGTGCATGGATTGCTGTTCTGGAATTCAGGTACTTCCTTGTTCATGTATACATAGGAAAGAGAGCGACTGGTGCACTCTGCCCTCATCACTGAGGATTAGTGCATTGGTCCAACACCTGGATCTCATGGTGTGGATATCTGCACCTGCTTTCAATATCTTTGATTCTGGTGAACCTCCTACCCAGCTTGAGAATCACATGACACATGCAATGCTTAAATTATTTGATGGGTAGCAGCCTGTAGAACCACATCAAGTATACAAATTTACAATCAGAGACCCTTTGTGATGCTCTGATAGCCATGTGTTGCCATTTAAAAGGTACTTTTTTTCCCTTGAATTATTTAATTTTGGGACTGATTTGATTCTGGTGGGACTCTGTATGTCAATAGCCACAAACAGCACTCTAGGTGATGTGTGTTTACAGAACTTATTCCTGTATGTTAAGTACTAAGCTATAATTAAAATTTATTTGATTACTCTATTATTCTTGTAGAGAAAATGTTCCATCAAGGAAAAAAAAGTCTCAATGTTGAAAATTAGCTTTATCAAAAAGTAAACTTTTCTCTTATTGAAGCATGGGGCTAAATGAACCGAGATGAGATTGAGTTTGGCACTTGAGCTACTATTGTGGTGTAAATAAATAAAAAATATTCTTTTGGAGGTCTGGCAAAATTGGATTGACTGTTCTAAATTTGCACTTCCTGTTGCATTGTTCTTTGAAATCATAAGCAGGAGAAGCTTCCCTACCTATAACAAAATAGCATGGTACTTTGGTGGATGACTTTTGTTTTGAATTTGGCTTGTTTTGAATTCTCTGTCAAGTGTTTTAGATGGAGATTCTATTGTTAAGGTTAAATATGACCATTGGAATTGCCATCCTTAAATTACATGTAATCTTTTGTAGACAGAAAGCCCTAAGTATATATTCTGGAGACAGTATATATTACCAATTTAGTCTTAAAATAGAGATTGAAAAGGGAGAAAATTACAGAAGAGGCATTTGAGTAGGTAAATTTCAAGGTTGTAGATGACATGCAACAAACTATAAAACTTTCTTATAATAACCAAGTACAGTAATTTCACGAATATCAACTGCACCTTTTTCATTGAAGAATCCAGCCTACCCCAGTATGCGGCTTATATTCAGGTGCGGCTTATTTATGGA
>VRYO01002297.1:28074428-28092332 GCA_009812075.1 Sialia sialis
TTGTCCATGTGAACTGGAGAGGACTATACAATTCCAGTGCTCTGAAGAGCTCATACCTCCTCAAGTACTTTCTCCTACCTTATTAAGACAAATTGTATTGATTCTAGTTTTCCCCCCCACAGTCTGGAGCTATGATGTGGTAAACACTGGCTTTCTTAAACATATTCATGTCTGTTTGACAAATTTCAGTGTATTTATCCTCTCTAGTAACTCATGTTAAAAATATCTTAATATTCTTATCCCAGGAACTGAGAGGAAATATCAGAGTCCACTGCAGGATTCGACCATTGCTACCTTTTGATGATGCTGCTGGGCATTCAGTATCACAAGACAGGTAATCTGTTTTGATTGTGTTAGATCCTATCTCACTCATAATTCAAATACAGAGAAAACAATAGTTACATTTATATGAGAACAACTGTGCCCTTGATTTTTCTAATTTTATGTGTGTGGGGAGACAATGATGGTATCATAAAAACTAATTGCTGTTGTCTTTCTCCTGCTAAATTGGCTCTAACCAATCTCATCCTCGTGCCTAAAAGTATATCCCTTTCAATAGAAAGCCATAGTTGTTCTGCCAAGCCAGGATTATCCTTGGCTTGGCAGAAGTAACACAGCTGCCATCAGTTTAGAGTGTATTCACTATCCTATACAAATTCTGGGATGCAGTAATGTGAGAGCTGCCAAAAGTCGTGGGTAGAGAAACACATTCAGCTTACAATTGTTTTGAAATTCTATAGAACACATTGGCTGTCACCACAAACATTGGTGATTCTATTTCAGTCCAATTTGGCTCTGCATCCTTAATTTATAAAACGTTTACTGTAACTGATGTGTCAAAACATTCCAAGATCCAGAAGGAAAAGAGGGATTAGATGCAAGTATCTGCTTAACAGGCTGAATTCTCCATAGATGACTAACATGAAAGAAAGCAGGGATTGAAGTATATACACAGAAAGAAAGAAGGGGAAAACTAGCTGGGTGGCTAGAAACCAGTAACATTATCATTTGCTTTATCAGTAAATAGCTGATTTGGGACTTTCTTTTACTGCCTGGTAGTTCTAAAAGAGTGCACTCAGTATTTTAAAGTTTATTAATTTTTGGCAAATCTTACAAAAAATTATTTTGATTGAAACAATGTCAAAAATAACAGACAAGGTATTTCAAGAAGCCTGAAGAAACTTGTATTAACCTGTGCTTGGTATACCTGGGAAGGAACCCACTCACTTTTTTTGTTGCAGTATGAAATAGTGCAATCAGGTGCTGACTTGCAGTGTAAAATAGGATGGACTGGGCCAAACAGTTGCAAGGGTAACTTTTCTTAATGTATCAAAAAAGTAATTTAAATAAAACTTACCTGTAAAACTATGGACTGACTCTTCAAAAACTTGCACACATAAATAGATTTATACACCTTAGTAATCCCAGTCAGTGTTTGGACTGGCTCACTAATTCAATGAATCAATCATGAATTCAAGATCAGAGACAAATACCTGAAAAGAGAGTGTTTTTAACTGTAATTTTCTGAAGTGGAAGTCTATTGTTACAAGCTCATGCAACAATCTCAAAATAATGGAATGGCTTGTGCATTCATCTTAATTTGGTTTGTTCTAAATGTCTTTTCTAAAGCAGATTATTTTGCTTGATTGCACTTTAATTTGGTCTTTATTCAAAATTAACTGTGGTGTTAGGATGTATGTAGGGTACAATAATAGTGGCAATTCTGAAAGGTACTCTTGAGACAGTGTGCAGTTCACAGATACTTTAAACATTATTTTTTCTCAGCTAAGTGGAACACTTACAATTTGAAAGCTACCTCTTTTTCCCCTATTGATGCTTTTTTCTTCCCACACAGGCGAAGAAACTTTTCAGAAAAAGTGGCATATGCAGCTGATGATGTGAGTATTTGATGGTGGAGTTCAACAGCACATTCATAGAAGAAGAAACAAGAGGGGCTATTAGAATAATGAGTTTAAAAAAACCAAAACAAGGTCAGGTGATGCTTAGATTTGATTACCCATGGGTGCAATAGCAGGTGGTTTGTGCTATTTTCATCCTGGCTCTTTATCTTGGAGCTTCTGCTAGGGCAGCCATCCTTTAAAGGGTGGTTGAATGTTTGCAACAATCAAACTGCTGCTGACTTCCTGCTGTCAGTCCCTTTGAGCCACTAGTATGTAGCTATTTCTAAAATTGTCAGGCTTTTTTCAAATTTTACTATTGCAACACAGCTCATGCATTAGGACAGAAATCGGATACCTCATGAACCACAGCAGGCTATGTGGTGCTGCAGTCAAGCATGTTGAAGTATCCTGGCTTAGATCCATTGGAAGAAGAATGGTCATTGAGGTTGCAAATCCAAATGACATTCCAGCATTAACTGAGGCCATTACCAAGATATAAAATTTAAAAAGGCACAGTAGTGTGAGCTAAGGTCAAAGTATTAACTTGGGTTTTAATTTTCATAGCTGTCATAATTCTTGGTTGGCTGCTCACTGTTACTTACATGGTGATGAGCCAAATTCTTTTATAGTGTAGTGATTAAAATATTGCTGAAGTGACCTACAGTATGTTATGCATTTAAATCTCCCAAATTACTGTTTCATTAGGCAGATCTCACTTGCATAATATGGATAATTATATATATATCCATATCCATATCTGTATGCATGCAATTAGGTAACTAATGGAGCTCATAAAGAAATGAAGAAAGAGTAAATATGTCAGGAGATAAAAAACCGATCTGTAATGGTAGACATAGTATTCTGGTTATCCTGACACGTTTATTGTACTATAAAGTACTGCAACCATTTCTGACCTGTTAAATGTTATTGCATTAGGATGAAATTAGGCAATATTTAGGTTTTGGATTATTTCATATAGATACTTGATGTATTACGGTATTGGTATGTTTACAGGCAAGGTAGTGTTTGCTTATGCCAGTTTATGAGTTTTAGTTTGTATGAAAGAGTGACTTTCAATATGCTAATCTTAAGAAATATTTCAGGAATATAAATATAAGCATGGGCTTGATTGAGAAATGAAATCTGCAAAATACTAACATCCTGGTTTTAGAAAACACAACATAGACTTCAAATGTTTTATTGGTTTGCCTTGACATTTATTTAGTTGAAATACTTTCCAGTTTTGATCAAATACCTGAAATCTTTATGTTGAATATGAATTACTCATATTATGAATTACGAATAATAATTCATAATTATTGTGGATTTATCTTTAGGGGAAGAATTGTTGCAAGAAGACTTCTTAGAAAAAGCATTTGAGAGTAATCTCTCAAAAGTAAAGGAAAACAGTGTTTATTGCCTGTTTACTTAGTTGTTAACAACTGAAGCCGTTATGCTTGTGGCTGGGATAAGTATGCAATTTTCAGATTAGAATATGGGGCTTGACTTGTTATTGAGCTTTTAGTTGCAACACAGTCCAAGATTTTACTTCTGGAAACAAGTTAACTATTTCCCAGACAACGATATAAAGGACATTTTAGATCAAGGTGAAGGAAGACTGTATGTGGTAGAGATGCTGAGTTAATTAGTTTTGCTTTCTAGATCATTACTGTCTCTCCAGATTTTTTCCTGAAAATGCTTTGTGTGTGACATAGCCAGGCAATTATTTGCCATGATTGTCTTAGAAAGCAGAGACACATTTGAGAACCAGATCCAAGGAGACTACATGACTTCCATTTAGTCTCTGTGGGGTTTTTTTTTTTGTTTGTTTGTTTAGAAATTCATATCATTCTTAAGACACATGGTCTTTTCTAACATATTGTTCATTTTGTCTAGAGATACATTCTGATTTTAAGTCTAAGAAAGGCTTAAGATTTTACTAGATGTACAGAAGAGTATTGCATTTCAGTTTTTGAGTTACTTTAAGATTTTTGAAGGGGTTTTTTTTTGCTGTTCTGTGTATGCTTAGCTCCTTAACATTAACAACTGAGTCTTTCTTCTGAAACTTGTGCAATAACCGTGGAGAGTGAGTAAACACCACACATCAGGTTGAACCACTCCACACAGATTAAGACACTGAACAATGCTAGTATTGTCACTACCTGAGCGGATGAGGAGGTACAGACTCTTCCTGGTGGACTGTCCAAGGGGCAATGAGTGCAATCTGAAATACAGGAAATTCAGTCTAAACATTAAAAGAAGCTGTGAGGGTAGTCAAACACTGGCACAGGTTGCCCAGAGAGGGTTTGGATCTCCACCTTTAGAGAGATTTGTGGTCATTACAGATGTTCATATGAAACTTCTGCTTATTAATAGGCAATTCTTTTGTTTATATGTTGTGCAAATAGAGGTTTTTTTCTCTTATTTCTCACCTTAGAGAAAGCTGGTCTGCAAGTAAATTCAATAAATGAATCAGTAATGTATTCCATAATTCTACATACTTTTGAGGTTTTTTTCCTTCCCCCAGAACCTGTTGGTTACTGATCCTATCAGAATTCTTGTGTCATGCCATTTTGTAGCAGAGTTCTACTGACATCTGTACTCAGCAAAATTTGCCAGTGCTGGGATGGGTAACATAGCTGATTCTATAGAGTAAGTGTTTTGTCATTGTTAGTTTGATAATTATACATTTCTCCAAAGAGGTATAAATACTCATAAATTCAAAGAAATTTGATGTTTATTAGCCTTTTGCATGCTGGACATACTGTTATGTGATTGTTATTTGCTCAGCTCTTTATAACTTCAGTCTGTGGCAATACTTACTTGAAGGCTGCTAGTTCAGCTCCAACTCCAACCTACTTGTCTGAGGCACATTAGGAGTTTCAGCACTCCCATCAAATGCAGTAATGTAACCACACGTTAGTAAACTAGAAAATCTCCTTGAATTGGTTGAAGTATTTTGTGTGCTGGAGATCTTCCACCCAAGTTGTTGTAAGCCCCCACGTCTTTTTTCTTTGCTTTTCTCAGCAATTAAGCGACATTTGCCATGAGGAGCAGGAGAGCACAGAATTTGCTAGCTATGCCACATCAGACTGTTGTGATTGTCACTCAGGTAATAGTTTAAAGAGCTGCTTGCTTACATATTTGTCAGACTTTAAAAGTTACTGTATAACTCATCTGGAAAGTGGATTTCACTAAAACCTCATGGAATTCTACAGTTGTAGTGCAGCACTTTCTCTTAGTTGTGGACTAGCATGTTATTTAATAAAATGTGCATCTTCTGCTTAGCTCTAGACACAGCTATCTATGAAATCAATCTGAAAAGGCACTATGAAAATTTTCCCAACAATAAATTTTTAAATGTGCCTGTAGTGGCAGTTGGAGTGCTTGCGTTTACTTACCTGTGACTTTCTAGGTCCAGTAAAAAGTTCGAGTAAGGGTTTGGATCTTTCTCTTGAACTTAAGTGCATGTTTTGTGTTGGTTGTTATTTAATGGGTTTTGAGATCCTTGTTTATGTTTTGCAAGTTCACTGCATTATGCATATTCTAAAGCCTCATGAACAGGTGACTGCTGGAGAAGAGCCTTGGACTTCCTGATCCTTAAAGCTATCACCTGATACGTTCAGGTTCATGCATATTTGGTTTTGTGTGTGTGTGTCTGTGATATTAACTATAAATAATTTGCTTTTTTCTCTTAGGAAACTGTCCTTGTCAAGTGTAGCCGTCCTGGTCATGCCTCAGTAAACAAGACTTTTCAGTTTGAGAGGTGAGTAGTCCTGTGTGGCAATCTGGAAATCTGAATTGCTGGAAGATTTGTGTAGTGAAGACTAATTTTTTTTAGTTTTGATTGGGTTTTTTGAGCAGGGGAGGTGGGAGGAAAATTCTTGTATTTTTTAAAATACGACAATTATGTTCTTCCCAGGACAGAATAATGCATTTCAAGGAATAGATAAGAGTCTTCCCTCTCAGTAAAGACTACTGATATGCTTAAGTTTGAAACCTGTAGAGAGACTTCTTGACTCTTTTCACAATCTGAGTAGCTGTCCTGATCCTTGCAACATGTTGCAAGGTAGCAGAATGTTTTAAAGGTAAGAAAGTAGTGTTTGCCTTCGAGTACTTTAAAGGGAGTTCATAAGAAAATGAGGCCAAACTTTTTAGTAGGGCCTGTTGCAATAGGAACAGGAGTAATGGTTTTAAACTAAAAGAGGGTCAATTGAGACTAGATATAAGGAAGAATGTTTTCACAATGAATGCGGTGAAACGCTGTATAGGTTTTCCAGAGAGGGACTAGATGCCCGATTCCTGGAAGCATCTGAGGTCAGATGATATAGGACTCTGAGCAACTTGATCTAGTTGATGTCCCTGGTCATTGCAGGGGGATTGGACTAGGTGACCTGCAAAGGTTCCTTAAAATCCAGACAATTGAATGGTTCTATGAATTGAGGTGGATTGCAAGATTTCAGCATTAGATACAGAGCATGACTTTGGTAGAAACTGGAATGAGCACTTTTACAAGTTAATGTTCAAACAGCCTGACCAGAGGCAGCAAGGCAGAGCAGTGGCATGGGAATCAACACTCCACAAAGGAAAGGCTACAGTGGGACTACTTTCCATATTAGAGGCTCAAAAATGTACAGACATGAATTGGATTTTGAATGCACTGTTTGTGATAAGGGTTTTAATGAGACACCAGAGTCACTGCCAGCCTGTCAGTGAGACAGTAAACTGCTGGGAGACAGGCTGAAGGGTGCCTTCTGTTCTCTCAAAATTGTGCTGGCCTGGACCTCTGAAAACAGGAATGAAGAGTTAAATAATACAATGAGAACTCCGTAAATGAAGAAATACAAAACTTTACCCCAATGCATCTTTCTAATGCAAACTTTGCATCTATATATTGCAATGACTCAGGAGGCTGTCTCCTCTGAACCATGTTGCAAACCCCTCTGGAAACAGAACACAGGAGGACAATTTCATGCTTCCTTACTTGAAGGCAAAACTTGATTTAAAGTCAGATGTACCCAGCATGAATTATCTGTCCTAGTTTAAACTTAATGTCTGAGCCTGTTCAGCTGAAATTCCTGTAGGTTTGCTAAACATGGTTATTCATTTCCCCTTTCCTCAAGGTGTTCTAAAGTGCTGCAGTTTTCTACTCACGGGAGAATGAGGACTGCTGCCATGTAGGCCACGAAGCACTTGAAAAATCCTGGGATAATGCAGATCTTGGGGAAGCTTTAGTGATCCCATAGGTTGTAGGACTTCTTTGAATCAAAGCATATATGAGATCTTTTAGGATACATGGCCCCCTCACATGTTGCTAAGCTACTCAAAGTAATTCCTTTCACTCTTCAGCTGTAGCTAACCCAGCCATACCAGTTGAAGTAAACAGAATAATGCTGGAATTCAGCTCTGTAGAGCAGCACAGTTAATGGTATTGACACAGGACTCCAGAGGTGCTGTGATTCTGGAAATGTGGTGTAGATCCTGGTAATCAGGAAAAGGGTAAAAAAAATATAAATCCCCCAAGGAATGCAGTTCTCCAGGAATGTTTTTTTAGTGTCCCAGTGCAGCTATTTTTTATAAACAGAAAAGCATATGTTTCTTATGAACTCTAAAATGTTTATTTTTTTAGCAATGTTTAATGGAACTAATAAATGTCAAAATATTTTATTTCAGCTCAGGAAGAAAATTCCAGCTTTCAACATGTTATGCTTTTATAATTTTATTGGCAAATCAGTTAGCAAAATAAAAAAAGCTCAGAATTTTCAATGTGAAATTCACATTAATCAGTACACAGGGACAAATCTATCATTCTGGTAAAAATACATGGGGTTTTAGAAAGAGATTCTTGGATTTGCAGCATCTTCCATGATTTCAAATACATAATGAAGTGGGTGTCCATGCTTCAGCCAAGGCTGTGGTTACAGTGTAGCATAAACTAGTTCAAGATTACTTTAAACCACTTTATTTCAGTACTTGAACCACAGCAGCCAAGTAGTGACAGTAAAACCTCTTTAGGAAGTTGAGTAAATATTTGAGTAGTTACTGTAACGTGGAATCACATGCATTTCCTCAGATCAGCTACTGGAGCCTGACCCTAACATAGCTGTACTAACCCCAGCTGTGTCTGTACTTGGAAGAAAAGGCCTCAAGCTGCACTAGGGATTAGGTGTGTGTCCAGCCTATGTTCAGGTTGGATGTCAGTAAGATTTTCTTCACTGGAAGGGTGCTTTAGCAGTGGAACAGGGCTGCCCAGGGAGATGGTGGAGTCACCATTCCTGGAAGTGTTCAAGAAATGACTGGATGTGACACCATCTGCTGCTATGGATTAGTTGGCAAGGTGGCGTTCAGTCAAAGGTTGGACCTCATGGCCTTGGAGGTCTTTTCCAAGCTAACTGATTCTGTGATTCTACTTTGCTGTGCAAATGAACTGCTAAGTGATTGTAGTTGGTGGGTTTGTGGGCAGTAGCAACGTTTGCTTTCTTAGACAACATCAGCTGTGACTGTTTTAATCTTTAAAATGCCTTTCTTAGTATTTTCTTTTCTTTTCCTTTTTTTTTTTTTTATTTATGTAGTAAGTCTGAACTGTTTTGATGTGCAAAGAAAAAATATTTCAGCAAATACTGAGTTGGAAGCCTAGTTGGTTAAGATAGAGAACTGGATGCTAATGAATATTTAATCAATTGCAGATGATAGATGAAGCAGAGAAAAGTGTTTGGAAGTGCTTTTGCTCTTTTATATTGACCTTGCAGATAGGATGTACAAAGTTTACTGAAGCATATGCTCATGTGCATGCAAAGAAGGGACAGTGTATTCAGTGCCTGTGTCCTCCTGGTCCTAACTGTGCCACATCCCCGCATATCTGTTGGTTTCTCAGTGCACTGTGATGGCACATCAGTGGAATGGCAATGCAAGCACTATTTGTCTGTCAAGCCAGACAAGTTCTCCTTTCCTGATTAAAAAGAGTACATTTTCATGCAGCTTACAATTAGTTTGTGGAACATATTGCCACAGGATGTTGCTCCGGGCCAAGAATTTAGCAAGATGCAGAGAAATTGAATGCTAATTCTAATTTTTTTTTTTCTTTTGAAACAGAGATTAAACTCATATTTCAGTTTTGAGGCCAGTATACAGCTTTTGAGGATTAGGATGAGGCACAGAGATGAATTATTGTGTCTCTGGCAACTACACTGTTTCTTGCTCCTTCCTCTGTCATCAGAAAAAATGCTGAGTTCAGTGCATTAGCTCCAATTCTGTATCTGTTTATCAGTGATCCCTTTGTACAATCTTATTCATGGAAAGCATGAACACAAAAACTCTATTTGTGCAGTCTGTAGACTGCACCAGACAGATCATGGTCAGATATACAGATAGGCTTGAGTAAATGCTGAAGAGCACACTTTATTCAGTAAACCTTGTAGTATCTTGTACAGTCTGTGGGATACTGCTAAGTGAAGTGTACTGGTGTACTATATACACAGAGAAGTGGCTTTGCTTTGTAATGTTTGCTGCTACCAAAATTCCTGTTCCTAATTAGCCATTTTGCTGTGAGCTATAAAGAACATATATAATCTATTGGAAAACAGTGCAAGACCAAAAAAAAAATCACCACAGAAAGATACCAGAAAAGGAAATATTTTCAAAAGATAAACATTCATACCTCAAACATTTAACTGTGGGTAATAAAATTCATGTTTTAGATTCTGTTCATCTTGTGTAAATAATGGATGCTGCAGGCTGTAATCTTGGGGAGGACGGATTTTTGGTGTGCTACAGAAGAAATGAATGAGTTAGGATATCCACATGTTATGATCAGCATTTACTCTCTCTGATGATTTCCTGTTTTCAGGTCTTGATTTTATGTTGTACAAATCTGAAAGGGTTGGAGGAAAGATTTCTTTGAAGAAAATGGTTGGATTTTTTTCTCATTGCATTCAAAAAACATATGGAATTGTTTCAGACATCATTGTATTGGTCCAAGTATTAAACTGTCATTGCTCTTTTCTGAGAGGTGGAGTAACTCATGCAATTTAATTGACTTCCATTCTGTTTAAAAATAGGTCTGCACTCCACATCATTATGTAAAAGAAAGTATTCCCTTGAGTGAGAAGGGTTGATTTCAGAGTAGGTAGGTCATCAGGGCTGGGGATGGAAATACTGATGTTGCCCACAAAGTCATCCTTAAACATGACCTTCAGGGGCATTCTGATTTCTGCTGTGCCACTAAGTCTTCTGAGACAAGTCCTCAGCAAGTTTGCAGTCTCTGTCCCTCTTTTTTTCCCCCCTCCAAACTTTACCCACGTCTAAAGGGCAGTACAACCAGAACACTGTCTTCCATAGGAAGCCCAGGCAGCAGGGCTATTTCACATTCTAGTAGGTGGGGAAAAGTTGCAGGGATCCAGTACAGCCTAAAAAGAGACTCTGTGAGTGGCAAAAGGGCAGGCAGGAGGTTTAGGATGAGCTCAGAAGTCCACAAGGGTACACCTATTTGTTGTTCTCCCCAAAATGCACAGCAGCTGCTCCTAAAATGTGAATGAGAACTTTGGAGTTCTAATTGTCATTTCTCTGACACAGAAATGTCAGCAGGC
This sequence comes from Sialia sialis, assembly GCA_009812075.1. Lineage (NCBI taxonomy): Eukaryota > Metazoa > Chordata > Aves > Passeriformes > Turdidae > Sialia > Sialia sialis. The sequence continues at coordinate 28,084,915 of VRYO01002297.1, forward strand.
CCCAGTTTTTATGCAATTTGCCTGCAGTTTCCATTGTCTGTGTTCTTGTGACATCATTTATATTTTTCCTTCGGTTAATCACTGCACTTTGTTCCTCAGAGTTTACAATGATTTGGAGTCTCAAGATGCAGTATTTGCAGATGTGGCCCCTTTGCTAACATCTCTCCTGGATGGGTAAGTTAAAAGGTTGCAGTAAGAACGCTAAAGTGCAATCTACTGAAATTCATAAATTAAAAAAATACTCAGTAATGGTGATCTAGTCAAGCTTTATGGCTTTGCAGTTTCATTTTCCTGTTCTCTTTCTACTCACCACCAAGTGAATATTGTTTCCTTGTACAAACAGTGAAAATACAGTTAACAAAATTTAACAGAGCAGTCAAATTCATTAAAAAAAAAAAAAAACCTCTCAGTTTTTTCTTCTGATCTGCCTCTATAAAACTGATTATTCTAATAGAAGATTATGTCTTTTATTCTTTGTGTTCTATAGGTTATGTTTTATAACTTTTGCAGTTGCAGACAGTGTATGATACATCTTTTCCAAAGTGTGTTCACTGTGAACGTTGTGTTCAATGCGAAAGGCCTACCTGGCCCACTCTCTGTTCTGGTTTTGTGTCCAGCACAAGCCATAGGAGGTGGTGTAATCAATTCCTGATTAAACCAGAACTGAGCATTCTCAGTCGTTCTACTGCTCCTTCAGGCACTGGGGTAAAACAGAATTTTGGTTTGAGTACAAAACTGATCATTAACAAGCACTAACAAATAAATGAAATTACTTCTAGCTACTGATGCTCATACAGTGTGATTTTTCATAAGTGCTGAGCCAACTTAATCTACACTTTCAAAGAAGCTTTGATGTGCATATTGTTATAATCCTTGAGGATTGAACTGAGTTTTACACATAACTTCCTCTCTGTTCCTTTTTCATCCTTGTTCCAATACCACTTAATTATATGGTAGGGCTCTCATGGATCTTTTGCTTCCTGTAGAGGAAAAGACAGTCCCTTTCCATTCACAGTGGCAGAGTTGAACAGTGGCAATCTTTGTTCCCAGAAGCCTGCACACTCAAGTTTCCAATGTTCCTTTTCTTAAAAGCGTCCTAGAAGAGGTATCTAAAATACTGTGAATATTGGGAATTCCATATGCCACAGAGAGGCCCCCAGGGGCTCCCTGGCTGAGGGAAGTCATAGATTGCATTATTCTTGTTTACCAGTGATGAGTAACCACTGTTTCTTTAGCTGATCAAGCTAGGGACCACAAGGTTGCAGGAGTTTAAAGAAGTCTAAAACCACTGCTTTCTTTCCCTACTTTTCCTTTTGTAACGGTCATAATTTTGCCTTGGTTCAACACATACCTTAAGCATCTTCAGATCTATCTAATCTGTATCTTGATGTGCTGTACTTCCCACTTACTAATTTTTACATGGGGAGAATCTTGTCCTAAAAGCTAAGACTTTTGTGTTCAGTTAGGAAATGTTCTGTTATTGAAAACAAACGACCTGTCTTGTTCTTCCAGAAGTGCTGTTTAAACAGAAGCAGATTCTCAGGAAAGGCGAGTCTGTGCATATGAGCACAGCAGCCTTCCCACTGTAAATGGGAAACAGACATTCTTAGTCTGAACTTTGAACCTCTTTGCTGTTCCTGATTGTTTTAGTCTGGGTTCCAAAGTGGTCTGTAACAACTTTTAGCTTGAATAGAAGGGTTTTCTCCTTTTCCTTATTTTTTCTATGTTTTTCTTTCTTAAAATGGATTGTTTCATTTTTCATTACAAATATACAGGAAGAAAAGATTGTCTGGTTTACATATGGAACAAAGTATAGCAGGCATCAAAGTTTACCATGAACCATAAAGGGCCAACAAGGGAGTAAGATAACTTTTCTTTACAGCATTGAAGAATCCAACTTGTTTGTTTATTTTAAAGAATTCATTTCTCCTTCTTTCATTTCTTTTAACAGTGTTCTCTCCTAGGGTGAGCTAGAGTGAACACCCACACTCTCTTCAGGAGAGAAGCACTACAAAATTATTGGTATTTTAGCTTGACAATAAAAACTTTTCTAAATGAGAATATAATTGTTATCTATAATAATAAAGTGGAGAAGGAAAAATATCAGGGCACATAGGTGAATCATAGTCAAAAACCTTCAGACTTCTCTATTTGAAAGCTTTATGCTGGAGCTGGAACACCAATGAAATAGACTATAATAAATAACCATTATTATACAGATAAATACAAAGTAATCTGCTGCTTGTCCTCTTGTTGAATCCCCCAATAACTCATTATGTCCTGTACCTACTTAGATTTGATACCACTTTGGCCAGTTTTAGCTCATTTGGGCTGACTGAAACCCTGTTTTGGCTTTGGCAGAGAAGTTGCCACTGACTGATACCCAACTTGCACCTGTGTCTTTAATGTTACAATCCTCTGCCCATTTAACTTCTAACTATATCATCTGTCTCTTGTCAGAACTATTTTGTCCATGATGCTTACTGTCTTATAACTAGTAACCATTAAGGAAAATTTAAATTGCTGGGCTATAGAAAAGTCCTTTAGGAGAGACTTCTAAGAAGACTAGTTGTGTTTTTCCTAAGGAAAAACATCTGGCTCCCTTTATGGTTTCAAAGATGTTTAATTTTGAGATAGGGCTAGAAGTCTCAATAAGGTTGCCAGGCAGTGTGTATGTGGGGTGGAACTGTGACAGCTACTCATTGTTAGTCTAGCTGAAAGCTACCAAAATTTGCGGGAGCTTTTCTATTGAGTTATGTCAGCAGTGAATACTTCAAGATATCCCTCATTCAGATTTACAGACCTAATTGCTATCACATTCAATTTTACTGTAGTGCTCTTTGTTTTCAATTACAGTTATTTCCTTTACTTCATCAAATCTATGATTAGACTCCTATTTTATACTCTGCAGTGCATGCTAAAATCCAGAGGGACCTTACTATAGATTCATTGATTCATTTTAATTTCACATTCCCAGAAAGGGTACCCAGGTATTTTCCATGTGGCTTATCAGCCCACATTTCTTTCTAACAAGGGAAAGCTTTCAAAATAATCCTCCTGAAATAACTGCTTCGAGGCATGTTTAATATGCATGTAAGTATTTCATTACTTGAAACAATACATTTAAAACCATTAGATGAGGGGGTGTTCATTGAAATATGCTGGTATGTGCTTGAAACTACATTTTTGATATGAGGAAAAGCATCAGATAATCAAAAGCAGCTGTTTCAGGTCTGCCCATAGAGGAGGTGGCTTAGGCAGTGAAATTTTATTCCCTGGCAGAACAGGAGCAGGCCCATTCTTGCAACTCTCTACTAGAGCAGAAGTTTCTGCAAACTGTGAAGTATTTCTTGAGTATGAAGGTTCTGTTAATGCTGTATCTCCCAACAAACAGGATTGTCCAGAGAGAGAATAGTCCTGTCAGCGTAACTGTATGACTTCCAAGGGTTTGGTGGCACAGTACTGTGGTCAACATAGAGTTCCTGGCAGGGACAGTGGAGCAGGCGCAGCCAAAGAGGGGTAAAACTTCAGCTGCACAGCACAGTGTTGATCCTCCACACAAAGCAGTACTGTGGCTGGATGCATCTGTATCCACCCACTTATTTTGCTTAAGGTGTTGACTTTGATCTGATCATGTTAGTAACACACTTTCTAGATAAAATTCATGTATCTCAGCTCAGATCCCTGTGGCACAGACTCCACAACAGTGCTCACAGCTGTGAACAATTCCTCTTCTATAATTATTTTCAGTGCAGCCAAGAGACATTTTCAGAGTTCTGTTCATTAGACATATTTACTTGTCTACTTCAGAAGATGATGCTTCATAGGTGCCTGTTGTTCTGCACTGATATTGTACCTTTTCATTTTCTACCTGCCCTTATAAGAGCAGCTCCTGCCCCCTTTTTTCCAGAGTAATCATTGTGTGCATGCTCATTCTCAATTGGTGCTCTTGGTTTAAAATTTGTGCCCCTTACTCTTAGGGCTGTCTTCTCTGAGGGCTAGGACTGGTGAGCCTGCCTGAAAAATGCTATGAGAGATGAAGAGTTCCCAGCTCTTAGGATACAAGTGCAGTGGTTTGCAGCACAGCACCGTAACACAAATCAAACCCAGAAATAGTTTACTTTAAAATGCTGTACTGTAAATTGCAGTAGTTCAGGAGCTGATTAAAAAGAAGCTCAGTAGTACAAAAGCTAAAAGTTGGGCAGGCAAGGAGGTCTAACAGCATCAATCATTTCAAATTAAGGATCCTTTAAACTTCTACTTAAAAGTGCTCTTCAACTCTGCTTAAAAAATAAAATCTGTTAAGGTGATGTTATGAACAGTAATTACTGTCAGATTTTGAGATCTTCAGAAAGAAATCAGGGGCAGAATTTTTATTTTCTTGTTTAAGTTTGTGTTCCCAGAGTGTTTGGAGTTTGACTTGCCAGCTAACAGACACATTTGGTAATGGTAAAATAAATTATAGCATTTTTATTTTTCAGGTACAATGTGTGTATCATGGCTTATGGGCAAACTGGAAGTGGGAAGACATACACAATGTTGGGACCACAGTTAGAGGGGAATTTAGCATTCTCCATAGATGAAGAATCAGAACTTGGAATTATTCCTCGAGCTACCCAAGAAGTGTTCAGGTAAAGTCTAAGTAAAGGATTGCTGTCAGTGGCAGTCACTTTAAACTGTAAAGGTGTAGGTGTAAACTGTAAGGGTGAAATAGTGTTTGTAATGTATTTATCATTACAGATTTCAGCTTCACAATATTTATAGCTTCTCTGACCACCATTTGATATTTGAGGTTTTATATAGATTTCTAGTCGCTCCTTCTTAATCCAATTTTCTAAGACAATACGATTATGCAGTTTTACTGTGTGTTACCTGTCCATCTGGCTTTCAGACTCTAATTAAACTTTTGAAAATGTTTCAAAAGATACATGGAGTCCAAAAGATAATTAAGTTCCAAAAAATTCTGTGAAAATTAACAACTGGAATATGTGAAGAGGATTTAGATTAGAACCATGTCCCAAGGAAGAAGGATAGTAAAAAATTTTAGCTACAATCTGTTCTTGTTTTAAGGGTTCTTTGATTTTTTTTTAATTTTTTTTTTTTTAGTTGAACCTAATACAGGATTGAACTGATATGTTGTAGCATAGAGCCATTAGAAGTTTTTCCAGCTAAGCCTGTTTGGTTTGGAGAAGAGTATAAGCTAAATCAAAGAACCAATTTTGCATGAGAATAACTATCTAACTCTAAATACTCTCCTGAATAGAGAAGCTCTTAGTTCATGGATTTTCTGAGGTTGTGAACAGAAAATTTTTTTACAGATATAGTTTCCCATCTCTGTTCATTGCTTGCACTCTGTCAGAATATAAACTCTGAGCGCAGTAACTGCCAGCAGAGAAATGGTATAAAAAAATCCTGAGGTGGGAGTCTAGTGGAAAAAACAAGCTGGCACAATTGTTTGGAAAATTAAATTCTATTTACTTCTTCCAGTATAAATAAACTGTATATTCTGATTCTTCAAGTTAATATTAGTATATGGATGAAGCAATTTCATGACTGCAGATACTTAGTAAATGCTTTTATCAGATTGTAATCATATAAAATTTACAGTTTATTCATTTGAGGTTTGACTTCAACATGTTTGGGCTTTTTTCCTGAGATTTTTTTCTTTTTTTTTAATTTGCCAGGCTTATTTCAGAAAAGCCACCAGGAAGTTACTGGGTTGAGGTTTCTGTTGTAGAAGTGTATAATAATGAAATTTTTGATCTTCTGGCCAAAGACAGTTATGGAAAAGTGTTTGGCATCAAACGTGATGTTGTCACAACCAGAGAAGGGAAGAGCGATGTGCCATTGCTGACGCACGAGTGAGTACCCGGCTTGTTCCTACCAAACATGGTCTGGTGTTAACACCAAGTAGATCTGTCACAAAATGGCACTAGAAGCAGCAAATTGCTTCTAAAAAATGAGTCCTTACCATATGCAAAGGAAGACTGCAATTGGCTGCAAATGTCAAAATACTTCTAGAAATAACTGTTCAGTTTGAGTTATACTCCTGTGTTAAGTGCCTTCCACTCAGAATGCCTGAAGATTTCTGCATATTTTGTTGTTGCTGAATGTATGGCATCTTCTCAGCTGTAGAAAAAGAAGGGATAATCTAGTCACAAAGCGCTTTCCATTCAGTTTTACTGAATTATAAAATTTACAGATTATAATAGAAATTTACATACTAGTTGCAAATAGTTACGCAGCTGTAGGGTGTTAGCTTTCCCTTTATGTATTGGATTTACAAAAAATTAGAATAAGATTTTAAGTAATCTTTAAATACAAATACCCATCTTAATATTGCTTAATCTTCTGTTTTCATAACTGGAGGTGTTAAAGCTGGAATTGTTATGCTGGCATTTGAACTGGTAAGTCTTGAAAATCGAGGTTCTTCAAACTAAAAGCAAAGAAGCAGCAAAGCTTCTCACCAATCACAAAGATGTACCTTCCCAGCATTGGTGTATGCCAGGTTTGATCCTTATTTACACAACTTGACAATGTAGGGAGTGCTAGGGTATTTAAGGCTACAGCTATACTTACTTTAATGCCTTCTTTTACTTACTAAGCATTACAAAGATTTGTTCTAGTACTCACGGGAATGATTCTTGGCATTACATAAATGTGGCATACAAAGCAAATGTACAGTGCTTTCTTCTTATATACAAAAAACTTACCTTGGGTAATTAGATGTTAAAAAGCATGTGTTCATAAAATTTAATCCATTAACAAGCGGGAATCTATTTTAGGTACTTCATTTTAGCAGTGTCATTTATCATTGAATGTCCTGAGTGGGAAGGGGCCCACAAGATCATTGAGTCTGACTCCTGGCCCTGCACAGGACAGCCCCAGAAATCCCATTCTAGTACCTGGCCAGCCTCTGGGTGGAGAACTTTCTGCTAATATCCAATGTAAACTTCTGCTGACACAACTTCGGGCTGTTCCCTTAGGTCACCAGAAAGAAAAGGTTGATTCCTGCCCCTCTGCTTCTCCTCACAAGGAAGTTGTAACTGCTATGAGATCTCCTCTCAGTCTCCTCCAGGCTGATCAGAACAAGTGACCTTAGCTTCTGCTTATGTGGCTTCCCCTCTAGGCCCTTCACTATTTTTATGGCTTTTCTTTGAGCCTTACGCTAGTAGTATCAGCATCAGCTAGAAAAAAAAAATAAATTGGGATAAGCAGTACTAGTAGCACCAGAGAGGTGATGGTACCCAGTGGAATTAAACTGGACATCTCTCTGTGAGCACCCAGCACGAGAACAGATTCCAGAAGTGAGCATGTGCATTATCGAAATGTCACATAAAGAAGTGTCCTGCTCCTTGAGTAAATAATGTTTGTGAAAAGAAACATCTTGCCCTACTGAAATGTTTAGAATAGCATTA
>VRYO01002297.1:28093571-28196793 GCA_009812075.1 Sialia sialis
TGGCCAGCTCTCACTTCCGGGTTGGTGTTTCGCTGGGATTTATCCATAGACAAGCCGCACCTGAATATAAGCCGCACCACTGGGGTAGGCTGGATTCTTCAATGAAAAAGGTGCGGCTTATATTCGTGAAACTACTGTAATTAATTTGTACTTTCTAGCCATTTAATTCCTCATGGAAAAGTGTGAGCCCAGAGAAATTGTCAAGTAGTTTTCTTCACTGTGGGAACTATAGGATTCTCTTTCTATGAAATAATAAACACTGCAATGTTCTCAGAGGGATTAACATTTGTATCTGAGGTTTGCCTACTCTTTGGTCTTAAGGTTAAATGCAATTTCCATAGAAATTCTGCAAGCTTGATTGCACTTTGCTCCATAAGAACATGGAATTAATTAAAAGTGACTGGAGCTTAAAGTGATGAATCCTTTTGCCCTTTCTGTCTGTATTATGCTGACTAGTGGGTTTGTCTCTATTCTTGTATTTCCCCAACTGTGACTCTTCTCCTACATTTAGTATCTAATTAAGGCTCTGCTGTCCAGGGAATGAAAAACTCCAGAAGAGGCTGGAGCAGAACTTAGCCTGTGTGTACTTGATCTTTCTTGGAGGAGCTAATATTTTTCCTTTGATAGACAGGAAAGGACACATATGACTGAGAAAGACAAGATGGGTGCATGTAGTGTAGGCATGCTGGGAGTTGAACTTTCCCTGTTTCATCAAAACCTCCAAGTAGTTTTTAATCATGGTATTTCAGTAACTAAGATGCTGGTCTGGCATAATTTTATTCCTGAAAAATGCCTGTTCCACTTCCCAAGGGAGCTTTGTATAGTTAGTGGGTGACCCAGCTCTTTCCATAGGTTTTGGGAAAAGCAGAGGTGAGAAGCAGTGGGACTTGTGCCATAGCAACAGAAAAAAAGAAGCTGCAATAAGGTTCCATTTGTCCTTCTAGTTAATAAAATGGCTGCTCTGTTTATTTCTGTAAATTTTAATTAATGGCAAAGGAACCTGGAGCCTTAAAAGCTATTTATTTCAATCAGTTAATACTAAATTCTAATGCAAACATAAATAAAAATACAGACTTGTATCTCAATTACAATGCAAGCAGTGAAAAAAGTTCAATTCATAAACAGGTTATATTAATAATTACATAGAAAGGTTAATAAGAAAAAACAAACCCAAACAAAGTAAAGGAACCATTGAGTGAGGCCACCCAGCTGCCCAAAATCTAAAGTAAACAGCTGGTGCTTTGAATAAAAACACATCCTCATTTATGATAATATTTCATCTAGAATATATTGGCCTGCTGGGTCTCATTGGCTTCTCCACTAAAGTACATATCCACTAAAGTACAGTAGTCTTTTTCCTGCTAACGTGTTCATCTTACTGAATCACAAAAACCTCAGTCTCTTTCTTCTTTTATAGCTTGGCTGACTTTGGAGAACTTTCAGCATCAAATTTTTAATGTAACCACAACAGGGCTTCTCTTTGTAGAATCTGGTCCTGGAACGTGCAGCACGTAAAGCACGATGAAGTCGTAGAGATTATAAGAATATTATTTCTGTCAGTCCTGTGGAGCAGCTACTGCGCCAAGCTCACCACACTGGGCTGGGGATGTTGCTTGTCTTCAAAGCCAGCTGCAGCTTCCCAGCCATAGGTGACCAGCACTGACAGCACACCCTGAGCCCTGCCTTCCTTGGCAAATGCAGGGATGGGGCAGCAGCTTGGAGCACTGACCCTTTGCCAGCTCACAGCAGCAGCTTGCAGAACCTAACAGCCTGGTGCTGCATCCTAGCCAAAGCTGCTTCCTTGTCAGGCCTTCCAGTTGTGGCTGACTAGCCACTGGAAGATGCAGTTCAAGGCTTGGGAAGGCAGGATGTGTGCCTCCTTGGATGTGAGGCAGTAGCCAGATCAACCCAGTGTCAGGCTCTGACTGGCACCAGGTCAAACAAGCAGGAGACATCCCCAGCGGTGACCTGGGGGCTGCCATATGTGGCTCAGGATTGACAGGGGAAGTCTGTAGTGAATATTTACCTCATACAACCCTGGATACACAGGGATCCGCTCTTAGATGGCCACTTCTCCTAAGTGCTTGGAGATATGATGTGGCCAAATGTAATTCTGTACTTGAGGTGCCCTTGTTTTGTTTTTTTTTGAGAAAGTCGTTTTAGTTGAGTATAGTTTGTTTTCTTTTGTTCTTCTGTCTCTAAACTCTTCAAGTATGGCATAAAATAAGTTTGTGCCTGGTGTGACTTTTATTGAAATCAGCCAAATCTAAGTCATAAAGAACTTGCCTTTTATCTCATCCTTGCTTCTGCTGACTGTAGCGTTGTGGAATCAAGCCTGTCGCCCATCATGAGAGTTATTAATGGTTGTGCTGTTACAGAGCAATCAGTGACCAGGCTATGATACCCAGTCATAATATATACCCCTGCCTAAAAAATATTGTTTAGGTTTTGTACCTTCAATGGTTATTAAAAGCAACACAGTGAAAGAAAAGGATAGGCACTCATCTCATTTATTTTAAACATTGCAATTCTAGGGAAAATCATAGTGGGTTTTTTCTTTAGCTAACCAGTTTATTTCATTTATTTTATTTCATATTTCATAACCAGTTTATTTCTTTTTTCATTTCATTTCACTGTGTGTGCTAGGTCTTTGCCTTGGATTGATGATATTTGCAGTACTTCCTTTAACAGGAAAAGAAAATAGATAGTATGAGATAAATGATCTATATAAATTTATGTCTGTTTATTCTGACATTGTGCTTATTGAACTGGACTTTTTGTCCAGGGATTCTGGATTTAATTCCAAATGTGAAATATGACTTCCAGAGGCCCAGAGAAATTTTGGGGGATATTGCCTAATTCTGTACCTAAGAAAATGAGCTAACTTAGCATAAATTGGACAAATCTACTTCTGTAAGACCAGAGATTCCAGCAATGTCTAAACCTGTGTCTTCTCTTCCAAAGTGTGGAGATATAGAAGAGCTGAGCTACAGTATCTCTGGACCTGCAAGGCCGGCAGGCCACTTTTGCAGCACTTCCAGGACTGCATCACAACTTTTGGCTTGAATTTTCATCTTTATCCCACCTGAAAATGTCTAATACAGTTGTTTGTGCAGCTCAAAACTGAGAGTAGTATAAGGAGGAGAGCAGGGAAGTAGAAATGCTGAGGTTCTGATTCAAGTTGTCAGCTTTGTTGTGTGATTTTTCCTGCCAGTCAGTTAAATACATTTTCTGTTTCTTTACTTCTTAGGACTGTTGAAAATGCATCTGAATTTTTGCATCTAGTCAACAAAGGCCTACAGCTGAGAGTCACACACCCAACACTGGTACATGCTCATTCCTCTCGTTCTCATTTGGTAGTGACACTGACCATAACCACAGTTGTCTTTGGAGATAACTTTGGTAAGTAGGATGTTACTAAAATACATCTAGAGACAGTTGTTTTTAGAAAAACCGTCTGTGGACTTGGAGGTTTTCATATTGCATTTTCTTCCTTTTTCCAATGTTTGATACATTCCCTCAGTTCTTTCCCATTTTTCTAACTTCTATGTTCCTTCTTAAATTTTTCATGTTTGAATGCTACTTTCAGTTTCATAAAATGTTAGCCCTTTTCTTTGTATGCTTTGACTCACAGAGTTGTTGAAGTTTTATTGCATGGGGCAACTAATGAACAAGTATTATCAGAAAGTCATAAGATAAAGTATAAGATAGTAAAGATCTTGATAAGGTAGATACAAATATAAAGCAGTTAAATCACTTAGAATGAATAATTACATGTCATACAAAGTTTGTGGTTAAGCTAACCATAAATTTTAGGGATCATCATATGCTTTTGGTTGAGAAAGACTTAAATTTATTTACTCTCTGCCTTGCAAAAATGTCCTTTAAATTCAGAATATTTTGAACTTTTTATAATAGGCCACTGTATGAAAAGACAAAATACTTGCCCTATTTACTATGGCAACATTGATATTTCTTCTTTTCACTACCACACCAAGACTTACTGGTTTTCTTGGTTGAGGAACAACTTTCTTTTGGGGCTCTTGGGAATAACTTTATTTTCTCTTGCTCATGTTATAATTAGGCTCTCTGCTTTCAGTGCTGTGGTCCATCTCTTCCATACACTGCAAAAACAATATGATTTTAAAAAGCGGGAAATATTTAACATTTTTTCCCTTTGATTGCTATCAGAAATTAAACCAACAGTATCAGCAAAGCAGAACAAACAGTGCCCTCACTTACCTCTTGGCCTTGCCAAAAGACACAGTTACTTCACAAGCTGTAGCTCCAGCATTCCCAATGTTAACTCTAGCTAGCTCCAGATTCTTGTCAATTAGACTGATGGTACTTTTCTAAACTCAGTGCTTGCACCATTAGCGCAGCAGCCATCTTGTCAAGTTCAGAATTCCCTTTGCCACTTCTAATTGCAGCCACTCCACTGTGCCATGTTGCCTGGCAGCAAAGCTCTGCAGAAACCTTTGATTGTTGTTGAATGCAGATGCCAGCTTTTGACTCACAGCACACAGGTGAAGATGTGCACTGTAAGGGAACAGAGCAGCACTGCAGCAGCGTGTGGCAGCACAGCCTGTCTTGTTTAAAAGGAAAGGATCCTTATTTAAAAGCCATTGTCAAATATCTCAGTATCAGATACCTTAGTCACTAAATAAAAAGTTATCAAGTCTGTGATGAGTTCTGCACCTAAGCTAGGATTGACAAGCTAGCACTTTTTCAGGTTTGATTAAGTATTTTAGCATTTTTATCAGTATTATCTGTTGTTTGGGGAGAGCTGTTTCTTAATTTCATTGTCTGCAACTGGAGTGAGAACACTTAGTATGACACTGTATGGCCTGAAGCCATCTATTCTATGTAAACCAACACAGCTGCTCTGCCTATACTGTGAAGTGCTGGCTCAGGGTTTAGCAGCAGCCTACTTGGAGAAGTACAGAGCACTGTAGCGCAAGTCAGTCTGCTCCTTAGTCAGGTTCTGCAGTTGGAAACTTTCTACTATTCCAACTAGAACTCTGAAAGCACCTAAGGAGGTCTGTTGTCTCTATGACCTGTAGCAGAATATGTGCCTTTTATTCTTTTGTTCTTTCAGAGAGAGAAAGAAAGAGGTAGATGAAAGCTAGAACACTAAGAAAAAAATCAAAAAACAAACTGCTTTGGGAAATCAATTTTGCACATATTCCTGCTAAGCTAATGTAAAAGCAGCTTTCCTAGAGAATTTTTGTCTCCTTCCCAGCAAAAGAGAAAGCCAGATGCTTCTGCTGAGGAATGATACTAGTGGATAGCCAACCTGAACAAATGGAGATCACACTGTTGAGGCTAACAGCTTATCATGTGGCCATCTTGCAGTGGGATATGAGGACTAAAGGAAGTCTAGGGAGAACAGCATATAGAAGACACAGGATAAGGATTATCTTTTTTCCAGAGCACTAGCAGGTGATGTTTCAAATACATAGAACCAGTTTTTCAGAGTCTACTGCTCCCAAGCTTCCAAAATTGTACTTTGGTTGCACTCAGTCTAAAACTGTATTGTAAAGCCTCTTTAAAGTCCTTACTGACTTCCATTTCTTGTTTTACACACAGATGTGTGAACAGTGGGGATACTGGATGCAACACGATCTGCACCAAAACTTGTTACCAAGTGGTGCAATCAGTTTGATGAGTAAAACTTTAAATAAGAAAAAGTAATTCAGCCTGCCTGTGCCATGAATTCTAGCTTGTACATTGCTTCTGTTAGAATAGCCTGAAGCAGCATTTACTGTACATCCCCTACTGATGCCCCACTTTTTCCCCATTTCAATTTTCAGTGTCAGTGAGAAGCTCTCTTTTGGTTTTTTTCCATTTATCAGGTACTTCATGGGAAGATGAACAAACCAGTCAGAGGCTAAATAAAGAGGCTTCCTGCACCTTTCCACAAAAAATGAGAGAAAGTAAATCTACCTCTTCTTCCAGAGCCTCTTCACCAGTGCAACTTGAAGCAACTGAGAAAATTAAGCAAGTCAAAACAAGACTGCAGCTGGTGGACCTGGCTGGGAGCGAGTGTGTTGGTAAGGGAATGTGTGTGTTTGTGGGCATGGATCCTCACAGATCTAGGTTACAATAAATTCCTTAGCTCTTTATGGAAGGATACATCTACCCTGCTCTCACATAGGGGTGATTTGAGCCCACAGATCCTGGCATAAACAGGATTGATCCAGTTTTACACTGGTATAGTTTAACTGAAAGTATGGCTGTATAAGCTTGAAATAAGCCCAGGACAGTTACCCATATCATAGATACACTGTTTGTTCAGACTGCTTTTATTAGGCCTGTTTTTCTACTCTGAAAATTAGCATGTCTTTGGTACAGAAATGTTTAAAGGGCATAAATTATTTAAACATTACAAATATCTGTAATAATTGATATCACCATGTGTGGATTTTTCTGCTTTATTGTGGAAAATATCTTGGGGGAATTAGTGTTGAAAAGATAATATTGTTTTCATAGTTTCTTCAAAGCATTTTCCTCCTGCCTCCTCTATGCACACAATAATTTCAAAAACTTGATTATTTCCTAAAGGACAAGTTTTCTTACCAAGAAAAACCATGCAGCCAAATGTATCATTCCAGAAATAATGTTTTGAAAAGTGAACCAGTATTATGAAAGAGTCTTTTACTTTACTGCCAAGAATTCTTGCTGTTGCTCACTGTTAAACTTTTGTTCTACAGAGAAACCTAATATAATACATTATTTTTTCATTTGCTCTAAATGCTGAAAACATGTAATTGAGCAACAGGGCGTGTGTTTGTTCTCTCAGTTAAACCAGGACAAACATTTCCTTGGTTTGGGGCTCGGCAGGCCAGATCTTCCAGTGAAGCCAGAAGAGCTCTGCTCACATCAGTGTAGATGTGGCTCAGCACACTGGAGCAGCAGACTGACCTCTGTCCATCAGCTATGCTGGTGGACATACTCTGCTGAAAGTGAGGGCAGTCTTAACTCGTAATTGTTTTAAAATGTGGGCAAATCTAAGTGAGCAGCAGTACCTCAAGCTTCGCACACACATCAGCACCCTGCCCTGTTGGCTCTAAAGCTGGCCTGAGCCATTGGCAGCATTTAGAAGCCAATTGGTCTCTTTTTAGCAAACTATGTTTCACTTTGAAAGTTCAGCTAAATGCTTTGTCAAAGTTCATCTAACCAAATGCAGATAATCAGCAATTTAAACATGTACCCCCTGCTCTATTTGCAGTTTTCTCCTTTAGTGGGGATAACTATTATTCCAGGAGTCCACTTTTCCTTGATATACAAGAAGCCTGGGGACAGCTGTATGTATAATGACCCCAGTAAAGTTATCCTGAGATTCAGCCTATCTTGGACTGTTATCCACCCTTTGGCAGGGTCTTCCAAAATGTTTTGCTCTGTCTCTTTCTGACAGCTGGAGACTCTACCACTCCAATCTCGTCCTCTCACACAGGCACAGTTCTACAGCATTCCCTGTCCAGTCTCCTAGGGTTTTTGCTATTACTGTACCTTTTCATATTTCCCTCTTGAACTCCTCCTTTGCTAGAAAATGTTGGCCTAAGGGGAAAACAAGATCTCTTGCCACTCCCTGTACCTGTCTAGAGATAGGAGAGTAGGCAGTGGAGGAAGTTGTTGGCCCCATCTGATCATCCCAGTGCCATTAGCTCTGCCTGACATGGATCCCCTGCTCTTGGTAAGGAGAAATGAATGTGGGTGCATCTGTACCTCATCCATATCCTCAAGAAAGCTTGAATTAGAATACTGTGATGCTAAATGCTAATAGCAAATTTCTCTTCTCCAAATGGCAAAGGTAAGGGCAACAGGACTCACTCGTAACTGTACCCTCATCCAGACTGATCAAAGAGTTGAGCTTGCAGCACCTCTTTGAATTGGTGCAATGTATTGCATAAACAGGACCTTTACAGTGTTGCTCAGGGGCAGCATAGCTACATACAACTGTGCTGGGTGGGTGGTAGAAGGGCATAATTTTCCTTTATCCATCTCCTTGCAGCAATTAATGCCATAAAACACCACTCCACAGGCTTTGGTGCACACAAATACTTTACACTTCTGCCTGTTGTATAGTTTTTCTTTCTGCAGCTTGTGCCATCAGTGCCTTTCTTCTTTTTCCTAAGCGATACATGGAATGGTGGAATAAAACAGGCTTCTCTTGGAGGCCATTGTGGACTCATATTTTCAAAAGCAGTGTTTCTTATCTGATCTTAAGGTGTTCCTACTTTCTTGGTTCCTTGTTCTTAATATATACAAAGCCAAAAATGCATTGTACATTTGCAGAGATCAACTTTAACATGAGAGGCTTTGGACCATCTGTAGAAATTGAATACTCTGAAACCTTTCCTCCATGTTGCAGTTTTGAAGTAGCTTTGCTTAGTGTTACCAGTGCCTTTTTCCATGTTGTACCAGGTATGTCTGGAGTGACAGGGGCAGCACTGAGAGAGACCTCTTTTATTAACCGCAGCCTATCCGCCCTGGCTGACGTTCTAGGAGCAATAGCCGAGCAGCGAGCTCACGTCCCCTATCGGAACAGCAAACTTACACATCTGCTTCAGGACTCTGTAGGTGAGGGATTTTTCTGACTTGTTCAACAATATCTATTTCTTCTCCTGATTTTTCCTCTCCTTTGCTGTATAAAACTACAAGATGATCTTATACTCCTTGCTTAAATGTGGCCTCTATTTCAAAGACTCTGGCTCGGAGAGTGTGAGTACACAATGACAGTTCTGAGCTCAATTTGACTAAACCTTGCTGTTTCCAAAGCTCAGTTGAAGAATAGCATCTCAATAGGATCATGTAAAGGGTAAAAATTGCATTTCACTGGTGTTTCATGTCAGGTACAGTTTGAAAGTTAAACTTTAATCTTTGTTACTACAGGGTATAATCACCTACTTGCACATTTCTTAACATTATACCCTGTAGCAGCAAGACAAAGGAGGAAGACAAGACATGACAGTGTGCTGCAACTTCCTTTTGTGTTGGGGTCATTTCCTCCTCTTTAGCTCCTCATCTACACAGAAGCAGTTTTAAAGCAAGAGTTATTCCTGTAGTAATGTCAGATTTGTGTGTATGTGTGTAGTACATTAGTCCATTTTTCTTCAGCCAAAAAATATTAGCCCTTACGCTTTTAACCTCCAGTTAGAGGCATTAACACTGAATGAGATAACAGTTCTTCAGAGTTTCTGAAATACTATGAATTTTTTTGCTTAAGCTTTGATTTTCATTTAGTACTGGAGTCCCTACTGTGAAAAGGGAAAGCCAAAAAGAGAAGTGAGAGCTATGTTGTATGGGTGCTGAGCCTGATTTTAGCCAAGTCTAAGTGCTGAAAATGGCAATTTCCTCCTTTGTTTAATCATTGTCTGTAAACTTCAAGTTTTGTTTTATTGTCACACTAGCCATTTTGCCATTAGCCCAAATTTACAAGTATTTGACAAAACTTATTTAAGTGTCCAGGCCCATAACATACATGCTAATTAACTGATGAAGCTGATAGCGGAAAAAAAATCTACATTACAAATTGTGAAACACTTGGGGGCAAATACCATGTTGTTAGATATAGACTCCCCATGAAAGAGCTGTCTGTTTCACAGCCCTCTTCAGGAGCATTCTGCTTCATGAAATCAATGGTAACCTGTGCTCATTGTTGTGTAGATCAGTATGGTAACAGCATATAACTTACTGAAAATAATAAGGTAAATAAGTATGTTTTGCCTTTTCCCTGTTTTTAGGAGGTGATGCTAAACTGTTGGTGATGCTGTGCATCTCTCCTGGCCAAAAGTACTTAACAGAATCGATGCAGTCTCTGGGATTTGGAAGTCGTGCTCGGCAAGTTCAGAGAGGACAAGTCAAGAAAAAAACTTTCCCAGTGCCAAGTAAAGGAAAATAAAACCTAAGCCTCCTGTGGATTTAAATATCATTAATGAGTTCCTCAGACTGAAATGTATATTGTTGTCCTTAGGCCGTTCTTTTAGATATCAACTGCCAGATAAAAGAAACAATTCTCAACAGGGCATTAGTAAGCAATAAACCTGCTAATGATGTTCTTGCTCCAAAGATAATAGCAAGTATTGATAACAGCTACCCACCATGGTGGAATGGTAGAGAAATAAACTGAGCTTTAAGACGTGGCTTTGGTGATGCGTTTCCTTAGTTCTACTTGCCCTAAGTAAACAGGGCCCTGATTTAGGATGGTTTGCTTCTGAAAGGCCAAGAGTGCATTCTGTCTTCTCAGTAGAAGTCAGGAGTCTAAATATCATTCTAGTGCTTCAAAGCAGCAAGTGAAATACTTCCTCCTGGATGAGGCACATAATTTTTTTCATTGCTCTTCTATTTAGCATGATTGGGGTCATTCCTAATGCACTAGCGACAGGTAGGAGTGTAAAGGAACCCATCAGCTGTACTGAATGGAGTTTTGTTCTTTGGTTTAAGGTAGGAAATAATGGCATTAGTGAGATGGAGAAAAATGAGTAAGGTTATATCTGATATCCCTCTGGAATGTAGCTTAGAAAGCAAATGAGGGATTACACAACTTTCTGAAAACACATTTAAGTTAAATAGCTGGAATGAATCCCAGCTTTGCTGAGTTCATTAAACCCACAGCTTTGCCTGTTTGGGGGGTACTTTTGCTTCATGAATGCTGAGAGGCCCTAAACTACAGATCCTAATGGGACTCAACTTGTACAACTGTTGTAGTAATCTGGCCTACGTTTAACTTGCATTTCTGAAGCAGGTTAAACACATCACAACCTTGAAGCTGTGTCTGCAGATTAAGAAAGGACAACCATACAAATCAAACACCAAACAGCAGCTTGTGATATGCTGTTTGTCACCCTCAAGAGGCTTTCATGCTTTTACACCAAGGGTGAGACAACATCATGCAGGGTTTGTCAATGAAGGGACAGTGGAAGAAGTTTCAAGGAGGTTTAAGCAATGTTAGAGGTGAGAAGTAGGTCCAAGATGAACAACGGGGTTCAAGCAACAGCTGATGTGTTCTGTGCACTAAATTATTGCTCAGAGGCCTAAAGAGCCACTCTTAATTTTTTTCCACCAGCAATTACTCTGCCCCTAGACTGGGAGAGAGGTCATTGTTAGGTCACTGCAAGAAGGCTTAAATTGCAGTGGCCTGCCCCAAAAGCAGAAGTTTACAGTACTCCAAGTCACTTAACCTTCACAAGCACAAATATTTATCCAGAGATTTTGTAGCATACTATTATTGGAATTTCATCCTTGAATGTATAACAGCTGCTGTGTTGCTTGCAGTGCTCTGGTGCTCAGAATGTAAGTATCCAACCGGAGAGTTGTAATAACACTTGCTTTCCTAAATTATGTCATGAGGGTAAAAAATGCCTTAACTATAATAAAAAATGCCTGATTCCAGCAGTAACAGAGGGGTAGAAAACAAATCTGGCCACGGGAATTTAGGAAGCTGAGTGGTCACTAAAGCAATCTCAGGTGAGAAAGTGGCAGAGCGAGGAATGTCAGCCTGTTAAACAAAATGCAGGAGCAACTTCAAGCTCACCTTAGTCTCTAGACAGCAGGACTACTAAAGCAGCCTGGATTACAGCTCAAAGAGAGGTGAAGTAACAAGGGCTGATTCCATCAGCAGTTATAAATAAGTTCAAGTATTTTAAGGATTTGACGTTTTTAAGTGTTACACAGAAGTGCAACTTGCCATGAGTTGTACTTTTTCTGAAAGACTGGCCTTTAAAACTTTGGGATTATTTATAATCCTGGTTGTAGGAGAACAGCAGCAATACTTATTATTGAAGCAGAGAAATAAACCCCTCAAATATGAGCAGAAAGGTTAAGTTTCTACATTAACATTAACTGCGCCAAACTTAGAATATGCAGCATTCCCTGTTCTTGTTTTCCTAGTCAGCATATTGCTCACTGTTTGACCTGCACAGTGGAGTGTACAGGATATGCAGGGCAGCAGGGTTAACATTTTGTTCTAACAACTTTCAGGTTTAGAATTTCCTGGGTTGTAGAGATGTGATTGCTCAATCCCAGTGTCAGAAGGGAAGAAAGGTAAAAGTTGTAAGGGTGAAATGGCTTTACTCCCGTGTCTAAGATGAATTGTCTTCTGTCCCAAGAGTCACTCAGGCCTGCCAAAGGAGAATATTCAGACATGTAACTGATGTCTTGGGGAGCAAGCAAAACAGCATATGAAAGGCCCTATACTTCTTTGCTGTCATTTTTCAATGTTTAGATCTTTCATGCTTTGAAATTGCATCTATTTTAGGAAAGCAGATGTGACAGATATTCACAGAGCTGACCTCAAGGTTTCCCCCGTTGACTAAAGCCTATCCTGATAAACCAGTCCTCACTATCTTGGCACTGGAAAGCTGAAACACACATAGCCACACTGGGAGAAAGAAAGAAAGAGAAGGAATGTTTGAAAGTATTTTGAAATACTGAGCTAGAAGGGCATGAGCATCAGGGAAAAGGTGGTTTTTCTTAAGAGTGCCCATGTAGTCTATATGCTAAAACTGCTTTGCTCTCTGCAAGGGCAGGGGCACAACCAAACGAGAGTAAAAACAACATAAATCAGGAGAAGATCCTTTCAGTGAAGTTCATGAGTGCATAAAGCAGCATTCAGCTGATGTCTTGGGGCACTGAAGCTGGAGTGCACTCAACCCTGCTTCAGACAAGTCACTGGGTCACTGTCTCAGAGTACTGCTCAGTATGGAGGGGTGCTGTTTCCTATCCGTGATCCACATGCCTTGGTGGCAGTCACACTGCTGGGCTCTCATTCTCCTCCCCTGGACCTCGGCTTTCTCCTGTGACACTTCAGTCACTGCTCACCAGTGTCACACCTTGCACTGTCCCCTGGCTGGCCCAAGGAAGTAGGTACACATCTACACGATGCTGTAAGGCAACACCAGCTACCCATGGGACTGACCTTCACGTGCTCCTCTTGCATTTATGCTGCTGCCTTCCTCACCCTGTAGAGAAGCTGAGCAAATAATTTCAGCAACAGTATCCAGAAACCTCCAGCTCTTCCTCAAAGAGCCTGCCCACTGCAGAAACCACAGCAAACACAAGAGAATTTGCTCTTGTGAATACTTTTGGTACTCAGCATCCTGGTTTAGTGTCCAGGTGGCCAAGGAGACAACAGTGTGAAGCCAAACCAGCACAGCACCTGCCTGGGAGGCTCAGTCATGCAGATGTACCCCAGAGCACCTTATTTGAAAATAGAAGCAGCTTCCACACTCCTAACCCACAGGCCAAGCATCCTCCCAGAAAGCAGAAACTTTGGATCCAGTTCAAACACAAATGTTTGAGCTTCTGTCTCTCCCAGAACATGTGAATGCTCTAGCTTGAAGGTCATTCAGCAGATCTGGAGTTGGGACAAAGAAAATGGGACTCTGCCAGACCAAACCCCAAAGCCTAATAGCAGCAAGTGCTTGTCTAAGGTAATACATACAGATATGTGTACACAAACCTACACAAAGTTAGCAGAAATCTAGACTTACCTAGAATCACACAATGACTTTTAAAGTACATGTCCAAAATTTGGCCCAAAAGTACAGTTTGGTGCCCTCATTTCTCTGTGGATTTATCATTACAGACAGAATTTAGCAGCTGTGGTTGGTGGTTTGCCTTGCAGCCAAAGGAAAGGGATTTACAAGATAGATCCACTTTCAGCAATAACTCTTGTGTCCCTAGTCCAGCAAGGGAGTCCAGGCAAACAGTTTAGAACACCAACTCTCATTTTGCCACAGCCAGGGAAAGTGACTGCTCAAGGACTTAATCTTAAAGAACATATAACAGCTGTGGAGAGTTTTCACTTGGTTTTTCAGCCTTGAACCCTGCCATGCCTGCCTAGCTCTGCAATGCTGGTCCAACACGTGCCTTTCAGCCTCTGCAAATGTGTCCCCAGTTCCCTTGCAGCAGTCAGCTTTCTGAACAGGGAAAGGCAGCATGAAATGAGGCGGAGCAGATCACATAGCACAGGAGGAGGTCTCCATCAGTTCTCTCTGAAGAGGTTTTACTTGGCACCTGCAAGATACATCTTTGTGCAGGGCAGTTTACTGATTTTTTAGCTTTCAGTGCTAAACCCACGCTGCAGTTCACAGCACTCTGCACTGCTTCCAGACAAGCCCTTAATCTTCCTCATCACTTAGGAATGCTTATCAGCAGAGCCCAAGAAAGCACTGTGATCCACTGTTGCTTAAGAGAGCTGCATATCATCACAGGGTTAAAACAAACCAGTAATTAAACCAGCCAGTGCCTTTTGCCCACTCTTCAACAAAACCTTGACCTATGCTGACGTTTGAAAATTAAATATGTAATTTCCATGTGTGGCTTCATGATTTGGCAGCAGCCACACCACAAGAAGAGCCTGCTTTTAGCCAGGCTAGAAAAACCATAATCAGCACTGGAAGGTTCACAAAAATGTTTAATTTGTTATTCAATTGCTGATTCCATTTTATGAAGCACTTTTCCAAATCCTTGCAAAATGTAAGGAACAGGCAGAATGAAGTGGTTACTGGAAAAGGCTTTTAGCCTTGCTGTGAAGAAGCAGTTGCAAGCTGATGGGCTTGCAAGTCCCTTTCAGCCAGAAGAGGCAGCAGCATCTGCTCATGGAGGAGCACGCAGGCCCAGAGTGCAGAGATGCCAAAGGTTCTGCAGTCTTTCCAAAACCAACTTGGCATTTGAACAATGCCCCATAGCCCCAACCAGATCAAAATGCCACATACCATATAATGGAGGGGAAAGGGGGATCTAATTGAAGGGCATGAGAGTGAGGATACACTGCCTACAACTACTTTTACATCCACTTTTATCAAACCAGGTTTTATCTTGCAATGCATCTTCCCCTTTTAATTTTGTTTATTTTTAAAAAAATCTAAGATTAAGTTTGAGCCTTGTTGAATTCACGCTAGTATCTCATGAGATTATATACAGATTTGCAGGCCTAAGGTTGCACCTCTGCTCATTTTTCTGGGGAACCTCAATAAAGTCAAATCATCATCCCCTTCTTCTCCCAGCTCCCCTGGCTTCATTTTTGCAAGTATCTCCTCCAACACATATCCCCTCTTACTCTTTCTGTTACATGAAATTGCTATCCTGGCTGGGATGAGTCCGTGCCCAGCAGTTCACTTAAAGGCAGCACCAGGAGTGGTTTTCCTTTTCATTTTCCTTTGGACTTTGCTAATTACTTGTGTCCCTCTGCTACATAAAACAAGACAAAACAAATAAACCAAAGGCACCACCAACAAAAAAGCTCCACCCCACTACTATAAAAAGTTTTGGAAGCCACACCAGAAGCTTTGAAGTTCCAAGAGACAGAAGATGATAGATTCTCCCTCACTTCAGATGCCTGGGTTTTTTTGTAGCATGAGCCTCCTCCACCTCCTTCTGAGCATGCATACACACACAGAGACTTTGCCCACCACAGTCTCTGAGCTGTCATTCTAAATTATACAAGCTCCAGGTAAAACCACGCAACTCAATTCAGAAATGGGAGCATTTTGCAGGGCAGCTGATACACTAGTGAGCACTGCTGCTGCTTTAGGCTTTAGTCCTGTGCCTCCAATTAATTCCAGCCTTTTAGCCAAGCAGCACCAATGTTCTCATAGTGTACATTACACATGCTCTGATAAGTTTTGTTTGCATTTGAGATCCTTTCTCCTGACCCATGTCCCACACCCTCCCCAAGGCAGTGTGGGTAGATGTATGCAGTCATCCATGTGCTACCTAGAAAGGAGGTAGATGAAGAGCCCATGCTGTTGATGGGCTCTGCTGCCAAGGCTGAATCCACGGAAAATGGTTAGCAGATATTTACCATGCCAATGTTAAGTGTCTCCTAATGCAACCAGGCCTAGACAGATCTGACAAGTTATTTCAATGTCTATCTTGTAGGAAGCACTTCCCAACAGAGACTGCACAAAGTTCACAAGAGGCACTCCAGTACTTCAGTATCTAAACTGGGATACCTCATGGAAATGGCACAGGGCTCAGCCCAAAGGGACAACAACCCAGGTGATGGGAAGGTGCCATGCAATGCAACAGCCTCTGCCTGGGTTGTCTCCAGTGAAGACATAAAGACATAAAAGGCATTGCACCTCTGGAAAGCCCCCACTGATGCTGCCTTATGGAGAGATGTACCCTCCCAGTGTCTATCCAGAAGAAAGGCTGACTTCTGCTACCTTACCAGAATCCAGGTTACCTGCTAGATTTGGCATAACACTTGCAACAGCGAGGGGCAGGATGTGACTGTGGTGCCTGAACACAAGAAACTGTAGCTACACGTTCAGCATCAGATCTTTTGTTTGCCCATGGGAACAAGGAGAGAGGACTTCTGATGGACACATAGATGTGGGCACCTCCTGGCTGCAAGAAACTCACAATAGCCACTTTCAGGACATGGGATGCAAGCAATAGGCCTACAGTTTTCCAGCACAAGCAGGTCTACATTAAACCCTTCTCAGCACCTTAGTCCCATAACCCCAGACACATCAAAATGTCACAACCTTTGCAGTTCCAGCTGCAGGCCATGAGGTCAGCTCCTGTGGCATAGAGACAAAAGGGAGAATAATTGGTGAGTAACAAAACTGTTAAAACGTACAGTTGTATGAGAACATGGATCAGAGGACAGTAAGCAAGCTACCCACACAGTCCTAGGAAGGGTCCTGCAGTACCGGTAAAGAAACTTTCCCTGGTCAAGTTACACAGCAGAAAAATGCAACACCTAGGGAAGCTGAGCACACAGGTACTGCTCCTGATCCTCACATCACCAGGACTGCCCCTAGTCTGGTGGACCTTGTATGAACTTTGAAGTAGGTACAAGTATCACCTCAGGCCATACTCAGGCCAACAGAGCAGCTGCTCTCTCCACTCATGGTTCTCCATCTACCTCCTCTTGCTGGAGGTGAGTACCTATGCTCACTCCTGTCCTTCCTGAAGTGAGCCCTGCATGGCATGGCGAGGTGGTCCCTCTGCAGAACATCCCTGCCAAGCCAGGGAAGGGACAGTGCCACTGAGGACATCTCTGCCTGTTTGCAGCAAGTCTAGTGCTGCGCAAGGCAGGAACAACTGCCTTTGCCCAGGACATCTTTTTGGGGAGATCAGCCAAGCACAGAGGATACCAACATCCCCAAATGCTCTGGGAGAGCCAGAGAAGGCTACACACTATAAGACTAGGCATGGACAGCACACAGGAGCCCTGCAGCCAGGTCTGCTCTGGGCCACACACAATGTCACAGTTACAGGGTGGTGTGATGATGGGAAGCTTGAAGGCAAGGCAACCTCACCACAGACACAAGAAAGCGAAAGTATCCAGCCTCAAAAAGGCCAGGGACTTTTGAACACCATCTACTTCCCAAAAGGAGTGGAAAGGGAAAAATGGAAAAGAGCACAGAGTTCTGAGGGAGCTCTGATAAAGTAATGGCAGGCATGAGATACTGGAGATGCCATGACACTGACTCATACAAATGTTGACACACTGAAGTCCTGAAAACAAACCTGGCAGATCAGATTTCATTGGCACTTAGCACCAGGCAGCTGAGGTCCCATCCTCATTGCTGAAAATCCTGAACGGAGTTTCAGCTTAGGCACCTGCTTTTGACATGTGCCCTGGAAGAGGACACTGTTGGACAATTGACATGTGTGAGGCCAAGGTCCTCTGCAGCTCAAAAGACCAGGACTGCAGACCTGTATTCCCAAGAGAATCCCAAGCTCCAGGCAACATGAGAGCCACAGACATGATAAAATAAGGATAATCAGGAGCAAAATAAGCCAAGGCCTAATGGTGCAGTGATCACAGAAGACTTGCCAATGTCCTGCGAAGTTTCTGCTGTCCTCACCTATGCCACTACTGCCTGTAGTCCTTGTAAGTTACTCCCTACACCAGCACATCCCAGGGAAGAGTCAGCAGTTTCACCATTAGGACACACTGGATAGGAGGAAGGTAGAAAGAAAGTCTGCAGGACACATCCCAGCAACTGATATGGCTCTTAGAGTGAACAACATTTGGAAAGACTAGGAAGCAAACACACCCTACCCCATTACTCCAGCAAGGCTGTCCCTACTTCTCTCCTGGACAGCTCATCCACAGAACTATGACAGTGGAGCCTTCTGGTCACTTCTCCCAGAGCTTCTGCTGAGCTCTACTCTGTTACTCGGCTCTTCATCTCAGAAAGACAGCTCATTTCCTGTGCTTTGATTGCCTTCCTCTGGAGCATCCTCCTGCTGGACCTGCTACC
This sequence comes from Sialia sialis, assembly GCA_009812075.1. NCBI lineage: Eukaryota > Metazoa > Chordata > Aves > Passeriformes > Turdidae > Sialia > Sialia sialis. The sequence continues at coordinate 28,111,799 of VRYO01002297.1, forward strand.
AGCTGCAGCAAGTTAAACACCTGAGTCACTAGGAGCACTCCTGCTGTCAGGCAGAGTGGCTTGGAGACACCAGAAACAACTTAATGCTTCTCCACACCTGGGATGTCACCACTTCACTGTCCCTGCTGTCACTATGCCTTGTGGGGATCTCTGTTTTAACCATGAAATGAGAAGAAATTGTACTGGGAGCTTTGTGGGCACCTTCTTGGAGTTAGAAAGGCAGCTCTGAGCTAAGGACAGCTACATTGATGTAGCATGGCCAGAGTGGTGGCAGTAGCAGTCTGAGGCAGCAGCTTTGAGGAGTCTTTAAAGTTTGTTAACCTTGAAGATACAGGGTTGTCCAAAAGCTCAGCTGATGCTCAGGAGGTGTCCTTGGGAAAAAGTCTGTAAGAGCTCTTATCTACCTCTGTTTATCCTGAAAACAGGGTTAAAGCAACACTGTGGCTGTGGAGCTCTCCCTAAGTTTGCCTAAGCTGCCCTATGTTTTTCAGTAGTAATGCTGAAAATTTTGGAGCTCAAATGGGTTTGTGCTGAAGCAGGCTGGAAAGCAATGGTTTGTGCCCTCTCTATTATTTGCAGAGCACACGCTAAGCAAAGTCATACCCAGCTGCTCCCACAGAAAACCCTGCTGCTCATCCTGCTGCAGGATGCGGCTGTAGCTGAGTGCCAGCACTGCCGGCCAGGCTGGGCTGGGACAGGCTGTGAGCACAGCCACTCCAGGGGAGCAGTCCATACTCCCAGCCTCAAGGCATTGTGTAAGTGCAGATTGGATCTAGATGTTCCAAAGCATACCTGTACTTGAGGCTCTCTATTGCCCTTCTGGCATGGACCTCTTAAGCACTCCTATTGCCAAATTTTCCCTCCAGCCAGGTATGCCAGGAAGCATTCCTTGTTTTCCTTCCATCATCTCCTTGCTTCCTCCAGCCCATCCCCGCTGACCAAGGGCATTCTTGCTGACACCAGACTCACTCTTTCCTGTGCTCAACTGCTGTTGAGGCCCTGCACCAGTCAGGGCTACCACAGAGTGTGCCATACCAGGAGGGTGCTGTGCAAGTGGCACCTGTGCACTGTCTCTAAGCTGTGGGCTCAGCCACTGTGCCAGCTGCTCCTGATCCAAATGGGCTGAAGGCAAGGGCAGAAGGGCCCAGCTGTGAACAAACAGCAGCCCAGCCCTAATATTCAGCTACCCAAGGGGCCATGGAGCTGGAGTTGGATGGTGAGCAAGTGATTGCAGTGGCACTCAGATGTCATCAAAAATTCAGTATAGAATTAAAAATTCAGTACATTTGATTTCCTGGGTGCATCTAAGAGAGATACCCAAACGTGCTGCTCTGACACTGCGAGGTTCTGCAGTAAGGAAGCTCGCTCCAAGCTGGACAGAAAAGCCACTTCACTGAGCAGTATTTGGGGCTTTCTCACAACCGTCCTGTCTCCAACCGTGGCCTGTGTGTGACAGAAGGCACAGGGCTGGATCAGCGCACACACACACCTTCATGCTGTCCCAGCTACAGCACCTCAGGGTGCAGCTGCCAGCACTCCTGGGACTTCTCATCCCATTAAATTGGTCTGCCTTTCTTAAACCAACTTGTCAGAGGGAGGGAGGGTTCTGAACTTGTATCAGCGATTCATCGCTAAATTATCCCGTCCCAAGGGTCACCGGTGGCTAAAGGGCATCAGCTTTCGGTGCAGTTTGGGTACACATCCCTCCCTGCAGGAGCTGGTTCCCGAGACCTGGAACCACCCCATACGCTTTTTGTGCGGCATTCATTGAGGACCCGACGGCCACCGCTGGCTTCGGGCTCTGCTCACTCAAGCACCGATCACCCAGGGCTGCCCCATCCCAAGGGGAAACGGTCAGCCCGGACCCTACAGGGTGCTGGCAGAAGCTGCCCGAGGTGAATCAGCACCACTTGGCCAGCGGGCTGCCGCTCCCGGCCCGCCTGGAGCCCCCGGCAGCCCCCGCCCGCAGCCCGGCCCTGAGGGACCCCTCAGGGCCGCCGCGCTCCTCGGGCGCCCCCGCGCGGCCCGGCCCGGCCCGGCGGTCTCAGCCCGGCCCGGCGGTGCCCGCCCCGTGCCTTGGTGCCCCACGGCGTCCCCCTGCCGCCACGGGCCGGACAGAACCGCCGGGGGACACCATGGCTCCCTTCCTCCTCCCACCGCCACAAGGGGTGGGCGTTCAGGAGAGACATGAAGGCAGGAGCCGGGCCTTGGGCACCACGAGCCCGGGAGAACACTCCAAGAAAGGGGAGGCGTCAGAGCAGTGGCTCCGAGGTAGAGGCAGAGAGGACGCGGGGTAGGGATGGGGGAACAAAGCTGCCACGAGAAGCCCGGGCAAAGTAACCAGGAGCCACCGGAGCCAGACAGAGGAACCACCGAGCTGGGGGAAATGGAGCTACAGCTTTCAAGTGAGAGGCTCTAGGACCAGTTCTTGCTCAAAAATATTCAGACTCCTAGAACAACTGTATCAGCCTTCAGTGTCTCAGACTTTGCTGCCAAGAAATCCATTGAAGAACTGCTCTCATCTCACACAAAACACCTGGGTTGTTTTAGCCATCAGCTTTAGCACACACCTTCAGGCCTTACCTCCATGCAGTTCCTGCAGCTGGCATGCCTCAAAACCGATCCAGTGTAGTAACCACATTGTGCCCATCCCACACTGCAGCACCTGACTGAACCCACACAGGATTTACTGGTGCCATGAGAAGACCCATCTTTTGAGACAGATTCATTTCATATGTTTTGGTTAGCAGCAGTCCATCCTAGAGGGCAAGAAAGTGCTATTACTTACCAAGCAAAGAAACAAAGAAGTGACCAAGTCCTTCCAATTTGTGTAATTTAATGTTGATGTGTTATTTAGTTTTTTATCCATACAAAGCTCCATGTGTAATCAAGTCACCCTCTTCCAGCATCCCCCAGCCACAGCTGGATGAGTTTCTAAAGTCCTTGAAAATTTGTATACTGGAAACATAGGCAGTACAGGACAAAAATATGAAGTACAATAAAGGAAATTTAAAGAATAAGGGCAGCACTACAATATCAAAGTACATGAAAAGTAATTTTCTTCCAGAGAAAAAACATTTAGAAGAGGCTTCCACTGAGCAAGCTTCCTCAAGAAGAGATCCAGATACGGATCTCGTTCATAGATTTATGACCCAAGAAAACTTTTCTTTATCTATGCCAGACTCCAGGCCAGCAGGTTAGGTGACTTTAGTGGAGTGCTCTTTAGAGCACTTTGCTTCCTGCGGACTGGCAGCTGTCCTTGGATGCAGCCCCCAGGAGGATGTTGACATGATCTCCCTACAGCCTTGGGAGTTCACACACTTCGTTTTCTTGACTAACCACCTCAAGCAGCTTGTCTCTTCAGTCAGATTCAGCCCCCTTTAGTGTCCTGCTGACTCCAACCTGCTCAGCTGTGTTCTTAATACCTGATAAAGGCCCTTTGGCATTGTGCTACTGAGAATAGCAAGGAGCAACAGGAGTTGTTCCAGTGACTGCAGTGGCTCTGGCTTTGTCATCACAAGCTGAGCTCATACAGATTAATCTGGCAGCAAATTAATTTCTGCAACCCATCTCAAATTGAACACACAATCCTCCTTGGACACAAAAAATCTGCACAATTACCTTTTTTTCTATCCATACTTTATTGCAGGTGTACATATAATTATTTATACATTATTTTAAACAAGAAAATCCTTTCATGGAAAGGAGAAACTTTTACCATTAAAATAGAGTGATTATAACACGAGTATTTTACAAATATGTACAAATATTGGCAGCTAGTTTCTAACATCAGCTGATAAATGCTTACACACTAACATCTACCAAACTATCAAACCCCAAAATAAGAGACCTTCTAAATCCAAACAAAAATTAAATGTATTACTAACAGAAACAGGTGGTTTTGTTTTGTTTTCTTTTTATACGAATACAAAAGTTGCATAATAGATATTCACAGTGCTCATAAGATATTGATTCATTCTCAGTCTATACACAAAAGTGTCTGATCTGCCCTTCATATGCATATGTCACTTACAGTACTGGAGGGAGCTGCACAGACCACAGAGAGAAGACTGTCAGACCTGTTGTTTGCCTTCCCTACCAGCCATGAATAAATACAAGAATCCCCCTGGAATGTACAAGCAGTGCACGCTCACGCAAGAGTCAGCTACACTGTTTTCAGGCATTGGTGCATTTTGTAACCTGAGGCAGCAGGATTACGGCTTCAGCAAATCCTTTGGATGCCTGTTAAATGCAAAACTAGAACAGTGAGCTGTCCAGTGGCAATAAACACTTCCGTGATGTGGTTAGGCTGAAGCAGATATGGATGTGATTGTCTTTGAGAGAAGGGTGCACATGGTGCACATGCATTTTGTGACACTTCTCAAACATCTATACCAACTGATTTTTGACCTTTTTTTCCTGTTAACAATCGTTCCCAGAACCACAAGTAACTGTACATCTGCATGGATGGGAGAGCAACAGGTTAGCAGGGCCCTTGCTCCAGACCTCCCACTGACCTTTTTCATGGACAGGCACTGCTGCAGTGAGAGCCATCCCTCCAGCTCTGTGGTGGCTTCAAGAGCAAGGCTCCCACATGGCTGCAACGCTGCTCCCTGTAGTAGAGCCTTCTGGATCCTGGCCAGGCATATCTCCTGTGGCATATGGCCAAACAGGACCCAGGTAACAGGGAGTGACTGACAGTGGAAGGCTTGACTGAACTGTTCAAGAGCAGCCAGCCAGATTTCCTGTACCCATTTAGATGCACGTAGAAGAATTTATTTTGGATGCAGTAAACGTACCTCAAGTACTTTGTAAAGGCATCTTGGCTTTGTTTGGAACAAAGGAAAAGAGGCTACAGTGAACACACAGCTCCTAACTGTTCATTACAAAAGGAAAGAATGGTGTGATCAAAAAGGGCACAGTCAATTAAGTCATGGCTACAGTGCACCCAGCTTGGGTTTGACACTGGATTAATCTCAGAGGATGTAAAGCAGCTGGTCCCACTTCAGTAAATGCAGATGCACCTGCATGGTCTGTCTCTATATCACACTCAGAAAGAGCAAGACGATGGACTTTAAGTAGCAAATCCATTAAGACTTATGGGAATGCAATTTACCAGACAGCTACTCAGCTTGCAAGCCCACCATCAAGAAGCAGCTCCAACCTTGTCATAGTCTGGCTTCCTTCCTAATTAGGCTATCTTCAGCTTTTGATGACCAACACTGCACAACACACACTCCCCTCAACCAGCAGAATAGTATTCCTCTGCTTCTAGAATTTGCCAGAACACACAGCTGTCAAAAGCTGGGCACAAAGCTGGGTCTTCAAGTACAAGCTTCCTAATGCTAAGAATTGGTGAGAGGAAGAAATCAAACATATATTTATTTGCATGTAACAAGATAGCAGGATGTTTTCCACACCAAATTCTTGAATCAAACAGCATAATTATGATTATTTCCCTAGTGAGAGCCAGCACAGCCAGATTCACCACTCTTAAGATCACCAAACAAGTAGCCTTGGTCTGGCACAGAAACACCCTATGCTTCCACCATCATCAGCCCTGCAGCACCACACAAACATATTTGCATGACCTATCCCTGACTAAGTACAACACAGTCACTCTGTCCTCACAAAGTGACTTTCTCCAGTCCCTACTTGCCTCCAGAGGAAAAAAAGTCTAAGGAACAGATTTATTAAAAACAAAGAAAAGAACAACATTAAAGTATCAATCAAAGTAAAGGGTGGTCATGCCTGGACAAATTCTCCAGTCATATTCCTCTCTTCAAAAGCCATCAATTAATGCTCTCGCCCTCTTAGAAGCAGCCAAGTCATTTGCTTTATCTCCTCCCTATCTCCCCAAGGATATAATGTCAATCTGTATCACAGCAGTGGTAGACAGCTGTCAATCAGTTCCATTTGTTGCACTAAAGGAAAAAAAAAAAGACCACACACTGTATTTGGCTGGATGCTTACAACAAAGTAACAACAACAAAAGAAGAAACTCCTTGTAGAGCAGGTCTTGCTCCCAGTGCAGCAAATAAGCAACTTGTGTTCATTACCACTGAAGCAGGCCAGACACTTCCATACACAGCCCTCCAAATGTGCTAAGAGTACATTCTGGCCTGACAACTGTTGGCAATGTTGCAGCAGCACAAACTGAAGACAACCAAACTATCTATACACTACAATTGAGAGACATGGACCACAAGAGAAAGGCAGGAACACGACATAGACTTTAAATTTGTGATTAATCCATTTAGACACAGTGTCAGTTTTGGTCCATGGTTTTTGGTTTATATGTTGGTTGTGTCACTGCCAAGGGTGCAGACCACTTCCATTTTCTGCTCAGACAGATACGACCAATGCCAGTGCTAAGTGCTACACTCCAGTTGATTTGCCCTGTAGCCAGATCTGCAGATGTGATGCCACTTACTGATACGGAGCTGAATAACAAAGCTGCTTACCATCTCCTGCAAGAACCAGAGTGACATCACATGTGTTAATGAGGTATATATTTCCATGATGAGCTGTTTCATGGTGTGGAAGAGCTCCAATCTCCTTACACCACAAACTCCTCTGGGAGCTGGTCCTCTCCCAGAAGATCCAAGGAGAGGCAGTTCATGGATCGCTTCCCATAAAGGGCAGACTTGGTTTTGCAGTCCGCTGTGGAATACACGCAGCCATAGACAGACAGCTTATCCTCGAGGCTGCAGCCGAAGGTGTAGCTGTGGGACGTGTCTGAAGACAGCGTGGCACTTAGTGATGGGTGCTGGCGCTTGTACAAGCGGATGTCGTCCAAACTCTGGCTGTGCTGGTCCATGCAGCTCCGGCTCTTGGGCGATCTGACCTGCAAGTTCAGCAAGACACACATGAATAAAAACAATGAGCTCAGACACAGCCTTAGGATGCTGGCTATGCATGCTAAAAGTTTCTCAAAATCGTTCTTCCCCTCTTTCAAAAGAGCCTCACCAGCCTTCTGAAGGATGTTGGTTTAAAGGAAGTGCTGTGAACAATTCAGAAATTACAAGTGTGTTAAGCTGCCCTGCCACATTGAGCCAGATCCTGATCTGTCTGCCCTGTGTCCTCAGTGTCCAGTACAATGGATGAAACACTTGGCAGATACTGACACCTGAATGACCTCATACTTCTTGGCAGATCATCGCAGTTGTCCTCAAATGGACAAAGTGCACTTAACAGAAAACTACCCCAAGTGGTTGAACACATTGAGTCTCATGAACCCAAGGGAAGGTTCAGAAGGCAACCATGCAAACTGATGGGTTACAGTGTCCAGTAATTGCAACAAACAGTTTCGTCTACATACCAATGTTCCACAAAGAGCAGCAACAAATCAACAATAATTCCCAGAGGCACCATCTTGCTACACAAGCCTCTGTGAAGGAATTACTGACAATTTGAGAGTACAGTAATTTCACAATTATAAGCCGTACCTGATTATAAGCTGCACATCCGGGTAGCCGGGCAGGCCACGGGATTTGTCCATATATAACCCATACCCGAATATAAGCCACATTTTATTTTAAAAAAAGACGAGGACCCATGTGCGACAAAGTAATGAGTTAGTAACAGAATCGAGCCAGCGCGGGGTTTGGTGTCAGGTGCTTAAGTTGCAAACAGTTTTCATAGATCAGCAAAGCCTTTAAAGGCAGCCCCAGACACCCACCCTCTGCTGCCGGCCCCGGCACTCCCGGCACGGTGCTGGCTGCTGCGCCCCCACCTGCTCAGTGGCAGTGGCAGCAGCGCGCTCCCCAGTGCAAAGGCGGTGGCGCCCGGCAGCAATGAGCCCACGCACCGCAGTGACAGTGAAGGCGGCAGCGCCTTGCTCGCGGTGGCGGCAAAGACGCCCCACTCACAGCAGCAGAGGCGGCAAAGGCGCCTCGCTCGTGGCGACGGAGGCGGCGAGCCTCGCTCGCGGCGGCAGAGGCAGCAAAGGCACCTCACTCCTGGCGACAGAGGCAGCAAGACCCGCTCGTGGCGGCAGAGGTGGCAAAGGCGCCTCAGTCGTGCGAACGCAGCAGTGGCAGGCTGGCCTCACCAATTGAGCGGCGGCCCGCCGCCCGCTCGTCAGTGGCTCCGGCTCACCACCCACCTGGCAGCGGCTCCGCGACAGCTCCCTCCCCGGCCAGCTCTCACTTCCAGGTTGGCATTTTGCCGGGATTTGTCCATAAATAAGCCGCACCTGATGATTAGCCACACTACCGGGATAGGCTGGATTATTCAGTGAAAAAGGTGCAGCTTATAATTGTGAAATTACTGTATTTCCAGCTTCAACACTTGTATTTTTTTTTCTTGCTCTGCCACTTCAATAATCACCTTTAAAGTGCTAATATTAAGTCTAATTTCAAGAATATAATTTTGAACCCAAGATGCTTCTGTTGGCACCACAGAAAACTTCTCCCAGTATTACTTCTCTCAAGGCCATGGGAGGGGAATTAAAAAACTACCCTGAGGAAATCCTGTTCTGGGTCAGCTGTACACCCAGAAATAGAAATATGTTGCACTGTCTGGTTAATGCTAAGGAAACCCTGCAGCATTTATTACATGACCTTTCAAGGAAGATTTTGATAGTTTTCGAAGGAGGTACCAAGTATGTGATGCACAAAAATGGCAACCAGGTCTTTGCAATCATACAGACAGTCCTGTGTTGAGCAGAACCATTTTTGTAAAACATATGCCTCATGATGATTTAGCATGATAACTTTAGCAGTCACTTTAAAAACATTACAGCTTTAAGCAAGATGTCCACTTCCAGCCATGAGCTCTTAAGTCTCCCACTCAGAGAGAAGAATAAATTCATTATGATTGGTACTGTATGGTCTTTAGCTTTGGAAAAAATAACCAAGGTTTTATTCAAATCTCCTACAGCACTTTATGGACTATTTTGCTGATAAGTGAAAATTTCTTATAATTTCTGACTGGGTACAGAAAAACATGGAAAATTTAAAAAATAAAAAAGTCTTAAGAAGTGGTTGAAATTCTTGTTAAGAGTTTTAGAATTCTCACAGCAGATAAGGCAAATTTGGATTAAGAGAGGGAAGAAAGGGTAGAGGTGCTTTTCTTGTGGATTTTGTTTTGTTAGATTGGTTTTTTTCCAATAAACCACAACTTCTACCCAGTGGATAGAGCTATACTTTGAAAAGAAGTCCTAAAAAGACATTTTAATAAGCTTCTTCCAAATGTAACTTCTTCTGTGATGTACTTTACCATACGTAGTTTCCCTTTCTCAAGTGTTTGATGAAAAGAAAATCTTGACAACAAAGACTTCAAATACACACAGACTATAATCACATAAATGATGTAACAACTAGAGCTTGAGCATCTGGTTTTGCTCTGATGTAAGCCACTTCTGGCTTCAAGATGATCAAGTTTGCAACCCATATCCAAACTGCATAGATTGTTTTTGCTCTGTATTGTACTGAAAATCTGGAAGCAGTTGATTTTCCATGTCCCATCCGGAAGACTAAAGGTAGAAAATAACTGGCTTGCAAGATCTCCCTCCTGATTGCTCCAAACCTTTCTATACTATTCTGAGCCCAAATGATGGTCTTGTCCTATTCCTGAGAGCAGTAGCTGGCCAGCAGCTGGTTTTGATTACACTATGTAAAAATCAGTGAAATCCAAACTAATCCAGGTGTCCTGATTTACAGCTGTCTCCATTACACTAGATCTCAGTTCAATGCCCACACCCAGACCCTCCTGCTAAGCAACCTCTCCCTTACCTGGTGAAGGGATTCCACACTTTGGCCTCTCATTTTGATAAGTGTGACTTGCACCACAGACAGAGATTCTTGATTTATAGCTGCAAAGGAGAAGCAGGAAGTGAAAAGCATTGCAAGTTTGAGGTTTTGTAGAAAAGGGAAGTTGTTCTCACAGGCCACATTCAAAAAGTGCTATCCTCTTAAGATAAATACACATCATTAAGCACCCTCAGTGCTCCACAAGTTCTGCTCACAAGTACTCATTTTTGGCCCTAAAGATCAATGTTTGAAAACTTTCAAGAAAACAGTTTCTTGCCAACTTGTCCCGTTTTCACCCTTCATGCTTTGCTATAAAGTCTGTATATCTTAACACCAGAGAGCTTCTGCATAACCCTGTTGCCTAGCATTCCCTGTATCACAAGCCACAAAAATTTACCTAAGAATTCCTGTGACCATCCCATTATTCTGTGGTTGAGCCCCATGGCTGTTTTGTGGCATACAAGATATTAACGCATATTCCTTTCCTAAAAATGGTTCACCTCAATTATCTTTTTGTCATGAACTGAATACAAGCTTAGCACATTTAGAGAAGGGAGACTTTGAGGAGCACAGAGGAGAGCAGCACTGTACAATACAGAATGCTGGCCTGTAAACTCTAGATGAGCTGCCTGCAAATCCTGTTGCAGTAGGGCAGTAAATAGACTGGCAGCTGTTTTGAAGGAGATAAGAGTTTTCATAGATCCTTCAGATTATGCCTGTTGCTAGAGCCTTAAAGAATAGCACTGAGCAGCAGCAGAAAGCCATCTCACCTTGGCAGCTAGCAGCATCTAGAGGCAGGGATTCAACAGATTCTCCCACAGTGGCCTCCTCTAACTGGTCTCCCTCTAAAGGCTCATCTACAGGCATCTCCTCTGGCTCATCTACTGCCAGCTCAAGCTCTAGGAGGAAGAGAGCAGCAGGAGAATGGTTAGCATTACATGTGTGCTCCAAGCTGCTGTACAGTCTCTTACTCCCTGCCCTCCTGCAGGAGAAGAGAAAAATCAGCTAAGAAGTTGCTCCACATGTCCAAATTCTTTACCATCATCCTGAGTGTCATCTTCAGCCCGCCCTTTGCTGCCACTGTCAATGCCAGAGCTACCATAGCTGATGGTTGAGCTGCAGGATTTCTCTTTCCTGTGCACCCGGTCGATGCTGAAGGGCTCATCCACCGACATCTCCACGGACACACGGTGCCTGGAGTCAGCCTCGATGCCTGAGGTGTGGGAGCTGCCGTGACTCCCCGTGGAGTGGCGCGAGAGGCGGTTATCCCTGCGGCTGCCCCCGCTGCTCCCGCTGCCACGGGAGTTCTTGTCACACGGGTCCAGGTCCATGTCCAGAGTGTCACTGATATAGGACTCCCGGTAGCGCTTCTTCTCTGAGAAAGAAAGAAGGGAGAAACCAGTGAGAACTTTAAGGAAGTTTTTTATATATATATATATATATATATATATATTCAGGAAGTTCTGTTGGCATCAGCCAACTACTAAGAAACAACTGCTGCAGATACGGAACAAACACAGGGACAGCTTTATAGTTTGTTTGCTCAACAGATGGATGCTCAGGTGGTTGTAAAAGAATTAGTCATACTTGCAGTACACCCAGCATCTCCTAAATTAGAACAGGCAGATAGAGGCAGTTATGATACAGAAAACAGTAGGTTTCAGAGTGAAGGTTGATAACAACAAAGCAAAACAAAAGCAAACCAAAAAAAAGGAATTTGTGAACTTCAGGGCTCAATCTTTAAAATCAGATGCACTGATTGGTTCTTGAAATACCCACCACTGTGTGAAGTCAGCTAAGAACAAGTGGTTTTATTCCTGTGGCTGGTATTTATTAACGATTTATTATTTCTCCCATGGCTTGTATGTGCTGAGGGTAGTTGAGAAATCCATGAGACACTAATGGACACAAAACAACCAAGGGCTTTTTGCCCACAGGCACTTGATCAGTGAGCCTTTGTACAGGTGATTGGCACATGCCTCTGGTTGCACCCACACAGCTCAAGGCCACTGCTGTAACCCCACGGAAGGGAAAGACAAAAACCACTTGAAAGGAGACATTACTCCTCTATTGCTCTCACACAAACATACTTTCTGATCACAGTCTAAAATGTGGGAGCCATAAATATTGCTTGGAAATGGACTTGAAACGTACCTAACACCTCTGTTTCTATCATGGGCTGCCTGATAAGGCAGAAACACCATTAACTAGGTGAGAGTAGGCACCATGAGACAACAGGAGAGACTAACACACTGCACTCTTCCTCTTACCAAACTCACTTGGGTGTTCCCTAACATACCTTCAGCCTCCTCCAGTTTTTGGATCTGCTTCAAAACTGGCTGAATATTCAGAAAGAGCCGATGGCTGTTGCTGAGTAGCTGCAGCAAATGGCGTGACCTGAAGGGGCAGCCCGTGTAGTAAACCAGTTTCCGTGCAGAGGGCAAACCATCTGGCTGTATTTCAAATTTTTTCCCCTGCACAAAGAGGAAAGATGCCAAAGAAATGAGCAAGAGCACATTTTCAGCCACACAGCTACCAAAGGTAGTTGTGGTCTTGTGTGCATAAGTGACAGGACCTGACACAGCAGTGTGGGCAGGCCAACAGTTTTGCCATATCCCAGGTTGGCAGCCACTGGCAGATGGCCTCCATTCCATCATACTCACCAGAAAGGCCAGCTTCCCGATGTGTGACCAGGGGAAGTCGTAGAGGAGCTGGCGAACGTGATTCACCTCCTGCAATACATCAAACTCAGAGTGACACAGGGACTGGCAGGTACAGGGTGGAGTCAGCGATGTGCAAAGAATTTGCAAACAACCAAGAATTTGAGATATGTGGAGCCTGGTGTTCGCAGGAGAATCAGAGGAGCTGTGGGTGAGGGGGGAGGACAGAGAACTGGGCAGAGTTAATGCTACACCAAAAGGCTTTCACAGCAGTCTGTTACCTGATAGATGTGCATTCCTCTCAGGGTCAGGCCCAGGATAACTGTCGGTCGATCCTCCTTCTTATCCTAAAAGAACAGAAGAGTCAAAGGTTAATCTACAAAGACCATGCTCTTGTTCTGGCACCTACTGCAGGAGAGGTAGCAGGACTCCTCGTCAGATGCCATCAGCTCATTTGGTTTTTATTATGTTTGTAAAGTGCACCTTGCCTTGTTGACCCCTGAAATACCTACACCTAAAATCCCCTCATGCTGGGAGGTTCAGGCATTTCACCAGCATATGTCCTAGCTGCCCTGGACAAGGAATCCAGTAGCTGTAGTGATTTGAGAATATGGATAATTACTGTTCTCAGAGGTACCTTGTAACCTCTCCTGTAACCACATGCTGTCTCTGCTGTCCCTATGAACATGCACCACTCTGGCTCTCCAGGGAACAGTGAGCCCAAAACAGAAGAGAAATCCATTCTCTTCTCCTTGCCACAGCACAGATGGTCCCATCCAGGGGTTTTTGCTAGATTAGGGAGGAGCTAATTAATGCCCAGTTACTGTGACTTTCATTCTAACACGTGACCTTGGTGTTGGGAGTAGGTGCTTTTACATGAGTTTTATTACCGGGGTTGAAATACTGTCTGAATTTTAACTCATGCTGCATCTTGTTATGACATACTTAGTTTCTAATCAGATTCTTTTGCTTGAAGACTAAAAAATATCATATACTAATTCTTTCAGCCTCTTCTAACACAGAAGAGTTAGGGAGGGGAACACATGCATTTTTTTGTTAGGAAGAAAAGCAGAAATTTTGTGAGTAAAACTGTATGGACTCACAGACCTCAAACTTTACATCACAACTTTCTCTCCTCATCTGGCTTACAAGATATAAGCCTTGTGCCTCACATTATCTCACCCTTTGCCCCTGGTACCATCTGTGCCTTCAGTTCAAAGTCACTAAGAAATGTTTTCTGCCTCCTAAGGACAAAGAGCTTCATAAATCAGTATTGGTCTGAATGAGAGATATGGGATGTGTTGTGTTTTCTTTTTGCAGTTCCCAACCTCAGTAGAAGCCATGAGGAGAGTGTTAAGACAAAAGTGACTGCTTTTGAAATGTCAGGGCAGACAGCACACCAACACCTTCACCTGGCACCCCTCTGTGCTTGATGAGGCAATCTGTGACCCAAGCATCACCTAGGAAGAGCACCTCTCACCACAAAATGAGATAACTGTATCACACAGCAGGAATAAGACATATTAAGGATCAAACCACATATGGAAGAGTACATGATGCCTGAGTTCAAGTCAGACAGGAATTTAAATATTAAGAGCAACCAATTTCACAGCCTTGGTGTTTTCAGATATAAAATTCAAAAATAAAATTCAGTCCTGCCAGGTGGATTTCTTATGGCATTGATGTGTAACTAACTCTCTCATGACTGCATCATTAACAACATTAAGAATCAAAACAGAGAACAGAAGATAGGTAGGTGAGCATCTATGGTTTGCAAGAAACTAAGTCTGGACTACTGATAAAAACTTATTTTCTCTACAAAATGCACGTTTCTTTAGTAACTAGAGCTGTTAGATACGTTCAAAGGACATGAATACTTCCCAGACACAATTCCCACTGAGCACAAAAACCCAAAAAATGTAATTATGAGTCTGACAGAGTAGAGTATCTCCATTTGGAAAAAAGGCCCAAGAAATTTCTAATTGCATAGGCAGGTTTCACTTACCTAAGTGGAACAGAAAACTTCTCATTAATCCTATTTCTAGATCTAAACACTCAACACGTGAAAATGAATCACCTTCTGTTTAAGCAGGTTTGGGTAAGGAGTCTTAGAAGCAATAATGTAAGAATCCAAAACTGCCAAGAAAAGCAGAGAAAACACCAAGCACTCTGGTAGGGTTGGAGAGGGAATGAGATATGAAAGCTGGAATGACCCAGTGTCACCTTCAGTTATTACACAACATTTGTGTGAAAGCTGGCCGACCTCTTGCCATTATTTCAATGAACTACAACAAGAAAAAAAGAGGCTTCATTGATTTCCCTGGTGCAATTCTACTGACAGGCAGGAACAAATATGAAGTTTTGCCATTCTTGTGGCCAGTTTCTTGGCCGAGGAATAAAACAAAATTCCAGCTATATCTGTATATTGGCAACAGATTTGTTTGTGGGGACAGGCCTCATTGGCTGAGCATTTTAGATTTGTTTGCCTCTGAATCAGAGGCAACCAACCCTCAAACAAACAGAGAGAAAAATGCCATGGTGCACTCAATTAATGATGGGAGAGAAGTTAAAAATAAGCAGCTCTTTGTTTAACCTTCTGCAGCCTGTAGAAATGGACGGGCACATCTTCCAGCAGGCAGGACTCCTTAATGAACTTCAGCACCGCTTCCTTAGCGCTCAGCCCTTGCTGTTCTCGGTGCATCTCTGGGGCATGCTTCAAGATGTAGTCGCTCCCCCTCTTTGCAATTATCTAAACCACAAAAAAAACAAACAGGTCAGTAACCCCCATGAGAGGCAGCTGTGATCAACAGCACAGCAGTGCTGGAGGTGGAGGAGGTTCATATATTCCCTCAAGATGTTAGTCTGTGTTTGCCTCTACCTCCCTGTAGGATAAGCATTTAAAGCAGCCCAGATGACATCGATGTCTCCAAACAGATCCTAGTAGCAAAACTCTAACAGACAAAGACTACCTCGGTCAGTTCTTTTCACTTTTAAGTATTGGAATTAGTTTTCCTAACTGTTGGCTTCCATAAATATTTATGGGCAGATAACAGATACTCCTCTGCATGCCAACACAATCAGCAACAATATCTCTGAAGAGGCAGAAATACCAGGTTTTCCTTTTAAGACCAGAAACTACACGTTAGGCTTATTTAGCATTTCCATTCTCAGAGGGGTGGATAACACTATCTCAAGGTATTTTTTTATCTATTAGGAGTGGTTGGCAGGCACGTGGCTTCACTAAGCAGTAGAAAAACCTGCACTGGGCCTTTTGCTCCTGCCCTGTTCCCATGTATGCCCACGTGCCCTCTCTGTACAAGGCTACTGGGCAGCTCAGCCCTCTCCCATTCCGTTCAGGATGGGAGTGGCAGTGACAGGTAAGAGGGATAAATTGGCTGAATTCATTTCCCAGCATCCTCCCCACCAGGGGCATTTGAAACTAGATTGCATCAGGTACCTGAGAACATCCTGCCAGAAACAAACTGTCCTGGATCAAACCAACTAGATCCCATCACTACCCAGTTCCCACTTATATTTTATATTAAACCCCTTGTTTACTCTGTTTGCTAACACCTCTGCATGCCCTGCCAGATTAGCTGCCCTCCCACAAGGAAGGCTGGCCTTGGTGGAGGGCAATATTGATGTCATCAGCTGTGCAGTGTCAGCAGAAGGAGATGTGCCAGCTCCATGGTTCAAAGCTAGGTGGGTCAGCCCAGGGCAGCACCGCCTCTCCTCACTGGCACGGGACTTGGGGCAGCCCTTGGCCAAATGATATGAAGCAGGTGTTGAAGGAAGTGATTGTGTTGGAGGAGGAGATTGCCCACTATCTCCCCATGGGAGCCCAGGGGCAGGGAGAGAAGCGTCCTTCTGCCTGCCAGATTTTGCTGTTCATTATGATGTAATAAATCACCCACATACTTGATTGGGGTTGTGGCTCAGCACAGGTGAGCAACAGTCTGTGATAAGCTCTTTAACTGCCTCAGAAACAGCACACAAGACCCACCTTTTCCAGCTCTTTGTTAGCTACTGCCTGACAGGCACCCCATAACAAGGAATGGCATGGGATGAGGGCCTGTTGTCTGGGAGGAAGGCATGCTGCTGCACAGCAAGGCAGTCAGACTAGGATTTGTGCATAAAAGAGACTATCATCTATCTATCAGTTCTGTCACTGATCTGACCCTTCTCCTGAAAGCAGGGGACAGTGCCATCTGACAGGGGAGATGGAACTTGCCTGGGACAAGCAGCCAACTAACAGAGTCTTAGCTAATTTGCCTTCATTTGATGACTAAATCAATTCTTGGCTGTAAGTCCTGAAGGGCACAAGTCACATGCACATGCTTATAAACAAACATGCAAACACTTTCTCTTTCCTCTAACTGCACTTGAGGCAGAGATTAATGACAAAGCAGTCACCAGAGGCACTGCATAGAGTAGTATTACCCCGTAGGGCTTGGATCTATCCATCCCTGAGGCAAGCATTACAGAGATGGGAACAAAGGGAAATGGACTTGGCTCTGCAGCCCTGAGATTTTCTGGAGAGCTTGGGTTGTGCACATCTTGCTGATGTACCACTGGAAACACATAACCCTTTAAGCCATAGAAGAATTAAACAAAGACACCCGCACTGTCAGAGTTATTTGTGTGACACCAACACACTCCATCACCAAAGAAGGATGTACCATCCACCTCACTGATGACTGAACCTACAGTGCACCTACAGGAACAGGCACCTACATTCAGTGGAAAGACAAGAGATATCTCCTGAGAGACCTTCAGGGTGATACTCTACCCATCTGCCTGACCATTGCAATTGGAGATGGGGAAGTTGCATGGCTGCAGTTAGGTACCACCTTGGCACAGTTCCTGCTGCATGCATAATCTGTTGACAGAAAGGTTCCCCCCTCAAACTTACCCATTGTGGGAAATAAGCCTGAGGTTCAAAGTATTTGCCAGCATGGACCTTCTCTCTGTAGTTGCCCAAGTCTGCCTGTAAGCTGTAGGCCGCCAGCAAGAAGTAGATTTCTTCTTTGTGGTTGCAATGAGACATAAGTACTTGCTCTTTGAGATGGCAGTAGTAGAGCTGCCGTGCCACTTTATCGCTGCAAGACAAAGGCAAATTTACTTCAAGAACAAAGTTCAGATAAGGCCCCTCAAAAACATCATCCTGCTGAGAAGAGGGATTAAACTTTGACATGTCTGATGTGTGCCAATGCCACCCTGATACAATTGTGCATATAAGGAGCACCAAACCAAGATCAAGGTCTTCTCCCACTAAATGTTATGCAAACATAAGGAATGGTAGCTTCTACCTCGAGGAGTATGAGATCTAAGAAGTTAGGGCAGAAGGTAGATGAAAGAAAAATCACATCACACCTCTTTTGGAGACTGACTACAATCAAGCACTTCTGTTTCCCTGGAAAGCCTGTAGCAGCCTGGAGAGTCAACTACCTTGGACTCCCAGTCCTGTTTCTTGCACACCTGTCCTCCTTTCCCCTCTAAACCTGGCACTGCTTTTTTGTTTCACCTTGCCTTAGGCTCATGATACTTTTCAACAGCTAATTCCCTGCAAGGTAGATCAAAAGACATGGGAGCCCTGGGCTTGTTTTTGTCTTCTTCCTCAAGCTGCTAAACAGGGATTGTCTGATAAGGAATAACTATGGCATAGCCTTGATAACCCACACACCCCCTGCCCTCAGAGATCATGGGAAGCAGGCTGCTGACATGTACATGTAGATGAGGTGTTGGACACTACAGCCTGCTTGTTAAAGTGGGCAAGCATAGTTTGAAGGGGCCAGATAACTATCTCTGCATGGCTCTACAAACCTCTCCAATTAAACTACTAGTGCAAGAGAAATATGCCTATGATGGTGAAAGATATGTAACTTGGGAGTGGCAGAATGATACGTAATCTCTATTTGTACCAAAAAAAGCAAAATGAAACAAAAAACACTTATCAGCCAAACAGACTCCATTAGAAAGAGTCCTCTGTATCCAAAAATGAAAGACTGTGGAGAGAGAAAATATAGAAAAACACAAGCTTTGTTCAAGACAAGAACAAATGCCAAAAATTTGGTGAAGATTTTAATCCACCTAAATGATCCCAGCTCTTGGCTTCCCTCAGGGACAGAGCCACGCCAGAAGCGCTGATGTAAATTAACTCTGTCAGTTGTTCATTTTTAACTACCTCATCCTTTGTTCTGTACCATGGGTGAGGGTGGTGCTGTTTTGAGTGCAGCCCGTATCCCATGTGAATGGACTACAAATTAAAAACTCTAACTTATGAAGTCATTTCTTTTGTCCATGTATGAAAGTCCATTTCCAGGAGTGGACTGCACAGACCACTGCTCAAATACAAAAAACAGATCCAAAGCATGTGCTCTGGTGTATAAATAACTATTTCTGGTATATTCATCTGGTGCCTTTCATACAGCCAAAAGACACAAGTAAAAGAGTGCTTAATCATGTTTTGATAATGTCGTCATTCAACATGCTCGTGCAACACAGATGCAAAAACAGTCACAATTTTCCTAGGGATATGGAACATGATTCAGGCAGAAAACATTCATAGCTCAGTGAGTCTGTGAAGGTATTAAAAAAAAAATTCAAGCAGATTTTTAAAGCTTATTTCAATGAGCTCACAGAGATGAGCTTAGCAAAGAAACATTATTTTTCTTTCATTTTAAGAACGCATTGAATAATTCAAAACACAGTAATTACCAAAGAAGAGGACTTACCCTATTACTCTTCCATTTTCTACGTAGTATTGTACTCTAAAGAACGCAACAAATGGAGGGCTGAATTTCTCTGTCCCCTAGAGCAAAGACAGAAGATGATTTAAATTATGATCAGGATCCAAAATTCCTGTTACCCTATCTGGTAATGTTCTCTCCTCCAAAATTCACTCCCCATACTGCTTTTCATTTTCTACTCTTAGCTCTTGGCAAGTTTTAGGGGGAGTCTGACTGTCCTGAAGGCTCATGACAATGAGGCAAAACATTCAGACAGGTTGAACAACAAAATATCCTAGGAAGAGCAGAAGATTTTTGGATAGGAGGGATGAGCTGGTGTAAGAGCCCCAGTGTAGCCTGGGGACACCCAGGCTGGCCCAGAATTACCTAGCTCAGCACCTGGCAGCACCACAAACACATTCGTGCTGAACGCAGCAAGTTTAACCCCACCTCCCTCAAAGTGCCAGGCAAGGCGGCAGGGCAGCGTGCCACGCTGGCACGGCTGTGGTGTTTCCAGGGCACTCCTGGGAGCAGCCATCCATCCATCCATCCATCCATCCATCCATCCATCCATCCATCCCTGCACCACACCACATCACTCAGCACGGACACACACACTGCCATGTTCAGCAGTCGCTGCCTGGGGCTGAGGTGCACCAGCCTGGTGCCCACTCCGAGCCTTCAGTTTGGCAGGGCTCGTGGTTAGTTATTCATACGTTCCTACAGACCAAAAGGCAGTGCTGGTGTCTGCTTCACACTGAGGAGTGCTGTTAGAAAAAAGCCAGCATAAGGCCTGTTGTTAAAACGACAACCTTTCTGACTTACAGGCTTGTTTGAACAGGAGGAAAAAAAAGAAAAAAGGAACATCTCACTAGTTCATTCTCTCATCTTTCCTATTCTGCCACTTTAATATTCACACTGGTAACTTTGCTCTCACAGGCAGTTCCAAGGCTTTGCTGGTTAGACCCATCTCACTGGGACAAGGTACATGGCATGCCCTCCACATCTGATGCAGACAGCTTCTTGATCATGCAAACATCTCCAGTTTATTTCTGGAAGTTGTTCATAGTCATCCTATTTTATCACCTGGACTGGGCTTTCCACCTGAAACCTCTTCACGGGAATTAAATCCTTGTCAACTAACCCAGTCCAACAGGCTAACTCATATCAGACTGTAGTACTGCCAATGGCAACTCATTCAATCTTTTATGGTTCGCATCACACCAGAGGTTCAACACTTATCCTGACCAGAAAAGTGTAGCAAGAATCCAATCACAGAGCAACCTCAAAGAGTCCCCCATCCTGAGGAGACCAGAAACACCTGCTTTGGGTAGCTCTCACTGGCTGGACACACAGCCCCTCTGCATGACTCTGGCTGTTTTTGAAGTAACTCTCACTCAGTTGAGAAAAGTAGAGCACATGCCTGGGGGTAAGAGAGATCCCTAAACCTCACTAGTAATCTCCAAACTTCTATAAGCAGCAGAAATGGCAAGTGTGCCTACTCTGAAAAAAAACAAAACAAAACCCTTAAGCAAGGTGGAAAAAGTAATTTACAACTTTTACAGCAACCCAGTTAAGATATCTGAAAGCAACTGTATGCTATACTTTGTTCTAGACTGTGACTCCTCTATTAATGACAGACACAAACTGGCATTATCATGTCTAAATGAACAGTATTAAACAATTACATAGGCTTGTCTTTATTTCATGCAGCTTTCCCCTCTTGTCAGGGCTAGCTAGCCATAAAAACTAAGACTTGTCTCAAACAAAATATCCTTCCTCTCCCTCCACTGTCCTTTTGCACATACTCTGGGAAGAGTCACAGCTCCAGTAATTCCCCTTGTATCAGATTCAAGTCACAAAAGGTTATTTTAGGCTGTTTAGCTTAAGGATAAAAATGTGGTCTCCAGACTAAGACCCAGACTAAATTCAAATGGAAAACTGACCAACTGACCTTCTCCACTTTTGCAGCAGCAAGCAGCAACCATGTGGTTACTACTGCTCAGGTAAAGTCCTATAAGGGGCTGGTTTAGCTCTTTTAATAAATTGTACAACTATGAAAAAGTCACTGCATCTTGCTACTGAAAAGTATTCTGCATCTTCAAGATGTAGAATACTTCAAGACATCCTCAAGAAATGCTTTATGGACCTTAGTTTAAGAGTTTTCATTTCAATGTGCAGTCCAATAAAAAAGCAGCAGCCTCCAAAATTAAACACTTCTCTTACTTTGGTGGTCTCTTTCTTCCACTCTTTTGAAAAGTATTTGCTAAGCTTCTGCTCCAGGTCTATAAAAACATATTCATTATCTGAAAGATAATAAAAAAGGAATTAAATGTAAAACAATTGGAAATTTTTAGTCATTAAACATTTAGATGACTCTACAAGTTATTTCTAAGCAATACATTTGCTGACCAGGGAATAGACAGGGCAGGGGGGAAAAAAAATAAAAAAAATAGAGTACTCTTATGTACATGTGCTACTCCAGACAGCATGGAAGGAAGGTCATTCATGCCTTCAAGAGATCCTGAGCTAAAGATTTCCAAACACCTTAGACAGAAATGCAGAATTCCTGCTTTATAATCAAGAAGCCATTTACAAAAAAAGAGAAACATCATCTTACCCAGCTAAGTGTACTGTCAGCTTACCAGATTCAGTTTTTTATTATTAGACAAGCAAGCCCTACCCAAGCTTGTATTTTGTCATCATGTAGCACCATGGCTCAACATGGCAAAAGTAAGTAAACAGAGCTGGGTATTTGGCAGGTTTCATCCTCTGCATGTGAAGGGAATCCTCTGAAAGGGTGGGAAATGAGAACCAAACACAAACACCCTCCTCAGAAGGTCTGGTGTGTCCTGCTCACACCCAACTTCTTTAATACAAGGAAAAGGTGAATGAAAGGAAGAGAAACGTGGCCTGCTTCAAAAGACTAAAGGACCAGGATTTGCCTTCCATCTTAGTAAGAGTGAACAAGACACAGCCTGATTGGCACATCATCTTGAAAGAGGTTTGTGCTTTCAAAGCTGATGTTTCATAACACTGCTTACCAATTATCAAATACAAACAACTCAGCCAGTGAAAGATTTTTTTCCTGAGTCTTCATGTCTCTTAAGAAAAAAAAAAAAAAAAAAAAAAAAAAAAAAAGACAAGACTTGACAGGTGTTTCAGGCTGCAGCAGCAATGCCAGCTGAGCACATTCACCTGACCAGTCCCTCTACTCTTTGATCTTGCTTAGGACAGTGTTTTGACAGGTGACACAAGTGCCAAGATGAAGAGCTTGCTCCTTAAACATGAAAGGAGCAGGAGTAAAAAGGGGAAGGAAAAAAAAGAAAAAAGAACCCTTCACAAAACAAACTTCTGCCCCTTAAGACCAGCCCAGATTTCCAAATGAGAGCCTACATTCATGTCTTTATTATGGCAGATGCAGGCCTGGCATGACCAGTGTTACAGTAGGTGTTGAAGTGGCCTCTGAGATACCCCATGGCCACCTTCCAAAGCATTCCAGATCCTTACAGAGGCAAATACAACCAATATTTTCTTTGCTAGCCTTCAAAAAACAAGCAAGCAAAACAACCTCCATTCACCACCTCCTTCAGCACCCACCTCAAGTTAAAGAAACCAAATCTGGTGCTCTCCAGAACTGGCCCACACATCACCCTACTAGGAAACCTTCTGTAAAATAGCAGTAAGACTGGATACAAAAAGGGCAATGCCCAAAAAGGTCTTGTTTCTGTCTCCATGCTCTTTCCTGCATTGTACTGCTTGCAGCTGTACTTTTAATATACCTACACTTTTGTTTATTGCATTACTTGACATATCACACACAGAAACAAAACAGTATTAGCAGCACCATCGAAATGGCTGCATGGAATTTCTGAAAGTGTCTGTGGTGGGAATGCAAGTGCTGTAGCACACAAGATGATATGGAAGTTCTTTTTGCTGTTTTGACAAGGAGAGGAAGAGTTTTTATTATCACAGAGATTGCATCTTGCACCTGGCTCTTCACTTCTGTCTGCAAGATAAGGTGGCTGGGGGCTACAATGGCTCCATCCCTTCCTTCTCTAGGTCCATTAAGACCAGATAACACTCCCTGGAAAGGGCTGATAGAATTCCTAGTCAGCGAGAGAGAGGTGGGTTTGTTCATGTTAGACTTGTCTCTGTCCCTTGTCAGCTGCCAAACTGGTAAGCACTGCTCCATAAAGCTTTTAATAAAAAGTAAGTAAAAGCTCATTTAGGGAATCAATTGCACAGCAAGTGACTGGAATGGGTTATCACAAGCAAGCCACCCAGTCCCTCTCTGGGCTTTGGCAGTCCTGGAACAGGGCAAATCCTCCACTATGGGCTCTCCACATAGTGTGGGGCTGGTCCTGATGGCACAGCAGTGCTGGGTGAAGCCTGTATTGGCTCTGCCAGCACTGAGGTCTTTAGCTGACACCTTGTTAAAGGACCGTAACAAGCTGAAGGGTCAGTTTTCCTTTCTAGTTGAAGAATGAACTAGATGCCCAAAGGCATTTAGAGAAACTCGTTAATTATTCCTCAATCAGGAGGGGAAAATTGCAACAGCAAGCACAGTGACATTCCCTGAACCATCCCATCACACCTGACTATTAGGTCAGAAAGGGAAAAGTGTGACAGAACAGTTACACTGCAGTAACGCCATTTGTTACCCACAGCCCCTCTTTATCTGCCATGCTATTTAGGTTAGAGATGATTTTGTGAGGGCACAGTTGTCATACCTGAGGATTCCAGGTTATTATCAGGCCTACTGGAAGATATACATAAACCCCAAGAAAAAGCCAGGCTACAGGAGGACACCCCAATGCATCATCTCTTCTTGGGGGTCCCACTCTTCCCCAGCCCAGTTCAGCATCCTCCCTCCTGTGCAAGAATGCAGCACTGCATTCCTGCCTTAATGAAGTTAATATTGCTGGAATGTCAACCTGCAATGTAAGCCTCCATCTACAAAAACAAAGGTATTTCCCTCCCCAGCCCTACTGCTTTATGGATGGCTTTGGTTTGTTTTTTTTTTACACTGGATCAGCGACGAAAACCTAAGAGATCTTTTGCCAGATGCTAAAACTATCTGCTTTGAAAATAAGCATCTCTAACAGATATGAGGGCACCAAACTGCAGCGTCTCTGAGCAGTGCCATAAAGGACAATATAGAAATGCACAGATGGCCCCCTTTCCAGGGAAGAATAAATTTGATCTGTGGATCCAAAAAGGGCTAGATACTCAGCAGGTACAAACTGTCATTGCTTTACTGGCCTTATCTGAAGGACAAGTGAAAGGTACTGGGAAGCTGACTGAGAAGCATGCATGCATAAAAATACACTCTCATCTACCTGCAGCTACAGATACCGAGTTCATGAATCTCATCTCAGCACTGTAGGTGATGCTACAAATACATCAGCTTCTCTTAAAAAGTTCCCCCATGTAGGTATGTACAGATAGCAGGCCTGGCACAGCTCATCAGTGCACTGCACTGCAATCCTAAGAAATGCATCTGGACAGCCAACTCCTTTGCAGTAAGGCAATTGATATATTTCTCCTAATTCCATCTTTAAGAATTCTCAAATGAGATTTAAAGTTTATGCTGTAAAAATCACATTTCAAAATAAGCAGTTACCAGAAATGAAAAACACCTCTACTCTGCAAAATCAGCTTAGCACATTTTATATATTAAAAAAAAATATAGGACATGCATTGTTGCAAAAAAGTAATGTGCCAGGTCCCCAGTTAGAAAAAGGTGACATAGTTCCAGTGAGTGATGCAGACTTACAATAGGCATTATTTACACTGCAGGAAAAATGGGAATAGAAAATTATGGCTGTAATACAGGGTCAAATCAGTTCTGAGTCATTGTTAACCTAAAGGCCATTATTTTGCATTAACCAGTTCCTCTCATCCCATTTTTTATGAAAAGTAAGTTCTCTGCATAAAAGCTAAGTAATGGTGAATGCCAAAAATCCTGTTCTCCACCTGTGCCCATTGTGGGCTAGGAGCACCAAAAAATTCCACAAAGGTGTCCTACCAAGAGTCAGAACTTAGGCCCCATAGGCAATGAGGAAGATCCCATTAAAAAATTTGGCTGAGTCATGTATAT
Source organism: Sialia sialis (assembly GCA_009812075.1). Lineage (NCBI taxonomy): Eukaryota > Metazoa > Chordata > Aves > Passeriformes > Turdidae > Sialia > Sialia sialis. The sequence goes on from VRYO01002297.1 coordinate 28,137,045, forward strand.
TTTAGCAATGCAACTAGACAGTCCAGATGAATAGGATTCAAATAAAATATGAATTAGTGTGAAGTCAAATTTCCACATAGCAAGCATTTTCTGCCTAAAAGAGAAGGGAAAAATTTATCCATGGCTATCACGCTTAACTTTTCCCAGATGCTTCAAGAAGCTTCACGGCAACACCACGACATCTCCTGAGGTGCAACAGGAAAGAGAGCAGGAGCAGGACAGGCAGATGCAGATGCTAGAGCTAGGAAGAGCTGAAGCTTAAAAAAACCAAAAAAACAATGAAACCCCACACTAAAAAATACCTCGCAACACATGCTGTAGACATCACATAAGCTGAACACCAGCACGGAATTTTTTGTTTGTTTATTGAAGAAGAGCTGGCTTCATACTCGTTTTGCATGTGAATCTCCCCAGGCTTCCAAGCAATTGGGAAAAAATCACTACCCACATGGCACCTGCTCCCACCACCTCTGCATAACTTGTCAATGCTCCTGGTGTTACTTTTCAAGCCAGTAGAAAGAAATGTCTACTTCTGACATGTGGTTGATTAGTTTACTAAGGGGTCTAAAAGAACTTAGTTCAGGATAACCTTGTGTTTTTTAGCTTTAGCTGGAAAGTACATGTATCCCAAGTGAAGGGAAGAATCACAACAGAGGCTGGGAGTAAAACAAGGGAGGTCCTGGCTGATGTCACTTTACCTGGGATGGACGCAAGGCATATGGAGGGTAGCATGAAAAGAGACAATATCAAGAAGCCTGAGATCATGTGGTGTTAGGAACTGTTGAGGTCTGAACACTGAGCTAAAGGCTCAGTCTATCCTGGTAATGGATAGGTACTGCAAGAATTTTATGTTGGCATCTTCCATTTAGCAACAAGACATGCCCAGGCAAGGATCTTCAGACTTCAGCAGTGTCACAGTGTCTTCTGCACAAGAAGAGCTGCAGAACCATTTCCAGCACCGCTCATCCAGGGGCAAACAAATTCTTTGCAATTCTCAGGCAGGAAAGCACTTGGCTGGATGTTGTATACCAAAGGATACCAAAGGAGAAATGACTGATAGCAGGTACAGGCAAAAAATTGCCTTCATAGGAAGAGACCATGTAAGTCCTTTCAAGGAGTACTTTATACTCTCTAGACACCTGAAGCCCTGCAATTCCCTCTAGGTGGTACATTTCTGCAGGTGTTTTTCTAATATTGCATTTAACTTGTCTGAGGTACCAAAGTTAATGTAACAGAGTTCTACCTTAGGTTAGGATAACAGGGGAAATTCAAAAAGGAGATGCAAGGAGATTTAAGAGAGGATTTAAGAGAGATTTAAGAGGCAAGAAGCAGGGATAGTGAAGAACAGGTATGTAGAAATTATCATAAGGTTTTTCAGAGAACTTTTGTTACTTGTCTCCTAAGAGACCCTTTGTTAGAAGAGATACTCATGTAATAGAAAGATAACCTGATAGCATATTCTGTCCATGAACTGGAGGATATAGAGATACAGAAGAGTTAACTAGAGGCAGAGTGGTTTTGGCAGAGTTAATCACTGAGCCCCTTGGGAAGCATGGGCCTGGCAAGGTGAACAGCCATAGCTTCAAAAAACAAAGCATCATCCTTGAGGTAGGGGAGCTGAAGCAAAAGGATTCAGTTTTGTAGGAAAGCCAGTCTGATAAATTCGTAACAGGGCAGAGAGACAGTGGCAGGGTATAGGACCTGCAGTCTTGCTCCTTCCCAATTGAAGGCTTCCATCTGCTTAGGTCAAGCAAGGTTTGCTCCTAGAAAGGCATCACCCAAAACTCAGGATCGAAGGGATCTGGGTTATAACAACAAAGGAAGCCTGGCTGTTCTTTGTCTAGTGACAATCAGTTTTGTTTTAGGAGACTGAATGTGCTGCTGCACACACTTTCTGATAACAAGGGGGAAACCTCCTGCAGAGCACTAGATAAGGTTGACCCCATAGGAGGATTTGCCATGTAAGACCCAGCTGCTGAAGCCTATGTAACCAGATTGAACCTGGCAGGGTGGCAGGATCTTTCACTGAGCAAACTACAAGGAAAATAAAATAAAATAAAAGGCACTTCAGCAGAGCAGGAGCACATAAGGTATGGCCTGCCTGATGATCCATGACAAAACTAGAAGAGCAACATGTCCCAAGGTTTGTAGGACCTCCCATTAATGCACATTCCTGAACTTGATTTTCAAAGTGATCAACTTCTTATAGACACTATTTTTTTTCTCCTCAGATGTATTTGGTTGAAGTGGCTTTCCTCTTGAGAATAAAAAAAAAACAGTTCAAGAGCAGAGGGGGTGAAAAATTCTATCCTGACAAAAGCTGTTACTGTTATCCTTAATTCTGAAGCTCACCCTCAGCATCTGCAACAGCCAGAAGAGAAGGCAACATATTTAGGTATCAAATGCTGGGAAACTCACTCCAAGACCCACAACTTAGACTTTACAGCATTCATGGTTTGCAGCTTGCATGGTGCTTTATGGTGCCATTTTCCTTTTGGCACACTTAGGGGTTAAATTTCTGTTTATGATTAAGGACCCCAACCTCTCCCGCTACACACATACTTATTATGAGACCAACTGAGCATTAGTGTATCTGTACAATGTCTGCAGGTCAAATGGGCTCCTAATCCAGATAATCCATGCAGTGTGATTGGCTACAGTTCTGTGGAAATCCTTTAATTTTCATTCTCTTGCTACTGCTGACAGTCAGGGTTTTGTTGACAAATTAGCAGCAAAGTAATGGATGCAGGTGGATTAGAATACCTTGTTTTGCATGTGGCAGTGTCAGACCACCAGAAATAAATATGCATTAAGAAACTGGGAAAGATATCATTATTAAGACAGGGTGGCTGTTTTAAAAAAAAAAAGTCTTCTTGAAGCTGTAGCACAGAGGTGAAAGCATGATGAAGGAGAGGTTTACCTTGTTTAAAAATGCAGATGCTTCCTCTCCAGTTTTTGGATACCTAGCTCAGCCTTTCCTGACAGAGCAGGTCCAGGCCTCCCCTTCACAGCCTCTGTGGGATGTACACTGACTTGATACTCAGCCAACTTAAGCATCCACAAGGCAACCCTAGGAATGCAAAACTTACCCAGGCCTACCCACTACCTGACCTGAGTGCTTCCCTTTTTGGAGATGATGGCGTGTTGTGAAGTCAAAAATCCCTGAGAAGCATGCAGTGCCTTAAAGGCTACTGCCAAATGCCAGACTCAGAGTGCCACACTTTCTATAGAAGCGAGACCTCAGCTAGCACAGGCAGCAAGGGAGATGATCACCAGTCTGTTGACCAAAACAAGGCAGAGAGAGACCAAGTTGTGGAACAGAGAAAGTATTTCCATTCAGGAAAGCAAATATCCAACCCCCAAAACAAACAACAAAAGAGATGTTAATTCAGGCTACTGGACTCTTGTAACTCTTTCCCTTGACTTTTTAGGAGCTTTTTTGAAGAATTAGCTGCTATAAATGGGAAGAATACTTTCATGAAGACTGTTTCCACTCAGATGGACAATATACTCTAAAGTTTGGTCACAACACCTTTATTATGCTCTTTGGGATGCAGTGGTTACAATGCATTTCCAAAAGGTTGAAAGGCATCTGATACAATAGGGTATTTTGGGACCAGAACCCTGTGCATGACAGGGTGAAAGAAACTGCTTCACAGAAAAGGTGTGAGGGAAGGAAAAAATGAAACAAAAAACTTGTGAAGAGGGGGGAAAGTGAAAGAAACGTAAGAAGAAAAGGAGAAGAATTCAAAGAAAATAGGAATGAAATTGCCCTGTCTTACAGGAGAGGACAAGGGTTCCAGTTTCAGCCAAGATGTCCTGCAAGTGGAATAGGCAAAACTTGGTGTTAAAAAATGTTGCAAAGGGGAGGATTCAGAAACACAGATTTGTGAAAAAAGAGCACTCAGGGCTCCACACATTACAAAAAGTGTGCTGTTTTAAAGCACAGGTATATTAGGTTTAAGGAATCTCTTGGAGACTTAAACCAAAGACCTAAGACCAAACCTTATGGAGATAAAAAGCTTATGTTCCTCAGTTTGAATGCTACACTCAAAAAAAGCAGTTCTTACAGAACAAGAGCATAAAGAAAATCAAACAAACTTAGAAAAAAACCCTTATTTTATCCTACATATTTATAAAGAGGCAAACCCCCCCTTATTTAGAAGTACTTATAAAAGACTACTGCAATTTCAATGAAATATCTAGAATTGCCTACTTGAGAAAAGATTTTGGAGGAGAGACAAGTGTTTCAATGCTTTTTGAAATGTGGGGAGGCAAGCTAAACAAGACAACAGATCCATTTCTAATTACTAAGAGTTGGGGTGTGGGAGGGAATGCCAATGCTTACACCATACCAGAAATGTGATCTCTCATATCAATTTGCTTCTTTAAGGCATCATCTTAACATCATTTTCTGGCCCATACTAATCCATAGGACCAAGCAAACCGGGCTATAATTCATGGACTAATAAGTTTTGTATTTCCCATGTGATATTTCAAAACCCAATGTGTCCCACACATTCATTCAGTCCCTTGCAATCTTTTGAGTTTCCTCCCCGGTGCCACATTCTTCACATGTGATTCAGAAGATAAGTAACTCTTTCAGCCCCAAAGTCCTTTTAAAATCCACCTCCTGTTCAATACCTATAGTTTTGAATATAGTAACAAATATGTTGACTAGCAACTCCCTCTAAGGAGAGAAAGAAAGCCACACAAAGAGATGGAATCTAAGAACAAAGGTGGAGAACAAAAGTCCCCCCTTTACTCAATTTGTCTGCCCACATACCAAAGATCAAAAGAGCTCTGGGAAGGCTCTGCATAATCTACATACTTGGTGACCTTATTACAACCAAATTCCCCCCGCAGGCACAGCCACTGTGTATATATGCACACACTGTAAATACACAAGCGGGTCTGTGGATGTTTGCCAAGTCACTTGCTCGTGCATTGAGTTTGCTTACTTTTAACAATGCTGAGGCCAAAGAAGTGAGGCTCTTTAATCTTCACTAAATCACAAACTTGCTGAAAGAGCTCCTGTCCAGTGGCTTTGACCTGAAAGACACAACCAATCCAACATTACAGATGGCTCACACAGCTGGATGGAGCAACTCCAAAAAGAAGAGTTGCCAATACGTTTTTGGTACCAAAGCAAAATACCCAAACACAACCACACCAGAGAACATGCTGTTTTCAGTATTATTGCTATTATCATGGAATAATAATCATTAATATTTACAGAAATGAAAATACTGCTCTCTTGCAGTATTTTAAGAAAAACAACAAACAAACAAACAAACCCAAAACCAAAAGTTTTCATTCAGGAGAACCAGGAACAAAAGTACCCAAACAAACTTAAGACTCTGAGTAGCTCACAGGTTAGAGATGTGGTTGTTCTGTAGCCACACAGAGGTTCTGTCTCCTGCTGACTTCTAGTCACACAGCCATTAACATCTTCATCTTTAGCAGCTGTTACCAAAAGCCTGTAAGCCCTTGCCTGTTTCCCTGCACTGATACCTTCCAATACCCCTGCCTCCTGCAATGCACAGACTGCCCCAGAAGGAGCATGGTTCTGGTTAAATGCATGTGCAGACCTGGATATGCACCATGACTGGAAGATTCCCCACTAAATGTCCTCCTATCTATAGCCTCATTTCCCCCTGTCCCTCTGCACCATCCAGGAATACTGACAGACAAACCACAGGCACACACAGAAACCCACCAGCGCACAGAGGCATGGGGGAAAGAGTTCAGAGAAAGAACAGATGGAGACAATAGAACAACATGGACACAGACAACCTCAGCTCAGGCCATGGTGCAGCCAGGTGCAGCTGAAAATGGGCCAGGACCTTGGGATTTCATTACCCCTCTGCTGGATGATGCAGATTCGCAGTGCCAGGAGCGGCTGTCTGCAGGGGTATAGTGAGTGCTACCTACCGAGAAGTTCACTGCTTAATTCTCCTACAAACCAATCACCATCCTAATTTTTCAGGCTCTTTTAGTGTAGGTATGCCACACACCCCAGAAACTGGCTTGCACTTGCCTCCCTGCCCCAGGATGTACCATGTCACTACACATGGACAATGGGAAACAGGAGGTCATTTAAGTACTCATTTTCTTCTACTTGACAAGGCATCAGGAGCCAGACACTCACTACTGTTTTATCAGGAGCTTTGAAGCCTGCACTACACCAATGCAAACACGTGTAAGCTTTGAGCAGGGAGGAGGCAGGGCACAGTTCTGATAAGACCCAAAACCACATCTGGGTATTATTATGAGTCTCCATGTGAGACTGCACTCTTTCAGTCCACACCTAGATGCAGTGGTTGCTCAGAAATCCAGAACACATATTTGGTAGGTAAAGTTGAGTGCAGAGCAGTCTCTTTTGCCAAAGAAGCGAGTTCTGAGCATGTTCTCCTACCTGGGAAGGATTTGCTAAGAAAGATATGACCTACCTCTAGCCAGAATGGTTATGGGCATTCAAGAGTCACTGGCAGCACAGGACTCTGTAAATTTTACACAATGAGATGGATTTTCTAAGTGGCAAGCTTTCATACCTAAGGGAAGAAAAACCTGCTTTAAGATACTTAATTCTAAGGAGCTGAGCGCTTCAAGTGACAGTTTTGTGGCACTCAGCTCTAAAGAATGATTTAAACAGATTTTTTGCACAGCAGGTATGTTACTGCCACCTTGTCCATTCTCCTCTTGGCACTTCCCTTCTGTATCAAGTTCTACTCCCAAACTTAAAAGCTACGCGATACCCATTACATTTGCAATTGCTGCTCCCTCCTCCTACTCTCCCCTCTGCTCAAAGCAACTAATACTTCCCTTTGCATTTTTCATTTGGGTGCTTCTCTTTGGACTTTCCTCCCTATGTATATGGTTCCTGTGCCAAGACTGATCCCAGAAATACTATGACTCATTCTTCCACTGATACTCAGCTTTGCCCCATGTCAGGCTCAGGGCTTCTTTATATGTGAAATTCAGTCCCAAGTGAAACTGAGTGCAAGTTTACAGAAGGTAACTGCTACTCCAAGGTCATTCTGTGTACAGATATTCACGTGCATTAGTTGCCTTTATCTATTTTTCTTGGTAAATATGCTTTGAAACATCAGCTCTCCTGTTCACAGAGCAATTGAAAGACTTCAGGCCTGTGCTTGCCATTCACAAACACACCAGGACGTCACCAGACTTCCTCCATTCCAAAAATTTCTCCCACTTTGCCTTGCCTTCCTTAGGTGGGTGCCTGCAGCACCCACTAGTTGCCCTCACAGCTCTGCTTCTCCTCATGTTCACAGTTGGTCCCAAGAAGGCAGTTTTACTCTTCACCATCCCCCCAGATTCACTGCACATTCAGAAAGGTAGACATCGTAGCTAATTAAGAGATGCTTGATTGTGGGGGAAGAGAATGGAAAATGTCTCCTGCTCTTCCCTCTTCAACAGCACTATCTGTGAATGGTGTAAGACAAGTCCATTTTAAGGAGCAAGCTTCAATCTATACGTGACCACACAAAACACATATATGTAAACTCTTATCTGGAAGGGTGGAATTCATATGGGAGGAGGGAGGGAGGACTTACCTGCATAAACACTGTGCTTATCATGGGAAGGATCTATAATTTATTCTGCTGGAAAGATAACTATTCCTACCTACCTCACTGAGCTGCAAGCTTGTTTAGTATTTGCATTCCACACTGAAGAGGTTAAAAGGCTTTGGAAATCTGTATTAGTGGCATTATTATTCTAATAAATGCACAAAGTATCATCTGTGGTTGTGGTAATTACATTTGGGTTCTACCAACATCACTAGAAATTGCCTTGATGTTTCTTTAAAAAAGAAAGATCTTTCCAGCTGTGAAATCTTAATTTTTGTTGCTGTTTTTAATGAGTGTTGTGGTAAAGTCAGAAGCCAAATGAAAAGCTGTTTCTGGTGACTTGCCCAGCTGAAACAGGTCATGTTTCACTCTCTATGCAATTAGGACACAACTATGTGTTGAGGTCTCATGTTTGGGCCCAGACAGCTATTCCCTTTCACACGCAGGCATCTCCAAGTACACACTTTCCCAATTTCCCAAACACAAAAGAAAGGGGTATCAGAAATGACATGAGTGAATGTCTTTAAAAGGAATAAAAAGGGGTGCTGTGGAGGATTTCTCTGCAGGACAATCTGGTGATGCACAAGGCACCCCAGCTTTTGGAGGGGCAGCAGGCTGGGACAGGACAGGGGAACAGGAGGGGACACTTTTCCTCTGTCCTGTCAGTGCTCAATGCAAAAGACAATTTCTTATGTTTATTAAATATTTTGGAGGTATTAAAAAATACATGTAGATATAGCACTTAGGCCCCTGGTTTATTGGTGGACTTGGCAGCATCATGTTTACAGCTGGACCCAAGAGTCTTTCTCACCACAAATTTATTTGACAATAAACTGTAGGTTTTAGTGATTTACCGCAGCATGACCCAGTGGTGAAGGAAGAGCTGAGTGCTCCATTCAGGCACAGCAAGGAGCAGTGACAGTGTCAGCCCTTCTGGCTCACTGCCCTCCTGCACACCAGCCTGCACCTTCCCTCTGGCCAGCCAGCTCTGCTATCTCCCATCTTTAGCCTCCCTGATAAGAGCCATAAGAAGGTGAGATTTAGGGTCAGCTGCAACAGACCATTACCCAGGTCTGTACACCTGCTGCCAAGAACTTAATTAAATCATCGTTTTCTGCCTTGCACAAAAGCCAGAAGATTGCAGAAGCCTTCTGGGACAGTGGATGGGCTGGGTTTGAACCAGTAACCTAGAAGCAGAGTGTCCCAGATTTTTCTGTTAAAGCTTTATTCCATCCAGCCCTTGAGGCTGTTTCAGTTAAGGACGCTACACTTACACATAGCAGGTAGGAAAATTCCGACATGGATTTTGAAGATTAGCACCCATAGCTTCAAAAGCCACCGTTTCAATCAAGTACTTAAAATAACAGTTCACCTCAACTGTCTTCTCCCCCTCCTCATCCCAAAGCAGGGGAAAAAACCTATCCAAAACAAAGCCAGATCTCCCCAGCCCACACATGAGTGCACACACACGCTCACAGGAGAGCACTTATCTTTGAGGCTTGCTTGTCCTCTGAATGCCAAGTGCCTCTTGTCAGCTCAGTTTCTCACAAGTTCAAGGAGCAGCCGGCACTGCACAAAGAGGCACCGTGCTGTGCAGACACCATGCCACCCTGGGCAGCCAGCTGAGCTGGCCCTGCTGTCACTCACCCACACTTGGAGACATTTGAGGCAGCAATCAAAGAAATTAAGCGACTTACCTTGATTTTTGTGTGTACGAGTACTCAAGAGGAGGGAAAAAAACCCCACCCTCAATGGCTGTTTGCCTTGGACTCTTTGAAGGGATCTGCAAGCTACCAAAACCAGGGATGGCTGGACTCTTTACAAGAGTAAACAGTCATATGTTGGGTACACTTGCTAAGTAACCAAGGTATTTCAGGTTCAATTTTTAAAAAATTGTTAGATTATTACCATTATTATCACCAGCAAAACCATTCAGAGATAATAAAACGTAAATAACAACAGGAAAAGAGCAGAGGAGACCCCCACCCTACAACACAGCCATGACTTTTAACGAATGAGCTGAAGCTGCCCAACTAGAAAATGGAGCACCAATTACCCTAAGCTGGCTAATAGCCTTTTGGTCAGCAGACCTGCACCAGGCTTTTGGGAGAACAATGGGAGCTCACAAAACTGAGCCGTGGCCGCGCTGCAGCAACCTCCCGGCCACTCACCCCGACGGCCAGGCTGAGCTGCTCGCGGGTGGGCAGGAAGACACAGACGCTCCGGATCTCTGGCTGCATCCTGCCTGCCAGCAGAGTCCTGCTCATGGTGGGCAGCTCCACAGGGGCTAGGCTCGCCTCTCCAGACAGCTGTCAGGCTCCCTTCATCCCATGTACCTGTTGAAAAGGCGAGAGCATCAGTGTCGTGCTTCTGTTGGCACTGGGAGCAGCTCCCAGCACACATGTGATGAGATGTTTAAAAACAAAAACAGTCCCAACAGTCATCCACTTTCCAGGGCCAGTCAGTGTTTCCAGCAGCATCACAGCACAAACCAGGCAGCTTTTAAACAGCTTGAAAGTCCAGGGGAGTGCCATAAAGCAATGAGGTCTCCCTGGAATAACAAACCAGACTCAAGGTTTCCAGACTTGTATAAGTGATAAGGCAGGTGGCACCTTGGGCCACTGCCTGAAAACCCCTATGACATGGGGGAGTGCCCCATCCTTCAGCCGGGCACCTCTCCCACTCCCAAAGCAGAGATTTCAAAGGGCTGTCAACAGGCACATGACAGTGCAGAGGATTTCATCTGTGCTGTCCTCCCCCTCACTCCATCCCTATCCCCTGGGAAACCACTGCCTGAAATCCTCTACACCTCAACTCAAAGGAGGAGGTGGAACACTTAATTCAAAAGGTTGAGCCACTGTATAACACCTTTTGCGAGGTAAGCACTGCCCTCCTCTCAAGGACTGAGCTCAGGCTGCACAAGCAGCTCACAGCTGAAGTTCAGATATTAACAGAAATAAGAGATGAAAGTTTTCTTTGCAGCCAAATGCAGGGTAGCCAACATCACCTTGACTTTACAGCTAGGTCTGACAATTTCCTTAGCAACTTATACCATTTTATGTGGAGCCCTCTCCAGTGCTCTCAGCATTCCTCTCAGGAGGTATCCTGTGGCACCTGATGAATCCATCAGGAAAGAGAGAGGCTCCTCAATGCCAGCAGAGACCTAAATCAGCAAGATACCAACCATGGGGTCCACTCCATCCCCAGACAAGATTTGATGTAAGTGAACCCCCAGCTGCCCTGAACAAAGGGACTGACTCCCTCCCACCAGCAGCACAGCAACAGAGGTGCTGCTGGCTGATGCCTGTCCCCAAAAGCCCCACACACCTGGGGACAGGTGCGGACCCCAGCAAGGACAGCCCAATGCACTGGCTCTGGCAGTGCCCCCTCTCCCACCACCCACAGCCCAGCCCACCTTCAGGGGACAGGCTGTGAAAGGAGCCATGGGCTTTCCCTTCACCCTCCACAATGCACAGAAGACAAGGATCAAAAGCAGCAGGGAAGCAGGCCATGCTATGCTAACACACATACACGTATTTGCATGTACGTGTGCGTGCACTACATAGAAGTTTTAAAAGCATGTGTTTAAAATCAAGTTTGCCCTGGTTCAGGAGAAAATTATGGCAGAATCAAATTTTTGTATGGGAGATGGGAAAAGCAAACAATAATGTAGAGTAAAGCACATAGAACTTGGATTTATCCCTCTCCTTTCAACTCTGTATTCAAGCATCAATTTTTTTTAAATTGTTTTTTTAAAGTAAATACTAGATAGATCCAGGAGTGTCCTTTTGCAAATATAGAAGCTGTTCCATGCACCTCCTTCCCCAAGCCAGCATATACAATGTTTCTTAATAAAGCAATTTTTGATTCAAGTTACATAGAGCATTCCTTATAAGACAGAAGTGCATCAAAAAAATGCAGACAAGGGGATTATTAAAGTATTTTTCCAGAACAAGTATTTAGTTTAAGAAGACCTGGGAGTTTTTAAAATATTGCTTTAAACTAAAAGCAAGTGAGAAAAAGACATTTGACTTAATGGGACAGTGAAAGCTGCTATTAACTGAAATATTAACAGGAAAATTCTGATTTACCTTCTCTTATTGAAATAATTATACTGACATGGTCTCTTAGGCTCTGGACTACACACTATTAACAGCTGTATATAAATTACAGATGTCTGCAGAATGACTTGAGGGCAACAGGTCGCCATTATTATTGCCAGCTGATGTAATTTGTGCCATAAACTTTATCAGCAGCATAAAGATCTCAGAGTATGAACTTTTCAACATAAGGAGGTTTATCTTAATTGTCCAACGGCTGCACTGGCCAGTACACGTTCCATCTCACAAGGGGATAGCACAGCCACTGAAGACAGTCTTGGGACTCAGAACTGAAAGTAGGACAAAAAAGTGACAATAAAAAAAACAAACATGCACAGAGATTCCTTTGGACAGCTGAAGAAACTGACTCCCACTTCCCCATAGCCTCTATAATAAAAAGTTTCTGGAAAGTTTTTTCCCCACACCTGCTTTTTCCATTTATATTTTTAAGAAAACAGCTGTGGACTCTCGGGACAGGGGAGTAAGAAAGGCAGAAGAGAAGGTGTTTTCTTCTGATTCAAAACAAATGAGCTTGTGGACTCTCCCACGACAGGTAAGGGGTTAAAGAAAAAACGTCCTTAATGTGAAGGGGGAGGTCAAACACAAACCCAGCTCAACCTTCTCTTCTTTAGAGGTATGTTAGGATGTGATAAAACATGATGAATCATTAACTTGCTAGCAATGCATGTTTACACCTTTACTTCTTTTTTTAAAAAAGTTGTGAGTCAAGAGTAACTGCCCAATGAAAACAAGTGACCAGAAGGAATGCTCTTACTTAAACATACACAATTTCAGACTGCCCATATGCCATTCTTTTGTTTACCACAGGTTCCAACCTCTTAACCTCAATTAAACCATAAAAGCTCCAGCAAATGCACTGCAGATGAATTAATAAAAGCTCAAGTCAATCATCAGCCTCTAGGACACCCTACAGGTTGTTTTTGTTGTGTGGCATTTTTTTTAACTAGCATCACTTCATGTTTTAGCACCTGCAGAAGTACATTCTGAGATGTTTTTGCTTGGTCAAAGGCCCAGCAAGTCTATCAATTAAAAGAGTCAAAGGCACTATTCATTTGTGTTCTGGAATCAGACAGGAGGCTTATTAGTGTCCAGGGAGGTGGCACAGCTTATTTAGCAGTGTTTATTTTACCTAAACACAGAGGATCTTTGGAAAACATGCCTGTCATTAACTTCAAGCCTTCTCTCATTAAGCAGCTCAAACATGGTCATAAAAACTCAATTAAATCTTCCCCTCCTCTCTCCACAGACCCTCAAGTGGACTCCTAGGATAGGACCAGAAGCTCAGCACTTGCTGGGTCAAAGCAGGAATGGATGAGGTTTGCCCCAGTAAGGTGGGTAAGAGTTGCAGAGGAGGAAGAGGAGTTGAATGAGAAGGAAGGAGCTTCAGGTGCCAGGAGGATGGCTCACTGAAACACCTCACACCCCACCATACACCCAATGACACAAGGATGTCCTGGCACTGCTGAATTTGGGGTCATGCCACTGCTAGCCTGTCTGGAAGAAGATCTCATCCAGACAGCATGGGGGTTCTTGAAATGAATGCCACTGTATTTTACACACTAGTCCATAACAGCACAGCAAATTGGGTCCTAATTCTCCTTTCAGCCTCCAGGTACAGCTACATCCACATCTCAAGGGGACAAAGGGAATAGATGTACAAGCCATAACTTACCAACTCAGAGTAGCAAAACAGATCAAGAAAAAAAGCACAGGTAATTCTGTGCTTCTCTCACAAAGAGCTGAAACAAGCTCCTTAAGGTTTATGACAGTAAAACCTATGCTTTTGCTGGAGGTGATAGAGAACGAGCACTGAGCATCTTCCTGATGAAACCTTCCCACAGTGGCTCTACAGCCTCTCATCAAAAATTGTCCAGAAACATTAAGGCTCTTCTTAATATTTTCCAGACATCATCCAGAGATGTCTTAGGCTTCTAAGAACACTAGACTCTTAGGCTGCAGTTTCACAAACAGCTTAAGCAGCTTTAATCAAGGCAGTCCTGCAGCAAGACAGACAGACAACTGCCTGGAAACAAATCTGCCTTTGGCAGTAACCCACACTTGGGCTGCCTTGTACTCACGATGAAACAAAGTCGTAAAACTGAACCCCCGCCACCTTTCAGGAATTTTGTCCCCTCAGATGCACACTGTACGGCACCAGCACTATCTGCAAAAGAGAGCAATAAAGAGCCTGAGCAAATAAAAGATGTCATGATGGCATGTATAAGCCTTTGTCAGCAATTTAAAAAAAAAACTCCACCCACCTCCTTTGACTAACCCCTGCAATGATGAAAATTTCTCCTAGAAGGTGCATCAACCAGGAAGGAGCAGAAACAAAGTTGCTTGTCAGGGCAGAAACAAGATTGCAGCTAAATAGCTTTATGTCATGGCTGTAAGATGATGTGAAAAGAGCCACCTGTGATCAGCAGTCAGGACAACTAGGTCACATCCTGCAGCAAATTTCCAGAAGCACATTGACTCTTCAAATGTGTCTCGCTCAGCATCATTCCAGGACTAGCACAACACATCCAAGGGCAAAGATGCCTCAGGGAGGTAAGGTACCAAATCTGGTATCCACACACTGCTTTTGGGGTAAAATACACACCTGTGCTCAAACACTGCACACTAGTTTGTAGGAAACCCCCATCCAAAGCCAAGACACCTCCCAGTCACTTGGGTGCTCTGAAGAACTGGACTCCAGAACCAGTGCAGCTTGGCTGTGGACAGGTGAACACTGACAGCAGAGTCAACCAGCTTCAGCCCACACACACAGGAGATGCAACCACAGCAGGCTTTCTGCACCTGGTCAGGTGTGAGCACAGTGCTCTCACAGGGCACAGATGTCAGCCTGGCTCCCACCTTTCCTTTAGGGCTTTTCAAGGGGTGCAATGTGAGATGACTTCAGAAACTCCAGGGCTGTGAACCCAAGCAGATGCGACATGGGGAAATTGCTGAGCATTGGTCTTAGATACCAGCCAACATCCTTTTTTCCTTTCTTCCTGTACAAGAAGCACTCCTTGGTGACACTGAGCTTTAACAATAGCAAGGAAAACACTTTCTTGCTAGTCTTCATTGCAAGATTAGATGCAGCTCTTAGTTAGGCATGACTGCTCAGGCTCCCCACCTTTGTGCTATAAAATCTTCCTGCCCCACATCAAGAAGCACAAGTGAATCCTAGAACAGGAAACATGCTCTAGTGCTTGTAATTCTTCTGCTCTGCACCCCTGCACGATGTGCTCAGGAAGAAGGGATCTCCCAAAATTCTGTGGACACCCATTCCTAACCTGGGACTATGCTGCTGTGATACTCTGTAGGCTACCCTAGACCTTAAGCTCAAAGACAGGAACAACTCTCCTAACCCAGGGATGGTGACGTGCTCTTGCAGCCAAATAAAAGTGACTCATGGGTGCACTAACTAGTCCTTAAGGAGAGGAAAAAATGCTTAACAAAGGACAGAGCACCAAAGGAGGTGCTCCTGAAGAATATGGAAGCACAAGGGCAGGGCAGCAATGGCAGGACCACGCAGGGTGGCTGCCACACTTCCATCCACCTCTCCCATGGGATGAAAAAAGCTCCTCAGCAGTTTGCTCCCTTTGAGGACAGCACTACAGGAATCACTTTATGAATTTAATATGTAGCTGAAACAAAATTGAGTTCAGGAGCTCTTTGAAAGAAATAAACAATGAGTGAGTATTAAAAGCTTCAGGCAAAAAGAGATGAATTAGGATCTCATAGGGATTATGTTTTTCCATCGCTTTTAAGTGATGGAAAGTAGCTTTGACTTTTTGTGCACAAAACCAGGCAGCCTTTTAAAAGACATATTTTTTTTTCAGTACTACATGCAAAACTTAGCAATGAACACATTTTAAAGAACACCCAAACAGTGAAGTCTGCATCTAGAGCATGCAATTCCTTTCCAGCATGCTTTTTTACCTGGGAAGACAAACAATCTTCTTGCGACAAGATCAGTGGATCAACTGATCCTTCCTTTTCACTGACTGGTAAAAGTAGTAGTAGTAGCAGTAGTAGTAGTATGCACCCTATTGCATCTGAGTACCAACACGCAGTTTCTCATTGCAATGAATTGCATTACTGCTGCATAATCTACTAATGGAGTTGTTTATTGCATACCAATCACTTATAAGTCTTCCTCACACTTCATAAATCAAGCACATTAATTAAAGTTTAAGAGTAAGCGGCAATTTAAGGTATCAATTGGCCTAGGCAACTGCAGAAGCACAAGAAAGAACCAGCAAAATATGGCATTGGGCATGAGCCAGCCTCAGTATCCATTACATCTCACACAGAGCAGCTGCAAAGGAAGCCTGGTCAGAAATACTAAGCTCCATTTTCTCAGCTGGATCCCAATACACGACATGAGATCTTGCAAAAGTTAAGAGAAGTGAATTGCTGGAATAGCCATTCAGTGGCAGCAACCCTGTCCCCCCCACCAAACACACCAACATGTCTATTTTGAGATGCTCCCTTAGGGAAATATCATTTATGGGCGCACATATGCTCAGCTGGGAGTGCAGCAAAGACAATGCCAGTCCAGAGCCTCGGTGTAAGAACGAAAACAGAGACACTTCAATTTAGCACTCCAGTGCTTGGCAATTCTGCCCTGTAAGTTGCAGATCTTCATCTTTTCTATCTATGGGAAACAGGAGAGGCAAAGTACAGGCAGCAAGTTCTGTACAATAAGGGAAAGCCAAGCTTCCTTCACAGGCACTGCAACTGTCAGGAAATTTCGGAAGAGCAGGAGAGCAGCAGCAGGACCTGGCCTCTCTACTGCCAACTCAGAAGAGAAGCACCTTCCCATACCGTGCAAATTGCAAATGCACAACACCTCCTGACCCAGAAGCCTATCAGTTAATTTTCCAACTGGAAACATATTCCATTTTTAGTCTACCAAGGCTATAAACAGGACTTCTCCCAAGGGGATCCATTATACTCTTGCCTCAAGCACAACAGATGAGAGATACTCTTCTACAAGCCTGTCTTTGCATAACTTATTTCACAGGGATAGTATTTTTTTCACTTGAGCTAGGCTAGACTGATTTGGAATGTATCCCTAAGACTCCAAAATTCTGTTGCAGAACTGTCCAAATTTTTTTTTCATTTCTATTCTCACCAAGATCTTATAACAGTTAAAGAAGCAGCAGACTACAAAGTCTTTATTAAATAAATAAATAAAGAGCAAAGCATAATTATAATTTCACAAGCAATACCTTGAGTTGCAGGACAAATGAGGAGAGACACGCTTTTTTTTTTTTTTAACAATGTAAAAAATTCTTCTGAGTTGGAATAGTTTGCTACCAGTAATAACCATGTAAAAAAAATAAATTGGCTTGCTTCCCCTGAGGAAGGGGAAAGTCCAGTGCTGATCTCATTGCATTTGAATCCCTATCTAAATATTCAGACCAACCAGGCAGCTTCTGCATCAGTTTGCTTCTAACTTTTTCCTCGCTCAGCATACAGCTAATCTTGAAAATATTCAGAGCAG
Source organism: Sialia sialis (assembly GCA_009812075.1). Classification (NCBI taxonomy): domain Eukaryota; kingdom Metazoa; phylum Chordata; class Aves; order Passeriformes; family Turdidae; genus Sialia; species Sialia sialis. The sequence goes on from VRYO01002297.1 coordinate 28,154,258, forward strand.
AAAGAAATACTGATTTATGTGAAGTGGACAAAAAGAATAGATAAAACTCCACCTGGAACACAGCTTGCCTCTGTTACAAGTGTGAAAATGCCAATCTGCCAATACCTTGATAAAATTAACACAAACAGCAGGGTCTTTATGATTAGATGCAGTTTCAGAGACTGCACACAGCACTGCCAGACATCAACTTCAGCAAAGCAATGGGGAAGACACAGACAAAAAAAAGAAACAGAAAAAAAAACCACAACCCAGCCTTAGAGAGTGCTGCATTTTTGAGGTGATGCTGAATTGTGCAAAAAGAGGAAACAGAAGGGAAAAAAAGAAAAGGGAAACATAAGAAATCGTTAAACAAGATGCAAATTATCTTCTCCAATTCTCCAGGGAGCAGCTCCTCTTTGTCACAGGATCTTGTTTGGGCCAAGCTCACCGTTTGTGTGTGCACAGTTACTAACCGCACACTACGAATTAAGGTACCACTGCTTGACACCACCAAGATAATCAAGCAGCAGCGCAGTAACAGGGGACTTTCTGCAAGAAAAGACATGTAACCCTGGAGCACAGTAAGCATGCAAGTCATTTACATTGTCTGACTTTGGAGGAACAGTAGGGCAACGACTTCACCACAAAAGCCAGCTGATAGAGAGCTAATCACTGGATTCATATGCTTTTTACCTGCAATGTGGGGAAGAGAAAAGTGCTGTAGCTTTAGAGTACTATCAGCTTTGATTAAAAAAAACCCCAAAAACTAAAATATAACAAACAAAAAAAAGCCCAACAACCCACAAAAATTCACCCATAAAAAACCTAAATTATTTGGCCCTCACCTGGGTCTAAAAATTGCTGTCAAAAAAAGGCTTAGATGAAAAAACCACATGTAAATCCAAATGGTTTTGGTGTTACTGGTGTTTATCCCATCTTATGAAGTTTGTATAAAAAAATCTAGTTCACAGCAATAAAAATTCTAAAAGGGGGGAAAAAAACCAACAAACCTGTCCAAAAAGCATAGACAGTATTTTTTGGTAGGCTACTGCAAAGAATCACTACAACTCGTGTTCTTCAACAGCTTTGTGTAGACTTATTTTCATCTTACTCTTTCTTTTGTTTCCTCCCCTCTTTTCTTCCTTCAGGTGATCTCTACATGAAACACAACCCCCACCCCCTTCTTAGATTCCATTTTTTTCTGATTTGGCACTTCTGATCTGAAGTCACAACACAGGCTACTGCACAGACTCCCACCACCACTAGTGCTGAAACCAGAACACTTCGAATAAGAGTGTTTAACTGCACAGCCAAATGGGAGGAATAAACAACAGTAAGGTCAAGGCATTCTGTTGTCATTCCAGATTTTCCAGGAAAAAAATAAATTTAAAAGCTAAACAAATTAATGGGCCACTAATGTTCAAACAGTTGTGGCTTGCTGGTTTGGGTTTTTAAAAACATTTCTGAAGTACTTATTGTCAGGGCCCGGGCATCACAGCAGTACTCTGAAGAAGGGACAAGGTTCAGACAGTGTGCTAGTTTTGTGGCGTGGTGGAAAAACACAGATGTGCATTTTAAATGCCACAGGGGAGTTAACCTGAGAGCCTGTTACTGCCGAACAGCAGGAGAAACGTCTCTCGAGGCAGACGATGACGACTTCTCAGCACGGCAAACTCAAAGCCTTTCCCTGTAATTCGTTACCAAAAAAGAATTCCAAGAGGTGGAAAAACAACGAGGTATGGAGAGTTCTGCCTTTCTGACGCCCAGCCCTTCTCCCGCGCTCGCACACCTGCTGGGACTCTCCTCCTTCCCCGTCCCGCCCCGCCCGGCTGCATCCCGCTCCCTCCGGGCTGTCAGACCACCCCGAGCAGCCCCACGAGATGCTTCCAGCCCTCGCCCCGAGGCTGCCCCGCGGCACAGGCGGCACCATACGGGGGGGACCCGCGGGGCCGCGTCCCTGTCACTCTCCCTCGGCACCTGCGAGGCAGGTGGCAGCCAACCGAGCGCCAGCTGGGACGCGTCCCACATGGTGCCACGGCACGGGATCTCTCTGGGACACGGCCAGCCGCCCCGGGTGTCTGCCGGGGCACAGCCGGTGCATTGCTGAGCCCGCCCCAGCACTAGCGAGACCCACCGGCGGTGCCCGGAGCACGACACAGAAGGGAGGATAAGTAACCACGACCCCAGGCTCCTCCAGAGCCCCAGTCCCTGCTGTCCCCACCCTGTGCCTGCCCGCTCCCGCTGCTTCCTCCCGGGAGCAGCAGCAGCAGCATCCACGGCGGCGGCTCCGACGGGAAAACCCCCTGATAACGCCACACAGCCGGAGATCGCCCCGGCCGAGTCTCGCACCGCCCATCCAGCCGCCAAGTTGTAAATACACTTTCGCAGCCGCTGCCGCGCGGTGGGACCGGCCCCCGCAGCACGGAGTCTCTCCCGGCTCCGCGGGCAGCGCACCCCGGTCCCAGCGCCCTCGCCCCCACATTCCCGGCCCGGGCGATGGGAGCAGCCGGGCTACCCGCGGCTCTCCCCGCCCGCACCCACACTGCTCCCCCCGGGACCCGTCCCCCGGCAGCTCACCGGGACCGAGCTCGCCGCCCCCCCGGGACACCCCCTGGCCGCTGTCCCGAGAGCGGAGCCCGGGACTCACCGCGGGGCAGCCCCCGGCGCGGAGCTCCTCCGGTGCAGCATGCGGCGGGGCAGCGGCGGCGCACGCCGGGCCCGGGAGGAGCAGCGGGGCGGGGCCTGCGGGGCGGCACACGGGAGGGGAGGCTCGGGGGCGGGCTGGCACCGGCGCTGCGCCGGGCCGGCAGCGGGGAACGCCGCTGTGTGCGGGGCTGCCAGGCCGCTTTGGCTTCGGGGGGTACTGAGTGCACCGTGCTGGCAGCAGTGAAGTTTGCGATGAGGAAAATGCAGTTAAGGGTGACCGCAGCGAGTCACTGGAAGTCGGGGCTGCAGGCAGGTTAACTGGGCGGTGCTGGCGGGGGGAGCTGGCACAAAGCGAGAAGAGGTGCGGTGTAATAGTCGAGAACGGATCTGGGAACTCCGCGCCTCGCTCGGGGGGGACATGCTGTGCTGCACGCAGGGCATAAAACTTCTCGTTTCCCTTCCTCCTGTGTGTTATAATCTGCTTTTCAATGTAGTAATTTTCTGAAAGAAGGCGGGCATCAAGTTCTGTCGAGTTGTTCCCTCACGAGTAGGCTGTTGCTCAATTTCCCCACATATCCAGTTGTATGTGAGGATGCAGCCGGCATGGGAGCTGGGCTGGCAGCAGGCTGGAAGGGGAGCAGGTGGCAAGGCTTTAGCTCAGTGTTGCACAACTGCATAGCAAAAAAATTGAGATTTCCTCAGAGGAACCACAAGAGCGAGCCTAACTTGCTGGTCTGACATGGCCACTTGACAGGGTGATGTGAGCAGAGCACCAGGTCACCTGCACTTACCCCAGGTTTTAATCTTTCATTTGAGGATGGACATGAGACTGGGTAAAATCTAAGCCTTGCTGAGATTATTATCCTTGCATGGATAATAAAGCGGACAGCTTACTTATGCCTTGCCCCAGCTGGACTGTAACAGTGAGGCTGCTCTGTGAGCACAGGGAACATCTCATCCCATAGCAATCTTCTCAGAGAAAATACGGGTGTCTTACTCATTATCTGTGCAAATGGACAGGCACCTCATTTCAGGAATGGCAACTCCCAATGGCCGAGGTGAAGTCTTTCACGGCTTGTCCATTTGTTAAGCCAAGGCTGATCTATGTAGATGCCCTCTCAGCATGCCAGCTGTTTCTAATGCCAGTCTGAGATGCCTAATGTGTGGTTTCATGGGCAGCTGACTTGGCATGACATCTTCCTTCTGTCCATACAAACATGTCGCACTGTCCATTTTTGTTCTTTACCATCTTCTGTTTCCTTCACTCCCTTTGCTCATGGCTGTAGCACCTTCCTTGAACCAGTAGTTCAGATTGCTAAACTGGTCAATGTCACTAAATGGACAGAAAATCCCAGTTTTTTTCTTTGTTTGTTTTTGTTTGGTTTGGTTTTGATTTTGTTGGGTTTTTTTTTGTTTTTGCTAGAAGAGTGGTCTTCTGCGTTGGTGGATTAGATTGTCTCATGGAATGGTCCAGCCAGTGCTGGAGTCAGCATCTTGTAATATCACCTACTCTTCCTCACTTGCTTTCTAGCATGAATTTGCAGGATTGAATGCAAGGGCACAGAATCTAGTGCCCAAGTGTAGGCTGTGTTGTTGAACCTGTTCTTAATTTAACTTGCCTTGTACCATGCATAATTCCTGCAGTGGAGCCAGCATGGTAGTCTGGTCACAGTAGGACTTTCTGCCATGCTTTGACAGCTAGTAGAGAACTTGAAATGTTAGCAAACAGCTCTGAACAATTGCTGCATCCTTCTGTGTTTTGATAATTTGAAAAAGAAGATGTTACAGTAGTTTACAAACTCATGGCTCCAGTTTCTGTGCTTTAGCTATCACAGGAGGGAAGCACCATGTTTAGGCTGTTGAGACAGGGGTGTGCTCTGTGGCTCACCACCTTAACCTGCTCTTCTCATCATTTGCACTAGAATCCTTAGGGATATTTCCTTCACGCAGAACCTGAGTGGGAGAGTAAGAAAAGTGTGGGTCCAGCAGGTGATGTTCCCAATGTAGCCGTGATAGTAATGGAATACTGTACAGAATGTCAGGTACCATTGCCTTAATTGGAAGTATAGTAATTATTGCACATAGCTGGTCTTCTAGGATTGTGTGTCACCCTAGAGAAAACAAGCTGCGTTTTGAGAAACATCAGGACTGCAGGAAAATTGAGATAGTGTCAGCCTGTTTGTTTTTGAAGGCGACATCAAAGTGTTGGAGTCTGAAGAAATCTGTGTTCCAAGGAAATACCACTGCAAGTTTTCAAAGCATCAACTCCAGCTCTCCTTCTTGCAGCGCTGATAAGCAGTTTCACCCAGCTTGCTCTGCAGAGTGGAAACTGGAAAGCTGGAGACAGGGATTTGTGGATTGGTTCTTAAAAGCTGATATTTTCAGAAAAAAGAGCAGCTTTTGTAAGCCGATATTTCATGCAGAGTCAAGCTGGAGTCAGAGGGACCCCATGCAAAAATAAAAGTTTGCATAAGCAGATGTCTTGGTCTTGTCTGCATTGCATATAGACAAAGAGATCTTCTAGTGCAAATGGGAAAGCTGTGGCTTGCCTTCTCTCTCTCAGAAAAAGTATCCCTTTCCTTTTCTTACAATAATTACCACAGTGCAGATAGGAGATAATTTTATTGCTACTATTTATTGTCTAGTTCACGAGCAGCACCTCGGCTTGGAGAGAAATGTGTTGCTTGTAGAGTTTAAAAACAAAAGGAGTTTTCACTAATGATGTCGGGGAGCTGAAGCTGGCTTCAAGCTGTTCAAGTCATGAGAGGATGACTCAGAAGTCAGAAATTTGAGGCATTCCTGTGTCTAGCGTTTAATCAACAGGCAAAGCGTTGGGAGGTAAGCAGAGGAAATCAATGGCAAATCAAAGAAGAATAGGTCAGCTATTCATTAGAGAAAGGATTGATCTCAGGGATATTAGCAGAAAGGAGGGCATGAAATGAATCCTAAAGAAAAGTTTGAACTAACGGTGTCTGCAGCGAGCTGGCAGTCAGGGAGCCTTAAAAAAATTACTTGAATGTCTTGCATGAAAGGCTATTTGCAGAACTGCATTCTCAGAGTCAGATTTAATCAGCTGCATACAGAGACTTTCCAGCCCTAATGCAGCTCTTGCAGGAATAGTAATTATTTGTGTTTTTCATTGTGTATACAGTCATCATAGGTATTACACATGAAATTATAATAAACTGCTTTCTGTTAGCATACATGCTGAAGCAAAATTGTATTTGGTGATATTCTTAGTACATGTTACAGCTTGATTTTGCTGGCTCTTGCCTTATTCCTAGAAAATGATCAATAGCTTCAGCGGGACTATTCATCATGCTATGGCTTTCATGATTAACATGTTGCAAAATCAGGTTTAATTTTGAGCTCTAGGATTGGGATTTTTTAATTTTTTTTTAATGTGTGAAATATCAAATTTATCTGAAATAGCATGTAAACAATAAAAATATATTTGCAGTATGGCTTATCTGCTAGTACAGTATTGTTTACATTATTGTTAATAATTAGTCATTATGCTAAATGTTGTATACAAGGTATAGACATAATTGGTGAGGTTTAAGACACCAGTTTACACTAAATAAAAGTGAAATGCCATGGTGCTGATCATTGACCACATTACTCTGCAAGTGAGGCCAAGGTACAGGTCTGGAGCCATAAACTGCCTTTGGGCACTTGAAGGATGTCTCCTGTGCCAGGGATGTGCCATGTGACTGGGGAGGACATGGGAGATTTTACGTTATACCCTGTTGCCTCTGGTGCCATATATGTCACTGTATATTGTATCTTTCAGGCCAGAGGATCCTGATGTACTTCTTCAATAAGTTTTTCATTTGACATTTCAACAGAGACACCTTCAGGTAGTAAGGGAACAGCTGCATAATGTTGCTCCATCAGCAACCTTTGAAAACCAGGTGGGTAATTTGGGTAGGGAGAATGGGTTCATAAATTAAATTTGGCCCTAGAGCATAGAGAATGTAACTCTTACCCTTGGCAGAATCTCTGTGGAACTGTATTTACCAAAATGGTCACAGGCCACATTTTCTTCTAAAGAGAAACAGAATCTTTCAGTAACACGAAATCATTTAACATCATTACAGGCTTATGATTTTATTCTAGCTCTGACCAAATTCCCAGGGCCCTTGGTTTCAAGATTTCCTAACCCAAGCTCTAATCAAGCCCAAACCTGCATTCATTACACAGCCTCCTGAGATCCTAGCTGGTGGTGGCACAGCCACTGGCCATGAGTTTGTCAGGCTCTCTCTGACAGAAGCCATTTGATGTATCTTTGCCTATACAGGTGCTCCGGCAAGTTGGTATCTGCAGCTAAATAAATACACACAAAGTGCATAAGCTGCTAGTACAAATTCCTTTCTGGGGACAGGAGTTGTCTGCTGATTTCAGCATACACGAAACTCAAACTGTGAAGTTTTGGTTACTTTCTGACAACTTTGAAACCATGCCAGAGCTGTTATATCCCTGCCCAGAGTTTCACAGTGCTTATCATGTCTCTGCTAGGCTTCCATCACAACATTAAAATAATTTCAGCAGGGCAAATGTATACACACATTGTCATTCATTGCTTAATAAGGAACTCTTCCCAGCTGCCTGTTCCCTGCAAGTTTTCCTCTCAGCCCCTAAAGACAACAATCCTTCCAAAGCATATCTTGCAAGGGAGTAAATGGCTTCTGCTGTCTCTGAACGTGAGTTTCACAAAGGCTTTTCACTTCATTTTACTTCCTTTCAGCGATGTGTTTTGATTTTTGTTTTGAATAGAATTACTGTCTTTAGTATTGTTTTCCTATTTTTAACTATTTCTCTCTTCTTATATATTCCTGGTCCAAAAGGAAGAGTAACACCACTAGATGATGAGGAAGGGCGTTTTGGTTTTTTTTTACATAAACTAATCAACTTTGCAAATATTTAGAAGAATGTTCCATAGTTAAGCTTTTTTTTTCCTAATATTAAATGGAGATTTAATTTTTTTTGTTAATCTGTATTTCTCTTTTCTTCCCTAGATCTAGTAATTGAAATGTCTGCAATTATAAAGTGTTAGAGCAATAATAAAAAAAGCAGTAGAGCCAGGAAAGATCCATCTACAAAGGCAGTAAGGCCAGGAAAGAGTTTTCTACAAAACCACAGATTTTTTTTCATGCACGAAGCATCGGCCTTTCCTCTTTCCTGAAAATCCTGTATGTTCCCTCTGATCCCCATCCCCCAGCAAACTGGGATGTGGAAGACATGTAATCTTGGCTGCTGGGGTACTGCCCGCAGCCCTCTGCCTGGGGAGCACCTTGTGCTGCCACACAAAGGAGAGCTGGTGTTTCTGGAGGGGGAGTGGGGAGGGGGCTGGAGAGCATGGGGAGGGAAACGTGCCTGGGAGCAGCTCCACCAGCTCCCAAATCCTCCTTGCAGGAAACAATTGCCTCAACAGAGGCCACTGCTTGCAAATGCCCTGGTGGCCCTTTCCCTACCTTCTGCTACCAGGCAGTGCTGCAGATTTCCCTACCTTGGGAAATCTTGTGCCTAGATAAGAAAATACAGAGGGAAAAATGGAGAGAAAGCCAAAAATGAGCATGCAATCCTCCAACTTTCAGGGAAGCAAAGGGATACCCTTATGTGCTGTGTCATCCTGCTTCTTGAATGAGAAATGGGGGATGAAAGGAGAAAAGGGGCATATTTAGGCTGAAAATTTCCATGAAGTAGTGGCATTAAGATGATTTGAATTACCCACAGGATTAATTTAGCCTGACGTGTAAAATCTATTTCTACCATTATCACTGCTAACCTAAGCCTATTCAGAGATAATTACAGTCAAGTGCTTACCGTGCTCTTGCTCATCTGTTTTTCCCTCCTGCCCATTTAGTAAATGCATCAGTTATGTATTAACACTGGTATGCTGTGTCAAAGCAGCAAGAGCTTTGAAATTAGGCAGCAGAAGCAGAATATAATATGACAGGAAAGAACCAGTGAAATCTGTAAACAAAGGGTTGTAAAAATTGTCATTACAAGTCAGTTATGTTCTAGCAAATTAAGATCTTAGAATGAAATAATTTGAATTTACGACGTCAATGCAAATGGAAGTCAAGTGTGGTAAGTGTGGCTAAAATGCTAAAAAAATCCAAGTTTTGCATTACTTGGGGCAAAACATATCCAAAGATAAAGAAAAGTCATTGCCTGTACCTGACTTTAAATGCTGTTGAATTTAATGAAAAGTTGTCTTCTGCTGTACAGTGTGAATCTCCCGCAAAGACACATTATATAAATACTCTTCTCTCCACCATGTTCTGGATAAAATTACTAATGTGTAGGTCCTGTCAGCTTTCTTCCTCATCACACTACCTGGCACTGAGTAAAGGTTTTGAATGAATTCCCAGCTCCTGCGCAACACCAAGAGATGACCGGGAAGAGTGCGATGATATCCGTCCATACCGGAGATGAGATTAGGAAAAGTGCCTCAAGTATGGGATTTATTCCACCCAGAGAGTATATTTTAAAGTATTTTAGAAAAAGTGGTTTCTTGATCTCCCCTCATTCCTGATGAATTCCTCCTGAGCGGTTGGGTGGGTGCCCAAGGGTGGAGTTAGTCAGGATTTGCTCTTGCCTCTGAAAAGGGGGCTCAGGTTTAAAGGTGCTCCACAACCTCCGCACAGCCCTCCCTTTTCTTACAGACAGGCTCTGCCCCTACCTTTCACAGCAGCACCACTCTGCTTAGAGGCTTGCTTACCTGTCATAAGAACTCTTGCCTGTTTTAGTATTTTTCTTGTCTCTGCAGGGGGTGGTGGTTCTTCCTAGTGCCAGAACAAAACAATTTACCTGGAACTGAGTGTTGCAACCTGTCATTCTTCTGGAAGAAAAAATATCTGCTTCCTGAAAGTAAACATAGCTGGTATGAAAGCTTATATCAAGAAATAATAATTGCATTTCAGCAAACTTCAGTAGTACTAGAGGCTGCCTGGAAATGTTAAAATGTCTGCTGCAACTCATCTCAATAAAATATTTCTATATTGAAAGTTATTTCATCACATAAAAATTTCATCAAGTTATAAAAACAACTTAGGTATCTTATAAGTATAAAAGGTCTTGAGCACTGAAACCCCCTTGTAAATAAAGAATGTGGCTGTGAAATATAATCCCTAGTGGGATTGGTTTCTCTCTTTTAGAAAGGACATTACTTTGAGGCAGGCAAAGACAAAGTAAAAGCTGGAGATGATGGCTGGTAAGCAGAGAAAAGGCAGAAGTAATAAAAAATGTACACATAGGGGTTGCTAATCTGCAGTGATGGTAAGCATGTCTCACTGACTTCAGTTCTGAATAAATCATGCTATCTATACCAAGGTTATCTCTTTTTGTCATCATACATCAAGTAAAGATGAGAAACACAAGTCAGCCTGGTTCACTTAAAGTTACTTCCAAAATGTTTTCAAAATCTGTAAAAGGTAGGAAGCGTTCTCTAATTCTTTGTCCCATAAAAACTGTAACTATTATTGTTTTTTAAAATCTTTTAATTCAGGGTTGTGGATTGAGTTCTGGGGGTTTGTTTTGACTGGCTTTTTTTCCATGGGGAAGATGTCCACAGCCTCTTGGCTGGGAGACATAAAGGAGTCCTACTTTTTAAAAATAGCTGTTTCTCTTCCTTCCATTAAAATGACAGAAGAAATACTCATCTCAGTAACATTAAAAGCAACTTTTAGAGTTACCCCTTGCCATCTCCAGTGGTAAAGCTGAGCTCTAGCAGAGGGAAGTCCTGCTGGCATGGAAGTTCCTTGTAGGTGGATCTCATTCTCAGGGGGTGCTGTGGGCACTGGGCACTGCCCCAAACTTAGCACTTGGTCATGTAGATATGAGCTGCTGAAAGAGGGCTTTTCTGAAGAGGCCAAAGAATTTCAACCAGGCATCCTATGCTGCTGTATCTTCCTTTTCAGGCCACTGAGAAATTTCATAGTAAGGTACATAGCACTTCATAATGCCCATCCCATATTTCTTTCAGACATTTGTCTTCTTTTCAGGTGGCAAATACATTTTTTCCTCTGTTTTTGTGTTGAAAAGAATTATAAGGAAATTAGAAACAAGTAGTAATTTCCAATCACCATGCATGTGCTAGTTACATGGCCATCTACGCTCATCAGGTTTTTTCTGTTGTTTTTACTTACTCTACTGTGACTCTGCAGGGGTAAAAATAAGTAGGGTAAGTACTTTTAAGTAAATAGAGATACCTTTGTCATGCTTTCAGTCACACGTCCGGTAGAAAGCCAGTCCAGCATCCCTGGACTGACAGGTATAAGATAATTTCAGATATCTACAGCATTTTTGCTTTCTAGCTGCTCTCTCCCCTGCAAGTTCACCTCTCTGAAACATAAAATAGTAGTCCCAAAAGCATTTGTTTTTACTCATTTTACTTCATCTGTAAATATCCATATGTGTGCATCCAGGTCTGTCCTCTATTTCTAAGGAGGGGAGCATCATTGGCACTGATGCACTGAGGATGCCCATGGTAAAGATTGCTCTTCTGTGTGCCCCCACACAGAAGCTGAAAGCAGGGATGTCATGACATGCTGAGGAGGCAAACAGAGCATGGCTTATGGCTGACTGTGTCCCTGCCTTGTGGTCTAAGCTCCTGGGTGGCAAGGGCAAATTCCTGATCCCTGTGTTTAAGGCACCTCATTTATGATGCGGTTTCAGGTTACAACTAAACTGGTCCAGCCAAAGGGAATATTCTGCTCCTCTCCCTCTCTCTGTCGTCTTCTGCTGCATCTTTGGAGTGCACCCTAGTGATGGTACAGCTGCAGGGTGAATTGGTCCATTTGGACTACCCTAGAAAAACTGATCTATTTTCTAAATCTGCTGAATTGAAGAACCTTGCTCCAACAAGATATAGGGGGGGATGACAGAGACTGCAGCTGGAGCTGCTGCAGTGGCAAACAACCTTTTCAGCAGAAACCCCCTGCTCAGTAGGACTTACTGAAATGTCAAGTGGCACCTAACTCACAGAAAGAAAAGGACTACATCTAAAATTTTGTGCTTTCTAGATCTGATGTGGAGCAGAAGAATGGGAGCGGATAGCTGGGGTAGCTGTGACTGGGAGACAGTCTATCCATGTTTCTAGCAGAGAAGCTACTTAGCAGAGGGAATTCTCCAACTTTTAACACCGTGCTTCTTCTCTTCTGGAAGAGTTTTGGGGCCTCATATGTACTTGCCTTTCCCAGTGTACATTCTCTTCCCCTTCTCCCAGCATGGGACATATCAGCCAGTTTAATAAAGAAACGGAAAACCCTATCTCTGACTGGCTGTGGGGGGCCCCTTTCTCTTCTATTACTGTACAGACCATCACACCTAAAATTAGGCAGCACAAATAGCTCTCAATAGTCCTGGTCTGCATAGTCACCTGATGTCAATGATTTGAATAAATTTGGGCATGTAAATAAGGCTGCAGATGTGTGGACCTTAAGTACTTGATTGCACTGCTAGCAAAGAAAATTTGGAATTTCTTGGTTAATTGTAGGTGGCATGAGAGAGGTTTGGATATGAAACACTGTCTGTGACACCTTCATTTCAGGGGACTAGAGACTTGCCCAAGTGCAAGAAGATACGATGAGCCATGTATACATTTGTATTTGTATACATACAATAACACTTGCAAGGACTTGATCTACAGAATTCCCCCTGTCTGGGACACGAGTCTTCATGAGGACAGGTACATGCCCTTACTGAAATTGTCAGTAACCGGTTGTTCATGCTAATTTGCTAAAGGCAAATATTGTACTGTCACTGCAGTGCTCAAGCAAAGTGCAACCTCTTCTTTGTTAGGGCATAAACTATGGAACATCATCCATCCTGTATTAACTTATGCTTAGCCCCACATGGGATAAACTGGTAAGATAAGCCAAATGCAATGAGATAATGAACAAAAAACAATGTCAAAATTTATTTGTGTTTAGTCAGTAGCCCAGGAATGAGAGCTGTGGTGGTTGTGGTGATGAGCCGGAGGAATGCTGCTGGTACTAAGAGCTCTTTGCTGTGTCACACATTCCTGTATTTTGCAGGATCTGAAGGAATTAGCCTCAGGAAAGCTCAGAGTTTATTTCAGGTGGGTAAACTCTGTTTTCTGGCCTTTTGGTCAGTAGTGGGAAACATTCATAGCGATTGAAGGAAAGATCAACCGGCTAGATAAGAATTTGTTATCTTCCAGATGGCAGGTTATGAAAGCAGAGACAAGGGCTGTGTCTGTCAGGTGTAGGCTAGGAATGACAAAGAAATTTAACTCCATTCCAAAAATGTTAACCATATTGTTCACGCTCAGCAGTGAGGGGGCCTGTGGCTGCTCTGAGATTAACCTTATGACCCTGACAAGAGTTTAGACCAGCCTGTCAAAAGCATTACTCTTGAAGGCAGTAATCGTTCTTTATTAGAAGAACAGTTACTTTGCCTGGTTTCTACTGCCCACCTATGAATTGCATTTTGGCTGCAGCACCACCTTTAGGAAATGGTGTGTAGTTTAATTATTAACAATAGCAAATTCCTAAGGGCTGTGGACAGACTCTTCAGTGTGGTTTAGTTTGCCCTTAAAAAGTAGCTCAATGTAAAAATGTACTTATCTGGTATAACAGTGATTTTCCACAGGGCATTTCAGAGAATGTAAATATTTTTATTAAAGGAAATTGGGAAAATTTGTTCTTGTTATTTTCAAGCAGACTTCAGAGCTAAGTTTTTAGAATGGCTGTGCCTATTTATGGCCATCAATTTCGGATCATCCTGTAAAGGGCACCTGTTTGAAGAGCTGCAGCATTGAAACCTTTGCAGCCTCGGTGGTCCAGAGAAAGGCTATTATGTGGCATTAAGAGCTCACACAGTTGTAAAAAGTGAGTGAGCTTTTGGGCCCAGAGGTTCTCCAGGTTTGCAGAGAGTCAGCTGCTCCCGACTGCTCAGCTTCCATGACTTGGTGTAGCTGTGGCTGCTCTGCCAAGTCCTCAACAAAAATTACAGTTGTCATATTTTTGTAATACAGTTTCCCATAGTTGTGGGATTTTTTCACATTCTCTGTTGACAACTTCTTTCAAAGATAAAGTGTGAAGTGATTTAGTATTTTGTTCAGTAAGCTGATTCACTCAGTTATACTCTAGTGGTTCAGACATTTTGTCACAACCGTAGTACAGCATGTGCTTGTAATAAATATGCACTGAACAACAAAATAACTAATTTAGGTCACAGAATATATTGATTGTGGTCATAAAAACCAGTTTCAAAATACGTGAAAAGCATTTTTAAAGGAAGAAATTCTCCTTTAATAACATAACCTTATATGGAAACTGCTGCACAAGTCTTAAAGCCGTATGAGAACACTTACAGTTTTTTGCAAACATCTGTATCCTTGTCGCACCCCCTTGCCTAAATTTTCATCTTTCTGACCCCTTCAGGCTCTGTGGATGCTGAGAGTTACATTTGGGAACAGCTTAACTGAACACACCTCCTGCTTCTTACCTTTATAACATAAAGGAGATGGACATAGGATGTAATTTCTACTTTTCAGGAGCACTGCGGCTGTTCATACTAGTAAAGCAGTCTGCAAGTACAAACTCCTACTGCTGCAGAATACTTATACCCTAGAAGATGACAGAACAGCGGTATTCCTCTAAGTTCTCATTTTCCTGTTTCCATGCCGTCCATTTTGAGGTGTTTGATTCTCATTCCTGTGTTTATTTTGATGGGGATGCTGTCAGCTGCTTTTCGCTGCCAGTGTGATCCTAATAGGGCACGTTCAGCTGCATCTCCCTTAGGACTGGGGGTATCGTTCTCCTTGCCTTTCAGGACAAAAAGCTGCAGCAAAGCCATTCATCTCAGGGTACAGGCATTGCACCACAGGGGGAGATGCGAAGTTTTTAATGCATGAAGTCACAGCCATTCACAGCAAGCTGTCTTGAGCTATGTTTGAAATCCCTTGGATGCCTGTGTGTGCGTGTGCACTGAGAAACAGATAATTGATACTGTGAGGTCTTTGATACCTTTTTTCAATGAGACTAATTGTCTCTGCATAGTTTTTGGACAAGCCTGCAATAGTGATGTTTGGTTGCTGCCCAGGATTAGCATGTTTAGCAATAGGAGAAGGAGAAATAGAGAGAGATGGTATCCAGTACCTAGGTGATGGTCCCAGCTCAGTGACATGCATCTGAATAAGACATGCCTATTTAACCCTGGAATCATTTTTCTAGCTAATCATGGAATGTGCATGACATTTGTTATTACTGACATTATAATGCATCCATTCATTCTACTAGAACTGCTAAGCTGTTCCCACTGAAAGTAATGGAAGCTTTGTATAAGCTGAAGAGAAGCAGAATTGGTCCCCAGGTCAGGAAGTTTCTCTACTCAGCTTTATTTTTAGGGAGCTGGATAACTGACATGGAAGCCCTCCTGCTGCAGTTTTGGTAAGAACACATTGGACAGTTTTATGCTTTATAGTAATCTTTATTTCCACATTATAAGTTTGCTCTAAGAGTACCTTTGAATTTCTTGGCTTTCAAGAATGTGGTTTTATTTGATTTTGCTTTATTACAGAGAGCATTCTCTTTCCCATCAGAAGCACTGTGTGATCATGAAATAACCTCAATGCATAGCAGGTGAGCTAGAAAGATGAGAGAGCAATGCTGGCCCCCCACCCTCCTGGAATCAAGAGGATTTCTTGTCCCTGTTTTGTCACTGGCAGTACCAAAGTGCCAGCCATTTTGCTTTCTGATTTTGCACTGGGTAAAAAACATCATTGGTGCACTTGACTTACACACTGCCTGCCTCTCAGAAGTGCTACAGAAATGTCTGAGAATTTGACAGTCACAGTAGTGAAAGACACAAATAGGAGGATACATGGTCCAAAACATTAGACACTTAACTCACTGATGTGTATGTGCATGTTCTGGCACCCTATGCGTGTTTGAAAAACTGGGCCAAAATGTACTAGGACAAGATGTCAGTATTAAAGCACTCTGCAGTCTGCAAATAGGTGTGGAACTGGGATGCTTTTGGTTCCCAGGCAGTAGTTTTCTCAGTCTCAGTTGTAGTTATATATTGGTTTGCTGTTGCACAACCAAAAAATCCCATAAAGATTATTTTGATCACTGCATATTTTCCACTTGCAGGTTTTTTTAAATATCCTTTGAAATACCTGCTCCACTTTCTTGTTGAGAACAGAAACTAGGCTCACAGAACAGGCAGATTTCTGTTGTTTCTCAATCAATCTGGCAAGCAAAAGGTCTGATGCCAACATTTTTGTTAAACTCAGGGTGGTGTTAAGGAATTGATTTGTCCCATTAATGCTCTGATGCATTCTGTTTCTCCATGTAATTTAGACACCTATCTAATAAAAGGGTTTTAAATGTAACAATAACATTGCTCTCTCTTTTGGTATCTGGTAGCAAACCTTGAATTCCTCTCTCAATATTTATTACCTGTAGAATGCAGCAAAGCTTTGGGGGCAAGAATAATGTTTCTTAACATTTGCACTGCATTAGATATACATCAAGTCACTGCTTGCTGGAGCCTAAGTCTCTAATTAATATGAAGCTGTATCTCTTGAGTATGGAGTGTAGTAGAATTAGTTGAGTTATTGAAGGCAGTGGATAAGGAGAATTCAGCTGTGTCCATGGCTGGAATATGGATCTGAGAGGACAGTTCTTCTTTCTTACCGTGCAGCACTCTTTTCAATACCATACTGAAGGGGACTCCAGCATTAAAAAATAAAAATATTTTGTAAAAAGCCTTTTGAGTGTGTGCTAGAGGTCCACGTAGGGAGACATGGATGAACAAATTGGGCTGACAAACTGATAGCAACACCTGAGTCCTGTCCACTGCAGAGCTCCTTGCATACTTCTGGTAGGGCTGTTGTAGAATAGAATATTTCAGGTTGGAAAAGTTTGTAGCATATCTAGTCCAACAACCATGAAATGAGCAGGGACAACTTCAACTACATCAGGTTGCATAGAACCTCATCCAGTCTGACATCTTGGATGTTTCCAGGGATGGGGCATCACCATCTCTCTGGACAACCTGTTCCAGTGTTTTACCACCTGCTTTGCAAAGAAAAGGTCTTTCTTAGATCTCATCTGATTTACCTTCTTTCAGTTTAAAGCCATTCTCCCTTGGCCTAGGTAAAAAGTACCCTTTGGGTACTGGAAGGCTGCTATAAGGTGTCACCAGAGCCTTCCCTTCTCCGTGCTGTACAGCTCCATCTCTCTGAGCCTGTCTTCACAGGAGAGATGCTCCAGCCCTGTGGTCATTTTAGTGGCCCAATGTGCTGGTTTCAGCTGGGGTAATTTTCTTTAGACTTAGTAACCAAGTTAGCTTGGTTGCTGGCAGGGGTTAAACCACAACAGCCCTTCTCCGGGCTTGCTCAACAGGTCCATGTCCTTCTTACATTTGGGGGCCCCAGACGTGGATGCAGTACTCCAGGTGTGCTCTCACCAGAGCGGAGCAGACACCACTCCCTCAACCTGCTGGTAACACTTCTTTTCATAGAATCATAGAATCAAGGGTGGAAAACACATCCAAGATCATCAAGCCCAACTTTTGACCATACCACGAAGGTTTGTGCAAATGATCCAGCCCAGGATGCGGTGACTGTGACAGCAGCAGCAGGACGGGAAAGGAGCTGAAATTCAGCATCGGAGCTGCAGGCTGGAGTGAGGCAGCCCTCCTGGGGGCCAGGCAGCTCGTTCTTTGAAGTCATGGAACAGTTTCCAAGTGCCATTTGTGCCTCTGGCTTGGTTTGCATACACACGGCATTACCTCACCCAACAAAGCCGCGTCAGCCTGGGCTGCACAATGGTGGGGGCTGGCTGTGCCCCATGGGGGGCTCCCAGTTGCCCTGGGAACGCCGCATTCCAGCATCAGCTGCTAATGTGCAAAGCATGCTGCTGGGGGCTGGCCCGAGCAGGGCATGGGAACATTCTTGCATACTTTATGAGACAGAAACAAACCGACTTTCAGCAGAACAACAGCCAGGCATAATCCCCCCCACCCCTCGCCCCACCGCCTTCACCCACCCCTCTGAAACCAAAGCTCTCTGGGCCTTTGTGTGAGAGCTAGGAGGTTCACTTCCAGGGTATTTTGCCAATAAAATGAGCCAAGGATATGTTCTGATCCAGGAGTGAATTTTCCACGTCTTGGGAGAAGAATGGCCCCAGTGTTGTGTGCCTACTGTGTGATTTCCCGCAGTCTTTTAGACCAGGGCATCCTTGGCCAGGCCCTCCTGTGGAAGATTAACACCTGGGACAGGCAGGACACAGACTGACCATGATCAACCATCTGCCTTTCTCAAGCCTCCTTTTTATTTTTCCTACACAGAGAGATTACCACCTGCAATAAGAACACCAAAACATGGCTCAGCTGCCCCCAGAGCCCAAATCCACAGCAAAGCAGCCGAGTATTTACCACACAGTAGTAACTCACCACAAGGCTTTTGTGGGGAAAAAAAAGAGTGAGACCAAGGGAGGCAAAATGGCACTGAGGACAATTCCTGCTTCAGTATTCACTGAGTGCATCGATATGGGACTGTGTGGAGTTCTCACCTTAGCCCCCACTTATGGGCAGAGCTGGCTTCAGTAAAGGCAAACCTGACTCATCTTCGTTTAAGAAGTTAGGCAGTAACTTTATTGAGAAATTCAAGGCACAGCTTCTGTGTCTGTGTAGCACATTGGTGTAACAGAAGGAACAGTGATGCGGAGATCCTCTTAGCAGGATGCATTAGTGAGCCCAGTTTTTATGCTGCTCATGGACTTACAATTATTCAAGGTGTCCATGTGCAGCAGTTACTTGTGGATTTTTTCTTCCACGTGCAGAAAAACTTGCAACATCCCCTGTGTAAGGCAAGCTGCAGTTGCAGAAGGCAGCTCTCATCTTTTTGCACTGAAGTATTCCACATCCCCTCTGTGCATGGTTCAAAAAGCACCTCTGAGAGAAGTGATGGGCAGAGTTAGTGTAGTTGGTTTGCAGTTGATTGTTGTTGAGGATGCAGGCTCAGTCTACCACTGACAGTGGTTCTCAGATGCTGCAACTCGGTACCCATTGATGCGACTACTAGAAATAAATTTGATGACAGGCCTTTGCTTGGTGGTAATCCAGTAAATAGTGTCTGTTCCTAAACCAGGATTTTATGAGACAGCTAATGCTGCAACACCACATGGCAAGCTCTTTAAAGGAACGTCAGTTTCAAATCTCTCATCTGTGCTGTGCTGGTGCTAATAGCTGCATGCTGTACACAAGGCTCTTTTAACTAAAGATTTGAGAGAAGGTTTGCTTTTGTCTTCCCAGATTGTTTACTTTGTAAACATGATGTTATGCACTGTCAGTTCAGCTATTCACCCCCCCCCCCCCCCCCCCCCCCCCCCCCCCCCCCCCCCCCCACTCCCCCATGCTCTCCTGCAGTCTTCTTCTGGATATTCTTTATATCTTGCTTTTACACAGCATCTGAGGAGAGAAATTGCTGTTCCATATGTCTGTAAAACTGTAGCACTTAACAAGTAGGCTGGGTAGTAGATACAGTGCTTACTTCTACATCAACCTTCCACCCTTTTTGTAAAAGAGCTTTTTTGGCATGAGGATGTAGCGTTTTTTACCTAATCAGAGTGCTAAAGCTATCTTTACATCATCAAGCCATGGCCTGGATTCTTCTTGGGACCCTGAAAAATTTGGTGACACATCTGTAGCAAGTCCGTCCCTTACATCTCTAGTTCAGTGCTTTCAAACCATGTAGGTCATGGCTGAATACTGGTATTGTTCCTTGGCTTCTCACACATCTCTTCATCCAGTTGATCCTCAGCTGAGTGGTTGTATATCTTTGCAGACTGCCTTCCTTGTGATGGAAAGATTCCCGAGCAGTGAGAGGCCAAGCCTGGCTGTGTGGAGCAGTACACAGATGTCCTGCAGCAAGTCTGGAAGCAGCCCAGCAATATTTGCACCACACTGTATTTGAGTTAACCATTTTAGGTGTCTCCATATCGTGTTTCCCACTGTGTCTGATTCTCTTCCCACAAGTGAAGGCAGACACAAGGAGTATCTTGCAGTGTTCATGGTACTCCTCAAAGCAAAAGGACAAATAGCATGGAAAGGGAGCCAGTCCTCCAGGTTGTCTGTCCCCATGCACCTTTATCCTCAAGGATTTATCCTGTTCAAAGCACAGGCAGAGGCCAAAATGTCCATCTGCCAGCCCCACACCATGTCTTCACAGGGATGTCTCCATGCCACCACCTAAGCCACAATCAACAAAAATGTGGTGTCTTTTGAAGAGCGAGCATATATTTGCATTAAGGAAAAGGAATGCCTGAAGACATCTGCCTGAGTGTTACCATCAGGCAAAATTTAATCCTGGACCAAATGAGAGGCAAACATACGGAAGAACACATTTTCTACACAAAGCACAGTAACTTCATGACTATAAGGCGTACCGGACTATAAGGCGCACTTCCAGGTTGCTGGCAAATTTGCAAACTTTGTCCATATATAAGGCGCACTGGACTATAAGGCGCACTTTTTTTTTGCAGTGAGGATCTGCTGCTGGCTCTCCCCACGCGGCTGCTGTGGCTGCCGGCTCTTGCCGCGTCTCTTGTGGCTCGCACTTCTGAGTTGGCAAATTTCCAAACTTTGTCCATATATAAGGCGCACCAGAGTATAAAGCACACCTCCAGATTTCGATCAAAATTTTAGTCAAAAGGGTGGGCCTTATACGCGTGAAATTACCGTACATTTCTGATGAGCAATCTTCCCCCATGACTGGGAAAACACACTGGGGTTTTCAACCCAAGGCCTTCTGCTCACCAAGGCTTTTCTGCCCATGCATTGCTTCAAAAACAGCTACACTACTGTTCAGAGCTGGTCCAACTATGCTGCCCACCCCAGAGTAGGAGCTGCTGGCTGCTGCAGCTGCTGCGTTTCTGAAGTCCATCTTTGACTGCAGTGCTGCAAGGAGTAGGGACAGCCTGGAGAAAGCCCATCAAAACTTAGAAACAAAATTTAGAAGCAAAATGTAATGCAAAATTTAGATGCTGTTTTGCTTAACTGTGAGTGTAAATGTCACAGCATTTGTCTGCACAGGGAGAGATTGGGCTGGGCCATAGCTGAGCTGTTTTCTTTATGGCCAAGTTATTACTAAGGGATTCAGCACTGGGCTGAATGGCTGAGAAAAGGAGGCAATCCCACTAGTTCTGGGAAAAGCACTACTCCATTGGTGAGGGTAAATGCACTGGTGCTAAGAACATTGCACAAGCACATCCTTGTTGGCAAACAAAAGTCCATCTTTATCGCACTCTCTGGAATTTTGTAGTATTTAAATATCCAGTTCATGTAGCAGGGTCTCTGCTATTCCTGAGCTGCTGAGTAAAGTAAATCCAAAACAGATTTTGTTTGGCTTTCCCATGGCTCAGTAGTCTCCAAAAGGTGTTTTTATTATTTTAAGTATTAGGCATGTGCATGGGAAAGAATTTTGTTAGTTTAGCTCGACCACTCCCTTAGGAGTTTTCTTGTCTCTCTCAGCGTCTCCTTACCCTCAGGCTGCTCATATCTTTCAACAGATCTCACTACTGGACTCAGCAGCTCTGCTCCTCTTTCCCTGCCTTTCCATGCAGATCCCAGCAGGGCTGGGCACCCACCACCCTCACCAGGCAGGGGGAACCCGTGGCCTTTCACAAGGAAGGGGTCACTCTTCAAGGGCAGAAGCTGTAAGGGTGAAACTGTGGACTTGTGCAAATGCCAGTGCAAAGCTGTACACGACCTGGATCCCAAACAGATTTCAGACTCTTTCTCACTCAGCCTGTAATTAATATATAAGACTTGTGCTGGCTTTCTGCATATTAGTGAAATCCATTGTTTGCCCTTTATTCTAGTCCACTGCTTCTCGCTTGTTCTGTTTCTTGTCCGAATAACAACAGTGCCGTGTAGTGCTTTCCTCTGGTTAAACAGCAAGGAGACAATCCTGCATTTTACACCATGTGAAATTTTCCCCCCAGTTTCTGAACAGAGTGGTAAGTGAGCCACAATGGAAGAGGTAGGCAGGTAAATTCAAATGGGAAATAAAGAGCAGGTTTGAACATTCAAGTACATTCTGGGTAAAGCTATCAAATATTTCTGGAGCAGAAAGGCTGAAATTGTTCAGAAGTTTCTTAAGTTCAGCAGGAGTCTAATATACTTAAATTGTTTGTGCAAAATGTAAGAAGAGATGCCATAGGCAAACAGGGTATTGCAAACTATTTCCTTCCTATTTGTTTATATTACTTGAATGTTACGCCTCGGTTCAGAGGAAAGCATCATGCTGATTTTCTCCTGGGCTCCAATAGCCTGTCAGTCATCAACAGGAAGCCGCAATCTGCCCTCAGTCCCAAACTATCCTTTGCTGGAGCTGGCTGGGTTCACAACATGGGCACAGAGATGAAGCTGCCCTCTTTTGTTGAGCCTGTCCAGGTGCTCTTTGCTCACCAGACTCCTGCTGTGACTTTGTCTTTTGTTAGCTGGAAGCCCTGGCTCTCTCAAGCCTGAGCTGATCAGGACAGGAGAACAAAGACTAAATATGGATGAAGAGATAAGATGCAAGAGAGGCTAGAAAGGAGGTGGATCTGTGGAAAAACTGGTCATCTGGTGTCACCAGCACAGTGAGTGCAAGATTATTTGCAGGAGGTGAAAGAGGCAAAGGAAGAAAATGATGAGTGTGTGGTGTTACTGGCAAAACAGGCTCAACTCAGGGAATTTTTACTTACTTTAGTTTATTGCCAATTAACAGGAGCTTCTAATCACTGATTTGGGTGTTGAGAAAAAGAAGCCATGAACAATTAAGCAAACACTTGGGTAAGCAGCTTTCTTGACTCTTCTTCCCCAGGCACTACTCAGCAAAACACCTTTCCTTCATCCTCCCTAGTCTCACCTCCCCCTGTTTTTATTGTGGGTTACACTGAATAATCCCAGAGATTGGGGCCATATACACAATAGGTTTAGTCTGCTGCCATTCCACACTCCTTAAGAGTATTCCTTTGGGCATCTGTCATTCTTACTGGTTTTTCTCTGTCCTTCATGCCTCTTATAGTTTTGCCTGATGGCCACAGTCCCTCAGAGCTGTTCTTTCCCTAGTGTTGATCACCCACTGCCACAGTCCCACAGGGTTGTCCCTGCCTGCTCTGGGTTGCCTATAAGCTACAGGCTGTCTCCCTTTAACATGGAGCTCTTCCTTCCAAGAGTGTGTCCCCAGCTCCATGTCTCCACAATTATCTCTGCCTTTACTTGTCTCCCTAAAGTGTTCTCTGTGTATCTCTCGCGTGCAATGGCTGCTAGTCTTCCTGAAATATGTCTGAGCTGGGATACTGTGGGATCCTCTGCCTGCCTGGCTGCACCTCTGGTGTGTGGTGGTCGCCCAGACTGGTTTCAGAAATGGCTGGACCCAGTTGTGACTGGCACATGGGTCCCCATCACACAGGTCTCTACCACAGCCCCTGCTGCTGAAATCCAGCCATGCATGGGGAAACATATCTGAAGTGAGACTGAGAGACAAAGAAACTAATTTTTTCCAGAGAACAGCCAGACACTGGAAAAGGAATGCAGCATGCAAGGAAGGCATGTGAAGAGTGAAGGTACAGCTGAAATTCATCTCTCCTTGTACAGATAAGCATTTACTCCTCATTGCATAATATAAGAATACTCTGTAAAATGGCCAAGCAGCACTTTGAAAAGGTTACTCCAGAATTTCTGCTGTAGACTGAAAAGCTTATGTGATATTTGGCAGCAGTAAAGAGCAGGAAAGAGATCTCCTCTGCCAGTGTTGGACCCTCTTTCTCTTGCCAATTTTTATTTTCAGTGAATTTTCTATACTGATTCAAACACCAAGAACTGCAAATGATTCTACTGTCGTAATTACTCTACCATCATATCCCATTTATGTTTATCTCCTGTAAGAGATGAAAAGGCAAAGAGCATTTTGACCCTGCTGCAGGAATTCCAGGCATTTCTTCCCCAGTACCCAGGTTTTGTGAAGATATTGCCAAGGGTTCTCATGGCCCTGAAGAGAAGGAGAGTGGGGCTCCATCACAGGCTTGTTTCAGACTATTAGTTCCTCACCTGAGTGAACAAACTTGACCTGTCCTCTTAGCAAATGTCCTATATAAATACTACATTTTGTAACTATTGCCAAAGTCCTTATTCTGCAGTCCAGAATTTCTCTTTAGGACTGAAAGACCTGTAGGGTTTGTTGGCACAGGATGATTGCCCTCCTGGAGTAGGAACATCTGACCAGATTCCTCAACATAGCTCTAGAAAGCAAATGTTGTTCTCACATATCCTCATCCGTGCATGACAGGTTATCATCACCAGCATATTGACAATGTAGTGGCTGCAGCAATCCCAGCTGATGTGGTAGCAGGCTCTTGCAATAGGGCTTGCAGTGATCTCTGTCCTGCTTCTCCCATTTCACTGCTGTCACACCAGTTTGTGATGAATTGTCTGTGCCAGCTTAAAAGCCTTTCCTAAATCACAGAATTGCTTTTCCAATTTTTTTTAATGATTAATGTAAGAAATTGTCTATGATTGCCATAAAAAATGACGTAATGAGAGAAAGCTCTTGTTACCTTGGCTGTAAATCATCCCAGCAAGCCTGATGTAATCACCTACCTCTCAGACTTCCCTTCCAGGGTATGTGATACAATCAATGGGCCTGGACTTGCTCAATCCCCACCTGGCACTACCCAGCTATGCTTGCTAGTGACTTGGTTGGTCTGCCACTGGCATCAAACAGATTTATCTTTGCAATTTTGCTTTTTTTATACGTCAGAGTTTTACTCTGTCCCTCTTTTATAGGGAGTGTTCTCTGCTTCTTCTTTCAGGTAGGAAAATATCTGATCGGGGATAAGATCTACTTAGCTTTTGTCCTCTAAAACACTTGGTCTGTGCTACTTGTCTGTCTTTTTAATCAATGAAGACAAAAACCTTCAGAGGGCAACTGATCCTGTCCAAACAGATGTCTAGCATATATGGGAAGAACTGTCCTATTGAGGCGCTTTCAATGTTGTCTCCACTGACTGTAGATGAAACTCAGACAATTAGATTAACACCACAACTTTAGATGGCTAAAGAACTGTTGATGCCTAGAGGATGGATAGAGCTGCTTTCATTTTTACTGATTGAGAAAGCAACAAGATTGTCCTTCAGCTATTTTGTACACAACACTTTCCTGGGCTTTTGTGAGAATAGAAGGAAAGTTACAGAGGATGTGGAAAGCTTTCCAGGAGCCTGACCAGTACCACAGTCCAGTATTGGGAATTTTCAGGCTCAGTCAGTGGCTGGGTCTCTCATGAACAGGGATGGTACTACCTGTGTGAGTATGAGTATTTCATCATATACACACTGGAGCGCTGAATGAATATGAAAAATGAGGTGCAAGAGGATGACAATCAGCTTGCAGCTGGCCCTGCTCCACACAATTGGACCAGGCATGCTGCTGTGCTGTAGTCCAGAAAGGAAATGCCTGGAGGATAAGATGTGTGGAGCAATTGGCCTGGAGCTGAAGGATGCTTGGGGATATGGTAGCAATTTAAGCCAAGGATTTCACCTTATATAAAATATTTCACATTATATAAAATATTTCTTTTTTACCTTGTGTTTAGTATTTTTGAAAACTTTATCAAGTTATGTTTTAAAATGGTTACAAAGTTTTAAAAGCTGGTGTCAGTTGCTTTTTAAAGATTTTTGTACAAAGTCTAGATTCTGCAGAGGTGGAGTATAATTTTCTTTTTATAGTCAGAAACCTGAAAAACATCAAGGTAGGTATTTTGTGCTGCTTCATTGTGATTCATACTTTATTGGTGGAGCTGAAGAGAGTCACAACTCTTTTTGGCTGTGCTGGAGAGAATATCTGTTTTGCTGAGCCCAGGCTTTGGTCTGCATGTTATTTATGTATTCACATACTAAAGTACAGTTGTAAGCTCTAATGAATTCAAGAAATACCTGTGGTTTGACCACCGAGAACATGGCAAATATCTGTAAACAACACTCCTGTCCCAAACCCTCTTTGCATTCAACATAGAAGTAAACCTCTCCTTGCCTCACAACAAAAGATAAGTCTTAAACTCCAGATCCTATTTAATGAAAAAAATTCACAGTTTTCTGTTGCCCTTCTTTTGTTTGTTCTTCAAAGCCTCAGATGAAAACCTCCAGTGCAGTTACCTGTTTGGTGAGGTCAGGGCTACGTGCGGTCGGGAGCAGTGCTCTTGGCACTGATATCCTGCCAGCAGAAAACTGATGCATCCCAAGTGAGCCGAATGTGAGAGCCTTTGGTACAGCTGTGGGATATCCCCTGGGTGAAACCCTGCCTTGCTCAGCCTGTGGAAAATCTCACTGATGGCAGACAGGCCAGTGAAGACTTGAGGCCTATAGTTTTTCTGGCAAATTAGGGATGCTCAGGGCAGTTTTCTGTCCTGGAACTGACTGACATAGTCTGGAGATACCCAACTGCTCAACTCCATGCATGCTTGGCTTAGAATTTGCCTGGAGAGCTCTCATAGGCTTACTGTGCAAGCAGCTGAGCTGAAGCTCTGCACCAGGGTTGGTGTAGCACAACTGAAGGCGAAATTTCATAACAGAAAGCAGAGAAAACTACATGTAATAAAAAGATCCCAAGAACTTTATAATTTTCCTTGGAGGTGATCAAATAATAGACAAGATGACTAATTTGTGATACTGAAACTCTGGTTCCCTTTGCCTAAAATTGAACTCCTGTTATCTGTGATGGTTCCAAAGAGCCTTCCCAGACTTACACAGTGTATTGAACCACACACAACTTTCAGTCGTCTGGGTTCAAATCCTTTGAGCCTCTCTGAAATTATATATTTGTTAAAATGATAATTACTTGGATTGGAATTATCTCACAGAGGTCATCTGAGAGGTGTGAAGGCTTCTGTTAGCCAGGATAACTTTGTGATAATTTTTCAGATACCAAACTGTATAAAAATAATGAGACTGTAGTCAGAACAGTTTCTGAGCCAGTTAGGGCTGGTGCACCACATGCTGTGAATCCAGCATTCAAGGTGGTGCAGCTGCTCCGTCAGGAGCAAGAGGAAGATGAGAGCAGAATCTGAATGTGCTTTAGAGCAGCCAAATTAGGTGTGAAACTTTGAGTTTTAACTTTCCTGTTATATCTAGGGATGCCTGGAGTCCGTGGCCAGGCAGGGAAGGACTGCTGGAGCCTGGTCGGGCTGCAGGGACTATAAGGGACTGACATGGGGTCCTGTGCCATGGGCAGAGTGGGAAGTGCTGGGGAGGCTGAAATGAGCTCTGACAGGGACAGGTACAACTGGCAGTGCTACAGCTCTGCATCCCTGAAACCAGCACCTCCTCAGTTCCACCTGACAGATGGTGAAGAAAACACTGAAAAGCCATTGCAGTGGTCATTGCAGGCGCTCCAGGTTACACCTTATAGCAGCCCCTCAGCATGCACAGTTCTCCCATCTGTGTACACTGTAAATGTACAGGGTGTGTGCTGTGTACAGGTGTAAATGAATTCTCCATATATTTCTATTCCCTAAAAACTCCTTCCTTGGTTACCCATGGCCACTTCCCAAATGCAGCTCCAGGACATAACTGACATAAAAGTAACTTTAAAATGTTTTGTTTAAAGATGTTATGAAAATGACACAATTTAGAAGCAAGAGATAGAACTCCTTAATTTTTGGCTGCTGAAGTCACTATGCTACCAAATCTGTCTAGGAGTCTTACATTTGCAAGATATGTTCACTCACAGACTCCAGCTATAGTCCTAGGAGTCCAGAAAGATGTGCAAGAAGTCTGAGTATGTTCAGACCTGAATTTTGTCATAAGTGTAGTATTTTTTTTTCCTTTTTGTTTACACTAGAGCTAAATAATCCAGTATTTTTCCAGGGCCTTTACTGAAGGCTTTTCTGTTCCACTTCTCCCCACAGATGTCTGGGATTTGTGCCTGACATGTGGCTGATGCATTTCATGCTGAACAATACTGTCTTGGGCTGTAGTTGAAGAGAAGGGGAGAAAAAAAGTAGCTTCTGTGAAATGAAGGGACATTGCTGGCAGCTGGTGAGATCTGTGAGAGCAAGGACTGGGCTTTGTAAACCTGTGAGCCAGACAGTCACCCCAATGTGAGTGTGTGGCCCCACACATGTCCATGCACTGTGTCAAGGAGGAGGATGTACAGACTCAGAATCACACCCTGGCTTTGGTTCCATCCCGGTTTCTCACACAGGTCTCATCTGTCCTCACTCCCACCAATGTGACAGGACAGACAAAAATGCTTTCTCTCCAAAGACTCAAAAAGAGAAGTAGGAGAGCTGGAGACCCCACTGTCCCCCCAAGTCCATTCCCAGGCCTGGTGTAGCAGTCAATAGCATCACGCTCTGGTGGCAGTACACTGGGGCGACAGCCTCAGAAGAAGTCCTAGTAAATCCAGTCATAATACCAGTACTTTAAAGCACTAATGCACACCAAATTTGGTCAGAAACTCTGTGGTTAAAATCAGAGAAAGTGCAGATTTGTTGATGTAGCCATACCTGTGTAGGAGCTCTTGACCAGCACAATTGTGTCTGTCAGGGAACACTGTTCTTCACACCTTTGGCAGATGTATCATTGCCAAGCAGAAGTCTGTGCTGTAGACTTGGCCACACTCTATCCTTCATGTTTGTGCTCTGAGAACCACAGGTATTTTTCACACAAGATAAGAAAGCAGAGGAGGAAGCTGAAACAATGGCCAGTTGTTTTCCACTCAGGACGGTATTGTTCAGTGGGTTTATCTTATTAGTATTTTTATCACCTCTCAAATGTATCTGTACTACCTGCAATATCTCAGGTAAAAAGAGAAGAGGCAAACTCGAAAAAAAGGAAGATCTGGAGTCACTTAACCCATTCATCTATGGGACTGGGCAGCCCAGCTCTGGCTCCAGCAACCCTGTTCACAACAAACTTCCCAGCTGTGAATGAGCACTGGGCAGATGGGCTGTGCTGCTGTGCTGGAGTTGGCAGTGTCCTGAAGCTGTGCTCCAGCGTTGGCAATGACTGTTGCACAACTGGGCTCGGTGAGGATGAGCATTGGAGCAAACATGCCTCTCAGTGGCACTCTGAACACTGTTCCGTGTTGAAATAACTGGTGGAGAGGCAAGAGAAGATAGAAATGCCAGAAATCCCAGCTACTCTGCATTGCCTTTGCTGTACCTGATATCCGTTTCAGTTATTGGAGATGGAGTAAAGGAAGAAGATAATAAGGAATGAAGAAGCGTAATAAAATGCCAGACAGGCACAGTACAGAAAGAGAACAAGGAAAGCATAGCTGCCTTGGGTACAATAAATCTTATCTTTAAATACTTTAAGCAGCTTTCTCACAATGATGGATCCCTTGGAGACACTTAAACTGAAATAGTTATAGAACTAAAGTCTTAATTTGAAATCAGCTCTTAAAAGCAGAACTAAAGCCCTGTCTGTATTAAAACTCAAACTGAACCTGGCTAGCCAGTAATATATGTCTCTAGGGTGACTTTGTAGCCATATATTTTCAACAATACCATAAGCAGCAGGAGGTTTAGAGTGAAGGATTCTCTGATGGTGTTGGCATGCTGGCAACAGATAGTTTCAAGCAGTCTGAGACCAACACTTGTCAGCCTTTGAGACTAATACATATATATATATATACTTCAAGACAAAAAAATACAAAAAGGAGACATTTGATAGACACAGTCTCAGATATCCCCAAGATGAATTCTGATACAGAATACATTCTCTAGCTTACACATAAACACTCATAATGCTCAAGTCCTGTCTGTGTCTAATAATACATTGTGACCTTTCCTATTCCAGTAGCAAACTTTGAGAAAAACAATGGAAGAGATTACACAGGAGAGTTATCATGCTGTTGTGCCAAGAGAAATAATCTGCTGCCAGCAGTCCCCACTGCGATATCTGGGCTGAGTCTGACCTTGGGAGCCCAAATTCATCACTCCCATGAGCCCAAGCAATGTCCCCTGTTGAAGCTGGCCCTAGCTTCAGCTGCCTGCTCTCTCCTTCCCTGCGGAGCATCCCTTCCTCCAAGCACAGATGCTGGGCTTGCTCCTCAGCCAGCCCTGCTCAGTCTGTGTCAATAATGATTGACTGAACTTTAAATGGTGAGTGGAGCAGTTCAGCAGAGGACAGGCTACCTGTCCTGCCAGCTCTGCTTCTGTGGGAGCACAGATTGCTAAGACAGTGGGACAGTCTCCAGCAGTTTGTATCATCATGTCCCATCACGACTTTCTGAAGCAGAGGTCAAACTCTCTGATCAAGCCACAGCATTGGTCTTTACATGTGATCACAACAGTGGGGCAGGGAAACAACTACAGGTGGTTACATTCTTGAACGATAGAAACTTTATCTGATAATGACTGCAAATCTGAGCTGTAATTCCCACTACAGGTAATGCATTTTTTACCATAGGCGTTACCAGAGATAAGGGTAAGACTCAAGAGGTGTGACTTCTGAATGTTTCAAAAGACTTTCCTTCTCAAAATATACTAAAACAATATTTGGGGCTCTGTAGGAGATATTGCCTCAATATGGGCAACGTGTGGGCAACTTTTCCAGAACTCCTCTCCTCATACCTGTCTAGGCATTACCAGGAATCTGATGATTACCAGGAATCCTCAGCAAGGGCACATACTGACAGACAAGGGGGAATGGTTTTAATTGAAAGGGAGCAGGTTTAGATTATTTATACAGAAAATATTCTTTGCTGTGAGTATGGTGAGGCACTGGAACAGGTTGCCCAGAAAAGTTGTGAATGCCTCATCCCAGGAAGTGTTCAAGGCTAAGTTGGATAGAGCTCTGAGCAACCTGGTCTAATGAACGTTGTCCTTGTGCAGGGCAGGTAAATTGGGAACTAGATGATCTGTAAGGTCCCTTCCAACCCAGGCAATTCAGTGATTTGATGATCTGTGTAAATTTTCTCCATCAAATGTAATGTGTCCAGAATTTAGAGAACTGCAGAAACACATGTTGTGAGGCACAGAACACCTGCTGAAGCAGGTCTTGCACCCTAATTCACCTACCTGATAATTTTTGTACAACCTGTCAACTTACATGTGCAGCAACTGTGTGAACACGTTCTGCAAATGATATGTCTGGCTTGGTAAAACAAATAAGGCAGCTCTTTTCTATATCTGAGTGTAGCTATATTTTGCTAACATTTCTCATGCTTTAAGAAGAACATCTCTGACTCATTATGGAGTAAGGCTGACCAGGAACATTAAAAATTACCTCACCACCCCCATGACTGAAGCTGAGTGACTAAAAGTAGGTATGTTGAAAGTGGAATTTTGTGGGAGACAAGGAGAGTTGTTATTGACATCCAAAAATCAAAAGCTAAGCCTCTTCACATTGTTGCAATGTCAAAATCTCTATGGTGTGCCTTCCAGAGCCATGCGGCTACTGCCCAGAGGGCTCTAATCATGAGTTCCAGCTACTTGGTGTTAAAAGTAGCTCACCTGGAACTAAAACCAGCAGATTTGTTCAAAGATAACATCTTTACACACTTGAATGTGTAAAGGTATTTTTCCCAAAGACGGCTGGAACTCAAAGTTTGAAATAAGGGCAAATTGGAAAATGTGCAAGGGCAGCTTGATTTAAGTATGTTTAATCTGTTTTTTTGCCCTTCCTTAGGCAAGATGAGTTAGTTCAGAAGCAAACTTCATTATTATCACGAGTTGGCAGACAAATATGCTAGAGGTATACTTATTTGTTGAATAAATACAGGGACTATGCTTCACTGATTCACCACACCCACACGAGCTCTGAATAATTTCAGGCTTGTTGCCAGACAAGCTAGGATTGTTGTTTTTTTGGTGGGTTTTTTTGCAAACAGAGGTCTTATTCATAAGTCATAAATAACTGGCTTTGATGGAATTGATAATTTCTCACAGAAGTGCTAGATGATTGTTCTAAGTGCACTTCTACTACCAAAAGGGGAGTGTATTTAGTTATTGCTTGCAGTCATTCGTTGGTAAACCTCAAAAGATCCATTTTCTACCAGGTCTAAACCTGACTGAGATAGCAAAGCATTTTGTAGAGTAGGGATGCTCTCTCCAAACACCACTGCATGTTAACAAAACTTGGCTTCAGTTATTTTAAAATGACTATTAACTCATACACAGTTCAGTGTGTCTAGCTGTTGTCTCAGAAATATCTCTGCAGCTTTCCAGTTGGCATCTTTTACCACATTGACACAAGAACTAAAAGAGTGGGAGGGATTACTTGCTCTGGATGTCATTTCCTGGTTTAATGTTCTGAGCTATATCTTAAGCTGTCCTTAATGGGTGGTCAGCAGCGAGAGCCTCAGCTACTGGCAGAGCTCCAAGCATCACGCGGCCATGCTGCTGTGGTATTCACAAGAGAGCTAGAGGCCAAGAAACTGGTTAAAGGGTACTGTATACATCCAGCTGGCACCTTCAGCTTGCTTACCTCCTACTTCCAACAAATCTGCAGGAATGAGGGCTTGTGGCAAGAAGGGGAGAAGGAGCATGTTGAACCCTGCTTGGGAGGACACGCGGTGGGCATCCACTGCTGATCAGGCACCCTGTGTGCTGTAGGACTGCAACTGAGAACTGCAGCCTTATCCACCCAGCTCTGCTGTCTCATGCTCTTTTTTTACCTTTCATTTCTCTTTAGAATTCAGCCGAATAACAAAGACTCAGCAATTCTCTATCAATGCCCTGTGGTCTGTGCATGTCTGCCCATGTATTTGTGCTGCTGGTGAGAATAGCTAAGGCTAACAGGCCTTGACCAGAAAAGCTGATAGGCAGAGTGGGTAGAATATTGCTCGCTCAGATTTTCTCCCTGTGATAATTACCTCCGTGAGAATCAAAGGTAGTTTACTGTCTCTTAATCCTTTTTTCTTCTTCCATACCTGTTTTGCTTGTTCCCCTATTAATATTTTTCCCCATTTTGATAATAAAAGCACATAAAATATGTCAAAACATTACAAAGCATTAACACTCTTCCTGCACAAATCACCACTTTTTCCTACAATACTTCTAAGAATGGATGCACTGTGCAGTAAGTCTCAGTCCCATAAGGATGCACTTCTATCTCCACATCTGGATTCTCTTGTTTTAGAAGCTTTCTGGGATTTTTGATTGGAATTTATTCCTCCCGTAATTTCATTATTCTCAGTCTGCTCTCTCTGACATTTCATTACGGTAAATAAGACAAAGCTGTCACTACTGTACAGTGATTTTTGTTTCAATCACCCTTTATCTCTGGTTGATTCAAATTTCTAAAAGTTGGGCCAAGGAATAATTGTTGCAATAACGTGTAATGTGTGAGGAACAATGGCATCCAGTGTCTTACAGAGAGAGGCTGGATCATAGTCAAGAGACTTGGAGATAAGCCACTCACTAGATAAGAGTTGCAAAGTCTACAGTGGGTTGAATGGGAGAGGTGGAGGGGAAGCTGTGAAGAAACAGTTTTCAAAACCTTTAATGCTTGGCATTTCTGTGGCTTTCCCTCTCCAGGAGCTGATATTGCTAATCCCTTTCTAAACGGTGTTTGAACACCGCTGTCCTCAGGGGTCCACCCATCTCCCAGCTCCACCTCCTTGTTCTCTGCTCCTTTGTTTCTGCATCCTGGTCTAAATCCTTATGGGATCGATAAGGAAAAGAACTGCCTTGGCACTGCGCACTGCAGCACCAGAATGCTTGCTGAAGTTGATTAATGCTGGTCAAAGAATATTTTAGACTGACTACTTGCCAGGCTCTGGAAGTAAGCCTGTCAAGTAAAGCTTCCCTTTCCTAACAGGGAGGCTTTGAAGAGAGACATTGAAGGAGAGTGCAAAACACAGTGCTTGTTGTGGCAAAGCTGTAAATTATTCCCACATTAGTGAGGGCCCTTCATTTTGGAGGAGTAATTAGGAAGGCTGACCATAACTCATGCTGATATCTAGCTGTTGGAGATTAGACGCTTACAGGCTGATAAACTATTCTGCTGCTGAAAGCAATCTTTTGGCCAAAGGGACAGAGTTTCCTCCTTTCACGTGGACTATTACATCTTTTCTGAAGTTAGTGGAGCTGACCCCTGCTAAAGGTGTGGTTTAGAGCTGTAGTCTCAACATCTGGCCTGATTTTTTCCTGTTGCTTTTTATTTACCAGTAGAAAACAATTCCTCAATAAGATATAAACACTGTGCCAATATAAATAACCCTGAAATTTCAATGGGATGTGATATTCCCACTCTCTTTCTTGTTATCTGTTCTATTGGGAACCATATTTACATCTGAGAGATTATTAACCAAATAAATATTGTACATCCACCCTCAGCAGAGAATTGTCACAAATAAATAGATAACTAATTACTGGCTTTTTATTATCATTTTTATGCTCCTACAAGTTTTGTTTGCTAAGTGGAAATATGCTAAGTATGTTAATATTAGCAAGATACAGAAGTGTGACGGAAATCAGGCAAGTCAGATAATAAATATGTTTATTTTATGATAGCCAGTGGGAGCATATTGTGCAGGCAAGAAGAGTTCTCTCCAAAACAGGATATGGGCATCTCCAGGGATTTGCTGAAGGAGTGTCCAGACTCTTCTTAGCTGTAAAGATACTTAAAGGCATACATTCATTATAGCTTCCTTTTATTTTATAACCTCACTCAACAAAATTGTAAGATAGCAAACAGCACTGTGTGCATTCTACTCACTGGCAAACAACACGGGGTAAAGTCAGTCAATAAAGCTAATTGTACCTGGACAATCTGATTTAAAGCATCATTAGCCAGTTGTCAGGACTACTCCTGCTTCAGTCAACAGACTCAGCCACTAGATATATGACACTTGGACATCTCTGAAGTTTAGGGTTAGGTCTAGCCCTTCCAACCAAAGCTGCAGACCTCTTTCAAATGAACAAAAGCAGACTGGGTTGCACTGTCTGCAGATATATATGCTCTGCAAGGACATGCACTCTTGCACAATGACAGTAACAATAGTGACGTTAGTAATAATATCACCAACATATCGAAATGTGAAAGAACATACAGACTCCTAATACAAAATTTACTCTACTTAGATAAGTATGTCATGCATATGGATTAATTTGCCAGGTCCAAACATTTCTTAACACTTTTAAAATAGTCCTCACTGGATGTAAGCTGTAATTTTTGTCTCATTAAGGCCTGTGTGAAACTGACGAGCTGATGATGGGTAATAAGGTTATCAAGGACTGTAGTTATTGATAACACTTCTTTGAGGGAGGCACTGGAACAGGCTGTAACACAGTGTGGATGCTCCATCCCTGGAAGTGTTCAAGGCCAGGTTGGATTGGGCTTTATGCAGCCTGGAGTAGTGGAAGGTGTCCCTGCCCACGGCAGAAGGGCTGGAACTGGAAGACCTTATAAGGTCCCATCCAAATCATTCTGTGATTCCGTGTTTCTCTGATTCTCTGATAATGAGTGTTTTGGAAAAGATAAGGCAAAGAGATACATCTTCTTCAGGGGATGCCAATTTTTCAGCCAGAGGTTGGCTAGGGAAGAGAAGGCAGTGTGTCTGCCTACTGAGGTCTCCCACAGGCTCCTTTGGGTTGTTCTCTTCTGGGTCCTCTCCGAGACACCACTGAGCACTGCATCTGCAGCCTGACATTGTCAGTCAGTGCCTATGTAACAGTGCTTTGTTACTAGTAAATTGCTGAATCTGTTTCCTTCAGCCTTGGCTTCGACCCCATCATCTGTTTAAAGAGTTGAAGAGGAAGGATGACACAGAGAATAGAGTGGCACTAAACCAGAGATGTTATCAACAGCACCAGATAAAGTCATCTTCTGCTCTGGGAGGCAGCACAACTGCATAGTTTGGTACTCAGGCTGGTCTGGGGATCTCCTCCTGCCACCTTGCCTTTGCAGGCAAATCCTGGCCCCTTTGCTTTCTGAGGTCTACTAAAGTACGGCAAAATGATGGAGCTGTGTGATAATGTAATGAGAGCTGCTGTCCTGTGACAGCTCTCTTGGCTGGGGATACAGGAGAGAAATGTGGTTTGCTGGCATGCAGCCAGGCCACTGGGGCTGCTACTAGTCTTGTCTTGAAGGCCAGAGGAAATTTTAAATAAATATTCTCTTCAGGAGGGCAAATGCCAAGGCTCAGATTCAATGGAAACATTAATCCCAGAGGGAAGTGTGCATCATGTGGGGCTCTCAAAATGAGACACAGACTTCTGAAGATATTTCTTAATGACATTATTTATGTTTATTTTTAAGCGCTGTGGTAGCTCCCAGGAGCTATGAACCAAGTGCCTCTTAACCTTGGGACTCTATAAACACAGGCTGAAAGGGTGATCTTGTTCCAGAAAGCTTTCTCTCTTTGGCAAGCTGACATCTGAGCTGATGCTGTTTTACTTAAATTGAGCTAGTAAAATATACAGTGAGGGCCTGTTTTTCCAGCTGGGTACTTACCTGTCTCTTTCTCTCTCTTTTTCTCTGTATGTCCTATGCTTGGCCACATCTCTCACCTTCACGCACTGTGGCATTTCTTGTGTGGCTTCCTCATTTCCATTTTCAAGTGTGTGCTCCTAAGGCATCACAGTCATGCCTCACAGTCACTTGGGATAGTATAAATGATTTTAAATAGGGAGGAAAATACATTTCCTCCCCAGTTTTCCTGACTTTGTTTCATCATGTTAGAAGCTTTCTGATAGGGAGAATGATGGCCTGTGAAGGAAGGTATAAAACTTTACTCTGAGCCCTGCCCCAGCATAGTCCCTGCCCTAACATGAAATGGGGCAAAAATGAATATCTTAGAAGAGCATCTTTTCAGACTGGATATGTCTTACTCATTTTCCCTGCTATACACAGTAAAATATATAAACATATAAGAGACAATTTCTGCTTTGGTCAAAATTACATTCAAGTTTAATTTAGTACACCTTTGGGAAATAAAAAGCCACACAATCTTGATGAAATTAGGTTCCTTGTCTGTATAAATTAGGTCCAAACTACTTTTTATGGTGGCTGGAAGCACCACTGTTACTATTAGAAGCATCTCATGAAGAAAAGGTATTCAATTTCTCTCAGTTGATTATGTATGTAATTGCTGTAGCCTGATTTGGCTTTTTAAAGTTAACCTGGAATTAATAATTTAGATGTTAGGCTTTAAATCAGTGGTTTGAGACAGCTGTTCTGTGAGTGTCTGAGCAGTGCTTGTGGCCCAGCTGATGATTTTGAAAGCAGAGCTGGGATCAAGTATTAAAGGCAGGAACTGATTCAGACACTCTCAGCAAGGCAGAGATGAGTGACTCCCAGCAGCAGCTCTGTGAGCAGCACTATGGTCCTGCCCATCCACCTCCTGCATCCCTGCCCTCCCAGCTCAGCTTCTCTGCCCCTTAGTGGCTGAGCTCAGGAACCCGAGCGGGATGAAAAATAACCCCGCAAATAAAGCAAATAGTCTGCAGTTGGTTAAGATCCCTGAGCAGATGGCAACAGACGGTGTGGCCTCATGGTGAGGGAACAGCAAAAGAAAGGCAGTGACAGAGATAGGGATTACATCAGGGCAGATTTGGATCAGCCACAGGTGCTGTGGAACAGCACCCTTACAGACCCAGGGGAGGGATGAGAAATATGGAGAAGGAAGATTGTACTGCAGCCAGCATGAGCTGGAAATGTGAATTGTAGTTTAACTATGTGTGGAATGGGTATTCACCTGAGTGTTGGCTACACTAACTCAGTAAAACTACTAATGTATTCAGCTCTTCATGAATCTCACAGGCTATTAAAAATGGTGATCGAGAAGGAAATACAAGTAAAACACAAAGCACCATGAGAGGTATGGAAAAGAGAGCAATTATGTACCTACTAATTACATTAGAGACTGAGAGGCACTCACTGAAATTATCAGGCAGTGAATTAAAAGGAAATAGAAGGAGTATGCAGAACTAAACTGGTTGGAAAGGGGCTAGATATCCAGAGCCCCGGAGAATTGCTCCCTATAGCAAGCAACACTGGTCAAGCAAAAATTATAAGAAAAATCTTTATATGTCATAACATACTTTGGCTTGGAGGGTCTCAAAGGTCACCTGGTCCAAGCCCTGCTCAAAGAAGAACCAAATGCGATGTTAAGTTACGTTTTTATGTGATAGAGTAGAATGAAAGTGTCCATGTTGTATTAGTCTATATGTGCATGGACTACTTTTGATCCTTTCTTAACTTTTGAGTGCTTGAGCTGCTAACAATGCTCTTGGAGTGCACTGGAATATTTCCTGGCACTAGACTTGCAGAGGCAGTTGAGTTATTTTGCTGTGCAAGAGTTGCAACTTGTCCTAGCAATTATAAACCCCACCTGCAATTATTTTTAGGCATAAAAGGGTAAGCTGGTTTTAAAAAGCATGTCTTAAGAGCTGTATGAATCTAGCAAAGTTGCAACATTGCCATGAAGAAATGTGCTGAGGCATGTGTGCCTTCGACAGATCCAGTCTGCTGACAGGCTAGATCTTGAGTGGCACCATCCTAGTAAACCAATTAAATAACGGGTGCTAGTTTCCTAAGGGTATGGCCCAAGGGAACTTTGAATTGTTCAGCTGAAAGTTGGAATTAGTGAGTCAAACTCTTCCCTGAATTAGATTAATTAAATTGTGACCTCAGCTTTGTTACCCCAGATTTAAATTCAACGAATACAGGGCATTTTACTGCAAATGTACAATAGAAGGCATCACGTTTCCATCCAGTTTTGAAATAAAATCCTTCTCATTTTTTTTAGCTACAATGTGTTTCCAGAATATGATAAGAGAAACAGTCTGATTTAATTAGGAATAAAAATGGAAAATTATGGAAGAAGATAATCTACATGAAGGAATACTTAATGCAGGGCATGAAGTTAGAAGCTTCCAAAAGTTTGAGGCTATGGATTCATGAACAAGCAGGAAATTACATTCAGGAGTAAACTTGCAGCTCTGATCCACATGCAGCTATTCAGGACAAGGGATGGGGGTGCATGTGAAAGGCTACACCCCACATGTCAGTGGTACTAGCTGGAATGGTGGGTGACACCTTCATGGACATATAGAATAGCCTGCACACACCTGGGAGCTCCAGAACTCCGAGAGCTCCAGAGCACCTCTGTCTCAACTGTGTATGCACTGTGACCCTGAGGTGTTTGCAAGGCAGCCTACTGCAGCACAAAACCAGGATAGCTTGGGGAAGGACTGTGATGAGCACATCCAAGCAGTGCAGAACAAATAAATGGCATCAAACTAAAGGAACCAGGAGGCAGAAGAGAGATGAGTTGACAGAAATGGCCTGTGGAAAACAATGCTTGCATATACTTTCTCTCAATTGTCTGCTGCAGCTTTCAAGGGAGTGATATTCCACAGGACACAGAAACCAAGAGGCTTTCAGTCCTTGGCCAGGAAGCAAATGGGTGAATGGGAGCAAAGAAAATTGAGAATGGAGTCTGCAGATCCATGAGGATGTGAGAATTCTCCTGGCTAACAGTCTGGTGAGGCAACAATAAAGCAGGAGCCTCGTGTAAAGCACAGGTCATGGGAGATGGCAAGGGACTGGGAACAAGATCAGTAGCCCAGTGCTGTCTGCTAACCAGAAACTTGGAAATGGTCCATAATCTCCTGGTGAAGAGCCAAAGGAAGGTAGATGCATGACCAAAAGGGACAGCCACAGCAGAAGGAGGAGGCCCCGCAGAAGGAGAGCAGCATGAAGATGGAACACCAAAGTATGAAGTGGGTGTAATAGGCTTCCCAGGGCTTTGAGGTGCATCTTTCTGCAGTGGGAGTTCACTGAAAGACATGTCCTCAGGAAGACTTACATATCAGGAAAATCCTGCCACAGTGAGTCAGGAAACTTTTAAGTAGTATGCAGAAAATAAGACTTGGAGAAGGTCCTCCAGAGGCTAGAGGAGGAGGAATTTAGATGCACCAGCACAGTATTTGTTTCTGCACATCAGTTCACAGGCTTCAAGGATAAAATGTCTGTAGGAGTCACTGAGCCACTCAGGTTTCACTACCTGGAAACCTTTGCTGGTGATGGCCGGAATCCAGAAGGTCACACGGCAGCACCCTGTTACTGAAGATGATGCTTTGGAGCTAGTGCTGGCCTGATCAGCGACCCACTGGATTCCTTCCTTTGCCACAAGCAGGGAAAAGCGCCTTATCCGTCTAAATTACTCACCCAAAGCTTTGGCTCTTTTAGCCCTGTGCCTTAGCTGGGGAAAACGAACAAACCAAACCAACAAAACCAAGCAGGTAGTGTTTGTGAGCATTTTACCATGTGGTTCATTGGCTTTGGCCCCAGCAGGGACAGGCGTTCCCAGTGCCGTGGCTGCCTGGGAATGCCCGGGAATGGCGGAGCCGCAGTGCCACCTCCCGGCTCCCGGAGCCAGCTCTCTTCCCAGCAGCTGGCACACGGCTGCTCTGCATTCAGCGTGAGGGTAATGCTGATAACACACCCATGTTTCCAGCTGTTTCTCAGAAGTGTTTACCCCAAGTGAAGGACTGCTCAGTTTCCCATGCTCCGCCAGCCAGCAGGTGCACAAGAAGCTGCTGGGGGTTAGAATGAGTTTTGCTTTTTTTTTTTTTTTTTTTTTTTTTGATTCTCATCCACACCAGGGGACTTAGTGAGGAGTGAATTACCTCATAGCTGCTCTCTGGGGCTAAACCATGACATGATACCGGCAATTACAGCAATTACATTTTACCCCTTGAAATGCTGTTGCTGTTTTACTTTCACTAGCACACCTCTTAGGAGGAACTGTATTTTGATTTCTCTGCTAGCGGTCACATAAATACCATGTGAATTTGGTTTGTAGGTTAAGAGGAGACAAGGTTTATGACAAATTTCTTTAAGATCTACCTTTTGGTTGCTGAGTTTCTTTCAGCTGTGGCAGTTTCCTGTTAAACCTCTGTGTGAACAAAGTTGTTTTTCTACCTTTTAGGTCCAATGAGATCCTACTAAGGCAGAATAAGTTTATCACCTATAAGTTAGTAATTTCATAATCCTTATGGTCCTGAGTGCTTCATGAATTTTGTTAATGTGCTAGAACTGGAATTTATTTTTTTTTAAACCTGCTTTGAATAATTGTCCTGTTTCATTATTTATAGATGTAGATTTCAGTCTACCTGGGAAAGTGCTTCAGGGTGCTACCACATTTCCCACTCAGGCACATTCATTCCAGCCTTGCTTGTCACTGTGACAGGCCTTGTATTGTTACAGGTCTGATCTCCTGCAGCAGCAGGCAACCGCGACCATGTAATTGCTCTCCTTTGCCCATGTGGTCAGAGAAGTCTGGAAACTCAGTGGTTAAGGTGAATGCCCCAGAGGAAGCAATATTTCAAAGCCTGAGCAAACCAGTGAGCTGGAGAATTTATTTGCCCAGATTTATTAGTTTTGATTTATTTGCCTCTACTGATCTTTCTGACCACCACTGAATGGTTTTTGTCAAATGGTTTCAACAGCCCTCGATAGTTGATGAACAAAAGACATACACACCCTATCCCAGCTGGTGTGAAAATTATGTGATTTAAGCCTCACCTGTCCTCAGGACTTGCTCTGAATTGTTCAGATTTTGCCACACTGGATGATATGGACAGCTTTATTATTTAGGATCATAGATTGATTTGCTCCAAATTGCTCTAAATTGACACATTGCCTCCTCCTCTATTTCCTTTGAAATGAAAAAGTGAAAGAGTGCTGACTACTGGTATTGAGCATGGATTTCTCTCATCACTGGCTCTTTCTAGGAAGATTAAGCTGGATCTTTTGGGCTCCTGGTGTGGTTGCCACCTGCAGGCATGTGTGCTGCAATGCCCCCTGCAGGAGGACGTTTGGACATCTATCCTCAACTAGGCTGAGAATTCCCAAAATCTTTCATGAGTTTCTGGATAAAACCTTAAAAAATGGAGACATTTAATATGGAATCCGTTTAGATCATAACCCTGCTTAGAATAACTCAGACTTTGAATGAGATTTGCAGATGTTTGACTTTCTGCAAGTCTCTTGGTGTGATTTGAGCCAGACTTTACATTTTTCTGACTGCAAGTTTTAGTGACTAATATCTCTTCAGTGTCACTTTTATGCATATTATAGTATACTTGCCATAGATCACTCATACTGAAGACAAATAAAAATAAAAGTCCAAGGGCTACATGGAGTTCAAATTTTGAATTCTTCACAGAAATGTTGATAACTGCTGCTCCCTTTTCCTGCAACTGCCCACATAAAACCATTTTCCGTGTAATTGTTAGTGTTATTAGAAATTCTAATCAGAACCCCTGAAAATCATTTGAATGCAACAACAATACACATGTGTATAAAAAGTATATGTATGTGTATGTATGCACAGACTCACACCCACACTCACGTACCTGCCAGTCCAAAGAGGAGACAAGTGGTATCTGCTTTTGAGACCAGCTTTTCTGATCATCAGACTCTCACCACATCAGTATTTTGAATCCATAAAAGGCAGTCTCAGGAGAACTTCCAGCCATTGCATTTTACAGCCCTGAGACTTGACTCACATCTCAGGGCTTGACTAGTAGAAATATTTTGATTACAGGGCTAATTGCTAAAATAAACCCCAAATGTGTAGATGAGTAAAAGTTCAAACCTTGATATAGTTTTACAAATATATTGGTTATGCATGCCAAGCATTTTATTAGCAGGCAATAAGTAAATACTATGTGGGTTTCTGTATGCTGGAACATGAGTGTGTTCTGGCCAATTTCAAAGGTCAAAAAAGGCAAGTGGTGATGAAGTGTGCACATTTTACTGATGTTCATATACAAGGACTCATGCTGCACAACTGAGATTTCTGTGGTTGTGAGTCATGTAGACCTTTGGAGCAATTATTTCTAAAGCTTTGACACTTCACAGTGATATTGCTAGGCCTGGAATGACCAAGAACAACACACCAAAGAAGGGAAAAAATATGGCTT
>VRYO01002297.1:28205589-28313984 GCA_009812075.1 Sialia sialis
CCTCATTTTTCTTTTCTGTTGCAGTCATTGTCAGCACAGCTTTTCTTTCAAGCTCTGAAAGACAGAGGGATTATGATTTTATGCATGATATACAGAAGGAATCCTTAACTTGTTCTACCTACTATACCCCACCTTCTCATTCAACAGTCACAAAATAATACAGATGGAGAAAATATTGCTGCCTGTTGCTATTAAGAGAAAATTCTACTTTGTCTCAGAGAAAAATCCAAAAGTAGATAAATTATGCTGATCTATCATTTAATATAATAGCTTTCCACTGCTAAATTTTACAGCCACAGACTATAAAATTTAAAGTGTGAGGTTTGATGGTAGGGAATTTTTGGACTTGTTTATGTAGTGGCTGAGGTCTTGCAAAGTTCCTGGAGAGCTGCATTTTTGCTATTTTTCTTTGCATGGATAAGGAGGTTGCCATGAAAATGGAATTGTATTTTGCAGTAAATCATTAAATCATTGTAGTAGTAGCAGAGGCAGTGATTATTTGGTCAGACAGAAAGATTGTGCCTGATGCATGATGATTATTGGAGATGTGATGTGACTTGTTGCTTTAAATCTGGGAGACCACAGTCTCTGCCACCTCTATTGACAGTGCCCAGACCAGCAAAGGAAGCTGCAGAGCCCATCCTTCTTTCAGTGCTAGCTCATTCCTGCCTGCTCCAGCTATGTCCACGGGGTATTTCAGCATGAGAAAACTCTGTTTTACTGGGTAACCCAACCCACTGCCAGCCCAGATTCCTGCTGCCATAGGTGCTCCTTTTGGGTGCCTCCACTAATTCAGGCAGCCCATGGGAAAAGATCAGCAGCATCTATGCTGGTTTATGCCAACATCTATGCCAGGGCATAGCTTGGGAAGAGCCAAACTAGGCTGACTCCTCCACATTGCAGAGGGCCAGGGCCAGGGCATGGAGCCATGCTTGGGGTGTGATGTGCAGTGCAAGGTGGGGAAATGCC
The DNA here is from genome assembly GCA_009812075.1 of Sialia sialis. Lineage (NCBI taxonomy): Eukaryota > Metazoa > Chordata > Aves > Passeriformes > Turdidae > Sialia > Sialia sialis. The sequence goes on from VRYO01002297.1 coordinate 28,206,559, forward strand.
ATGTGCCTGTGCTGTGTCCTGGCAGGACATGATGAGTCTACAGGGTCTGCTGTGACTCATTGAGGACTGGGAAGATTTGGCTAAAGGCTGCTGTGCCCCCATCAGGCCTGGCCTGCTTGGAAGGGTGCAGGGTCAAACCAAGCCAGTCACTGCTATGTGCAGGATAGACAGCCGGGCTTGTGCCAAAGGTGAGCCCTTGCTAAACTGAGCATGTAGGTAGGGAAGCTGGCTCACCACCCTCTGACCAATACCCAGCCAGCCCCTGACCAGAGATCAGCTCCTCCCAGCCGGGCACACCATTCCATAGTATGGAATATCCCTTTGGCCAGTTTGGATTAGCTGTCCTAGCTCTGCTTGCTCCTAGCTTCTTGTGTATGTGCATTTTGGCAGAACACGGGGAACTAAAAAGTTCTTGACTTGGGGTAAACGGTACTGAGCAACAGCTAAAACACTAGTGTGTTATCAACATTATCCTCATAGTGACTCCAAAACACAGCGCTGTGCCAGCAACTGGAACAAAAATTAACTCTACCCTAGCTGAAACCAGGACACTGGGCAGGCTTTCCCCTCTCTCCCTCCTCCTTGGTGCCAGGGGGCTTTACTGGTGATGGCTGTCTCCTAGTTTGGCTGTGTGAACAACATAACAGCATCAGGACAGGAACAACAAGTAGGCAGTGCTAAGTCTCTCTTTGTCAAGTGCCCTGGGTTGTTATTACAGTACATGCGCTGACTCTGACATGGTTCATCAGGCACAAGAAGGACTTTAGTCCTGAGCAGCATGCATGATTTACAGCTATCACCTTTATATTATCCTACTGCCAGACCTCAGTACTCAGTGGTGTTCCATGCTGTGTCAGATTAAATGCAGGGCACAGCTGAACTTCTCTGCAGAATGACTGACACCAGGGAAGGAGATCTGTGTCAATGTTGAAAGCAAATGTCTTTCCCTAGTTTGAAGGTTGGTACCACCAGAGGTATGGTGGCATGTAAATTGGTACCAGCCAATTTGCAGCATGGAAAAAAAAATAAGCAAAATTTCCCCTCTCAAAGATCTTCACTGGAAGCTCCCAAATAAAATAGTGATTTGGTACCATGGGTCACAGACAAACCAGCCACAGTTGTGACTATCTTGCTTTCAAGTTACAGAATGAGATGTTTTGAAAACCCCATAATTCACTGCTTTTTGGGCCCAGACCACTTCAAGAAAGGGACAAGGCTAGTGTCTACTGTTTGAACTATTTGTGCTGACACACAAAGAAGGGGACCATATTCCACAACAGGCCTCAAAATCAGTTCATTAATCTCTAACTTTTTTCTCAGCTGTTCTTTCTTTTGTTCCAGTGTAGATTCCTTTTTGTCAGCTTGTTTGCATCTAATTCAGAGCACCAGCTGGTCTCTGCACCTTTGAAAAGGGCCTTGCGGTGTTGCCCAGTAATTGTGTTGCACACCCTTGCATACAGCTGGGGTCATTGGTAAGACGCATTTGTGCTTTTTACAAACTTAGGGGATGTTTAGGGCGGTCAGCAGTCTGCAGAGGCAGCCTGTTTTGGTTGATGGCCTGATCATTTTATAATGTTTCCAGCCAAATGGAAATGAGCAGAAAGTCTTTTGCATGTGGAGGTTTGAATGGCCAAAGACAGCTAAACAAGAAACTGCACTTTTGGTGCACTGGGTGCATTTAGCAGCCACCACTCCTGAAGCTCAGGGTTGTTCACAGCAGGCGTTTACCAGAGCAGGTTCTCCAGGCGACTCTCTAGGTCAGGCACTGTATCCAGCACTCCATGTGTGCAAAGGAGTGTTACAGGGTACCGGTAGATTTGCTCAAGCATCATAAAGTTATTTTTTCAAGCAGTTTCTCAGTTTTTTAATTTGTATTCTTCTCTTAAAAACCTTAGGTTTTTTTTTCCCCTGAGATTTTGAAGGCTAAGGTCTTCACTGTCCCATGTAATTGTTTGAAACCTGGATTAACTGTTCTTGAGAAAATGCCACATATGCTGGCTATCCTGTTTAAGTAGAAAGCAGGCAGGGTCAGAAATGCCAGTTCAGCCTGGGGACTGGCAGTACCAAGTATCATGACACAGAAGAACTGACCATCATGATCACTACAGAGCATCCCTTTGGTAAGGAACTGGCAGTGGTGAATCAGATGGTGGCATAAAGAGTAAAAGCAGCCTGTTACAGTTCTATAAGGTCATGTTCAAGTGCTTCCTAAATCTTGCAGGATTTAAAAGGACATTTATAACAGGATGAATCTGGGTAAAAGGTTTTTGGAGGAATTACAGGTAAAGACTATCCCTTTGCCCCTATTGAATCTCTTGAACACCAAAATGCCTCAAAATTCCACACTAATTAATTCCCTTTGAAAGCACAAAGCTTAACTCAGTTTCTGGTGACTGACCTAAGCAAATTTTGCCATGATGACTGCTGTGAGTTCAATTAGGTGCCTGCACTGTCCATGAACCTAAATCAAAAGCTTGCCACTTGGTTTCCATTGTGCACCTCACCTCAAGTATTACTCCCAGCCACTGCCAGGTTATCTCCAGAGCTGCTGCCAGTGGGCTGTTTGCTCAAAGCCATCAGGCTTGAGTTCCTCATGTCCAGGGTTCAGGAAAGACCTGGGCAGGAAAAAAGTGAATGTGTTCAACAAACCCTTTCAATGCTGGCATATTCAGGGCTTGCTTTTCTTTTCAAATCCAGCTGGGATGTTTGAAGTTCCCTGTGTGCAGGGATGAAACTCTGGCATTTGGATGCTTGTTGGGTGATTACACTGGACTTGTAGATCGCAGGGATCTCAGGGAACGGGACACCACATGCCAACCAGCCATGGAGGTGAGCCTGGAATGGGGCATGCCCACAGGGGACTGAGGCAGTGTGCTACAGAGGGGCTCTGCCAGCCTGGGGCTGTCTACATGAAACCTGCCTGCTTCAGTGTCTCTGCTGGTAGTCCTTTGTTGGACTACAACTGTAAGGCAGGTCTGGGAAGCTGCTGAAATCCTTCTGGCTGCACAAGGGAATCTCAGTGCTAATTTGGCAATATTCCATTTCTAGAGGCTTCTCTCTCATAAAGACCTGTCTTCCATGTCCTCTTTGGCTAATTTCCTCTGTTCTCCACTGCAGCCAAAATACCATTTACTTTTAAAGGATTAGGAGCTGCCACTTCCAAGCAATGTCTGGAAGAAATCAAAATCACTTCAGCAGCAAAAGGTCCTCTGACAGACGTGCTGGAACCATTACTTCCCAGCAACCTCAGGAACAATTTGACACAGCAGAAGTGCCCATGGTACAGCCTAAAGGTGGGATGTAACCTGAACTGCCTCTAGAGCATGGACCAGGGCTGCCTTTCTGCTGACTGGAATCAGGGAATACAGGTCTGGTGGTGCTGCAGGGTTTCCATGGAAGGCTGGGGTTAGTGAAACTATCTGCTGGCTGGGAAAACAGAAGGTACTGTGACTGCCTCTATTTAAAGGTAATAACTTTTGAAGTTATTAAGAAACTGATTGCTGCCTTTGAACACTGCCTGTACACAGTAAAATGAAGTGGGTAGAAACACAGATAAGATGGTGCCAAGATTCTCAATTTTTTAAACTTAGAAATCCTCTTTTTTTTGCCAAATAACTAACCCTTCAAAAATAGATCTTTACATTTCCTGAAATGTGACCAAAACGTGGCCCATTTGCTTCAAATTTTAATTTAAGTGTAGTTGTTTCTCTGGACCACTATATAGATTTCAATTTTGGAAACTAGTCTTCATGAAAATACTTGAATTGTGGGGTGAGATTTATCAGACCACCTTCAGAACACAGGAACACGGGCATCTGCAGTCATGCCTCAATTAGCATTTTTCTCTTGTGTTTCACATAAAATACCTTTTGAAGTCTTGTCGTATCTGCATTATGAGAGCAATACTATGGTTAATCTCTGACAGATTCAAATGGAGGTACTGAGTCTACTTCTGTGGATTTTAAACCCGTAATCCCGAAGATGATGTGAAAGACCAAGTATACAGAGGAGGCTTTCTTGACAGACAGTACAACAGAGTTACTCTTCCTAGAAGAGCAGATGGAGCCATCATGAAAAGACAGAAGAGTGGAAAGGAAAAACGAAGTTAGACTGTGAAAGGTTGTATGAAGTCCCACAAAAACAAAGAGAAAACACATGCTTTAGTGCTATCTTGGATGGGGTCCAAAATGTCTTAAAAACATACAGCTAACATAGAACAGTCAAGATCTGTTCTGGTTTAATTTTGGCATATCATGTTTAAATTAGCGCGCTAGCTCACATTAAGTACATGCTTGTAATTAAATTTTGAAAGAACATTTTCTTTTCTGAGATTTTAAAAATAAATTGGTTATATTTCAGCTTTGTTGACAAAGATGGTTTCAGTTAATGAAAGACTAAACTGGATGCATTAAGAATGAAAGGAATATAAACCATATGCTGTTGTGTTTTGTGCACTCAAAACAGTTCTTCTTTCTACTGGATTCCCTGGAACTGTTTCCAGACTGAAGGTAATCTATGTACAGTAATTTCACACTCATAAGCCACACCTGGTTATAAGCCGCACTTCCATGTAGCCGGGAAAACCGCAGAATTTGTCCATAAATAAGCCGCACCGGGTGATAAGCCACACTTTTTTTTTTTTAGAGCGATGATCTATGTGCAACAAAGTAACAAGTTAGTAACAGAACGTGTGATAGCGGGGTTTGCTGTCAGGTGCTCAATTTTCAAAGTTTTCACAGACCGGTGAAGCCTTTAAATGCAGCCCCAGGCACCCTCCCTGTGCTGCAGGCCCCGGCACTCCTGGCCCCAGCACTGGCTGCCACGGCTCCCCACCTGCTTGGCAGTGGTGGTGGCTCCCTGCTCCACTCAAAAGTGACAGCGCCTTGCCGCATGAAAGTGCTGAGCATCACCGCCCAAAAGCAGAGGTGGCTCGCTGCGTGAAAGCGCTGAGCCTAGCTGCTTGCTCTCCAGTGGCTCTGGCTCGCCGTCCAGCTGGCAGTGGCTCTGCGGCAGCTCCCTGCCTGGCAGCGGCTTCGCAGCAGCTCCCCGCCCACCCGGCTCGCACTTCCGGGTTGGCATTTGGAATTTGTCCATATATAAGCCGCACCGGGTGAAAAGCCGCACTTCCGGGGTTGACTGAAAACTTCAGTCAAAAAGGTGCAGCTTATAAGCGTGAAATTACTGTGTTTGTTTTTGTGCTTTAACATGAGATAACGCAAATAGGTGCAGGTTGGAAAATTGAATGTTCTCGATACATTTGGAAGTGTCTTTCTGCTAAAAAACTGAGATGACTAAGCTGGAATGTCTTATTCTTCCAAGCCAAATTCTAAAACTAGACTAGTTTATTTTTAAGGTTGATACTTGTGCTGTCTTGCTGCTTATCTGTATTTTCACTGGAATGTATGGAATGTATAAAGCCTAGAGTGCATCCTTTTTGAATAAAGAACATCTCGTGCTTTACACTGAAGACTTTGGTATTCATTTCTCAGAAGGCTGCAAACCACTCTTTGGAAGGAGAATTTATGTTGGTTTATACAATTGCCTATTAACAAGAAGTTTAAGACGTTCAAGAAATTGCATGAACATGTCTCTTAGAAACAATTAAAATACTTTCATTTTAGGACATTTCATTTTTACAACAAATGTTGGCCTTGGCTTCAAGAACCACCAGTCCTTGAACATTAAATTATCAGCTGCAGGGAGTACATGTGGTTACAATAAAAAGGAACATGCACAAAGTTTATTGCAAGGAAAAGAACATCATCCAGTCTGACGTTATTCTTATTCTGGTTTTATGAGAGTTTGGGCAAGGGATGGGTAGTTTTGAATGTGTTTATGAATCCCAAACAGCTCTTTTATTTTGTTAGAAAAAAATGTCTTTATGCTGTTTGTATTCAAAATGTGTTATATATATCCTAATTCTTGAAAAGCTTTGAGCAATTGGACCAGGAATATTGCTGTCATCAGTATAATACATTCTTGACTGGCTCTATTAAAATCAACATTGCATTTCTTCTAAAGCTTGCGGTATGTACAATCCTGTTCCTGTTTGAGATAGTGGGGGTATTTTCATCAATCTCAGTGAGATTTTTTATGTATGTGAAGGAAATTCTCTTTATCACAGATAAATACCATGTCCCCTTTCTCTCAGTGAAGCCCCTTATTTACCTTCTCAGCATCCAAACTGTCCTGGTGAGGTCTGCAAGATCAGTCTTGCATGTCTCTAAATCAAACAGGGAAATTTATAACCTCACTTGTATGAGAAAGGATACCTACCTATATTAGAAGTTGTTAGAACTGGAATGGGAAAATCTGCTCACCTGTAACTGTACCATTGCCTTTGTATGAATTTCTTCTGCTTTGTAAAACAATGCTTGGGAGATAAAAAAGTTTGTATAGTTACAGGCAGTCACAAATGCTTTTGCTTATCCAGACCTATTCTCCCACATCTGGCACATCTGTAGAGAGAACAAATTATAGGATGTTGATAGGGACATCATGAGTCTTGGATTCTGAATAATTCTGAAATTAACTTTGCTATCCCTACTGCTGTGTTTGTCTGCTAGCCTTTTGCTGCTGGTGTACTTGATGATCTTTGGGATTGTTGTTGTTGTGTGATACTTTTCACTTTTCTGATTTGTAGAGCACTGCTTGTATCTGCAATAGGGACTTCATAAACCCATCACATGGACATGAGTACTGGTTTCTGGTGACTCTCCTAAGCAACTGCAAGCATCCTTAGGGAGGTGTCTGCGTCTATTTCAGTGGGAAACTGAGGCACACTACAGAAGACCTCTTGTAGATTAGTTTTTTGTCTGCACTTTAAAGTGAGGTTTATAATGACTTGTCATTGCTCTTTGTTGAAAAATTGATCTCCCTTTTCAGAGTCAGTGTGAACTGCTTCTTAACTGGGCAATTTTTGGCTTCTCAGCTAATCTTTCAAATATATTTGTTAGTGCTGCAGTTTATTGTTAGCTCAGGTTTCAGGCTTTTGGCTCTATTCAGGATTCCTTTGTGAATCAGGGTGTTATGTCTGCTTATATCATCATCCCTTCAATGTCTTTAATCTTCTGGAATGAACTCAATATGAGTACACACTGTACAAGTGGACAGTGCCTTTTGTATTCCTTAAACAAAACAAAAGCCCAATAACATCAAATAAATAGAGCTTGTGCTGCTTCTGCTGTGGTGTCCACACATCCATTTTTCTAAGCTGATTTGGCTTATACAAATAGGTGCTATGATTGTCTACATTTGTATATGTAGTTCTTATTTGTATTATATGTAGTTTCTTACCAGAGCCTTTGTGAAATTTTACATAAAGGATAGAATGCTTTTCTTCCATCTTTCCCTGCTTTATAGCTTTTCCCCTCTCTTTCTTGGCAGGGACATATATCTAAGCAATGTTACCGCAGATCCTGTTGTATTTGCAAAGTACAGTCTTCATTGAAGTGAACTGAGAACTGACCTTAAGTCTAAAGCTCTCACAAAAAACCTTTTTGTCAGGTAGAAAAATTGTTGCACTCCATAATTTTCATTATGTCAACAGCTGAACAAGGTATTTAGAGTTTCCTACACCCATGTATATATATGTGTACACCACACATATTTGCACCTGTGAATGGTACATGTGTACAAGACAAAGCCTGAAGTAAACCCAGTGGACAATGCTCTTAGAGAGAAATGGAGATTTTCACTTTACCTCACAATCACCTTCACAAAGTTGTTTCCTTGCAAACAACAGCTACAAAGACACAGTTCTGCTGAAGAGACAAATACATTAAACATTATCCACTGGTTAAAAACAATTGTTGTTATTGAGAGCACTGAACTCTTACACTTATAAACCCAGAAGAAAATATCTATGTATGCAAAGATACTTTCAGAGCTGTTAACCTATCTGATTAAAATCAGAAGGAAACAAATTTTCGTTAGATAGAGCCTTCATTCAGCTGAGTAATTGAGTCAGATTGTAGTGGGTCAGATTTAGAGTGGTGGAAATGTTACTAGTTCCCAAAATGCATACTTGTAACAAGCATCTCTTCAACAGCAAGCCACTTATAGATTGGTTAGTGCAGTAATTTCACACTTATAAGCTGCACCTGGTTATAAGCTGCACTTCCGAGTTGTTGGAAAGTCCACAGAATTTGTCCATAAACAAGCTGCACCAGGTGATAAGCCGCATTTTTTTTCCCTATTTTTATTTTTTTCCATGCAGCAGAGGGGGTGCTGCCCGTCTTGCCTGCTCACTCCCCCGCTCAGCTCCTGCCACCTGCGGCCGGCTGTGGCCACTCGTTCCCTCTCCCCTGCACAGCTGCTGAGGGGTGAGGAACGTCTGCTTCCCCTGAGGCTTGCACTTCCAGGTTGGCAAGTCTCTGGAATTTGCCCATAAATAAGCTGCACCCAGTGATTAGCAGCACTACTGGGGTAGGCTCGAAATAGGTGTGGCTTATCAGTGTGAAATTACTGTACTTGCATTTTTGCTCATTTTCTAGTGGTTTTGGATACAGGACAGCAGCTTGGAAGAAAGAGAGAGTTTTGTCATTTATCAGGCTTTCAAACAGCTCTAGCTGTTTGACCAAATACCATTTCAGCCTAAGCTTGTCTTCAGGAGCTAGCAGTTAGGCTGGTATTCATACATGATTTTCTGCTACTAATTGTGACATTTAGTATCACCCAGATAGACACATAATAAGGTAATTGGACAATTAAAGAAAAGTATCAAGCAGCCTTACTGTTCAAATTTTTTATTTATATTTCACAACAACTGATCCTAGCATAATTAAATAATAGATATCTCAAATATCTTAAAGGAGATAATGACTATTCCCCTTTGGCAGCATCCCTTTCCCCTTTGGCAGTCTCTGGATTTGAATAAAATTCTGAACACACGATGATAATTATTTAACTTTGTAACAGTGATGCATGGATGACCATATAATTATTTTTATTTAATTAGAATCTTTTAGTGGAAGCTGCAGAATAACTTATAGTTTGTTGGTTGAATTTTTCTGCTATAAAACGTAACTGCTTTTCCTGCTTCAGTAATTGGGGACAGGAGTTATGTGTGATGTTTTAGTCTTTGTTTGTTTTGGGTTTTGGCTGTTTTTGTTTGCTTCGGTTTTTGTTGGTTTTTTGTTGTTGTTTTTTCTTTGTGTGTTGTTTTTTTTTAATATTTGAGTCTTTTTAGCAGCATAGGCTTATAACAGAAAATAAAACATGGTAAATTATGGCTTTTAGTTGAATAGATTAAGGAGCTCCTGGCATTGATATTCAAACATATTCTGTTATCCAGACTAACTATCAAATTAAATTCTGTTGAAGGACAAGGTTATATACTGCTTTATAATTTCTAGTAGAACACTCTAATAATGTTCCTAGGATGTCATATTTTGGAAGAGTTAAAGAAAACTTGCTTACATAAGGAAATCAGAAAAGCAGTCATTCTAGGTTTTTCCAGGTAAAAGGAATTTTATTTGAGACACTTTACTAAAGGTCAGTTTCTGTTTTATTTCCCATCATAGATCTAAGCCAGAAACAGAATTTAGCCTTTAACTTGCTACCAGTGGAAAAGCCAGAGTCTACAGTTCCAGGTCTATTTTGAGGCCTCCTGCCCTCTCTGCAGGAGCTGCAGTCCATGATGTCTTTCATGGCCCCTGACACACCTCTGTTTGGAGAGCCAGTGTGATGCTTGGGGTGATTCCCAGCACAGCCACTCCCAGCAAACTGCAGCATCACTGCTGTTCTACCACCCCCAGATCCTTGATGAAGCCCTGGAGCAAGTTTTTTGCTTAGTAGTAGATGAAGCTCAACATATTCTTCCAATACATGTTTAACTATGGATTCTAAATCGCTTTTGCTTTGCATGGGTGAGATTACCTTAGGAAGCAACAAGGCTTGGTCTAAAAGTATATATGGGAAAATATTGCCATACAGAATTTACAAGGTGGAGAGCACATCTCTTTAAAAATAACTTGTAAGTATTCTCAATCTCAATAACTTTTGATTCTCATGAGCTTTGAAAAGAAAAACCCAGCACTCTCAAAATCATTCCCTCAGCCATTCTCTCCCCCCACACCATCTAAAAGCATAGCATAGCAAATTATTTGAAATTTATTAATATGCATGCATGAAGATGAACTTGGAATTATAAACATGTAGCTATTGACTATTTAACTACATCACTTTTTCTTGCTGGTGCCTTTTGAGGTTATCCTTAGAAATTCAAAGGAACTAACAAATGTGGGAATTGCAGGTTCATTTCAGGAAAAACTCTCTTTGACATATGGGCACTTGTACACTTCTTTATTTTAACATAACGTAGGAATATGAAAGCCAGGGTAACAGTAGATAAAGCACCTTTCCTTCTTCAGCTGTAGACTATGCAGTTTCATAAGAGCTATTTCTGGATATTGCAGAAACTAAGCAGGGCATGTTAAAAATCTCACAGAGAAGCAGACTGCTCATGGAACAAGCAAAATAATGAGATAGGGGAGTTTTGTGCCTGTGCTGCATACCTGGTGATGCCTTCACTCTCCAGTGGGGAGTTGGGACTTTGCAAAACCAGCAACTGTATTTGTAGCAACCATCAATTTTGCTTTTAGCAAATGGATTAGTGGTTACTCAGTGGTTGCATGATGCAGTGGTATGAACCTACTAAATGTTTCTTCCCAGAAACACTCAAAAGCACAGGTGGAAGGGCCCCTCCAGACTAGAATATCTCCAAGCAGCAGTCCTTACATACCAACACATAGGGAAGACAGCACCCTTCTCAGAGCTACCAGGGAAGAACAGCTGATGAACAAGTGAGGAAGATGCCATGAATCTGGGATGCTGAGAAGTGAGAAAGGAGTAGACTACCCAGGTCCTTCTTTGGAATGAGATGTAGGGCTGAGACAGAAATACAGAAGGTGTTATTGGTTTATTATTTTTATTATCTCCAGCAGCAGATCATCAGGGTTAGAAGAGAAGTTCTGAAGTACTGAAGTAAGCAATCTCCTGAGATACCCTGCACATGTATGTGTAAAATGAGGCAAAATAAGTCTTGGAGAGAGACATTCCCAAGGGTGATTAGTGCATGCAACCACAGAGCAACTTTTATCCTCCTTTTTCAAGCCAGCAGTATTTTTGCCTTTTTTAAACTATTTTTTTAGTGGCAGAGACTTCAGCCTGAAATTATTTTCTATATGAAAACAGTGATTTTTCTTTTCTTTACTCTAAATATAATTTAGATCTAATTTTGCTTATGTACAGATGCCCAGATCTCTTCTCTCAGTGCTTCCTTTGCAGATCTCTTCCTCATCTCATAAGAGATATAGGAGATTTTGGGATTTCTACTATCTGTTGTTTTAGGTACAATCCATAATCATTAAAATATACTTTTATATGAATTGATAATGTAAAAATCTAGTCACATGCTATGAACACTAAATGGACAAATGATATAGTCCTCAAAATAGTCCTTGAATTATCTACAAAACCAGCTTCTTTCTATGCACATTCACAGGAATACCTCTTCCCTGCAAAAATTTCATTAAATAAGCTGCATTTGTCATGTGCTGGTGAGGTCACAACCTTTGGGATAGTCTGCAGAGACATAAAGTGCATGGTTCCCTGCTGGGACTCCTCTTCACCCCTTTCAGTGCAGGGAGCACCCATCTGGAAGATTCACTCACCAAAGCTATGGCCATCTGTCTAAAAGGGTGCACGCCTTTCTCGCTGCTGCTGTCCTCACTCTTCCCACTCATCTTTCCATATTTAATTACAAACACTTCCCTGACTTCTTTCTTGCTCTTCATGTGGCTGGCATTTATAGCCTGTCTCTATTACTGTTAAGTGTCTTTCTTTTTCAGCTTTGGCTTCTCTCTCTTTCTTTGACATTTTCCCCCACATCTCATGGTGGTAATTCTGATATCTCGTCTTGACTTACTCTATGAACTTGTGCTACGGATCAGTCCACAGGGGTGAAATATGTTGAGAGGACAGGGTTTGATAGTGCTGGTACCCCGGCGGAAGAGAAAGCCAAAGGAATTGTGGCACATGACACAAACCCTGGAATATGAGCTGAAGGCATAAGGACCATAAAACAGATAGAGAAATCAGTGACTGAAGAGATACTGGAGACACCCCCTCACATACAACAGCACCCTGTTTACACAATATCTGTCAGCACATTACTGCACCTGGAGCATTAGTAGAAGGGTTTCTTATTAGCGTCAGGTTTACAGTTGTGTACTAATTGACTTTTTGTTTGTCTGACCTGACTAAACAAAAAAAAAAAAAAGGTTGTATTTACCTGAAACAAAATGTGTTTATTTTTCTCAGTGAACTTAAATGGAAGCAGAAAGAAATTATACAGAAATTACCAACATATTTCTTTCACTCCTAAATAATACATTTTGTATGGTGGTTAGACTTGGAGATTAAAGGTTAAAAAAGAAAATACTTTGTATAGTCTGTACAATACATTACATGTTTTTGTGCTCTTGAAATGTCAAGATAAAATTTCAATTTTTTTTGGTTTAGTTACATTATGTATGGCTATTACTGAAACAGTACTTTTCAGGAAACTGCTCTCTGCAAAAAAACTCCTCACCTAGCTCTTTCACAGAACATAACGGCATTGTAGCCTCAGAACTTGCTCTCCAGTTAGAGCCTGACATATGACCAGTGCCATAGCCCTCAATGGCACTGTGTGCTTGAGCCAGGGGGGTTGCAGATTTAAATCAGGCAATTTAATGTTTCCAATTATAGGAAATGTAGCTGGAAGGATGCCAAAATGCTAAGTAGTATGATAAAAAAGAAGGGTTCCTTGTTTCAATTATTTCTTATTCCACTACACGCTTCCCCTGCCACCACTTAATTAGAGACGAGAACTCCACAGGAGATCCTGTTCTTTATTAATTAATTTTAAAGTTATTAACTGTATTGGCAACAGCAACACCAAAGTCTGAATTTAATGCAAGCTCTGGGTAAGGAAAGGCAGTCCAGTGGGCATGTCATTAACTCGGCACTGGAGTAGCTGTATTTCCCACTGCTGAAAAGGCCTCCTCATGCAGTCAAATCACTTGGACACAGATGACTAGAGGTGTTTCATTTTACTCCTGTGGAAAATCAGGAAAGTCAGGAAACTCTAGTGATCAGATGCTTTGTCTCTCTCTGTGTGACAGTTCCTGTTTTTGGAAGGGTTTGTGAGGATAGCTATGGCAAGAATTGCTCTGTGATTATTTAAGAAGCCCTGAAAGCAATGTAACACATGTATTTTTGGGCTTCATGATCACATTTTCTTTCACTGTGCAGTAACTTGTTGGCATGGGATTAAATCTTCACCATTTTGGATATTCATATTAGGCCAAGTGTTAAGTAAACTTCCTCCAGGAAGGAGGAGTGGGTCGTATTCTTTTCTGTAGCACCTATATCCTTCCTAATACAGGAATCAATGGGAATGATAACTGAAAGCTGAGACTGTGATTTTTACACCATTCAATGCAATTCTAGTTTTTAAAAAGTGGCCTTCTTAGCTAGTGGAGCAGAAGAGTTTGCTATTCCCCTAAGGATTAGGAAGTTTAAAAGGTCAGAGCTTCTTGTAGAAACTACTTGATAATATTAGAAGCTGAATGCTTGTTTGGATTTTGCTGGTAAAATGTAGGCAAGATAAGAAAAAGAACCCACACCCAAATTTACAAACCAATTAGTCAGCATTAAAACAAGTCACTCCACAAATGAAGCCACCAATAGAAATGTTTATATTGGGGATTTACCCAGTCCCTTTGAGCTATCTTGTTTCTGATTTAAAATGCTTGGGTTTGCTCACTGAAATATTCTGCTTGCAGCAGCATTGGGTTAAATACAATAGAACAACATGTTGAATTGTTTGTTTGTATAATGACTTGTGGGACAGGTCCTCACTCCTCACTTGGTGCAATTTGACAGATTATGGGCTCAAGAGCTGTTGCTACATAATTAGTTGTCAACTAATTTGTTCTAAGGCAGGATAACCTGAGGAACATTTTCGCTAGCAATACTCACTGAAATGTGTCTTTTACTGCTTGCATTATCCCCTTGCTGACATTCACATTTTTCCTTAGAGTACATGCTAGGGAACTTTACAAACCACAGCACCCTTATTGCTCTGTGGCTCTGGATGTTTACTTTTCTGCCTAGGACATCTGTGACACAGCTGTCTCTCTATCCTCCACTGCTTTACTGCATTACACACCAAATTCTTCAAGGGAGAAGCGTAGCCTGTGTTTGTCATATGACAGCATTGCAGTGAATGGTGGGATGAAAGCTGAGGGAGCTGGGCTGAGCAAACCTGACCACACCTGCACCTTGACAACACATTGGATTATCTCTGAGCTCACAGGTAGTTCTAAATTAATGCCTGAAGTAATCCTGCTCAGATTTAGGATTTCTTCCTTACTATGCTACCGAATTTACTCAAAATACTCTCTGGAGTACTGGGTCTTAACCACATTTGGCTCTGCCAGAAGACCAGGAATCATTTCTACATCACAGTGCAGATTTAGTCCTTTTTAGACATGCTAAGAAACTACAGAGCTCACAGTTTCTGAGGGTTCCCATTGCCTCTAGGCTCTGGTCATCTAAGAAAAATGCTTATGTTGAGGAGCCAAGACTGAGCTTCCCAAGGCAACTCATAGTCTAGCTGCATTCAGTTTGTATATGTGGGTTTGAACGTAGCACAGAATTCCTTGGGAAGGAAGAAAAATAGAGAATTTGCTTTCAAAGGTCATTTGCTATAAAGACAGTGATGTTGTCAGGAATCCAAAATTGCTGAACCTAAATTCCAATTAAATAGTCATCATTATAAAATATTACACTGCTCAGTTGTATTTACATGGAACAATTGCAATTGCATTTCATTATTTTTATTAACCATTCAGTAGTTACAAAGTCTCATTTATGACCACTTAACAGCCAGGCTCTTAATATTTGTAGTGCAATTAGCTTGAAACAGTCTTGAATAATGTCCTGTTTACAACTGAAGTAATAAAACAAGAGCACCAGGGGACAGAAGGGCTAATTAAAGGGGACAATTGGAGAAACAATCCAGTGTTGGATGGCTGGAAACATGCTGTTATTGCTCCCGTATGGGGTAGATTTATGCAAAAGGTGATTAAATCTTAAAAGTATTTGGTTTCTTTTTGCATTTATCTTTGGACTGGCTGGACCTCATTCTCATTTACAGCCAGGCTTCTTTGCACTTTCAGGGCAAGTATCAAAAACCTTTAGGAGGATATTTACTGCCAAAGTGGTCTAAAAGGGCAATAAAAATCGGACTGGACAAAAAAGTTAATAGAAACAGTATTCCTACTCCTAAGTTCTGGATATTTTATAAAGGCTGTGGGATCTTAGGGAATCAATATCACTCCTGTATAATGAACACAGACTGACTGAATCCAGATTGAGACCTGCAGTGTGGCTTTACTCATGGGCCACATGAGTACACTGTGCTTTCAGATGGAATCAGTGGGAGATTTACTATTGTTAGCTTCAGTGAGGGAAAAAATCTGACTTGAGGAACATGATCATATCCATTACTGAAGAATTAACAGATTAGAAAATACAGACTTTGTAATAGTTTGATAATTAACTTTTGTCCTTTGGTTGTCATATGGGTGATATATTCCACATATGTAAAGTTGCCTTAAAGATTTTAAGGGTAGTATGAGAGATTATAGTTTTATACCCCATATCAGCAGTTGTTTTTTATCCCAGATCAGTGGTTATGTGCATACATAGGAACTCAGGAGGACCCCAGAGATGTTCCTCTTATTTTTAATTTTGTTACCTAGATGCAGTGTAGAAGGTGGGCTGCACCAGCTGCACTCTTGTGCTCACACAGGTGAGCCTCACACCAGGCTGGTGGTGTACTCCAACCATATGCATGCCTTCCAGTTCATTTCTGCTCCAACCCCAAAAAAGCTGGAAAGTCCAACTGCAGACTTTTAAAGATTTCTTTCCATCCTTTTCAACTCAATAACTGTCTGGGGAAAGAATGTACCAAACATTGCTTTGTCTGCATTTCAGACTGTGCTTTGAGAGGATGGAGATATTTTGTCCAAAGTAAAGGTCTTTGGAAATTTAGTAGATTCTAGTTACCAAAAGACAGCAGCTCAGGTGAGCTGGGAGGTTTGAAGGGGAATGGTTTGAATGGAGATGAGTCTGCAGATATGTAAAAGGACATTTGGCCTTCAGTAAACTTTTTTCAGCACACTGGTTAGGAACTAGACACTGATAGTATAAAATTGAGATGAAGAAGGAAGAAGAAATCTAAAAAAAGTTGGATCTGGAAACTTATCTGCCAGGCTACTTGAAACCTTGCCTGAACTGCTTGGACTATTTTACATAGGAAATAGTCATGTCCAAAGGTATTTATAGGTAATGATCAGGCTCAAATTGACCAAAAATTCTCAGTACATTTCTCTTCCATAATAAGTCAATGCTATTTTGATCAAATTATATACAGGGAAAATATTTCTTAGAGGGCAGAAGAAGTTATACTATTTATTTGTGATTTAACAGTAAGAACTCTCTAATTTTTGAAAGGATTTTTTGAATGACAGGAAATTGAAATGAGCAAGGCAAGCTGGGAAGTAGCCTGTCTTCTGAGGAAACTGGAGCACAGAATTTATACATTGTGTGTGCTGGATCTCATTCACAGTCAGTCCTGCCCGAGATCTTTGGATCTTGGAATTATCTTACAGTATTTATTGGTCTCCTGGTTCAGATTCCAGGCTTGTCAGTAGTGCAGGTGCTGAAGAATTGTGAGTTTCAGTCAAACTCACTGGTAAGGGCAGCTTGTAAAAAATTATTCCTGTCATACACCCTTCTGTTTGCTGTCAATATCAAGGTGATAAAGAGGCTAGTTAAATTGGACAGGAGGTTATGTGAAATGCCTCTCTTTAGAGGCTGGCAAGTTGCCTCTACATTAGCAGCATTTTTTTTTTTAATGAAACTCTGTGAAAGCTGTGCCTGAGGAAGGCTCATGAAAAACCACCAGAGGCACAACACTTTAAAACTCATTTGGGAGTGGAGCAATCCACAAGTGGAGCAATCCACAAGAAGTGGAGTGAAACACTCACAGTGCCAGGCTTAGCTGGAGAGTTGGCAGAACTTCACAGGCAGTTTTCTTCTGGAGACTCAATCCTATAAATTAGGAGAGAATTTTATCACAGGTTAGATTTATGAATGTAATATTTATGTCAGGGAGGGACGTGAGAGAAGAAGGATAATTTTTTAAAACTGTTTAAAATATTTCTTGTTAGAAAAAAGTTTCATTAATTTTATCTTTATAAGCCAAATGGATAAATCAATGGAGAGCAAATTTAACTATTAAAAGATTTTTGGAAGGACACTTGCATCTTTTCTTTCAGTGATTGCAATAATTTCCCTATTTCTGGAAACCCCTAGTTTTGGGATTTTTAGCAACTATTCTCTACACATAAATGTCTGGGCTTATGAAGATCTGGGAATCACAGTGTCTCTAAAGAAGTATTGAATGTTCAGGGAATAAGTAATAGACCCCAATTATTTTCACCTTGAAATCACTTTGGGGAATTCAGGTTTTGAGTGACAGAGAAAAGTGTTGGCATTTGTACTCCATAGTCTCCTGAAATACCAAAATTTTCATATAAGGAGTCTCCAAGGCTGGCCTTCAAGCACAGTGTCTCTGGATCTGGAAACATAAGCCCCTGAGAACTGCTGTAGGCTGGTTAGCTTCCCCCAACCCCTTCAAAGAAACAAGAAATCCTGTTTCTAAACCATGTGGCTATAGGATCTAGCTGCTCAGGATGGGGAGCAGCACTGTCTTCAGACCCTTAGCCCACAGAGGAGCCATTGAGCTCTTTTGGCCCTTTGAGGGAGAAGGTTTGAGTCTCAGAAGACTGAAGTACCTGTCAGCATTTCTCTCATGACAATGACTCTGCTTCAAGGAGAGGGAAATTATATGGTGGCAGTCCCACTCATCCTTACAGCGAGCAGGATCAAGTTCCTACTCTTCATGGTCATTTATATCTCTGCCTTACTTCAGTGAAGATGGAGGTAGGGACCATTTGTGATCCAGAGCTGGTCCTGTGCGCAGCAAAGCTGCAATGTGCTCTGCAGTGGTGGTTACAGATCCTTTGTGCATCCTTCACGAATGAGCACCTGGGGCCAGGCTCAATCCCACCATGGCTGTACCTCTACTCCAGGCATCTAAGGCCTTTTTAAATCCAGAGGAGATGGTCTTTGCTTTCTACTTGAGAGCCCTAGGGAGACACAGAAGCCATCTGTAGGCAAGTGGGCTCTTCCCAGCTGCTGGAGTGTAAACAGTGACTGGTCACAGGTTAACCACGATGGCGTTTGCCAGTGAGCAGCTGTAGTTTCCTACAGCATCTTAAAGGGTTGCACACTGGCTCCTGCTCGGGACCTTGAGGTCCCTTCCAACCTGGTATCCTATGATTCTATGATCAAATGCCATAGGGATGAAATCTGATCTCTAACAACTTCAAAGCGTACTGAATTTTCAGGATAAAATCCATCCTGCAGGAAGGGACAGGACACGGTCATGCAAACAGCCTCTCCTCACGCAGCATGCAATCAACAGCAGGACACTTGCAGGGCTGACACATTCTGCTTTTGCTGCTAGCAGCAGGAGCCACCAGCACTGTTCACCAGGGAAAATCTGGCCTTGGAAGAGCAGTCTCTCTACAATTGTGCCATACATCAGCATGTCTACCCATAAAGTGATTTAGGACTCATGTCAGTGCAGTGCATAGCAAGGTAGGGACAACTGTGCCAGTGAGAGAAGATTCACCTGGGGTGTGGATCATTGTCTGATGCTGCCAGCTCCAAAAGGCTGTGATGACGCACTAGTCCAGGCCCAGACATGCTTTAATCAGCTCCATCTTTATTATATGGCAAACAAACACTTAGGCTAAAGCAGAGAAAAAAACATACTAATAGGTAAGCCCTGTGGCCTGCAGCTCCTGAAGGGAGAGATCGCCCTGTCCCATCTGAGGACTAAGAAGAAATACAGATAAGGACCAAGGAGATGCGTTTAGAGATGCGCTCCTGAGTTCTTGTCACAATGCACATGGAGCCAGCTGGAACTGTTCTCTCAGGGCTGAAATGGCTGAACAACAATGATCAGTGGTGAAAAAAAGGGTCTCAAGTAAGAGAGAAGGGTCAAGCACTTTCCTGGAGGATTTCTTTGTTCCTCTTCCCTCTCTTATCCAAAGCCCATACCTGTATAGTATAAGAGCCCTGCTGTCATGTCAAACTGTGGCTCATTACTGTACTCCCCGGTTACTCATTTCAATACTCGCTCTGGCTCTTTCCCAGTGATGCCTTACCAGGCCCACATGTATGGCTATAAAAGGTTACAAAGCCCATGGGTGAGCTTAGCCATCATAGCCAGAATGGCTGCAGCCAGAGCAAGGCACTTGTCTAATCAGATGTCACCTCAGCTGTGGCTTTGAATGCTGATATAGACAAGAACTTTGGGGACAAGTGGAGCCTGCAGAATGGCACAGTGGTGAATCAGCTCTTGCCAACCTCTTCCTACTAATGTCACCCATTAAGTATCTATAGCTGAATTAAGTGGTGGAGTTGAAGACCAGGATTGGAGTCCTCTCCAGAGACTGAGCAAAGCCCTGCTGAGGTGGACATCAGGGTCTGGGAAAGTGCTACCCACTGATGACAAACTGAAAAGATACAGTATATAGGGAAGGTGATATGATAGAGGCATATCTGTCTGTGTGAGGTGATTGTGCTGGTGGGCAACAAGAAGCTTTTAGACACAGTGGCTGCAGATGCGGAGGAAGGGGAAGCAAAACACCCCATTTTGTTAGTTCCTGCTGCAGGTTGGTCATTGCTCTGTTTTTTCCAAATGGTCATGACCTCCTCATGCTCTCTAAAAATCTTCCTGTGCTTCCCTTCCTTTGTGATTAGGGGAGCATTGCTGTTAGTGGTCCCAGCCTGGGAAGTTCCCCATCAAATATTTCAAATTCGGAAGCAAGAGGTGCAAGTTCAGTAATATTGGTTAGTTATGGAAATAATCTGTCCCTGGCAGTTACTGACATCAACTGCACTTCACACAGCCTGGTATGACATAATGGTAGGGCTGTGCTGTAGCTCATTGTGAACCTCTGGGCTAAGCCCTCTTCAGGTTAAAAATTACAAAAATAACCAATCCCTCTTGGAAATTCAGGATGCAATAGCTAAGAGCTTGCAATCTGAAACAATCTGGAGATAAGGTACAAGAACAGGGATATAACATAAAGAAAATGCCATTTATTATGATAAATCCTTAGCAGTAGTTTAAGATATTGCAATGTTACCATACAAATAAATACTTGATGAAAGCAGAAAGAGAAATGCCTGAGGTAATAAAGGTTTATGAATTCCTGGTTGAACCACAAGGATTTAGACCAGGACAGGAGTGAAAGAAAGGAAACTTTTTGAAGAGAAGATCACTTTTGAAGGAAATGAAAAGGAACTAATGCCTACCTAAACAGCTGCTGGGGGTGGAAACACTTTTATGCTTATAGCCATTATTTTTCTAACCAGAATATACTACTCCTTGAAAAAATGCTGTTGGCCCATTTCATCTGATGATATCAGGATGGTGTGGTACTGAGAGTGGTCATGAAAGAAGCCCCAAACTCAGTAATGGAACTGGTCTATCAAGTCATCACGGAAAGAGGCTTGAGAGCAGTTGCACTCAAATGGAATGGACTACCTGCTCAAAAGTGAAAATTGTAGCTTAGATTGATGTAATACAAATACTTTATTTTTTCACACTGATAGTAAGGCACAGATAGAGAAAAATAAAAAGAAATAATGAAAAGTCAAAACATCAAGCACACTGAAAATTAGACAAGGAAGTGCCATCACACTAATCAAAGTATATCTGTATGGGGAAGAATAAGATCACAAAAGACATCTTCCAGTAATACTAACAAATCTAGCACAAAAATGAGGACTTTTCTGGCTTACTAAGCAACTGAATTGCAAATGCACAAAACAAAACAGATATTTAAAATAACTGAAACCACATGTAAAGTTCCTATATATCTGTGTAGGTAAAGCATGCTATATACTTATTTAGGATAAATTGATTAATTGAATAAACTGCATAACTAACAGTAGATAATTTCCTTTGGGTGACATTTTTCACTTTATTGTGTAACCACACAAATTTCAGGCACTGCTCAAATTCCCCATCATTCCTGAAATAGGATTAAGAAGTATGTCAGTGGTTCACAGCAAAGGCCCTCATCCATGCAGAATTATCTGAATGTATACATGTGGAGACCACTGAGGTAAGAAAACACAGTGACTGTGTTAAGGACATTTATTTGAGAGAAGGATAATGAAGTGTCACAAATGTATCTCTTAGCAAAGAAGATCTGAGTGGAAAGGGCTCATACACCTGTACAGAGCTCAGTAAGGGAACCTGTGATCTGACTGACTCCTCTGGGAGTGATCGAAATGATCACATCAGGGTTACATGGAGGCAGATAATACATAACTGTTCACTGTCTGTAATAACTGCAAGGGTTGCTTCAGCTTGGCTGCAACCGCAGAAATGCCAAGAAATGGAGAACCTCTTCCTCAAGCACTTTCAGTGGGGCGACTAGCATGCCTGTAGGGTTTCTTTCTTGACAATGCACCATGCAGTATACCACAATCCCATGGCTTTTGATTTGGCCTGGTGAATTTTATATATGTGTAAAAACTCTTCTGGCAGATGCCATATATGTGGTATTATTAAACATTTGCACTATTATCTACCAACTTTTTCAATGGAGACTGTCATGGCTGAGTCAAGTTTATTATTTGCTTAATCCCACAGTCCCAAGGTTTCATGGGTGAGTTAATGTCTTGGTGATTTCACTTTTCTGACATGCAGATCTAGTCATAACTGAGCTGTAGAAATATGCTGTGGTAGATGGGCCTAGGACCAGATTCTTCAGCTCAGCTTCCTTCTTTCTCTTTTTTAGAGGCAATTTATAATGAGTAATAAATTGAGGATGAACATGGTAGGACCAGGATACTTGAGTTACTTCCTGGATCCATTAATGCATTAATGTGTCTCACCTTCCCACAGCACAATAGCCAGGGTGGGAAGCATTGAGGAATCTTTTAAACTTCTTTGGCTCAGTCTGGGAGAAACAGGTTCAGCACTCCTGAAGCAATCAAATAGGTTTTCTGCAGCTGTTTCTTCACAGTGAACCTATGGATTTTCTTAAACAAACCAAGAAATGCATCAGCTTTTAGGGTTTTTCTTTTTTAAACCTTACAGTTATGCTCCTCAGTGTGAAATAGGAGATTTAAAAAGAAGTCATCTATTTCTGTCATATATATGCTAATCAGAAGTGAAGACAGGCCCAGAACTGGAAGAATCCTCCAAGCGAGTACAATGGAAACAAGTCTGGACCATTGATTAATGTGGAAAAACTGACACAGAAATGAGAACCAGACTTTCATAACATGCACTCCTTCAATTTTTATTTTTCAAGCTTCATAAACAGCAGAAGTTTCATCTGAATAGAAATTTGAGTAGAATTATGCTCTAAATATCAGTTACATTTGTTCAACATGGTCATATATTCTATTCATAAGATGTTTAAATAGATGTGATTTTTAAAATTATACTGTTAGTTTATGACAGGTACATATTTTGTGCATTATCCCATGAGGTAACTTCATCACTTATGAATTCTTAAGCTTTGTAATAAAAACAAACTTAAAAACCAGAGGGTTTTCAGCATAGTGGAAAAGAATCAGTAAGAACTGTCTGGAGTATGAGCTCACAAACCTTGTACTTTGTACTCATGTGATTCTCAGGGTAGTCAGGCATTGTGATTATATTCTCTTTTATAGGTGAATAGTTGAGGCTGCCTTTTGAAAAGCCCATATTACAAAAATGGTGCAATAATTGGTTTCCTTACATATATCCTTCCCGAATTCTTTCACTGTTGCATGAGCCTAATGTAGACAAGATCCATATGTGGTTAACAAGGTGGAGTTTGTTTCACTGCCTAAAGTCTGCTGGGGTAAATGTGCTGCATCTTCATCTGTAGAATCAGGATCACAATACTTGACAGACAAGGATGCTATGAAAATCTGTTCATATCTTTATACAAATTGCAAGATGCAAAATGGAGTCATACATGCAGAGGGTCAATTGTGATTATTATGACCAAAATTCATTTGTCAAGAGCAGTGAAATAATATTGGAGTTGGTAATACTTGCTCATTTTTACCCATGCTTATAAAAAATTGCTTGTAAGGAGCAGGATAACATCCTGAGAATTGGTTGATCTTTTACCCTGCATCTTCAATCACCTAAGAAATGAAACTTCTTCCCACAGATATGCAGCATTGACCTGTTAATTACAATCAGGTCATGTTCTTTTCAGTCTGGATCACAATGTTGCTATGAGCTACAGGTGACATCCTCTGAACTGCTTGACAGTAGTAAAAGAAAGAGCCTGTCTCTGACCTGTTTCCTGCTGCTCCTGGCTGAGCTCTCTGGCTGACATTCTCACTGTGTCTGGGGCTCTCCATGGGCTCTGTTACCAGCCTGGTCTCTGCCCCTGTGTCCAGCCCTGGGAAGCAGTTCCCACAGGTGAGGACATGGTCCACACAAGGCTTACATCTGGTCCCTTGCTCACCTTTCCTGCAGGAGCAGCTACTGCAGCCTAACAGACACGAAAAGGACAAGCAGCACCAGGGCAGGTTTTTGGATCCACCAATGGGGGAGGCATACAGTCTGCCTGGGTCTTCAGCCCTGTCAGTCTAGCTAATCCTTCAAACAAATTCATCTCCTCTCTGGTGTATTGGACCCTCCCAAGGAGTGGAGTGGATTAAAAGGGCGGATGCTCAGAAACCCCAAAAATCATGCCCTGTTTTAGGAGGCTACATGTGGATGATGCAGTCATAGTACAGCCTTTCTGGTCACTTTGAAAAAGGGCTGATCTGCCTTATTCTGCACCCAGATGGATTATTATGTAATGAAGAAACACCCTGCTGTGAAAGTCCAGCCAAAAATAAAGTCACTCATCTGTGACCTTCATTTTAATTCCCAGCTGGCCTTCATTGTTTTCTGACCTAATCATGCCCACTGGCTCCTTATTAGTTTTGTGGATCTAAAAGACGCTGTACTTGTTTCAAGAATGTTTTTAATTGAGCTAAGTTGTAATTACCTGATGTAAAACTCTCTCAGGTAGAAAGAGATTATGTATTCATTTTCCTGTACTTATCTGAAAACATGCAAAATGTACCCAGGAATTTGTCAACTACAAGAAGAATCATGTTGCTTATACTGTATAATTAGGATTTAAAATATATATGATGGAAAGGCAAACAAGCTAGGAACTCAGCTTGGATTGAAATTACCCATAGCTTTCAGTCATTTTACAGCAAGCATGAACTATCAAGGACTGTTCTGTGTTTTTATTTAAATGCTCATTCAGACCTGAGAATTATTTTGAATAGATTAGATTATGGCAACATCACTTCCTCTGTGTGGTCCTGTCCATGCAGAACCGATTAGAGCATCATTTCTCCACAGCTAGGGAGACCAAGAGATGAGTGTGGATATATGAAGAGAGAGAGAAAAGGGAAAGCAGATGTGGCTCAGAGATGTTTTCCCATCTGATTTCCAAAACAATTTCCCACTACCCTAATTCTACTCCTGCTGGTGCCAATTGGAGCTCTGCCATTGACTGCAGTGGGAATAGGGCTAGATCAGTGCATGAAACCTTCTGAAACAACATTGTCATTTGTTACATACTTTTTGTTCACTTTTACAGTTTCTTAAATTGAAAACTGTCAGGGGTGGGGGAACACCATGGATTTTCAAGTAGAAAACACAAATCTCAGCATAGGTATGTTGTGGAAGATGGCCCTTCAGGTCCTGGGGTTTGCTGCTCCATGCAGAGACTTGTGGTGATCATGCCACATCATCAGAGTCCTTCTCTCAGAGGGCTGACACATCAAGAGTGAGATACCATTCTGTGACATGGTGAGGTCAGAAGACCATGTGAAACTGTAAGAAAGTGGGAATATGGGCTGGTGACTTCTAGATAGAGACAGCAAGTAATCCTGTAATCCTTTGTGCCAAAACCCTCTACTGAGCCATGTCAGACCAAGACAGGGAATGGATATCAGGGAGGGAGATTTTCTCTTTCCTTTCAGCATAGTTTTGTTCTGTGTGAGGGGAACATGGCAGTGCAGGAGGAGGAAAGAGGACAAGTCGAGTGAGTAGGAGAGCCAGGTAGCCATTCTCACTTTCTTTGAGACAGAGGTATTTGGCCAGGGAGGAAAGGGCTGTTCAGAACCCTCCTGGATGAATTTTTGTACCCAATGGCTATATGACATCTTTCCCAAGTCCACAATGTTGAACAGTAAGTGCCACTGTGGGTTCTGTGATAGTGCAGCTTCCTCAGGATGTACTCAGGGCACAACTTGTAATAACGCTTGACTCAGAAAAGCAGCCCTTGCATGTTCCTTTAGTTTGCTATATACAAGTGCAGGCAGATGTGAACATCAAATGACTAACTTTCCTGACTGCTTCTTAGTTAAAGAGGAGGTTTATACATATCTATATAAAACATAAACATATGTATGTGTCCTGTGGCTGCTGGTGAATCATTTGGATTGTTGCCCTGAATTTCTGTGCCGCATGTAGCACTGTTTTCACTTGGGAAAGTTCTGAACATCTGGGGGGGTTTGCTGTACTAAAATCTGCTCAGTGTGATACAGCTTCTAATTTCTGAGGAGGAATGATTTAAATAAATATAAATAGAAAAGAGTTTCATTCAGAGGAAAAAGATAAAATGTCATATATAATAAAAAATTATAGAGAAATACCTTTATTAAGTGGGAGAAACCCCTCAAACCATGTTTTCTGTGAGCAAAATGCCTAAAGATAATGTTTGCTAGCACATACTTTTGAAAACTTCAAGTACACCGTATAGATGACAGATATAATCTATGCTGAAACACCCAATCAGTTTTAGAGGTAGATCTACTGAAATCAGTGAAATTATTATCTTGGTCTTCAGCCCAGACTCTCACTATGGCAGCAGACCTTAAAACAAATGCAGAGTACATGTTGTAGAGTGTACAACTAGGATGGGATTCACAGTTTTGGCCTCTTTTCCAGCCCTGACCCCACTACCTCAAGGAGGTAGTGGAAGATATTTAGTCCCAACATAGCCTTGTTCTAATATCTGTACTACTGTGCTAAAACCATAATTCCTTAACATTAATCAGTAATCACTGTGCCATCATCAAGGAGAAGATGTTGCAGAAGTGCAGGTATAATTTTATTTCAAGGTGTAAGAGAGAGAATTTATAGAATAAAAGGTGGAAGGATTTATCAGAGTGTTCCCACAATTGTGTCCTTGAAAATAGAATTACGGAAGTTCTAGAAGAAATATATTAAGCTAAATGTTCAGTGGCCATCTCATACTGTTGGTATTGAAAAGAGGAGCTGGAGAAGCCAGAGCTCTGCCCGAAGAGAAACACATTATTTTCACAGGGACATGAAAACTACTACTACTACTACTACTACTACTAATTTGTCCTCTTTACTGGGAGGCTTCTTATGATAAGGCATCAATTATAGAATACTGTACATAGCTTGATTGAGGCAATGTTGTGTTTGCTCCCACATTTCATTTGCCTGAATGCTCTAGAATCCTGTTTTGAACAAGAAAAGTCACTATAAGTGATTGATTTAAGTCACTGCTCTGTGCATTTACCGATACACAGGAACATGGCACATGGGAAGACATTTCAGAATGAAAATTGCCTCCAGCACATCTAGGTGATATGCTAATATGCTGGCTTTGTCTGAGATAGCATTAATTTTCTTCACAGTAGTTACTGTAGTGCTCTGTTCTGGATTTGTTTTGTGTTTACAGTTGGTAACACAGGATGTTTTGTTGAGCAGGGCTTACACAGCATACAGGATTTTTTTTGCTTCTCATCCCACCTCACCAGAGAGTGGGCTGGGAGTGCACAAGGGGTTGGGAGGGAACACAGGCAGAACAGCTGACCCCAAATGGTCTTTCCATACCATATGGCATCATGGTCAACATATACAGCTGGGAGAAGAAAAAGGAGGAGGGGAATATTGGAAGCTATGTCATCTGTCTTGTGAAGTAAGAGTTATATATGATAGATTCCCGCTTATCTGGAAGTGGCTGAACACCTGCCTGCCCATAGGAAGTGGTGAATGAATTCCTTCTTTTGCTTTGCTTAAGCATGCAGCTTTTGCTTTTCCTGTTAAATTGTCTTAACTCACATTTTCTCACTTTTACTGTTCTGATTCTCACCCCTATGCAGCCAGAGGAACGAGTGGCCTAGTGGGGCTCAGTCCTATCTGGGATTAGACCATGAAAGCAAATTTGCTTGCCCAGTTAGTATATGATAACCTCAGAGTAATGGCCTTTATAATAAATGGCCTCAGGAGGTGGAAAGATCATGCAATTCTACAAGGTCCATATGGTAATTGGCAGGTTCTTTCTTTCAGCTTTTAAAGACATGGGTGAAGTTTCTGTGAAGTAGAACCAAAGGTTGCAAAACAATATTCTTGAAATAACATTGCCATATGTTAAGAAACAGACAGTGTTTGCTGATATCTACAACTTTCTGTAGTGAATTATGGATATCAGACAGTACCAATACCTTGCATATCATCAGGTCCCCTTCCATGTTGGCATTACTCCTGTTGCCAGGGTTTAATGATGTTTCTCTAGATTTTTGTGCATGCAGTCTAGTGCCTGGATAAAGACATTGGCTGCTTTAAAACTGAGAATTACTGTGAATTATTCCAACAATTTGTTTTTTATAGTGTTACTTCGCACCCCTTCATTAAATGAAAAAACATTAATCTTAAATTATTAAATCCTAATCTTCTCTAGAGGTGCATATTAGACTTCTTAGGTGGCTTGTTTCTGCCCTGCTGTAATTTTTACCTCAAATGACAGTGCTTGCTCTGTGGGTGTGCATACACAGCAAATTACAAGAGAAACTATGGGACTGAACGGTATACATGGGCTTTTCTCTCCCATATGGTCATCTAACAGTCTACTGTAGGTTATGGGCAGGTAGGTGCCTGGAGTTGGTGAGGTGATGTTTCTGGAAGCCTCTGACAAGCAGGGTGAGGAGCTTGGCTCTGGCAGAGGGGCAGCCCCAGCAGCTTTACTGACAATCCTGGGCTGTCAGGAGCTGAATGAAGATGTTTCAGAGAAACAAATCAGGCTATCACATTCTGTTTTGTATCAATCAGTTTTCAAGCCCTGACAACAAGGACATGCCAGAGACAGGCAGGGCTGTGTTCATGATGTTCTCAGCTTTGGGAGTTCTCTGATGCTGCTGTTTTTCTGCATAATCTGCAAGCAAGATCTGCAGTGTTTGGATGGGGTGGGTTATTCCCTGGTCATGTCATACTCTGGAGTTGTACCAAATCCATGAGACATGATTGTAGATGAAAACCACTGTTTCTCCCCTCTTTCAGGGTGGTTACATTTTTGTTTCTGAGAGCATAGCAGAAGGCTTCACACAGATGACCAGATACTTATGTCATTAGAAAAATATTTTGAACATGTCCTCAAAATTTTTCTAGTGAGGACCAACATCTGGAAGAGTCATAATTTCTTACAAAAAGAGGTCAAATGGAAAAAGAAAGAAAGGTAAAAATGATCTGTAAAGGGAAGCAATAGTGCATAAGCATCCTCTGGTCTTCCCATGGGGCTGTTTAATTAATTACAATTTAGTCTTATCAGTTAATTTCTACTCAAAGATTTTCTCCTTTTGTTAGCTCTAGGCAGGAAATGCAGATTTAATTAGAGGCAACTTCGAAAAGATACCATCACTCCCAGAGCAGCCACTGTGCACTGAACAAGATGAAACTCAATCCCTGGAACAAAAACAAACAGGCCATCACAAGACACTATGGTTTTGAAACATGGTGTCTTAACTTTGGAAGGAAATGCCAGAAAATATGATACCATTAAAGCATTTTCTGGGTTATTCACCAAACCCAAAGGTTTTTAGAGGGTCTGGAGCCTTATAAATCCCTAGTTTACCATATTAATAATATTAATAAATTGGAAAGATGCAGATGTTTTATGTTTTTCCCTCAGCTTTCAGGACAAAGGACCTTATTTCAAAATTTTAATAGTAGAAATCACAGAATCACAAGAAAAATTGGGTCCAGTTGCACTTTCCATCAGTTATTTATTACCCTCTCTTGTGAGAGTGTTGACTTGCTCTGGTGACAGATCACATCCCATGCTGCATCAAGGGCAGCAGAAGTAATCTTTTTCAAGACTATGGATTTACAATGTAATTTGGAATAGGGGGCAATGGACAAGAGCCTCAAAACTGGAAGAAAAAGAGAAATAAGACAAACTAGCCATGCTACAATCATGTAGGCAACTAATTAGGCAGGGGCATGCACAATAAGTTAATATATGTACCATAAATTGAATGAGTATGGATGGCTTTTATCAATACTGGGGGTCAGTACTCATGCTTGGAAATCAATGGGAAGAGCCACAGCATAATTTCAGTTTTCCCTGGCTTACTTGCTTCAGCAAAGTTGCCACCACATTGAGCTTGTTCTTGTGAGCATGGTGACATCCATGTAGACATGAAATGAGCTAGAGCCCTCCTTTGTCATCTTTCTTACAACTCTAATGCTGCCTGCAGGGCCAGAACCCCTGTGAGGTGTTTAGGGTTGCTGTTGATGTGAACAGGGGCAAATCCAGATTGTGCTCGTTTGCTGGAAGGCAATATTTGCCCTTGAACTTAAGGCTAAGCAATAGGAAAATTTAATCATCAGGCAGAGTTTTGAATGTCTTTGCCAGTGTTACTCCAAACTTACCTTTGGCCCTTAATGCTTGCTAGTCTATTAAAATAACTCCACCAACTGCATGGCAACATGTTTTTGGTTTGGGTAACTGAACACCAGGATTTAAAAAGCACCAGCAGAATGTGTGATGCTTGCAAGACTAGAAAGATATTTCTGGGTATTTCTGGGATATTTTTTGCACTGCTCCATTCAGTTATCTAGGTGCTTGTCAGGGAACTGAGATCTCAGAACATCGGGAACAGTTTTTGGGCATTGGGAATATTTTGTAGTAACAGAGAATGATAAGTACATGCGGAATATTGGCCAATAAGCAAATTTCACTTCTAAGATGAAAACCTGTGTAACATCTGTAATGTTGGGTTAAAATCTTTTTACTAAAAGGAATTGAGTGTTCTGTAAAGACATGGACTAAAATATGATGGTTCTTGCATGCAGTTGTTGTCCTAATGCTCAAAGCAAGATGTACCGATTTTTTTTGCCTCAGAAATTACAAAGCTGGATGCCAGGATTTGTCCAGGAACATTAAAGGCCAGCCCCCATAGGAACTGCCAGGTCAGGACCTGCTAGACAGAGCTTGTTCCACTGCCCCAGCAGCTTCAGTGCAGCCAGTGGTCCTGAACATCAGCATAATTGTGATGTTGATGGGTCAAGGCTGAGGTGCAGGTGGGAAGTCAGTCTGTGGGTCAGGGTGAGTGTGGTACACAGCATCTTTGCAGTGTAGCTCAGGAAGTTTCACCGAAAGTGAAGTGAGCTAAAATCAACTCTGAAGCAAAGAGGGAAAAAACCTAACAAGCCTCCTCACAGCTCTCCGTCACACAGTTCTTCTCCAAGCAGTTTGATCACAGGTCCCAGAGCTGTACTGTTCCAGGGTCAGGCAGGAGCACAGGAGGGCAGAAAAATGTTCTCAGGGCTGTGATAGGATTTTTTAAGAAGAGAATGAGTATATTAGTTTTGCTGAAACCAAATGTCAGTGTGAATAGCATCCCTCATTTTAAAACCTCATTTTAACCTCCAAACCCAGTCATTTATGTCTATTTATTGTCACATAATGTTTTATAGGCCACATCTATTTTAAATGCAGTTCCTTCACAACCATATACTAGAAATTAATGTAACACTTTATATCTATCTTGCTTAATTTCCTTCAGTTTTGCTTAAACAATTCAATAAATATGTTGCTGTGAAATTGCTGTCTCTCAAGGCACTGCAACTTCTGTTAACTGGTGGGTATATCGGCCCTGCTGTGATCAGTACTGTTGAGCTGGAACCCTTCCTCCCTCTCAAGTGGGCTTGTGACAAGCCCCTGTGTGAGATAAGCAGACCAGGTCTGGTGCTTCTGGTGCCCAGGGATGGCAGGCTGCAGTACAAGGCTCAGAAGAACGCAGGCTCTCTGGAAGTTTGACCTTGATGGACTGGGATGAGGTCATTGCAGGGCAGTGGGATGAACTGTGGAAATCCCATTTGGTGGGGCACATACATCTGCAGGATCCTTGGATCCATCCTCTGCCTCTTCTTCTGCTTTCTCTTCCTCTTCTTTGTTTTTGTTCTGTAAAGCAAACCACATCTGATTTTTATTAGAGGAAGATATCAGTTGTGCACGCTTTGTAATGGCTGAGATGTTCAGAATGAGATAAATAAACAGACAAGGGAAGGGTGTGATGCTGTGAAATACACTTGCTCTCTGAAGCAGTGCCACAGCAGATTATTTTACTTTGATATCAAATAACCTACATTTTGGGTTTATGCCTCTCTGTGCAGGTGCAAGCATATGCATGCTGTGACACATAGGTCAAATTAATCACTGGATTCAATCCATTTCTCAGTGGCATTATCCTGAAAATGAGCTTTGTTCACAGTGTGTAGCAGGAACACCAGTCACATGCCTGTGTTTCAAAAACAACTGAAACAAGCAAGCCCATTGATTGCTATCTATCAATCGCCCTAGATCTTACTGATTTTAGTCTTCATGCTGTGTGACTGTGCACATAATTGTGGGATTATTGATTTGAAGATAATCCAGATGACTTGTCTTTATGACATCTCTGAATATTAAAAGTGAAACCATTCTAGGATACATTTCTTTTATTTACCTTTTCCTGGTTGGATTCAATTTCTAGCTCTGTATCAGCCACCTCTGCTGATTACATACCAGTCATGGTTACTTTAAAAAACTGAGGAGAAAGGAACTCTAAATATACTATTTATCAAGTTGATACTTTTCCTTTAAGAAGTTTTCCTGTCACACTGCAAACTTTACATAGCTCACTGGATTTACACTTCCTCAGTTAGCAATCAACACTCTCCATATGCATGAGTTTTGCAGATCAATGCCCACTGAGCCAATTGTTGTTTATAGTGATAAGAATAAAATAACCAGAGGAGGAAGAAATAGCTATAGGAGTTCATTTTAAGAGATTCACTAGTGAGTGGAAGAGGCACATGACTGAAAATACCTATCAGTGCATGTAGCCCACTCTGTAGGATTTGGGTGCTGAACCAGACCACTGCATGTCCCAGAAGGGCACACTGGGGCACACTGAAGGGTGCTGCATCCTGTTACAAGCCCTTAATTCTTTCTGGGATCCTGTAACTGTCACTGCACCTCTTTTCTGGACAAAACACAGGAAGATTTTAATCTCTGACATGTGCCTCTCTTGAAGCTCATGCATGCTGAAAAAATTCTTTCATTTTCAGAAACCATGTATTTATTTAAGGGTCTTGTTTTGCAGATGATAGATAACACATCGCCAGAACTTCTGCCTTTATAGGCAAAGTCTGTGTTCTCCAGTCCCATTTGTTTAGCTTTAGAAATATCCTACATCTTTCAGCCCACTCATCAGAGGAAGCAATCTATTTCTCTGAAAGATCTGAATCTTGTCTTGTCTATTGCCTTGGGCTTGCTTATATTAAATGTTTCAGTATGTTTGATTAACCCTCTCTATTTTAAGTGATGGCAAAGCAGAGTGATCACCTACCTGCCTTTCAGAATGGAGACATAATGGATGACCCCTGGACTTAATGAAACAGCTATGCCTGATCACAGCTGATCAAGTAGGCCAGTATATTTAACTCTCCTTCCACTTTTATCACACAGAATAAGATTAATCACATAAGGCTTATGAATTTCTTGGCCAGGTCTGTCGATGATTTAACTCTTGTCAGTGAACTCCCCTAACTTTCTCTGGATTCAGAGCTATTAAAGAGAAGTAAACACACGGGTGTTCAAAGGCTTTCTCTTCCCTCTGCGGCTCTTCCCATGTTGCTCCTAACTAGAGATGAAAAGGAAAGGGCAAAAATTTCTCTGTCCCAACATGCATTCCAGCTAATGAAATAATTATCTGACTATGTGGTTTAGTATGGGGTAATTGTAAAAGAAAGCTGCTTGGCAGCGTGTCTTGGGGCAAGCAGCTTCCGTGATGTTTCCAATCCTTCACCCAGGGAGCAGCTCAGCAGGAAGGGTGGGATTATGAAACACAGCATGTTTTGGAAGTCCCACCCTGGGCTTTGCACAGGGTGGTGCTAGTGTGTGCTTTTCAAGATTGTTGTTTCTTATCCAACTTTGTGAAGACTTGAGGAGTAGCCAGTGCTCCATCTTTTGCTTTGCCTATATCTTACATAACATCTCCAAATCCAGTGACATTTTGACAGTCTCTCAGTCAATGCCTAGGACAGAGATTGAGCTATGCCCTTGTATGCTTAAAAACGAGTTGCTCTAGAGCAATGTAGAGCATTGATAGTGAGGTTGCACAGGGAAACCTATGTTAGCTCTGGCAGTACATCATCTATCTATCTATCTATCTATCTATCTATCTATCTATCTATCTATCTATCATCTATCTATCCCACCTGACTGTTCATCAGACCAGTGTACTTGTACCCTCTTTGGTGTAATCAATGGTCGCCTTTGGGTCAGATTTCTGAGTTTTAGGCAACAGGAGTGATTTAGTGAGGAGAGAGTGTCCTGATGTTTGTGAAGGCACATTTATAATGATGAAGAGTGAACTGATCAGGGACAAGTTTACTGTCATTTTATTATTCTGGAAGGCTTATAAATCACAGCACCACAGCCAGACAAACTGTTTATTAGGCCTGCAAACCCCTTAAACAATGATATAAAAGCATACAGTACCTGGGCAAATGCTATCTCTTGTCCTGAGGAAGCTTGCAGATGTGAGAAAAATGTTTTGCAACTCCAGGGAAAGAATTGTTCCTTAAAAGTAGTAATTGCAGAGGGAGGAAATATTAATCTGTCAGAAACTCAGGCTTCCAGATTTACTCATGTATTTGAAAAATAAGAATGGTGTTAAAACAAAAATTAACAGGTCTACAGAAATCTTGACACTGATTAGTCTGTCTGTTGAGCTCTACGTCAATGCACTGCTTTGTAAGATGCAAAACAAAAATAAAAAATCAGTAGGGTAATATGCATGGTGGACATGGTCCAAAGCTTTCCTTTACTGAAACTAATTTAGTTTAATTGTTCAGATAGTTTTTCCAGCATAAATTCAAATACAATCATTCCTAACCCAGTGTTTTTAAGTAGTTGAAAGTGCAGTGGTTTCAAAAAGGAAGTAAATAATTTATATTGTGGTCTAGTTTCCTTGAGACTTGTCTGCTTGCCCACTTGGCCCATTTGTCCATAAGTCTGTCAGACCTCTGAGCCATGGCAGCATTTGAATTTACTCTTCAGTTCTAAAGAAAGTCTCCAAGATGCCTCATTCCTACAAATATTATTAAAAACAGAGGCTTTTTGAAACTGTGCGCCAGCCAAGACTCAGTTTGTCTGCACAGGGCTTTTTCAATACTATGAGTCTCACATTCTCCACCACATCTTTGTAGAAGAGGCTTTGTCAGGGAGCTCCAGCTGTCTGCAGCTGCAGACAGGGGTCAAGGTGCTCCTCCTTGCCCAGCCCCAGCCTGTGGCTGGCCCCACAGTTCTGCTGCCCTGGTGGAAGCCCTGTGATTCCAGTGGCAATCTGGATGAAGAGCTTTGGCTGCTTGGGTGCTTGCAGGCAGACCAGATGGCTGTTGGATGTGAGACCTTCACAACCCAACTAACTCTTATTTTTGGGACAAATAGTTCTAGTGGACGTCACCATCATATTGTCCAATCCAAAACATTCATTAAAAAACGAAGATGAAGGGAATTTCGTGTCTATAATAGCAAAACATACAATTGACCCGTGTGGGATAGGGAAAAAGGGAGCAGGTGTCCAGTTTTCAGCTCCATGGCATCAGCCAGAACTAGTCTGCTTTGTTCCATGAAGAAATCCCTCAAACCTGTGGGTGCAGCTTCCTATTAGGAGATTCCATGTCTCTGCAGCACCTGATATGTTTACTCTGCAACCAAAATATAGCACTAGATGGGTGTGAGGTGGAGTTAACTTTCATCACAGTGATGAGTATGGCTGTGTTTTGGATATGTGCTGAGCACAGGGTTGATAATATTGAGATGTTTTTGTTATTGCTGAGCAGGTCTTACACAGAGCCAAGGCCTTTTCTGCTGTTTCCATTGCCACACTGGTGAGGAAGCTGGGGGAGAATGGGAGCCAGGGAGGGGACACAGCCAGAATGGGTGACTCCATCTGACCAAAGGGATCATCCAGGCCATATGACATCATGCTCAGTATAGAAAGTGAGAGAAAGAAGAAGAAGGAGTGGATGTTTAGAGTGATGAGGTTTGTCTCCCCAAGTAGCCATTACATGTGACGGGGCCCTTATCTCCTGGAGGTTGCTGAGCACCTGCCTACCCACAGGAAGCAGTGTATTAATTATTTGATTTTTTTGCTTCTGTGCATGCTTTTGCTTTCTTTATTGAATTGTCTTTATCTCAAGCCATGAATTTTCCAGCTCCTACCCTTCTGATTCTCTCCCTGATCCTGCTGGTGGGGAAGTGAGTGAGTGGTTGCACGGGGCTTGGCTGCTGGCTGGGGTTAAAACCAGGACAATTGGTCATTAAACTTATGCAGCGTGACTGTTCCTGTCCCTCAGCTTCCTGTATATCTGCTCCATTTATGGATTTCAAATCTTCTGGATGTAACTGCAGGGAGCAGTGCACCAGATTTAGTGAAACAAATTTTCAGAACTTGAAAATGTAGGTTTTTAAACAATGAATCTATTCTTTAACCTTCTGTTGGTTTGGGGTTTTTTATAAGTTACAAAATCTTTTTTTATAAAGACGTGGATCTATTCTGAGATGAGAAAGTGTTGGCTGGTACATATAAAGAAAACACCAAGCACATTTTCCTTCTTTATGTATGTTTTTCTACAAGAAAAATGATCCGCCACTAATCAGTAATGAAAGATGAAACTGAAATGAATCAGCACATTTCTCCTGAAAATCCAGATGGGCTGGAAGATCTGTTTAACGTCCCCAGCAATGAAAGTACCCATTGTCTCCACATGACAATATTGACATAATATAATTTCCTTTAGTGTTTCAGGTCCTGGAAATGGCAGCATAAGGTAAATATTTAACTCTGAGTTTATATATGAGTGCCCTGTCTTGACCAGGTTCTGTTTCCTTCTCTTTCTCTGGACTTCATAGGGGTTGCTCAGCTGCCACTGACCATATTGTAGAGCCCCCAAGGAAAAGCTAGCCCCCATGTCATTATAGTCATCCCTTCAACAAGTGTTAAGCACAGTGAAAGACCTATAGCACTTATTTAGATTTCAAAATATGAATTTAATTTACTAGCAAGAAAAGAAAACATTATTAAAATATTTTGGTTAATCATGGGGGGAAAAAAGCCTCTCTGAATGGGGAACTGAGGGACAGGATGGGTGATGAACATGAGAGCAGGAGAGAACTAAGTTCTATCGAAATCAGACACTGAAAAATAAGACTGAATTTGAATCCTTGATTTGAGCTCCACTGACATTTACAAATGTAATCTCAACTGTCAATTTAAAACAGGAGTGGATGAGTAAAATAATCCCGGGAAAAGGGGATCCATCAAGCACACTCAGCCCAGCCATGTGAACCTGGCTTCACTGCTCTCCCAGTCCAGCTGGCTTTCTGTCTGCACGCACAGACTGACTAATCTGCTGCCTCAGTAGGCTGCTGCTGCTTGTTAAGCCAATTCTTAAAATAGTGGCTGACCTAATTATATAGCATGGATCTTTACCTTAAATATATATGATGACCTTTACGTGAAGTGCATGCAGGATATTTTTTAATAATTACTTCTCACATCTCATCACATCTTCCTTTGCTGAGCTCAATTAAAGTGATGTGTGTTTATGCATCAAATTTTACAGCAGAGATTTAGAAAGTAGAACGTGTTAGACTGATTGCTTTTCCCTAGCAGGCATGAGGAGGTGGATAAAGGGGATGAATAGTGATAGTGTCATTATCTGTCTTTAATAACTTCTCTGACATAGCTTGAAAGCTTCTAGACATGTAAAATTCTCAGTGCAGTAATACTACCAACCAGGTATAGATTTTGATTGCTGAGTTAATTATGCAGCGTGCTAGGTTTTAGATCAGACTTATTAATTACTGTTAAAGTGTCAGGCTTTGCAGGGATTCTCTTGATGTAGAGTCTATTTCTATCTTCTAGTTCTGTGAAAAAGTATCATATTTTACAGGTGAAATCAATGGAAACAAACTAATTGTCCACCACCTGTAGGTTAATAGGTTGTGGGGTGAAGTTATGGTCAGTGCTAGAAATGCATTTTCAAATGGGCACAAGCCACTTTCTCTGTACAGAAAGCTGGTTCACAGGCCATAAGCAGTAGAAGACTGCTATTGTTACAGATGGTTTCTGCAGCTCTTCTTCCCTGCTGTCTTCATTGGGGCCACCTTGGATATTTCTAGAAAAGCTGTAGTCACAACTTCAAATGCACTGTCGATATGGTTAAATCAAGATTTAGTCTTCCCCCTAAACATCCCTTATTCTGGGCTTTGATGAGACCAGTTGTTGCAGAATTGGTTTTAAATGCTGCAGATAGAGCAGAGAATTTTATTCAACATCTTTTATAGACTGAATTTAAGGACACTTAAAACTTTTGGCATCAGTATTTTAACATTTGCAGTTCAGATTTTAATTTGAAAATTGTAATTTTGAACAAAACTTGAGCAACTGTTATTAAGAAATAGAAGACGAGATTAAATATCACATGGTGGTTCAAAAGTCTAAAAATGAAGTAAATTTAGTGAAACAGAAAGCCTTGAATTTGCCCAAACAATTTTTTCTTCTTTTAAAAATTCTCTCAAAATTTTATAAGGAGTTACTATAAGATATTCCTCTCAAAAATTTATTTCAGCTCTCAATTAGAAGACCTAAGACTTTATTTATCCAAGATGATGTACCTCTGATACTCTCAAGGCTTTCTGCCCTCCCTGACCTTACATACTTTGGTAAATCTGAAAAGATAACAAGCTGAGAGTGGAAAAATGATGGAGCTGGAGGCTGCAATTAGTTATCAGTATTACAGGCATTGTGATAGGAAACTAAAGTACATGGGGATCTATGCACAGAAGAAATATATGCAAAGTCTCTGGAGAATCACAAGTTCCTGGGTGTTGTCCTTCCTCTATATGACAAGTGGCAAGACAGTGCAGGGCCCCCTTACACCCACAAAAAGTGAAAGGATGAGAAAACTGTGACATTTGTCTAATGTGCAAAAAAATTTGAGCTGTCAGTGCTGTCCATCTGCAGCTCCGATGATTGCTGTGACTGTGTACATGGTGGGGTTAGATATTTGCTGCAAGCTTCACAGGTAATTAATTCTCTTCTGGGACCCTGGGGAGTAATAAATTTGGTCCTAAAGTTGGTTTGATAGCAGGTGACAGAAATGGCCTAATATCAGGTCACTCCCTGTGGTAGGAAATGGAATCTCCTTCCTCAGATGACGCTTGGGTCCATCATTGGACACAGCGTCCACACTGGACAATTTGGAAAAGTTCAGCAAGCCACTCTGTACCAATTAGAAGTGGACTAGGTTAGAGAAAACCAGCAAAACTGAAGAGATGTTAGTGAGGGTTTGGGGTTTGGGGGCAATTTTACTTTACTGTGTGTGCACTTTCTGCTGAGACAAGATTTTTTCCCAAGTGTGCCCTTTTCATCACATTGTCCAGATTATTTAAAATGAACAGGCAATAGACTTCCCATATTTCCCCCATGAGGCTATTCCAAAGTACAATAAATCTGATCTTTCCACTTTTTTTCTAACTGAGCTAATGTTTTCTTTTTGCTACTTCAGCCCAGTACTGTGAGACATGCCCCACTCTGAATAGTCTCTAGGTTGTTTTGTGCTCTGAAAAGAATTAGGGTTTTATTATTCTCTTCGTTCTCAGGTAGCCATGAAAACAATATTCAGTGACTATCATGACTTCCTATGAGTTGTCTTCAATCCTGACAGATGCTTTCATTTCACTTCACAGCCCAAAGAATGAGTTGTTCCCTACCTGTTTGGTGAGGAGTGGGTTGGTGTAAGCCCTGGGGACCCCAGCACTGACTCTGGCTGCTGCCCCTTCCCTCTTCCCACCTCCCTGTCCAACCATCAGCAGGGTACTTCCCACACCAGCCAGAGTGGACCTGCACTCTCCCTGCCAAGAGTTTTGAGATGAGTGGAGGTCCATCGCTGTGCCCAGATATTCCATGCATTGCCAGAGAAGACCATGGCTAATTCAAACAAGGTGTTCCTTCCAGAGGATGCTGGCTAGCAAGGACACAAACACAATGCATGACTGGTCTCCCTGTGTGTTCCAGTGCATCTTGTTTTATAGCACTGAATGGTGACCCTGATGCCATTGCCTTTGTCCCAGAGACTCCCCACAGCCTGTTCTGTTTTGACAGATGCCCTCTGACCCTCTCTCCCAGAGGAGACCCCCGCCCCCAGCAGCAGCAGAGGTCACAAGGGGCTGCTCTTCCATGCCTCCCATTTCATTTCCCACTCAGCAACTTGAGCACTTCTACAAAGGGAAAAGTCAAAACTGGGCTTCAGTGCAAATTGTGAAGGGCAAGGCTGAGTGACCAGTCTGCACTGCACCTCCATATCCATATATCCAAGGTAAAGATTTTAGGCTCATTTAAACATTGGCCTTTTATACAAAAAAAAATTATTTCATTGAGTAATGCTGCCCTCCTTCCTCCTTTACACACGTGATCGTGTTGCACCAAAACACCGCCATTATTATGTTGCCCTAAAATCAGCTTCATTGATGCTGGCAGGAGCCTTCCAACCCCCGCCTGCTGTACAGGGCGTAGGATATGCTGCTGCACCTCTGGCTGCCAGATCTGGCTCCACCTTGAAGGCATCCAGACTGCAAAACACTGCAGTGCCTTCACAGTCAGGGGTTTCATCACTGTCTAAGTTATCTCTTTTCTTTCTCATGAAAAATGCCAGGAGCCTCTTAAGTGCTGCCAGAAACACAAATAAGGAGGATGAATGAGAGAGCTCCACTGAAGATCTATGAAACTTCATCCACAAACTGACACTTTTCAGTGTCTACACTAATCAAGCTTAGATGGCATCTGTCAACCCTCTAGAGACTGTTCATCTCCAGCTGTAGATTTCTTACTCTGAACTCCCTGCACCATCCCAGCACAACTATTTGTGCAGCTTTGTACCATATTTAGCAGGGAATAGGAACAACTCATGGCAAAAATGTTGGTCTTCAACTCCTGTGCTCAGCTGCAGTCTAAATCTGAAAGCTGCTGTGATCACTGGGTGCCAAGCTAATTTGTTACTGTGTTTAGTCTGGATGCTTTTAGGAAGCACAGTCATTTTGGCTTGGAATAACATTTCTGTTTCTCCAGATAAAGCCCCATTCCATGGATTACAGGTTTATTGAAGTTGCAAACAAGTATTTTTTTGTCTTACAGCTTGATGAATGCAATTACAAGGATAAGGTAGAACAGCTGTCTTAGTACATGAAGTTGAAGGGTTTGTTAATCTTTGGGACTATTCCCAAACCCAGAGCACTGTAGGGTCCATGGTGGGCAGAACACCACTTCAGAAGAGTGGAAATTAGGACAGCTTG
Source organism: Sialia sialis (assembly GCA_009812075.1). Taxonomy (NCBI): domain Eukaryota; kingdom Metazoa; phylum Chordata; class Aves; order Passeriformes; family Turdidae; genus Sialia; species Sialia sialis. The sequence continues at coordinate 28,247,448 of VRYO01002297.1, forward strand.
GGCCACTCTCAGAGTCTGTCTTCCTGGTGAGGTGAACCTTCAGGCCTGGGCAGCTCAACTCTTCCCATCAGAAGTGTGCCAGCCATTTTCAGGTGCAGCACTGCTTATAATTGTACTGCTTATAATTGGAGCAGCAGCGTCTGTGAGGAAAGGCAGATAACTAAGACATTTAAGGTAAAGAATGTGCTTCTTTGTGACTTCAGAGCATGGCTCAAAAAGGAAGACATAAATAAAAATATCTTTGTGATGTGTGAAATGGAAATGTTAATAACAGCCTATGCTAGAAATAGTAATTCAAGATCCTATCTAAGCAACTGTACATTGGGCTCCATGTACAGTGCACATGCACAGTGCCTTTCTTTATCACAACACAGAAACAGGCAGCAGAGTGAGGACACCATTTAAGCCATGGGCTGTGCCACAGCTCATATATTCTGTTATAGATGTTAGCAGCACTTATGGTAAGAGGAAGTTTAGAAATAGTGAATGGCTTAAAAAACAGTGTTCGGGAGGAAATTGCAAAAGTGATATGAGGGTAAAGCAATTCTGCTGGATTAGCAGTTGTGCCCTATCTTTAGAGGGAAGCGTTTAGAGGAAGTGGCTGAAGCAGAATGGTGTTTTTCATGCATTTGAACCTAGGATAAAAAGACAGAGTTTCCTTATTACCTTCAGTATGCCCTTGTTCCTTACTTCCTCATATTTACAATAGGAAATACCTTCAATATCTCAAACTGTGAGGTTATCTGACTGCAAACACTTATTTAGTCATCTAAGTAACTTGCACCAGGGAAGAAAGTAATTTAAGTAATGTTGGTCACTCATATCCCCTGAGGCTGGCAGACTCAATCCTGTGCACTTTTGCATCATTTCTCCTTTTGCACATGATCCCAAGCATCCCTGGGTTTCACTGAAATCTGTTCTACTCCCTGTTTTGTGCTGTGAAGCTTTTAATCTGCTAATAAGGGAGACCTCACCAACATTGATTTTGAGTGGCAGACTCCAAAGGCACAGACTTTGAAATACTGCCTTTTTTTCCCCAAACCTCTTTACTGCTGGGACATCAGAAGTGCAGTAGCACCCAAGTGGCTCAGCAAGTTGCATGTTCAGCCAAGTGTTATAAGAAACACAGATGGCTTTAACCTGCATCAAACTGCTGAAGACAGACACAGAGTGTAAAATCTCTGCCAGCTGGAGACATCAGTCAGAGGAGGGCACACAAGTGGCAACTTTGCCCAGTGCACCTCTCCCAGGCAAGCAGCTCACCACAGTGCCTGGGGATGATTGCTGCAGCCATGGCCAAAGACTCCAGTCTAAAACCTCTGGTGAGGGATAAGTGCTTCGTTGACAGATGTGGCAGGAATGTCTCCACTTGCGCCTCAGACTTGGGTTGAAAATTCCTCTTTTCTTCAAACATGAGTGAAAAGAGCAACCAGATTTTAGGAGATAGCTACTTTATTCTGAGAAATATCACCCCAGCATGGTGCTGGCTGTAACAGTAGAAGATCCTAATGATTGTTAAGATCAGCAAGGTTTAATCTGCACTTTTTAATTAGTAGGAAAAAGTCCTGCACAGCATTCTCTGCAGCAAGACAAGTTGTAATGTCTATTTATTACAAATATGTAATGTCAATAGTGCACAATATCCAGCAGAAAAAAGGGAGGTGAATCTCTCTGGCATTACAGACAAATTGAGAACAAAGTATTAATCAAAAAATAAATGATTGAACAGTACTGTTAAATTTCTGCCTTTTGTTTCATAAACAAACTGCACAGAGCAGTAACAGTTTACAGTTCAGGAAGGACAGCTATTCCCTGTGCTGACAACCACTTATGCTCTATTTAACACATGGAATTTAAGTGGTGCAGAAAGTACACTTGGCCAGGAATTGCTGTCTGAAAGCCTCTGCAAAGAAAAATGCATTTACTGCCAAAAAATTAGTTTTCAGTAAGAAATTTCTTGGTATTGTGCAGAGTCGTTGACTTTCCTCCTGTTTTGTAATTAGACATCAAAAGAAAGCCTGTCATTTAAATTAAAATATATCACTTGAGATCCTTTGAAACAAGCAGCATGCTGAATATAAATCATTAGTCATATTTCTGTTTATTTTTATCTCACGAATATACTGTTGAAAGCCATGGTTAAGCATGCAGTCTGGCATTAGAAAGACTCCTGTTAACTTTCACAGGCTCTGGGATAGGCTCCAGAGCTTAACAGGTTGTGTAGATGAAATGGCCTTCATAATTACACACATTTGTCCACAGCTAGATTGGACAGGTTATGTTTATTTTGCTTTATATATGGTGACTATGTAAAAATGAATAGCCTTTACTATGTGGGAGGTCAGAGTAGATATCTTAATTATACCTCTCAGATTTGTTCTCTGTGCATTTACAGGTTAGTAAATGGGATGGGGAATGGTTACACACGTGAGATGGAGAATGGAGAATGGAGAATGGAAAATGGAGAATGGAGAATGGAGAATGGGGATCCTTGTCTGGAAGAGATGCAAGTGAAAGCTAGAGGCACAGAAAACACAGTCAGTTCTCTGTCGTTTTCTTCCCCAGCTTTGCAATAGGAAATCCTGAATCAGGGAGGCGTAATGATCGGCTGGGTAATTTATATAGCCTGAGGCATACTTGCTTGTGTTAAGAGAGAGTTTGCACAAAGCAAATGTCACTTCAGATTGAGCAATAACAGACTGTTTCAGAAAGGAGAGACACAGCTCTAGCAGTGATGTACGAGGATGAATGCATGTGCAAGCTGGCAGGGGCTGTCTCAGTGCCTACCTGTCCATGTTTCTACTCTTAAGGAAGAAATAAGCTCAGGTCAGTGGTAAAGGCAGAAATGTCAATTCAAGACCTTTACAGCCTAGCCATTGCTATTTTGGTTTGCTTAACTTTTGTTAGTACAAAATCAACGGCAGAAATGGTTGACAACAAAATAAACCAGAAAAGGGGACAGTGCTTAACCAGTAATCAGGGTTGTGGCAACCAGATGCAAAAACAGTAAAAAGCAACAGGAAAAGTCTTAAGTATTGCTATCCAGACTTTTTTCCTTTTCAAAAAGATTGTGTGACAAAGATACAGCTGAAAGTATAATAACCTACTTTGCTGTGATTGAACGTATCAGTTGAAAGAATCCCAGCTGCATTACTGAAACCCTTCAGACATCATTTTTTCCTGTTATTAGTATTTGGCATTGAATTGATGTGAATTGCTCACACAATTCAGCCCTGGGTGTTTGATGTGATAAAACAAAGAAAACTATAGAATAGTCTGTTTGTTACTGACACTCCTACTCAAAGATGATAACAGAGGCTCTTTTCTAATACTTTGCCTTTCTTTCACCTTGTCACCTAACCAAGATCAACGGAACAAAGTAAAAATAAAGGTAGTAAAAAGGAAAATTTCCGTTATACTTGATTTTTATCTAGTAAGATGATCTTAAACTCTCATGAAAAAATAAAACAGTACAAATATCACTGTGTTTGCTCAGTCACTCACAATTGCAGAAAGTGGGTCCTAACACCCTTTGATATTTCTTGAAGTTTCTTTGTATTACAGTAACAGTGAGAGACCTGTTATTGCCTAGCCCTGAAAAAACGCCCACCAGGGCAAAGTCCAATTCTGCTAAATTTGTTTCTAATACTAGCCCCTTTCATGAGGCAACAGATGAATGCAGCAGCAAGCTGCAAGGTATCAAAACAACTTTTCTGTAGAAATCACAATCCCTTTTAAGACAACATCCATACTCCTTACAGCCATATTGACTGACCAGTTCCCAGCTGGATTCTCCAGAATGTTTGTCCATTTAGGGATTTTTTCTATTACCAGCACCTTAAAAATAAAGAATCTCAAAAGCTCACACATTATCTTTTCTCTTAGACACATTCTTCTGCTTCAGAAAAACCCTAATACACCAAGTTCCCTGTGTCTGTGCACCAGGGCAATGTAAGTTGTCTATGTCGACACCAGAGTCAGGTTCTCTTGGAGAGTTTTTAAATGTAAAGTGAATCAGCTAATTATGTGAATGTGATTTAAAATGAGATATTACTCCAGCCAGTTTCTTACCATTCTCACAGTAGAAATCCTTGGAAGAGAAATGCTGCATGTAGTGCTTTGCACTGAGATGGATATTCTACATTAAGTGGTACTCAGCATATGCTCAGATAACCCAGGAATTGCAAACCAGGTCACTATGTTATGCTGCCCTGCCCTTGGCTATGTATGACCAGTGCTTATAGTCTCTGGGTGTCTTATCAGCTGGATTTTCCTCACAGAACCTGTATTTGAAGGTTGTGACTTTTCCAGGCATGAAATCTGAATAAAGCTTCTGTTTCTAAAAAGCCAAGGTCTTTCTTGTGCTTGATGGCATGATCCATTTGGGTAAGTGTAAAGGGAAATAGCTTTAAATAATCTCTTTGGCATTGAGTTGTTGTAGGACAACTTTTTACCTGTTTTGTCTCCTCATGTGGCTGCAATAATGTATTGGCACCTCAGGATCCTAATGCTGATTTTTGTGGTATAAAATCCAGAAGAAGGCTGCTAAGAGCAAGAGATAATTTTATTTGCAACCTGGTTTCAATGGACAGTGAGAGTATAATGAATCCTTAACAGTAGGGCAAAGCAGTACTTGAAGGTGCTGCTGAGCCACATCACCCACCCTGCACCTTGTGATCAGAGGTGGGAGGTACTGCCATTGTTATTCCATCTCTTGCCTCTTTTTTCATGACAAGCTCTCACACAGCCTGCCATTTTTCCCCATGTGGTGTCTTCAGTATCTTCAGCTCTGTAGAGCCAGGATATGTTCTCTTCTGTGATGGGTTCTTAATCCTGAGAGGGTCTTTAGGCATTGCTGTAGCAAAGGCAGTTCTACTCTTTTATATGCAGCAATGCAAGTAAGGGCAGGGGCAAATTCAGCAGCTCTTGACTGAAGAGGATGAGATGAGGATTAGCAGAGACAGTCCCTCCACAAGCACATGCAAGACACCAAAGGACTGATTCCTTTCTCCCATCTGGCTGAACTGCTATACACACATGCATACACTAATTTCATGTTAATTTTAGATGAGTAGAAAGAAGAGGGTCAAAAAGCAATAATTATACAAATACACTTTGAGATTTGAATTGTGCTTATGCCTTCAAATGCCTGTTTTACTCTAGGCTTAGCTTACCAGTGCTTACCAACCTGCAGTTCAGGTTCCCATTTGCTGCCAGGGTGCCTCTGCAAGAGCTTTTAAATGATGCTCCGTACGAAAAGAGAAATCAAAAGGCACAGCACAGTAGCCCAAAAACTGAGGTCTTTTGTTGTTTCAGAGGGAGTGGAAGTTGAAATTATTTATGAGAGGTGACTTGATGGGATTTTCAGAGCTGGTCTGCATGGGTGGCAAACAGGTCCAAGTTCCTTTGCTCTGACTAAACCTGGTTCAGAAACTCAGGAGCTGTGCTCAAGTTGCCTTGCCTTGTTGAGAAGCTAATAGAGTTGTGTGGCTTTCAAACAAATCTGGCTCCTGGCCAACCAGCCTGGAGCACAGGCAGAGTGAGCTCATGTCTGCCTGCACCCACCCATGGAGACAGGGCACAAGGGTTATGTTTTACACAACTGCAAGGACACTGTTCTTACTTATTCCAGGCATATTCAGTGAGCATCATGATTATAAACCAGGGCCTTGGGTTTGCCTTGACCAGAAAGAACAACTGATGCCAAGGATGTTCCAGGGAACATGAGCTGAAGGCAATGGAGAAAAAGAGGACACTTGAATTTCTGAATCACTTTGAAAAACTTGGGTAAACGCCTTTCTAACTACAGCTTATTGTATGACAGTGCTACCTCAGCAGAGGATATAATCTTATTGAAGATTTCAGCGTTCTGAATTTTTGCAAAATTAACTCTAAATAGTTTCAAATTGTTTTGTTTTATTCCAGTGCTTTCAGTTTTTGTTTATCTTACACCAATCTGAGAGTTGGTTCTACGTGCAGTTTCAAACATTTCAAAAAATCTATCACTTAAGACTTTGTAAAATCAATCTGCTTAGACAGAGCCTGTTTATGTATGGTCAGGCAGCAATTGCAGCTTGCTGTTGTTCTAACCTCTCAAAAAAGAAATCCAAAGGAATAATTTCTTTCTGTATTATGTTAGCTTTAATAAAGCAGCCAAAGAAAAAATTGGCATCTGTTTCCTGGCATTTTTTCCATTACTTAGCTATAATCTTTTTGAAACCATGAAATTCCTCTCAAAATACTGAAGTATAATTAAGTTGTGAAATCTGAATCCAATAAAAGAAGATCCTGTGCTTGAAGGTTGAATTGCTGTCATGAAGCCATGAATTAATTTTTTTTTAAATATTGTCTAAAAAGTGGTATCAATTTAGTGACACATTTTCATGTAATTAAATTGATTACAATAACTTTCTAAATATGTAGATACTTCTTAAAACTTCTCTTAAGTGGCAAAATGAAGTTGATTTCAAAACAGAAAATCAGTAAGGTTATAACTTCATAATTGATTATTCATTAAAGTTACCAAGCATTAATAAAGCAATATCGTTGGCTCAGTTTGGACACACGTACCTAAAACATTGTCCTCTTATCAGGTAGAGTCACACTACACCTGAGGAGAGTGACACAGAGATGTAAATTTGGCTTAGGGATGTAGTGCTGCTGCCCACATGAAAGGTCTGAAACTCAGAGCAAACTGAAAGGTGGTGAGTCCTGTTTTTCAAGGATTTCTGAGATGTCCTGTCCCAGATTAGGAGTCAATAAATTTTCATCACAAAGCCTTCCCCAGACCTTCCTTGTTTTGGGATAGCTTTTTACCCTGGCAGAAGTCACAGCTTCTTCTCCCAGTTGCTCAAATATTAATATTTTTTTCTGAACCTTGCTGAATTTTTGGATATACAATGAAACCTTGAAGTAGCAAGTATCTGTAGGAAGTGTTTTCTTAAGAGTCCAGTCTATTTGTATTTTTCCCTCCAGCCTTGATTTACACATCCAGGACACGCACATGTAGCAATAGCTCTGAACCGTTAATTTTTTATTACCACTATACTGTCCACTATATGTTTCTTAAGAGTAAATACTTTTATACTTCTTAAACACAGATCTTGGCCAGCCTATATTAATTTCTTCCCCTCAAAAAAACTCCCGAGTTTTCTGAGAGGCTGAACAGAACAGGATGTTCACAGTGAGTGCTTATATTCTCAAAATAGTAGCATGTTTTCAGCATTGTATTATGGCAACACAGTATTTTATTAACTTACCAGATTGCAGTTGACGACTGATCAGAGACACTGTCCCTATGAGCACTGGAACAGGTTTACAATCTCTCCATTATCCCATGTTAACTAGATTTCATCAGAGGTAGATGTGATTCCACCATGAAGTTAGTATTAAAATGAATATTTTATTCATATACATATATATATATATATATATATATATATATATATATATATATATATATAATGCAACCTTTAAGAGGAATACTTTTTCACCAAGGGATTCCAATGACTTTTTGAAGTCAATGTGATGACTTTCAAAGGCTGGACATGCCTGTATTTGTGAGGCTTGTCTGAACAATGGTAAGTGAATGTATACAGACCTACATCAATACCTCCTTCAGGCAGCGATGATGAGCATTATAGGTCATAACAAGCACCTTACATTTAAGATCAGATGTAAGGTTTCACAGTAATAATAGCAGGTCCCCATTGTCTTTTTCTGGGTTAAGCCAGGATTTGGTCCTGGAACACAGCAAGAGGTTGCCAGATCAGCAACCTTTAAGATCTGTTTTTGACTACAGAGGACAGTTGGAGTTGCCTAAAAATGTATGGCTCACTTGCAGAGCACTCCTGGTTATACACTGGAGAACTGAAATTTATTCCATGTACATGGATAACCCCGTTAGCAAGGAAGAAGAGCAAACAGGCACAAAAAATTTAAGATTTCCAGACCGCCTCTAGAAAATTTGTCCTTATAATGCCTGTTTTAGCTGCAGAGAACATGTGACTGCCATAGTTGTTAGCATTGTAATTGGGAAACAGCAGAGTCTCATTTAGCTATGGGATCATATAGGACCCTGAAAAAAGGGCATTTAAATGCTGAAAACATTTCTAGAAGGACATGCACACATTTCAGGCCTTCTCTTCTTACTTCCAATCATAATTCATCCATTAGTTAAACAGGATGAACCAAATTAATGTGTACTTGGGCTGGTGATTTAAAAAGGTGTATGTTTACAGGGGGCTGACAGATGTACTCAAAGGTTTTATGAGTAACTTTATTTTCCTCCATGCTGTTGAAGAAAATGTTGGAACTGCACTTTTGAATAGCAAAGAGCTGCATGGAAAATGACATGTCCCTCTTGGTTTTTTCCCTAGATGATTAAATCAATTTAATTTGTAACTGTCACCTGTCCAACCAACTATCAGTGTTACATGGTGACACTTACAGAAGGGCTGGTAGGACTGAAGTGGGCAGAAATGTCAAAATAGAATAGGAAACAGCTGATCTCTAGCCTCACAAAAACTGAATTTTGTGCCTAATTTCTTGTTGAACAAAACATGTGACATGACTGGTGACAAAGTGGGGAGCTACCACGTTGCTTGTCATATGATTAAGCGCCTGATCTTCCAAAGCTGTTTTCAGTAGGAAATCTGGAATTTAAAATGCTGAAATGAAGCACACATCATAGCAACCACTGGAGAGCTGCAGATTATATAAGACTATCTTAGTCCTAAGTTCCCATGAGTGACTTTATGAAGAACAGTCAAAAGTGACAGTGGACAAGGAGTGGGCAGCAGGGAAGACACCTGATATTGAAAGGAATGGGCAGAGCAGCTCAGCAGACACTCAAAGGGAATGAGTAGTCTAAATCACGCTATAGGGAAGGTACAATAAACTCACATAAGCATCTGTATTGGGCCAGATCAGATGTCTGTATCTCCTATGTAGCCAACAGGAGCCATGAACACAAAATATTCCTCAGCCTCCGACAATTCTCAACGCAAGGATTTACCAAGTTTGACTCTTCTCGCCTTGCCAAGCTGTTCATGCACAGACTCCCGTAAACCAAGGCACCAAGTCCACTACAGAGACCTGTTCTCCTTAATTCTTCCTGAGCAATTATTTTCCTGTCTCCAGTTATTATCATGCTGAAGTTTACAGTTAGGTTTAATTGTTAACATCATATTTTGCTCTGGGTTTTGTGTATGCACACAATGTCCACACCAACTAGTTAGATATAGATATTGATATGCATATACACATGGATATAAAGATGTGTAAGAAGTAAATAATTAAAAAATGCCATTAACTACAGTTTGCTGAACAGCCTATTACAGAAAAAAAAAAAAAAAAAAAAGCAGAAGAACAAAGCAAATAATATTCAAGTAAAGTCTCAAACTAAACAGAGCCAAAGATGTCAGAACTTAAAAATCTTATCCTGAACATACACTTCTCTGAGAGTATATAGTTTGGGAGACTCAGAGAATGCCGACTAAAATTATTACTATTTGTGTAATGTAATATGGAATACATTTACTTTACAGATGATTGCTATTGCTACAGAATGCACATAATAATTTTAAATTCAATAACATCCAGTACCACAGTCCTGTATAAGGGAGGATTTTAATTTCTTTAGGAGGGTGAATCCATTGATTTTCCACATTTCTTTGCCACTATTAGGAAATCTAAATATTAGAAGACTCTCAGCATATCCTTTTTCTTGCATTGATTTGCTCTTTTCAAAGTAAGGAAGATGTGAAACATTTTAAACTCCTTTCTTTCCATATTCCCATTAGTGAATAAAAAAATCAGCTTTGAGGCTGAAATTTACAAATATGAGGCAAAGGAATATAGCACATCTCCTTTCAGAACATGGGTACATCATTTCAAAGCATCTTCTTCCTGTGTGGATTCAACAAGTCTACGAAGTAATGAAGCATTTGTTCTCAAAGTCTCTTCTCTTAGGAATACCTTGTCTTTAAGGGTACTCAATGGCATTTGGAAGAATTTCAATGAGCTAAATTTCACAAACTGAACTGGCAGAAAGAGATCATAATGGGTTGCATAGGAAGTGGCCAGAAAATGTCACCAGGAGACAAATCCAGAATACTACCTGTGGGTTTTTGTATACTGATGCATCAAAAAAACTCTGTTGCAGGGTAAAATACCTATGAATTACATGCAGTTCCCCTTTCCAGAAGGTATGCTTAGGGCAAATGGAACCAATTAGAAGGTATATTAAAAGGTAGATTACATATCTTTCTGGGCAAGATGACCACAATTTTCTATGTACAGGCTATAATAGGATGCAGCAAGTTAAAATTTTGTGGCATCTCCAGCCACTGATTAAACTCTCCTCTGAAGGGTGTTGGGTAAGCAGTAAATGGGGCATTTTCAACTCTGGGAGAATCAATGCCAACCTTACATTAAAAAGGAAGAGCGGGTGAAGAAACAGTTGCAGAAATGAGCTGAAGTGGGCTTGCCAAAACTAAAGAGAGAATGGCTCATTTATAATGCATGAAGCTCCTTGGCCTTCATTAAAGGAAAAGTATGCTGTCTTAGACACTGCCTTACCCCAGCATCTTTTTGTCCTTGGTTTTGGAAAATGTCCAGATGAAGGCCATAAGGATATGTTAGAGTAAAGCAGAATGTGATAATAGCATTGAGGTTGTAAACTTGCTCAGCCTGTGCAACATATAAAGAGAATCCAGCTGGGATATACAAGCACTCATGAGAGAAGTGAGAACTAAATTGTCATGAAAATTGCATCAGGTGCCTCCACCACAAAGCCCATGGTGGGTGTGTGTGTGCAGTCAGCAGTGAAGGTGACCAAGGATGGAGGAATCTGCTCTGACAGGATAACAGTACCAGGAACAGACATGGTCCTCAGACAGGCTCTCTGCTCAGGGCTGTGAACAGGGATGTGTGTTGAAAAGCAACTTTTGGCTGCTACATGTCCCTGGAGAAGTGCTTGGAGGTGAAAAACTCAGGGAACATCTGTCTAGCCAGTTGGCTTTGCTGCCTGACTGGTTGTTGCAAGACAGAAGGTAGGGAAAAGTGTGGGCAGTTGAGCTGAATTGGAGGAAAAGACACAAGGTGTACCTGCCAGAGGTACAGACAAAGCCTGCAGTTAAAGTATAAGGTGTTCAACAAGTTAGTCAGACTGATTTTTCAGCTGTGCATAAACAGTGCACTGAATGCACAGAATTGGGTGGGAATTTCCATACATCAATGCATACATGGCTAAAGGAAGGACGGGAGTTAAATTCTTAAATTCTTATACTGGCTAGCTGAAACTAATGTGACTGGAAACATAATCATCTGTGGATGCAGAGGATGTTGTAAAAGAAGTTGTTAAGCTTCTTTCAAAAAGCAAGCATTAAAATAAATTGTTAACCATAGGCCTGAAGAGCAGTGAATTTGAAATTTAAATTTGTGGGGTAGTTGGAGCAGTAATGAGTGATGAGTCTTCAGTGGGTGGCATACTATTTTAAATAGCTCTTATAAAACCACCTAGATGAAAATTACATGATTACAGCAGTAGTGCTGACTTATGCCAAAGGAAAACCTTCCTTCCAACTATAAAGATTCATTAAAGTGTCAACAAATTAAGGAGTAAAGAAGAACTTGCATATATAATTATTCGGATTTTTCCCAAAGTCCCTCAGTGAGGCTATTAAAGAAAACCAGGCACCTAGAGGGTGAAAGGTAATGTTCTACTGTGCTTTGAAAGTGGGCTAGGAGACAGCAAAATTCAAAGGATAAAGAATGAGCTTTCATCTAGAAATGAGATTAATAGTGAAGTGTTTGCAATGCACCTGCTGTAACTAAGTCTGTTTATTAATAATCTCACAGCAGGGCATAGTAGCAAAATTTGCAGATGATGCTAAGTGATTTAGATCAGTCAGGGATTAAGATATGCAGACATGACAAAATTAAGCCACCAGACAATGTAGGTGAGTTTGATTATTGTTCAGGTTTTGTATGGGGTTGTTTTGTTTTGTTTTGGTTTTGTTCTGGTTTTTTTTGGGGTTTTTTTGGTTTTGTTTTTGGGTTGTTTATTTTGATTTTTTGTTTTTGTTTTGTTTTAGTTTTGGTTTTTTTGGGTTTTTTTTGTTGTTGCTTTGATTTTGTTTGGTTTGGTTTTTCTGGATCCAAATCAGAGTCATAAGCCTTGAAAGAAATGGTGAAATTCCTTGCAGCACTGGACTGTATTCTAAATGAAGTGATAACAGTTTCAGAGCAAGACTTGCAAGTTATTACAGATGGTCCAGAAGAAACCTCTGCTTAATACCAATGAAAGAAAAAGGGTTTTGATTAAAAAAGGAGCCACAAGAAGAGGGCAGAATTCTGTACAACAGTCATATCTCAGTCCTTATCACCCCCTCACTCTTAATAGTGTTTGCAGTTGTAGTCTGCCAGTTCTCATCAAAGTGCAGCCAGTGAAGGAAATCAGTTCCATGTAAAGAGCAGCAGATATGATCTCCAACAAGGAAATATTCCGAGAGACCAAGAAAGATCAATGAAGACATTAATAAGAGGAAACAGAAGCTGAGAGGCTCATGAGAAATAAAGGAATGCTCATCAGTTTTAAATAAAACAGCTTTAATATAAGAAAAAGAAGAAAATAGTGAAGACTAACACTTTTGAGATAGAAAAATAGCTATTCATGCACAGGATGTAATGAACTTGCATAATTTTCTGTAGGAGATATTAAAGAAAATAATTCATGAAGACTATCAAACTGAAAAATAAGCATGCCATTCAAATTCAATGTGACACTCAATGGATAAAAGTTTGGGAAGAACTGCATTTTTACAACAGTGCTGACTCAGACATATGAGCTAATCTCTCTTTAGGGTTAGGAAAATCATTTTCACTGTAAAGGTTTTTCATGTCCTTGTACAACAACAGTTGCATCTGCACTGGGGGACACATTTTATCACAGACCTCTATTGTGCTTTTATTCTCTTCCTTTGAAAGACTCAGGCCAGTGGTACCCTCCAGCTCTGCAGATCTATATTTTTATTTAATTACCTCAGAAATAATTCCAGGCAGTAATTGACCCTCTTCAATGTTCAAAAGCTTTGCATTAAATATTCCACCTGAATGGCACTTGAGCTGTCGTCTCCTTCCTTGGCAAAGGTAATTTTGGAAAGACTGGATGGTACTTAATATGGGAACATTACTTCAATTGTGTTATTAGCATCCATATCTTAAAATTAAATGAGAAGGAAGAGAAATATAGAGAAACCCCAAAGAGAAATAGAGGAGTGTAAGTGTTCTGAAGATACAAAATTAATAAAAAGGTCAAAAGGATGAAGATGAGATACTTGGAAATTAAGAAATGCCTTGTCTTAATGCATTATCACAAGTAAGTTATCCTTACTGCCTTCCTTCTACTTACCCAAAATTATTTATAAACAGCCACCTACTTCTCTGTAATTTCATTTCTAACTGGTCCAGGAAAGCCCCACTTTATGCAAAGTGTATCAGCACCAGCTGCTTTTGAAGGTCCTGTCATGCCTCTGCAGAAGGAGAGTCAGATGCCTTTATTTCACACTAGAACCATCCACTCTCATTTCTGAATGTGGAGGCTCCATGCAGAGGTGCAATTTCCATTTTGCAGGCAGAGACCTGGCGGTGGGGTCACTTTCCCAAAGGGGTCCAAGGCTGGAAAGCAGATGCTGCATGCCTTAGGTAAGGCTTAGCTGTTGCATGGCTGGGAGCTGGAGCGTGGCTGGGTCCAGGTGAGAGAGAGGGGTAAGGGATTAGCCCTGGGGTGATGCTGCTGAGCCAGAGCTGTGCTGCCCATCCATCCCTCAACATCTGAAGCAGAAGTTCCTGTGTGCCAGTTACAGCATGGCAAGAGCTTGCTGAGCTCACTGAAATGGAGGGATTTCCAGCTCAGGCTCTATTTGCTTTATGCAAACTTTATTTGCTTTATGCTCTTTATCATGGCTTTTAATACATGCAATGCAATACCATTTTAAGGTGTTTGTAAACTTGAGTGAGTGTTTATAAACTGAATTGGGGGGATTTACAAACTGAGGTGCATAGAAAGCACTCTGCTCTGAACACACAGTAATGAAGTTGGGGGAGAAGATACAGATTTTTACACTAAGACAAATAGCTCTGACTAAATAACCTGGTAAATAAGGAAATGTGACAAGATCCAGGTAGTCATACATGGTGAAGTTCTGTCCCTTCCTAGGGTAGGTCAGGGCACACCTCACCTCTCTTCTTTCCCATCTCTCCAGCACATCTTCCCCATGCTGAGGATCTTACCTGTGACAGGAATGCAGGGGGACAGAGACACCAGCTACAATTCAATAGAACCCCAAATAGGCACAACACACTTGTTTTCCATTTTTAGGGCTATTCCCCAGCTTTCTGAAGTTGAAATATAGAGAAATCCCAAGTGAAACACAGACTCGAAGGGTTGTGCTGGGTGCATGCTTGCCCTTTTTCTCTTCCCTTGTCTGAATTTTCCACTGGATACGTCACCAAAAGCTTCACTTTTCACAAAAATTGCTCTGAAGCTGCTTAACTGGCACAATCTGTCCAGAGGTGTACCAGGACCTGGGCAAGCTGTGTCAGAGGCTGTGTCCTCAATGCCACAGCAGGGGAATGTGAGATGTTGCCCATCACAAGCCCCTCATGCTCCTGGGCTGCCTTGCACACTCCAGAGACAAGTGAGCTCTGCTCTCAGGGAGCAAGGTAAGAATACAGCTCTGAGTGCCTTCCTAATTCAGTGTTGATTTATCTGCTGAGCAGCCATCAGACCCCAGCTTTATGCTTATTTATAAGCAAGCTTTTAAAACCAAAAGGTTTTTCTGCAAATTGCTAGCGCTGAACTTTTAGTCTGGAAGGCCCTTTGAAGCTAGCAAATGCCACAGGGTAACATCATGCAGTGATACCCACCTGCAGACTCACTAAGTTTTTCAAATCCTCTCATTCCTCACTACACTTATTGAGATGCAAGAAAGCCAGCCAGGTCCAGATGACACTTCCCATCACTAGGGAATGTGTTGTGATGAGGAGGGGCAGGATTCATGTCCCAGACTTCAAAAAGGTTTTAAGGTTCTAATGACCATTATAGGAAGTAGGTTCATATTCTCCACTCCGATAAATTAGGATAGCTCTGCATATTTCCAAACACTTAGGAAAAATTACAACTCCCTGGTTTTTGCTTACTGAAGGTGTAAGGCAGGGATGTAACTTAATAATAACACCATGAATTTTGCTGTTGAGGTCAATGGGATCTCACCATCACAACTTTAAAGCAGCAAAACTGCACACAATTGATTTCAATGTTCTCTTCTTCATAAGGATACTTTTTTCCTTTGATGTTGTATTGAATAGTTTGTAGAAACCTGCAAGTAGCAGATAAAATGGAAGTTGGAGTTTAGTTTATTTTGACCTCATCACGGTGACAGGAAAGATACTGCAGGAAATATCAGTAGCATTCTGCAATCCAAACGAATAAATTGATTTTCTAAGTTAAAAGCACCAGCATAAAGGGTCTTGCTCTTCTGCAGCATTTCTAGGGAAAACCCTCCTGACTGGACTACCATCACAGAGAATTAGAATTTTTTCCTAAAATTCCAGAGATTATAATTTCCTTTTGTATTAGGAATTGGCTAGCACTGAGGCTCTGGAGAGAACTAAACCGAATTTAGCTGATCAATACACAAAGCTTGTGTGTTTTCTTCTGGGTGGGGGAAATTCTTCGATCCATCATTGTTCAGCTTCATTCTTCAGTGAATTAACATCTCAAATGACTGTTCAGGTCACACAGGTTCAAGTCGCTAAGGCAGAAGCATCTCTGCCTCTTGAGGAAGACTATCAGGCAGCAGGGAAGGTAAATAAAGGGGTTTGTTTAATGTTTAAAAGAGCGTACTAATGGACAATTAGCCAGGGGAATTGAGAGTCGTTTTTAAATCCACAAAAAAGCGAATCTTCAAACACTCAGCAAACTATGGGCTAACACCGGGACACACATCACAGCAGCGCAGCGCTGACTGCGACGGGAACCCGCGATTGCCACAGCTCCTGCCGGGAAATGGTGATAAAAACTCGCAGGTGTCTTGAAGAGAGTACGAGATAAGCGAGGCAGGTTTGCAGGGCAAGGAAACATCTGTGCTGAAGTATTTGCCCCAAGCTTCCCGCTCGGCTGACTCGCATCTCTGCCCCAGGACGGCGATGCCATCGCTTGTAACACAGGGGATATGGAAGAGACACTGAGTCGTCTGGTTCAATTAAATCATCACAGCCATTCAGTATTTCATGTTAAACTCTTCGGAGCGAGTAAATCACATTTTAAAGAACGCTGGATCGCAGATATTTCTTATTTAGAGTGGGCTGAACAACACTCCACACCGATGTGCTCAGCATCGCTGCTGTGACGGAGCACATTGAAGAGGATGAAGTGTCACTTCAGAGAAGCTGCTTATTTTTGGGGTGTTTCAGTGAAATTCTGCCTCTGAGAATAAGGTGAGGCTGTATAATAGGACTGGCTTTTCACTGTGTCCAAAGTTAGACGGCATCCTCAAGAGAAATGAAAAGCAGAAGGGAAAAAAAGAGGTAAAAGATGGCACACGTACTTGAAAAAAAAAAAAAGCTATGTTCTAAGGCATTTTATTTTTTACTTTTAAGTTCTTTTTAGAGGTCAGGCTATTGGAGCTTGTAGTTCTGTTGCAGAAACATACTCTGCTTCTGAAATAAAATTAAGAAACCAGCAATTAACTAAATTACAGATTTTATGTCATAAGCACCAGATCACTTCTCAGTTTTCTGATCTCTAAGTGGGTTACTTGATCCCTGATGAAACTGGGGGAAAAGGTTAAATATACATATATTTAATTTCTTTAGCTGATAGACAGAATCCAAACAGTCAAGATTGCTGTTGTGAACCTGCCAACTAAACATATGATAAAAATAAATCCAATAAAGGACTAAATTAGCTGATCTGAGACAAAAACTCCTTCCGAATTAGGTTCAACAGGTATGAGACATTCATTTGGCCATCCATCTGTTAAAAGAAATCTCAAAGAAGGTCTTAAAGGTCTTCTGCTGATACTATCATCTCAATTAATTATTCGGCTGCTGTGAAAAGCCTGGCATTCAGTGTTGGCTGTTTGTGATAGTAGCTGCTAATTAGGAATTTTACTTCCTCCCGGGTTGCTATTTTCTAATCCATATTCATCAGCTTTTGAGATGCAGTCCCCTGCTAAAGTGTGGTGTTCGGTAACAAGTTAACATTTCCCAGACATTGGGTCGATTCTTGCCTTCTTGAATAGACCGAACTGAATCCTTAGTCAGCATTAGACCAGGACAAGGATGTCAATAAAATAAAGTCTTCTTAGCCAGATACTGAAATGCAATGAACTAACATCTCCTGAGAAGTTCAAATTTCTCCAAATGAGTCAATAAGTCCATTTCCAGGCAAGACTCTATGCATGGATAAAGCTTGAAGTTATGGGTACATTTTATTTCTGTACATTAAATGGACTGCATGCTCCCATTATGGACATGTCAAACCTGAACAAATGACTTATCATGTCAAGATAAAGCCCTTACTAACCTTTACTAAATTTTAAACTCTCAAGAGAGGAAAGGTTGTAGCACATGTTGAGGACTTTATTTGAGCACATTTTTTAACATTATTTTCTTTCAGATTTACTGTTATTATTATTATTACACCTTCTAAGTATAGATACTACAGTAGGAACATGATGTGTTCAGTCCTTCCCAGACACAGCACATATGATCTGTGAATGCTCAAGTGTTTACAACCTGTGAACATCTTTGAGATCTAAAAGAGACCTAAAAAAAGAGAGAATCAGATACTAGATACTTTTATTGCTGAAATGTATTAAATTCTCAGTGAAAATATTATTAAAAGATTATTCAGTAGTTTAAAACATCTGAAAGTGTTTCATCTAAAACCCGCTGCAGATATCTGTAATTTTACCGGATACGTGTGTGATGCTAGAATCAATTTTTGGTTTGTCAAAATTCAATAAAATCTCATTCTTTCTTGAATCTGTAGCCAGGTTTTCAAAGTTATAACGTTTTTAAAATGTCCCTTCTGCAAGTATTTCGGTGGCAGTACCAGTTGTGAATTGTGCTGAAGCTGTAATGAGCTTATGGCTACAAAGGCATCTGTGCTTAGGGGGCTGCATCACAAGTGACAGCAGCACCAGAGCCATGGCCAGTCCTGCAGCTGCTCCTGGCAGCCCACAAGTTGGTCTGAAAGCAAAATGCAGCTCTGAGGTGTTCAGAGGTACACCAGACTGACCTCTGGCAGGTATGTAGCTTAGGACAGACAGCAGCAGTGACCACAGCTGCAGTGATTCCCTTCCTTGTCCCACCCCAGGTTGATGTCTCTTTCAGTAAGGAGTGCTCTAGGTCATCATTCAAAGGTCCAGGGCTGGGTTTGAGCTCTGACGATCAACACTCGTTGCCAGGCTCCATTCAGGCAATGGCACAGGGCTGGAGCTGGTGCCATCCATGCAGTGCCACCCCTGTGAGGGCTCAGCTACACATCCCCAGGCTGCTCTGTGCTTGCTGGCTTACGACAGGGGACAGCAGCAGTTGAACCCCAGAAGACCTTCCTCTAGTTCAGGTGAAAACCTGAGAGAGCTCTGTTAGCAGCAGGAATGCAGCAGGAGGAGGGCACAGATAAGATAATACTGTGGTCTATAGGAGCATAGCAAGTGTCAGGAATGTGTGCCACCCCAGATTATTTCCATTTCATCTTCCTTTGGTGGGAAGAGTGATGAGGTCACCACTACTGTCGTGAACTTCTCAGGTGCTGCCACACTTACAGGATGCAATTCATCCTCTCTTGTCTAACACTTAATTTTTTATAATCTATTCTAACTGCCACTTAATCAGAACAAGACTGTGATTGTAACGTAGACAGGAGCAGAACAGATGTTTGGAAACAGGTTTTTCTCCTTAGGAGCTGTGGCTATCCCTAAAACAGTCTCAATACACAATTTTTTATTCTCCCTGGATTTTTGTATGATGGCAGCCAGGTGTAAATGTATGCTTCACATCTGTGGAGCTTCTAACCCACTTTCATGGTCTATAGGAGACTTTTCTAAGCTGAAAGCTCTTTTTTCTTCCAGGGATGACTGGAAGATCCTAAGGGAGACCAGAACAACCCTGTGCTCACTGCTGTGCCCTGGAGACAGAGTCAATATCTTGTGGGAAGAATAATCAGCCTAATTTAAGGCCAGGAGTAACAACAGAGAAGCAAACCAAAGTAATTATTGGGGAATTATGTAAACAAATCAGCACGCTAGAGGCTACATTATTGCTAAGAGTTGAGCAGACTTCAGAAAGTTGATTCAGCCTCCAATGCTCAAAGGACAGCAGAAGAATTCAGAGTAAGGTTATTTTCTAAAAACTAGTGTTTAAAATATTAAAAATAGTTAAAATTAAGTAGCAAGAACGTTCAGTCCCTTTGTAGCCTTGGAAGAGTAATTTCTCAAGTGGAATGTTAAGGGAAATAAATATTGTTCGGACAGTAAGGAATTAAAACTGAGGTGACAAACTGGAGTTATAAACTGGAAGTGAGGGTTTCCAGTACACACAGCTTAGGCCAAACTGGCCTGTAGGTGTGCAACTCAATTAATAGCATTATCACTCTTCTACACCTGATAATTTGCCCTTTTATGTAGTTATGTACTTTGCACATTCAAAGAGTACTGGGGAGCAAAGGAGGATTTTCAATTCCACCATTATTTTTCTTAGTTTACACTTCCTCCCTTTATTCCTGAGCTGATCCAAGTGTCTGGTTATTATCTTGCAGATGTACTTTCTCCAAACACATCACTAACTTCAGGTATTTTTGCCTCACAGTGTAACCTATGAACCAACATTATCCCTATTGCATACACGCAGGACAAGGGAGAAACATATCAAAATAATCTGCCTGGGTCTTGAAAAACTTGTTTA
Organism: Sialia sialis; assembly: GCA_009812075.1. Taxonomy (NCBI): domain Eukaryota; kingdom Metazoa; phylum Chordata; class Aves; order Passeriformes; family Turdidae; genus Sialia; species Sialia sialis. Next base: position 28,267,425 of record VRYO01002297.1, read on the forward strand.
GACCCAGCAGCAAACTCAAAGCCCCAGGCACAAGGATGATCCAAAGAGGATGAGCATTTGTAAATTATCTTAAGAGCCTCCAGACACAGGCTCTGAGAAAGAGGAAGGATCCAGGCTAAACCACTTCACTAGAGGGACATCAGACCAGCTCTTTGCTTTGCCTCATTCCTGAAGGGATGCATGGCCAGCTGGTTATATCCTCTGCAGCCATCTCTCCTACAGGATGCGTAGGAGATGACTGCAGGTCTGTGGCTACTGCCCATCCCATAACTGCTGCAATACCAAATGGGTATGGCATGGACTGAGGGTGACTGTAATCTTTGCAAGCTCTCCAGCTGGTGTGACAGCCTCTGTCTCCAGGATCAGCTCTCAGAGAGCTAGGCTGCATTCTACCAGTACCTGACTTGCAAGACCACAGGTCATTTGAGTCCTCACAGCTCCCATTGCAAGAGAGAAAAAAATGTTTTTAGGACTATCAGTCTAGAATCTCTCATAAGAAAAACTCTCTACACAGCCCACCGCAACCAAATCCTGAGACTGAGCTTTTTTTTTACTGAATTGTTTAAACATGAATCAAAACTGGGAATACTACATCACCTAGAAACCCTCTGTACCTGTAACTCACAGAAGATGGGTTAATATTTCAATACTCAGCATCAAGAAGAACTGTGGAGTTGTGTCAAACAAACCCTCATTTTTCCAAAGGTAGAGCTTTTGAGTACTGTGACAGAACCAGGCTCATCCTCTGATGTTTGGATTTGTGTAAAAAAGAGGTGATCAGTAAAATCACAATTTCAGATGATAAAACTGCCTTACACTATTGGATTTTGCAGAAGTTTTGTTCTTATTTTCTCTTATTAAAGAACACATCCACCCAATGACAACTGTGGTCTGGAAAAATAGAGTTGTGCCATCTTAATGAGGTGGCATGGGCAGGGACCAGGCATCTGCTTCTGGACTGCAGGCTTGTGTCTTTTGCAGGTCAGAACTGGGCTGGGTAAACCTGTCCCATAGGGTGGCTTTTCCTTACTGTCTGTGCTACTGGGCAGGACTCTAACACTTGGTGAGGAGGTCTGTAGGGAAGTGTGTTACTTGCAATGAACCTTTGCCTTTTGCTAAATATGTTTGTTTAATCCTGAGGGATACAGCCTGTCACTGAAAAATCTAATATATGAGATTTGACTTTGAAAATATAGCACCATGCTCCGTAAATTTCAGCCAGGTGTATTTGGCTTGCATTTCATTCATTGTTCCCTATGAGAATTCTCTTTCATATTTTCCACAGGCAAAAACATGAGGGATAGTTTGCTGTATTGCTGTAACATACAACTCTGGGAAAGCTTGTATGACTTTTATCATAAACCAGGAAACATTTCTCAGACCTCAGACAGATTTCTCTGCAAGAAAAATGTTATGGAAAGAAAAACACCTAAAACCCCCTGCAATGTAGACTTTAAATCTGCAGCTGGCCTCATGGAAGAAGGTTATTGATACACGCCTAGAACACTCTCCCACGTGCACTGGGCATGTGATTGGACAGTTCATAGTGCTTAATTATTCCTTTTACTGCCATAATGTTTATTTTCTGGATGACTACCACACTTTTTTCATGTTTTGTATTTATTTACCTTCACAGTCTGCTGACAAGATGCTAGAAAATGTATGCCTGTTCCTTTTGATTCAAAGGTGTATTGATTTCTACAATTTCTTTGACAGCTGACAGGTTTTTACCAGTGCTTGATGTGGATGGTGTATGAAGAGTCAACTGCTAAATGCTGGACTGGCATTTATTTTTATTTTCTACCACATAAATGTGTCTGTGATTCACAATTAGTGCAAAAGCAAGATTATTCATTGTGAAAAACAAGGTGAGTCAGATGTTGATGGGAGAAAACCCATTAAAACATAATCAGGATAAAAAATCAAAATGGGTAAACCACGTCAATTTGATAGTTGGTCTGTTGCAAGACTGAATTGCTATTACTCAGTTATTACCTGTGAAAACACATGGTTTTCTCCTCTTATGTGAGAGATTTTATTAATATATGAAAGAACACTTAAGCTCCAACCCGGGCCTGGAACTTCAGGTTATGTTTCTCTGAATATAGATGGCAACAAGAATATGGTCAAGCCCTTGTACTGGAGCAGGTGAATACCTGCAGTCCCATTCCATGCTGTCAGCAAAGAACAGTTTACCATATAGACAGAGAGGGATAAAGCCTTCACCTCTTGATTTTGGTCCACACAGATGGTCCAAGCAGACTTGCTCCCTTTTACTAGGTATGCAATAAAACCACAAAAAGAGCAACCACGACTTTATGGGAAGAGACTCTATTTCCTGAGCGCACAGACACAGATCTGTTATGTACTTGGTGTTCCAGAGGAAGGTAACCTCTGGGGCCTTTTGGGGCTGCAACGGAACAATTTAAGTGGCAGCACTTAGAGAAGAAAGAAGCAAGCAGCTCTTAGTCACCAGAGTTCCATTGTCAGAAATGAAGGTACTATGGTAAAGGGCTGGCATGAAGCACTGCTTCCAGCTGCTCATTCCAGAGTAACTTCTGAGGCAGGAACTGCAATGAGGGGGAATTAAGGCTACACATGGCTCACAGTGACCCAATTTCATCTTATGCCTCTAATGAGGATCGTTCACAAGTTCATTTTTGAACAAAGTGCTAAAATTGGTACTTACATGTCATACTTTTTAATCCTGGGAGATTCAGCATACTTAGAAGACAAGAAAGTAATTTATCTTTGCACTATCTAAGCACCTGGCCTGTTGAGAGCCATGTGAAGTGTTTTTAGCATTCATCACTAACCCTTTGAAACATCAAAATAATGCCAGTCCTGTGTAGTTTTACTGACAGAGAAAGGTGTCCTCTTCATCTGCATTAGCAGTCCTTGCCCAGAGAAAACAGAACACTTGTAGCGCTGAATGAACAGCCAAATTGGCCAGGTGATTTTTCTCTAGCTGCTGTGCACATTGAACACCAGATAGCCTCCCTGATTTGTTCTAAGAAACACTGAAAATAGAGTCCTACTGCTCTCTTCATTTTACACAAAGCCCTGAGGACTGCTCTAGCAATATAACACTGAATTTTCTAATTACATTGCTCAGGAATGTTCCCTGGCACTGTTTAATTTACTAGTATAGGCATAGCCCAAGTCCGCCTAAGAAAACAGGCCTTGAAAGATCACGTAGCTGAAAGTCGTAAAGTCTGAGCAGAATGGAGAGTTGCAGTACATGTGGGTGGATGGGGTGCCTTTACCACACCTGGGTTGATTTCCTGGGCATTGCAAGTGTTTGCTGGTTGTTACAACTGCAGAAAAACAATGGCTCAAGCTTTCAACACACACACATAGGATGCCATCTCTTCTCCTTTCATTTCCACCCTTTGCAAATGAGAGCCTTTCTTGAAACTTTTAGCTCTGCCAGAAAAGACTCAAAGGGATGGCAGGAGAGAAATGTGTCTGAGAATCCTTTTTTCTAGTTCCTGATCATGGCAAAATTCCCAGTGATGTGAATGAACTTCTACTGCTGTAGATTTACTGTATGTTCTTAAACCCAACTGTCCCGAGGCAAGAACATCCTCAAATAGTTGCATGTTCTCCATTTCCTAACAAGCAATACTTTTTCCGATTTAAAAGCAAAAATCTGTAAGGTATGACTTCTTGAACCAACTTAGCTAAAGAGAATGGTTCTCCTGCTTTCATGCAGATCCACGTTCTGGAAGTACTGCACTAGTTCTTTTATTAATATTCTGCTCTTGCTTTTATCAATCTCTCCAGCACAAAAGTTCATCTGCAAACTATTACAGTCCCACCTTTGGAGCTCAGATCAGAACATCTGTTGCTTGTGAGAGGGGTTTGATACCATGCGAGTTGACTGTATCATCCATCAGATTTCTAATTTTAAGGGGGAGAAAACTTGCCCAGCTGAATATGCTGCTAGAAAGCATTACCTTCCCCTTAAGCAAATAGACCTCTGTTTGAATTTCCTATCAGTCTGGAGACAAACAAAATAAAAACCATGGGCTTTAACTGCTACCAATAAATCACCATGAACTGCTGTTGTCAAGGTAGGCAGACAATGTAATTTCAATATTTCTGAAGAGGGTATCCTGGGAAAAAAAATACTCTTTCATATTTTCAGTCATTATTTGGATCTATTATTTGATTAATTATTAAAGCATGTTATCATTTGGTTCACAGTTAATTTTATATTTAAGAATACAGAGGTGATATTTCTGGGTAAAGTATTTAGGCATGTTCTTCTGCTGTATGCTGCATTAGACCAATTTGCTGTAGAATTGGTTTTGGTAAGAATACTTGGTGTTCAGAAGTCAAAATCTGCCCTTTAGAGTATATCTTAAAAAGCAAGTGAATCAGTATTAATGGTGCTTGCAATAACTTTTGTTCCCTGTTCACTTATAGGAATAGGTGAATTTTGCTACACTAGTCATCAAGAAAAATACAGTACCAAGTACTTCTTCAGGTGTTTAGTGCCAAGACTTCATTCAAGAAAGCAAGCAGAAGCCCGTTTCACAGCACTAGAAGTCTTGAAAACAGATAAACAAGGACATACCTGCCACAAAAAAAGGTGACCACCTCTTCCCAGACTTCCCAAAACTCTTAGAAATGTTGCAAGCGCTTGTGTAGGCACACTTGACAAAATTAGAGTAGCTGGAATCTTTCATTTATAAGACTGCTTGGTATTTTGTCCTCAAATGTCAGCTCGCTCCATGCAAGCTTCACCTTGGCATGTTAGCTGAGTCTGGCTAGAGGCGCTCAGTCTCACAGCAAAGCTTGGCAGTCCTGGTTCCCCAAATTTGAAGGCTTCTGCTCAGCTGGGAGCACTGGCAGCCCTCATTTGCTCCTGGCTCCAAATTTTTGGCAGCAAAATTTACTGAGCTTCAACTACAGAGCAGCACTGGATGCTGGACAACAGCAAAAATCACTTGCTTTTGCTTGCAAAAATCACAAGCTTGCTTGCAAAATTATTGACTGAATTTGTTCTACGTGGAAAGGCACTCAAGTAATGTTTTATGGATTTCCACACACAAGCAATAGAAGTTGTTTTCAGACAATTTTTTAGAGGAAGAGTCTACATTTGTTTAAGCTGTTATTGCAAATGCAGCATTAGCAGTACAATAAAGCTTCCTTGGTTCTTTCAGAACCAGTCAATAGAATATCGAGAGAAATGGAGGCAAAAATGGAAAATTACGTCATCCAGAGTTATGATGAAGATGCATGATTTTTTCATAGTTAAAATCTCCCTCCATTTTAGGGAAGGATTACTAGGAGGTACCAGAACATAGAGTATATAGCTTGTACATGCATCCATGAACCCCCAGACCTCAATTTATTCTCTGATTCAGAGTTTAGAAGGCAGACAAAATAGACACTCATATTCAAACTTCAGTGATGTTTATTCCAGAGACTGTTTAGAGACCAAAGAAAGTCTGTGGCAACATATTTGTCTCACCTCCTTGCTCTGATGAGTACACGTGTGCACTCAAGAGTTCTCTATGGTTTCTAGTATGTTAAACAGCTTAAGAAAAATATAATTTTCCCTTTCCAGTCCTGCTCTGCCTATGAACAAAGGTATAGAGAGATAAAACAAGTATAACCATTGAGGAATGTTGTAGCATAAGTACCCAGTAGAGACCTATCATGCCCTTGTTCAAGCTGAGTTAGCTCAAAGTCTTCTTTCATTCATGTAAAGAAATAAACTTAGGTTATTAAACCTCAGTTATTGCTGTGCAGTAACTGATTAGTTTGCAGTATAAAATAAGTGAACTCCTGGGATGCTTTGTTCTGGCCGCTCCCATCATGCTTTCACTTCACTTCTGTTTTCACAAAGTAACATGTTCCTTTACTTGCCCTTACGGATGAATGAAAGCTCAGTTACCAGCACAGGAGTTACCAGTGGTGAGGAAACGTTTACTCAGAATAGAAGTATTGTGCCACCAGCTGTGTTAAATTGCTGCCTCTAAGCTATTTCGGGACAATTCAAGCCTGTTGTAAAATAGATAGCAGGAAGGCACGTGTGTTGCCAAGGAAACTCCTGGCTGCAAGTTTATTGTATAAATAACACCCCGGTGGGGAAGACATGGCTAACGGAAGAGTGGGGAAAAAAATGAAGTGCCTGGCATGTCTCAGTGTCTGAGGGAAGGTCGTAAGCAGAAGCAGTGAAACCGATTTACCAGTAGAGCAGTTGATCTTTCTTCAGCTGGGAAAAGCAAGGAAAACTGGTCCATCATACAGAAATGACTGGGAAGAAAATAGAGGCAGTCAGTAGTAGTATGACCGTGATGGGGAAGTCCATGCACCTAGGAGTAGAGAAGCAAGAGTAGCCCCTGCACCTTCAAATATTCACTAGAGGAAAAGAGGCTGGTGTAAATCACTGCAGGATTTGCTGAGAGCTATGTAAGAGAAGAGGCAGAAGGTTGTAGGGGAAAGTAGGAGAGTAAAGGAAGTATGAAAGAGGGAATCATCATAATTATATATGTAAGCATTGGGACAGATTCAAAACCAAGAGCAAGACATTTATGTTCTCCAAAGATTATCTGTGATTATTATAACTTCTTAAGGTTGTGGACAAGGATGCTACTAGGAAAGCAGCATGCAATGAATCCAACACACCACACATCACACATATGCCAAGACAAGAGGAGTGTGTGCTGAAAGCTTCTCCTCTTATTCTAAACCTCACTGAGAGTGTCTGTAATTCGTCAGCAATTTCGACAGTCATCAGTGAAGTAGTCATATTAGCTTTCATTTCATTTTATGGGTTTTACTGCTTCCTACAGAGAATCTGAGCACTGCAGTGCTGTGAGAAATACAGCCTGGGTAGTGGGGTCTGTCAGCGAAAGCAAAGGGCTTACAGCTCAGGAGAAGGGCTGATTTCCTTCCTGCCAGTGATGTGAACAGATGAGTTCAATGCCTCATACCTTACTTGGGTCGTTCAGTAAAATGGGTAACACAGCTGTCCCTGTAAAGCAGTTTGAGCTATGGGTCAGAAGAGTACTCTGTGAGTTGACAGCATTATTAATTTCAGTTCAAATCACATGCACAAGTACTTCAGGGGAGAGGAGCAGCAAAAGTACTTGCTGGGCTATGGCACCCAGGATGCTCCAGCATGTGCTGTCACAGTGACCAGAAAGATCTTGCTCTATCTGGACTCCTTTCATACTGCAGATGATTACAGCAAAGACAGACTGGGTGGGAGGCAGTAAGCACTTGACCTGGGATCATTGCTGTTCACCTTAGGCAATTGGCTTTGATCATTGATGGAGCATGGTGTTGTAACTAAACTGTACCAGCTGCCCTGTCTGCCAGCTACCACCTGCACTCAGTGAAAACCCACTGCTCTTCCAGTGGCATGAGCTGCCAGATTCCTTGGCATCGTGGCTAGCAGACATCCAAAATCCTGGACTGATGACCACAGTCTGTGTAATGTGGTGGTTGGTGTTCCTCTGTAGGAATGTTTTGGGCTGTGCCAGTTGGGCATGCACCACTCAGCTGCTGTGGGATGCAGATATAATGCTTCTGGCCTTGCTAATGCCCATGATTGTGGAAGGGAGACAAAGAAGTCGCTGCAGGCATAAAAGCACACTTGGCTGATCCCTGCTGTATCCTCCTGCCATGAGAAGAAAAGCTCAGGATAAGGGAAGAAACCATTCCAGTTTGCAGCCTCATTCTCTCTGATCACATTTCAAGCCCCAAGGAATTTGTACTCATTGCAATTCATATTATTTTATAATAAATAATATACGTGCTTTTTTTTTAAACTCATCCGATGCTTTCCACTTTTGTTCTCCTGTAGTTTGGGATTTTTTGTTTGGGTCATTGGTTTTGGGTTTCTTTTGTATCATAAGATCTCACAGGTCTAATTGCCTATTTAACACCACTGTGTGAGGGTTCTTGGTCTCTTTGGAAGCATTACAGACCAGGACCTTACTTGGGAAAACTGCAGTAATTTCACGATTATAAGCCGCACCTGAATATAAGCCGCACCACTGGGGTAGACTGGAGTCTTCAATGAAAAGGGTGCGGCTTATATTCGTGAAATTACTGTACTTCTGACTGTGGAAGGACTACTGAGACCGGCTCTGTACAATTTGCAGGACTGCCCAGAAATATTGCGAAGCTAAGTCCAGGCATTTGGAAACATCTTCCAAATGCTTCAAACCAAGTTAGGAAGCCTCTGATTTTACAAAAGTTATCCAAAATACAGTGTCCCATTCAGGAACTCCATCAGGTCTCCGCAGAGACCAGGGCAAATGGATGAACCCTTAAGATATTTTGCTTTTGGAAGCTGTCATGCGCTATTCAGCACTGTCATACTTATGCAACAGCATTTCCTTGAAGTGGAAATCACAGCTGATGGATTTATGATACAATTTCATGAACTGGGCAAGCTTTAGAACATATTGTAAAGTGACTTCGAGAGAAAAATAATCTCTCATGCATAATTTATTAAGTCATTTACAAACAAACCTGTTATCTTTCTTCAATAAATTGTTTTATTTTTCAATAAAGCTGGAAATCATTCACCCGATTTCACCTTAATGAATGAATGCTTCATGTTAGCATCCATTTTAAAAAATATATTTCAGAGCAAGTTATTTTTGCTGAAAGAGATGGTGGCTTTTTTTCCTGTTTCAGACAAGCCATTGCTTTCAGAGTTATAAGATGAAGAATTTGGATTAAATAGATCCATGAATTAAAAGTGTATGTCCCTGTTAGAAGATCTTGGGGATTCCTTGCCTTTCCAGACTATCTGTCCCTATTTTAACAAAATACTTCTGTCTAGGTGATGCTACACTATTCCATTCACTTCTCTGGAATTTTAATAAATACTTTGTTCCATTTCATTTCAGTCCTCAATACTGTCAGACTCTGTAAAATGTTAAGTTGAACTGTAGCTAGAAATTATATATTCTTTAATGTTAGTCTGAACTGTTCCTTTAATTCAGTTTCATTTTGTTGTCTCTACACAGGTAGTAAATATCAGTTTCACAGGAAGAGTTCTTTCATGTAGTAATTTATAAACATATGAGCTTTTAAGCTTTGGTGAGTTCAGAATTCCTCAGATGAAAAAAATATAAGAATTATTCTCAATGGAGAAGCTGGTAGGTCTCATATACTTGCTGGGCACTGAAAAATCAAGGATTTTTTCATTTTTATTTTGATGAAAAGAAATAAGCAGTTTACATGGATTCCTGCTTCAAGGGAATTTAAATATTTCAGACAAATCACTACCCTTTATTTGCCTATAGAGTACATTCCAATTTTTTAGTATGAATTTTGGTAAGGTTTCAGATATTCAATTCCAAACCAGAGGAAAGCCAGAGATTTCACATGTTTTCTCCCCTAATTAGTGATTCATATTTGTTCACTCTAACATCAGCAAACCTTTTGAATGCTGAGGTCATCAAGCTCTACCCTGTTTTATTGCGGATTTGAGGGACCAAGACTACTTCTGTTCTCAACCTTGAGTTACATCTGAATTCATGAAGAGGATTCTGATGAATCAAAAGGGCTGAGGCTGAACTTGGATAGCTGGACTAAAGAGACTTATAGCCAAGGCTTCCACTCAGTCCTAGAACAATTTTGCTGAAGAAATGGTGATGGTGCAGTGTGTTTAAGTGCTTGGTGCTGTGGAATTTTCCACTCCTGTTGTACAAATCATCTGATGTATACCGTGTGTCTATACTGTTGGACTGTTTAAGAGCAGCAATTGGCCCTGGTTCCTGCTCCCAGGGCATTAAATGTTGACTGTGGCACACATGAACAATGATCCAGGTGAAGAGAGTAACAGAAACATCTATATATGAAGAGAGCAATTGTTTCAGGTTGTCTTTAGTTGTTTTTAGAGGCTACATGTTCTGACAGGGACCACATATCCAAAAAAATGCTGCCAGTGGACTTCATGGAGTGATGATATCTGTTATTCGTGACATGTTTTCATTTTCCCCTGACATTCTGCTTGCCAAAAAACACCTTCCTGAAGTTAAAAAAAAGTCAAATAATCCTTGTGGAAAGTAGGAAATAGAGAAAAGAGAATGATTATATATGTAAACATATGCAAACAAAGCCCTAATGAATTCTTAAAGACTCTCATTATCAAAGTGCATTACAAAACACAAACAGATCAGTGCTGAGGTGTGTGACTGCCAGAGCTCTCCTCCACCCAAGAGGCACAGTCAAAATTCCTCTTTCCTTTGCCCAGTCAATCTTTGTATCCTTTCTGAAAAGCATTCTCAAGTGCATCTCTCAAAATAATTTCAGGCAGCTGCCCCAACTTTCCCTTGCCTATCAGTTGTGCTCACACATTAGCCTCCTTGCCTTCAGAAGAAGTGAAAGGCCAAAAGTCCACAGAATAAACTGCAGATGAGGCAGACTAATTGGTCTCAAAATCGAAACATATGGCTTCTTTCAGGATCTTGACTTTTTAAATACTTGTTTAAAGTAAACATTTGCAATTCCTCATGAAAGGCACTTTCCTCCCCAAATCCTCTTGACCCTCAGTGACCTTTCTTACCAATTGCACACTGCTTCACCCTTGGGGATGATTAAACCTTGAGAGGCTTTTTCTCTTTTCTTCTTTCATTCCCCACATTTGTCTCTGAGGACTAACTTAAGAACTGGCTTGAAGAAAGCTAACCTGGGTCAGAAGGACAGAAACATGCCAGATGCCACCTGAGCACCCCACGTGGGTGTCTGAGGTTAAGGCTAGAAAGGAAGGTTCACACACATCATCACAAAACTTTGCATTTTAAAAAATGGACTACAAAAAATAATTCACCTAACTGATTCACCAAAGATAAGTTTTTGAGCTAATCTTTGCAATGAAAGCCAGCTTTTGTGTCCAAAGGGCAGAGGGGGAGCACTGGGGAAGGGAAAAGATGGCCTGAGGCAATATCATCACTGAGACAAGATATTTTAAAAATATGGCCCATGGCTGTTGTCTTCTCTTATAAAAAACGGCTGACAAAAGTGATTGACTCTAGGCTATAATCACTGGCAAAGGCAAGCAAATCCTCCCAGTTTTTCTCCAGGGTGTCAGCACATGAAAGTTGATTGAAGTCTCTCTGAAGTCACTTTATTTATAATTTTGTTTCAGGCTCAAAGTCACTCCCAAGCCCTTGTACAATTGTTAGTTAGGCAGTGTCAGAGCTTGTGCAAGGCCAGACATCACACAGCTGCTCACACCCTGGCACAGAGAGCCTGATGCTTGCTTGCAGGACCAGGAGGAGCTGTCTGAATCTAGGCCACAGTTGTTCCAACCTTTCTTTACATTCTTGTTTGTCAAGAAGCTGGGAAGATTAGTTCTTGTAAATACCTTAGTTTTCAAAAGCTCTCCTGCCTAACATCTGTCAAGTTAGATGCCAGCGTGCTCCTCCCACCCCCAGTGCATAAACAGGAACATCCTGGTGGGGCTGCAGCATGTGAGGCAATGCCCACTGTCCAGAGCTATGTGGAGGCAGCAGAAGCATCCCCACACCCCTGTAAGTAGATAAGTGAGAGCCATGGAGGGAACAAAACATCATGCTGCCATGCACAGATAGCCAGATGGAGAAGAAGACTGGTAAATCAGCTGGACCTGGAGAAATCTGCATTTTCAGCCAGGACACCTAACCTTGTGCGACAATGTGATGCTTCATGCCTCACACTCTGGGAAACTCCTACCCCTGTACCTCCCCATATGCTGTGCAGGTGGAGATGGACTGTCTACAGTGCATGTGACATTGCAACATGTACGCTTGCCTAAGCTTGCTTCAATCTATCTGCTGAGCAGGTCTGATTTATGCAGACTAAATAGGTACCTTGTCTAAATTGAGAGAATTTTGCTGGGTTTCATTCTCTGGTGAGTGCTGCAGCTTGACTGCTTTGTTCCCCATGGTCTGTGAGAGATTTATGTACCAGAGCAGGAAGTCCTACACTGAGACCCCAGCAAGCAGGGCAAGAACCTGCAACGCTAGGCAGGAATATTTCTCAAAAAGAGTGCGTGCCTAGGTAGGGGCACACACTATATATGCAAGGCACCTCTTTTCACCAGTGATTCTTCCACTCTCAGCTCCAATAAAGGATTCAAAGGGAAAAAAGACATCCCTCTTAGAGGTAGGGCTCTACTTCACAATGACTTGAGATGTGCAGAAATTCCTGATTCCACTAACTTTGAACTAGGACTTTGATTCCAGATTTCACATGCTGGCAGGAAATACCCTCACTTCTGCACACTGGATACTCTGTCCTCTTGGTTGAATCTGTTTCCAGTAACTCAGGATTGAGGTTAGATACCTGGCTAGTCATGTTGCTTCTTTGTCAACTGCTTTAACCACCATGCTATAAAGTTTTCTGATCTGATTAATGTTTATTGGGTTGAAGGGTTACTTCAGAAGAAGTGCTCACATCTGATTCCTGAAGCCTAAATGCTACCTCTCCCACCAGATCTGCATCCTGACCCCTTTCTGAGCAAGATAAAATGGAGTTTCCTGGGTGGCAGGAGAGTGCCTTAAGTTAAGGAGGGAAAACAGTGACAGAAGTTGCTTGTAATTAGGGAGATGATCTAAGAAGATGAAGTAGAGAGTGTCCTTCAAGCAACTGATGGGGAAAAGCAGACTCTGAGCATCCCTCTGGACTTTAGGCATTTGTCTCTGCACAGCTCGGCAGTGTCAGAATGCAACTTGTCCAGGTTGATGGAGAAAGTATTGGGAGTTTAGGAATATTGATTGATCACCCAGGAGCTTAACAAACCTCAAAAGCCGGATCCAACAAGGTATTGATTTAAGGAATCAGAGTGACCTTTTCTGTGGACCTGGTCTTTCATACCTGTGACCAGGTGTGCTTTTTTGTCAGAAACTCATTTTTCTGTCAGATGCTCATTCTGTTTTCTCTCGTTCTCAAGTACTCCTCTTTGTCAGACCTCGATCAACAAGAGACCCTTAACACTAAAAATCACATTTGTACGTGAAGGACAGTCTTATACAACACACTGGGAGAGTTTGCTTACATTGTGAGAGTGTTACTTGAAATAATTTCAGTCTTCAGCAAAAACAGTATGGATGCCCATTTATGAAATAAGTGGATACCCATGTATTTAATCTAGGAATAAATAGGAAATAATTCAGCAAGAATTGTATTATCAAGGGATTTAGTCCTAAAAATTGAACCCATATTTATCAGACTCCTGGACATGCTCTGGTGCTTCATTTCTTCTCTAGCTGCAAAATCAAAGATTCTATCTCACCTGTACCCCTGGGTACAATTGTAGCAGAGGCCTAGAAATGATATAGCCAACCTAATAGGAAGCAGGGGTTTGGCTGATCTTGAAAGCAAGAATCAATGTACAAGCATTACCTAATGCGAGAGCTTGCTGGGACTTGACTATATTTATAAACTTATTTGTCCGTTTCTTTCATAGGCAAGGTCTCATATCTGGTGCATCCAGCCATTCAAGCTAGCAAATGTATTCAAAAATTATTCAACATCAGTGCCAGAGAGCTGCCCAGCAATTCTATAGGGAACATTTCTTCACAAAGGTGAATGCACACATGCCTGTGTTTACTAATTATCTTTGTTGATGAAGTTATCCCTTCAAAGATTTTTTCCCTTAAAGGATCCAACATTTTATCTCACATTAACTTAACTCCTGGAACTAGGTGGGGAAAATTCTCTCCTGCTTGCTGGTAATGAGGCTCCACTATCTCATTTTCAGTGCAGGTGATATGGAGATATATATAAACTTATCTCTGACTACATCTAGTCTGTGGGTCTGTTTTAGTCTTTTATCTATATCTTGGTATGACTGGAGTGTGTTCTATCTAACTCCTTGCAGACTGCATGCCTGGGTTTTTTGCTCAGATGTTTGGGTAAACTGAGTATGCCCAAGACCTCCAAATTAGGCTCCAAGTCAGAGCATCCTCTTCTGCATTGTCCTCCAGAGGGTTCAGACCAGGAGCTCATGAAGGGCGACCCAGCAGGAAGAGCATCCTGAAGCTCTACAGGGCCATGCAAGAGTAAGTTATTACTTAATTTTTTTAAAAGAAAATACTGCAGTTTCAATCTGAATGGAAGTTCCATTATACTTTCAAATATTAAGACTGCCACTGTATCTGTTAGATGAAGATGTTGTAAAAATAAATTATAAACTAACTTGGAAATAACTCGCGGAAGATATGCAAAGCAGTTTGTTCATCTAAGTTATCTCTTTAGGTGCAGATAAGACATTCCTTCTTCTCCACTCCCACCCAAAACCTCATCATGAACCCTCAGTGAAAACAATTCTCCCCGTCTCTGGAGAGATGGGGCAACTCCCTGCACTCCACTGTCTAGCAGTGACATTATCATATTTATACTTGGATTATCAAATCAGAATGGTGCTTGGTGAAGAGAGCATCCATCTCTGGGGCTGTCCCTCAGTATCCAGGCTTCCCTGCTGTCATACTCCTGACCTTTAAGAGAATTCTTTTAATCGCAGAGGACCGGGCTGGGAGGAGGCTGTCCCGATCAGTGTCAGACACATACACACAATTTCTCTGACTAATTTGGCAATACAATACATACAAAAGACACACTTCATGGAAAAGGCATGAGGCACACCCTGACCCAGTTGCTCTGCACACTTGCCACCCTGCATACAGAAAAGGCTGCATAGCTAGACTATTTCCATTAGCTGAAGTAAACACTACTTGAGTGAAAATAGGAGGGAGACATACCTCCTATTGAAATATTTGAGTCTTTTCTGAAATAGAGATCTTTCAAATGTTTACTGTCTTTTTCCTAAGACTCTGTTTATAGTTACTCTTAGTCCCACACAGTAGTGGTGCCACCCAGCACCCCTATATTTTTTTAAGAATGAGATTTTGAATGGACTGGTTCAGATTCTCTTGCTGGGGGAATATACCTCATGGAAAAAACAAATAGCAGTTTTGTTTATAACCTGAGACTTTTGTTTTAGTGGTAATAAAACTTCTTCACTTTTAAAATTGTTCCTCCTATCGTTTTCCTTTGTCTCAACTTTTTCATCTCCCTTAAAACTGAAACATATTTTGGCTATTCTGATAATCAGAGAATCAATATGAAGAAGTCTGCTAGTTCTCCAAATTGTGTACCAGCCATAGCCCTAAGGCTGATTCCTGGGCTGAGAAAGAGATGTCTAGGAGATGCCTTCTCACCTTTCATTGCCCTTTGAAATTCCAGTCCCTGCTGTTATCTGCACCACTGACTGCAACCCATAAACCTCTTTGCAGAATGGGATTAGCAGGAATACTCATCACTTCTCACATTTTTTTTAAAATTAAGGTGGGTTGAACATGCATAGGGTCCCAAACCCATGCCATGCTTAACAACGCAGAGTCGATGATCTTGCTGCCTTCTCCAGCAACAGCATTAACTGGGGCTCTTCTTTTAAACTGCTGTAAAGCACATTCTGCTCATTAGAAATTATGTGGTTTTACTCTGGTTTTCTCACTGGTAGTCTGTGAATGGATTGCATATGTAGACGCTTTCCTCCCCACCCCCCGCAGTCAGTAATGGCCATTTCTTCAGCTGTGCTTTTGATTCGGATTCTTGCAGTCTGGCTGAGCTGGTAGAAATTAAGTGAGCAATGCTGCAGGCAATGCACAGTGAGAATTTCTCAGTATGGAAATTCAACTATGAACAGTCTTGAGTATAAAATACTTAATATACGTCTGTATATGTCTGCCTGAAAATCGCAGTTAAACAAACCATACTCATTTTACTGACTGACTCTTAGATGGTCATTGAGTGTTTGGGGTCCTTGGCACCTTACTGGAAAGGGTGAAGCACAGGGAGCCTGCATTTCTGCACCAGCCCTCTGTGAAGCTGTGCTTTGCTCTGTGCTCTGCAGGGCACTGGCTCAAGCCCTCACTCAGGCAGGAAGGACAGAGATCTGAGGAGAAGGGACAGTGAAGAGCAGGATCTTCAGGTGTTTCCCAGCCTCTGAGCTGTTCTCTGTTACCAGCAAGCCAAGCAGTTGCCATGAGTTTCTGAGCTGAGAAACAGCATAACTTCATTCCTGGCTGCTTTTTTTTTCCTCAGCCAACACTGCTCTGTTGTTATTTTAACTCAAAGGTCTGCTCCCATGATACTCACATGCTTTCCACTTTGGTGACAAATAGGAGATCAGTTTGTGGATTACTGAATATACCAAGCTCTGCTTTGATATTCCAGCTGTCTGCAGCCAACCTTCTCCCTGGTAATGCATAAATGGAAGAGCTGCTCCTGCCACTGCCTGAGCTGACCCTCACATCCCCCTCTGTGTCTTCTTGTACTCTCAGTCCATAACCACAGCCCTGATCTTAAAGGAGCACAAAAGGTATATTTATCAGGAATCTTTTTTGGGAGATGGAAATATCTTCATAGCCCTGAAGGTGTAGAAGTCCTGTTAGGATGCTGCTGAGGGTCACATCCCAGTTAAACTACAGATTATTAAACCTGGGCCTGGAACTATATGAATTCAACTCCACAGCATCAATCTGTTTTTTAGTGTGGTCACAGTGAAACTTCTGCCATCCAAATACCCACGGCATTTTCTTTCTAAAAGAGGAAGGATAATACCTCCCCCAAAACTGAGATGTTGCACAGAAACCTCTGCAAGGCTTTCACACACAGTTCTGATTTGAAGCAGATCAGCAAAATAATTTCAGATTAGTAGATTGCAATGTGAGTTTGTAGGCTACTACTCTCTAAATGTGAAGCACTAAAGAACTTTGCTGCTGAAAGTTTTCAAAAAGATTAATCTCTCAAATAAAGATCTATCTTGCTGCAGCTAAGGGAAAACTGTTGAAATATTAGAATGACTGATTTCCCTAGAACAAGCACAAGTTATCACTGTGTGCAACCAACAGCAAAATTCAGCAGCACGAAGGGATCAATAAGAGAAGATGAGAATATAAAGCAGCTAAAATCTATACCACTATGACTGTGTATTGATAATTCATGGGCATGAATTATGTCATGCAATGAACATCCTGCTGAGGATTTCAGCCACAATTTTATAAGCTTTGAGTGGTTCTAAATAAAGTGGAACAGAAGAACAGAGCCAACAAATTGCAGCCATATTTCAGATTAGTTTCTTTTAGTATATATATATATTTTAAAAGAGCATGAGTGTTATTATGTAGAAAGAGAAGAATGAAGAGTGATTTTATGCTGTTTGCAGTAATGTGAAGAATAATTTTGGCTTAGGATGTTAATGAATCACTGTTGTTTTAAATTTGCCTTGGACCTATCTACTCACTGCTACACCCTCAGCACTGTAACATGGCCTGCTTTAGATTTTTTGCAGGTTTACGTAGCAAAAGAAGACAGCATACTCCAGACTGACCCCTGCAAGTAGCTTTGCAAATTGGTATTTCACATCTGTGCCTGCAATTAGACAGTGGTAACCACAAATTAATCTTTCAGGTCAGTTTCATGCTTTCCAAAACTCAAATGGCTGCAAAAGTGATGAGTCCAAGCACTAAACACATTGCTGGCATTCACAGGCACAGTTGTGAAATCAGACAGCTGTTTTCAAAGCTTTGACCATAAATGAGAAAATAATTACTTTTTTAGCTGATGGAACAAATGTTGACTTAGTTGAATGTAGTACCTATAGCTCATAGGGGAATTAAACAGACCAGAAAAAGGACATGTGGCTTGGGTCCATATGGCTAAACTCTTTTACCCTTAAAAGGTTTTTCAGGTCTAAATTTTCTATTTGGAACAGACTCTGAACCATTCTGCCTCCCCAAAATGTGTCCATCTCTTTTCTGAGGGAGGCTGACCAGCATGAGACCAAGCCTAGCTGGGAAGCCTGACATGCACATATCTCTGCCTGAGCCAGTGCCCTGGCCCTGCTCAGCTCATGGATGTCAATGTAGACACCAGTGACAAGGGATGATGCAAGGGCAAATCGTGGCTGCATCACACAGCCCCAAAAGCACAAGGTGTCCATTTGGTGTGTCAGGAAACCTGAGCCTGCTATACAGCAGCATGGGGCATAGGAGGAAAATATCTTGAAGCCCTTCCTCCTTTCCTTGTTAATGACTTTGAAAGAGAGGAAGAGAAAAAAGGCACGCATCATGTCACAGCAGAAATACTGACCTTGCAGAGGTTTACATAAAATATTAACTTAGTATGTAGAGTATAATCTTACCTGACCACAAAGGGATCTTAAAAACACTTTTGCAGCCATATAGGAGTTTATCATTGATTCAGGAAAGTCTCCTTCCGTGTGTGCTTTAAAAGATAATAATGCGATTGATCCAGGCTATTTTTAATACCACTCTCACAGTCATCTATTTTTTCAAAGAAACCTGAGAGACTGACCAAATCCTAGATATAATCCCTCTAAGCCTTTAAACAAAAGGGCAATATTGACGCAAAGACATATGTACAAACCAGGTAAGTAGTGATAAGGAGGTACCCAGGGGGAACAGCTTTGTGTGGAAGAAGCAGGGGAAACATTGCACAGCACTAGGGGATGATATGGTGATAGAGCTGCAATAGCCAGGAACTGGACTTTGAATCCAGTGAATATTGCCCCACTACTGTGTTCCTGTGACATAATTCTGTAAATAACTTCAAATTACAAGGACACATTTTTATTATCATGAGGCCTTAACACTTCCCAGTCTTTGCTCCTCTGCATCTTCTGTGTACAGAAAGAGAAAAATATAAGAAAGAACATTCTTTCTTTAAAAAATATAGTGGTATAGGAAAGATAAATTATCCAGTTTATATATTCAGTCTCACACTGGTCTGGTAGGTTGATTTCAGATGTAGAGGACTAATATCACAGTTGTTTAAAGGAAGAGTAGAAGGAGGCAGCTTCCATTTCCACTCACTAAACAGAAAGAAAAAAACATAGGAAAATAAGTAAATATTAAACACATGAATCCCCCAGAATAAAAGAAATGTCTCCACAAACCATAGCTGCTCTGGTCTCTCTCAGCACTCTCTCTGGGTGCAGTTCACAGGTCTGAGGCTATTACTGAAGGTAGTCTGTATATATCAAGAACATATCTTTGTAATGTCTTAATAACAGGCTACAGTTTCATAGGTTATGCCAGGGACATTATCTTCTGCTATAAATTGCAAGAATTTCTTCATGGTTTTCTTGTGCCCTGAGTCTCTAAAACCTCCCAAGGAGGAAGATGAGAGCCATCCTTGGTCAGTGATGGCTAAAGTATTTGAATGTATCTGGGTCATCATAGGAAGCCTTATTAAAAAAAAAAAAAAAAAAAATCACAAAATCAGACATTTTATTTATAGGTGCTCCTGAGGGTAGAAGCCTTTCAAAAATCCACAGACCACTCCATTAATGAGACAGGATGCAAGGGAAGCACAATACTGTTGGGAAATATATTGTTCACTTCCTCTGAGTGACCAAACCATCTGAAAAGCAGCTACTCAATCTAAGTACAGTCAAAAGAATCATCTGTCCAAATATAATTACTGCCTTGAGCAAGAAAACTATGTTAACCAGATAAAAGAGTTTCTATGGATCCCAGCACAGCCTCAGTCTTGCAGTCAGGATCAAGGGATGGTACAAATGCTTAGGAAGAGCAGAGACATGGGACATATTTAATCAAGTAAACCTCACAGCTAAATTTATTTCAGGACTGGATTGAAAAAAGGCAGTCCATGCCATGGGTATGTTACAGGTTGCAGGGAAGGGCTGAGACCCAGCAGCAGTACCCCTTTTATTCTACATATTTCTCGGACATCACTTCTTCAGAGTCAGTAGTTCACTGGCAAATCAGAGAAGTCTTGTGTAGCTTTCTCCAAAATTTTGGCTTCAGGGGTAACCTTAGACAGTAGAATTTCAGAAGAAGGACTACAGCCAGGAAATGGAAGATAAGGTGAGGTCATTTGTTTACAAAAGAAAAACCTCTGATTGACCTAGGAGAGAAATTTCTGAAAGATAGACAATGGTGTCCCTCAGGACAACCTAGCACACATGTCTTGCTACACTAGATTAAAAAGAAAGAAAATATGAAGAAAGAAAAAGAGAGAACTGTGAATTTAATATTATGTTAACCAACTGAAATAGTTGATTCTAAATTCATGAATCCTGTGTAGTTTAACAAGCATAACTAACTGGAAACTAAAAATCTGCTTTTCTGATCTTTACCTATTTCCTTTTAACTGCCTAATGGCTTCCCCTCAAAAGGTGTGACAGCATCATCCCTTCCTACTTCAAAAATTGCATTTCATTTATGAGTTAATAATTTACTAGAAGCCTCGGGTTGTTCTTCTTTGTAAAAAATGCATTGGCAATCCCAGCCGCAAAGTCAGCCCTGGCACAGTTACACCTCCACATCATCATTAAATTACCTTAAAGCTGCTCAATACAAGGTAAAGAGCCTGGCCATTGCATCTCTGCTTCATCAGCACATGTTATCAATATAATCCACCTCTATCTGCGGGCATCCTGAAGCGTCTGAAACACTCATCTAACTTTTGCAAGTCCAAAATTGCTGACAGCCTCTCTGATTTTGCAGCTTCTGCTTGGAGGATCCACATTGTCTGTAGGAAAAGTAGACCCTGGTGTATTTACTGTCAAAGCACATGGAATTCTAGTGGATGTGCCCTTGCCACACCGTGTGAGTAAAAAGGGGGAGGGCACTGTTGTTTCATGCATCCATGAAAGGGAGGGCTGAAGCCAAGGTGAGCCATCCTGCTGAGTGAGGATTTGGAGATCTTCAGTGAGGGGAATAAAAGAGGCCAATTTGCAGAGCAGCCTCCCAGTCACACTTAGCTGGCAGTGCACCCCAAGGTGCTTAAGGTACACTTGCAACAAACAAAAATGGTTTCCCATACAGAAATATATGTCAGTGATGGGTCAGGCAGGGAGAATGTGAATCTTGGGCAAATGAAAAGAAGTAGGTAAGGATAGGTAAGTACTGGTGAGGAAAAAGGTGAAGGTAGCCATAGGTATGGATGGCATATGTCTGACTTATTTTAATGTGAGAGCTGAGAATTTGCTGCTTTTATCATTAACTCTCAGAGGCCAAGTCCTCTGCTCCCCAAAACTGGCATTCTGATACTGAATTAGTTGGGGTTTTTTGCATGTCTGTTCCTGAGGCAGATCAAGTGTTTTATTTTCAAGCTGGAAATTAATTTAGTGATAGAATTCTTGGCTCGGGTAGGTTTTGTTGAAATGCAATTACAAAGGATAGTCTTCAGGGAGTACATTTTATAGGAAATCTGACTATTAATATCACATACAACGCATGACTGAAAGTTACTAGAGACTGTGTAGGAAAAATCTTATTTACATATGTTTGCAATATTCAAACAGAGGCAAAATGTAATAAATTAAACCAAATTCATATGCAGCTTCACTGAAACAAAGCTTTTGTTATGTACAGTCTGAATGCTCTAAACATTCTATTTTCCTTCATAATTATATCAAATGCTTCCAGCCCCATGTCCGCTACATGAGGAGAACAAACTTTGTGCAAATAAAGAAAATTAATTTGTGTCTGTAAACTTGCCTTACATACAGAAATACATTGAAAACTATAAATAGTCTTATACAAATTTTGAGGGAGTCAATAAATAGTAGGTGTTAAAATGCAGACCTTGTACATGTGTCTGTATATATATATATGTATACTGTTCTAACCTAAAAATGAGTGATGGTTCTCACCCAGAAAGGGCAGTATATTGTCTAGAGGAGACTTTCCATGTTTAATAAAAGCTTTTTTCATGTCAAGCTGATTTAAAAACTGCAGCTGCTGCATTTGTTGGAAACTCATTATAAACCTGACAGAGTGTTTTATATTTGAATAACTGCAGTGCATTCTAACAATTTTTTTGCTCACTTGATTTTCTATTACTATTACACAGAATACAACAGATTTTTTATAGAATTTGGAACCCATTAAAAGGGAACAAATGTCTCAAAGAACTCTGAAGGTTTCATGTAAAACATTTTAAAAATTCCTCAATAAACTATATTTCTGTTCAGTACTCCCATGATTTTTTTAGTGGTCTCAGTCAGTAGAGTTTATATGAGTACACCAGTCTCTTAGATGATGTGTAAACCTGAACCACGTTTTCAAAGATTGTTTTACGTAAATTTTTTTGAGTAGCCATTCCTTTTGTAGGTGATTACAAAAGTAAAAGAAAAAAAAGCATGACAGTTTTTTATTTTCACAAGTATCTTTCCTTTTCCACACTTTCCAACCTTCCTACCATTTATCCTTTTTATGAGGTGTAATATATTATCAATAACTTCATTAAATCTTCCTATTATTTCTCCTCAGTCATGTTCTTTATAGTTTTTCCCATTATTTATGCCCCCAATACACACACTCTACTCACACTTTTTTCATGGCACAAATATAACACATTGAGATGACAAGAAAATGAAAGAATTTTTTGTCAAATCTCTCCTCAGCCCCAGACATTTAATACAAGTTTAAGCCTTCACAAAATAAGAGACTCTTTAAAGATAGAATTACAGGCTGCATAACCTATATTTTGACACATACAAGATCCTGTGACCACAGCTGATAGAAATGAGAAGGCTTAATGCTGCACATGAACGGGTAATGTACCTAGAACTGCCCTGACAGATGTAGCCTTAAATTGCATTTTTAATGTACTCAAATAAGCTATACATAATTAGGATTAACATTGCTATCCCCTGACTGATTCATGATTAGTATGTGTGGGCTTTAATGTTGCTTAGGAGAAGGATCAAGGGACCCTAATTGTATCCAGCTTGTCTATTTAAGTGCTTAGGTTTTTTTCTGAAAGAGTTGTTTATATGAATAACATAGCGAAGGGAAGCTGATCTTGTTCTGGTTAAGTTTTTTTTAAACATGGTGTAAACTACAATTTCAGTTATTCATGTTTCTTGTAGAAGTGTACTTCCAAACATTTCACATTAAACTTATTAGAGATGATGAGGCAATGCATGAAAATGTAGGAAATTAGAAACCTTATTGATATCGGTATAATTACTCTAACATGTAGAAGTGTTTCTTCATCTTTGAGCTAAATATTTTCTTTTCCAATTCACTGTTAAAGCAAACAGAATATGTATGCTTTTTATCTTATTGTTGATTAAGAAAACCCTCCTAAAACCCTGCACCAGACCTCAGAAGCATCATTGTGCCGCAACAAAAGCTTTTTATTGCTAATTGTAAAAGCAGGGCAGTCTCCAGCAGAGAGTTGCTGGGTTGCTGACTGATGCCTTGACAGATAACAGACAATCAGTGCGACACTCCAAGATTCCCGGTGGAAAAACAAAAGATGCTTAATTTACGAACAACAACCAGGCATCCAGTTAGGGATACCATTATGCGCTGGAAAAGACTCCGTGCCACACAGACATACAAAGAGCTCCCTACAAAGTAGGGAAAGCGTTGGGTTTGCCCGGGAAGGAATGGCCATGACACTCATTAAAGCCCCAAACCCTTCTTTCCCAGCTCGGGTGGGGCTGTCTAGTGTTTACACAGCCGGTCTTGGCAACAGTGCAGAGGTGGACTGTGTTCACTTGGATATTATTTTAAGGGATTTTCTATCCCTCTGTTTGTCAGAATGGAGCTCTCGGGTGTTTCCGTCCTCTTCCTCACTGCGGCGTGAGGGTGACAGCAAGTGAGGATACCATAGGTGAGGTGCAAGTCATCTGGGCACTGTGGACACGGAACAGAGGTCCAATGATTAATGGGGCTTCTGAAGCTTCTCAGTAGCTTTTTACAAACAGGCTGGATCCTTTTTCTTTTGAATATAAATCTTACACCAAATGCGCTGCAGGAGGAGTATGAAATACCGAATTGTTATGCTGGCAAAGGGCAAGTTTTACTGAAGCAGCCAGACAGATCTAAGCTTATTATGTTTTCTTACTCCATTAACAACTCCTCTTCACCCTTCATCAAATCTCTGTTGTTGGTATTATTTTTGTTAATGGATGCAGACTGTGATGGCAGGAATGTGCCAGCCACAAGCAAAACCATGAAGACAGAAGTAGATGCAGGCAAAGAGGAAGAGGGGCTCTGCCCTACAGTGCCAACAGGAAAGCTTGGGCACATGCCGAGGAAGTGTATGAGAAAAGTAGAGGATGCCAAAAATTTGGCAAGAATGTGAGGGAGGCTGAGATATACAGATCTTTTAGAGCAGGAGCTCATTCATAGTGCATGAGAAATTCTCGGTAGGGCAGAGCTATCAAAGCAGGTCTGAAAATACAGGGTCTCTGTGTGCAGCAGTTTGGCTACTGTCATTTGTTTTAATAGGCCTTTTGCTTTTAACTTCATCCTTTTCAAACTCTGTTGTCTCATTGAGCACTGAGCTGGGTGTGAAGACTATTGCCTTATGGAATTCTTTAGCTGCAGAACATGGGAAGAGGAAGTGAGGGGTAAGACACATCCAAACCCTGATTGGATACAGGAAAGACTTGCTCCCACTCCTGCTGATTATGCAATTAAAGCCACACTGTCTACCAGTGCCTCATGGAGCACTGTGATAGAGGCTGGGCATATCCAACAGCTTGTAATTAAACCAAAGGCAGGTTTGTCCAGACATGGGAAAGGGGAGTGTGGGGAAAAAAAAATCTGTCAGACCCTCAGCATGAAATCACACCAGCTGAAAAATCTCTGGAGAAGAGAAGGGGCTTTGTCAACAGATAGTCAAAAAAGCCATCTGAGGAATAATTATAATGTGACAATGATTTCTGACTAGGATGAGGTTTGCTTACCCCAGGCACTCTACATCTGGTACAATGGCAAAGCTGATTGGAAAACAGCTCCTCCCCAGTATTCCCATGCAAGCATGCGCAGCTTCCTTACTATTATCTAGATGCTCTGCAGCACACTTGAGACAAATGGCAGTTTTGAATCAGTTTATAGAGTGGAACACAAGCTATGCTGAGACACAAGCAGTGACCTTTTGACCATGTTTGGTGGGTTTTAACACTGTGCTGGAATGTACACTGAACAAAGAGAACAGTTTCTATGAAAACAGGTGCATTTGAACTGGTCAACCAAATACTGCTGAACAAAATAGAAATGCTACTGAGATTCCTGCCAGACCCCCTGGGTAGGAGCTTTCAGTTAAACCAGAGGAAGCTATTTCTTGCATAAGATACAGTTAATTCCTGTGGCACCCTATAGCTGAATGACCTGCCATCAAAAGCTGCCCTTCTCCTCTGGCATGCAGGAAGATTGTCCCTTCCCATTCATATGTACACTGGGAGCTCATGGAGCTTGCAGGAACTTGCTCTGAAGTTTGTTGTTATTTTTTTTTTTTAACTCTCGAACAATATACAAATTACATTCCAGAGCTGAAACAAACACAGCAGTGCAACGCTCAAAACTATTCAGCGATTTCCCTTACAAGTTGCAAAAGTACACCTCTTACTAAAGGCAAAAGAATGCCTGTTACCTTCATTCAGCCCACCCAATGGAGTATCCTGCTGGTAAAATCCCTCTCTGTGGGCCCATAAGCTTCTTCCTTTTAAATTTCTTTTCTTCAAGGTTTGCTTTTTTGTTTTTGCTCTAAATTACCCCACAGGGCTTCACAAACTGAGTATGTGTGCATGCCAGAGTAAACTTTATTGTAAATTTAGTTACTTACCATTTAGTATCAGCAAATGAAACGAGATGCAGTACTTCATGCTTATAGCCCACTTTTCCCATGGAGGTTTGTGATAGGAGATCTGAGTTCATTGCATGAAATTGTGTGTTTGGGTGAATCTACAGAGGCTTGATGGTAACTCAGACTACTGCAAACAGTATGAAAACAAATCTGTTATGAGAAGGAATTAGAATAGTCATACTGGTGGGGAGGTACTTTTCCTGTTGATAGAGTATATATGGGACTAGTAGACATCCAAAAGACATACTGTCTTTTACCAAAGACATACTTTCTTTTTCAATTGAACAGTTTTATATAAGTGGAGAATGGAGCACTGGTCATGCCTTGGATTTTGTGCAAAAAAGCAAAGTTTTTTTTTTTTTTTACATTTTTGCTTCTTTTGCCCTGAATTAAAGGATGTCTGGTATTTAATAGTCATTCAGAGAGAAAGTCTGTTTACCTTTTTTTTTTTTTCTTCTTTCCCCTATGGAAAGAATGTAAGTTTTCATTCCTTTTCTTTTGGAACAGTATAAAATCATATGAGAAATATCCATTTTAAAAATCAACTGAGCTTTTCAAAGCCTGTGAAAGCCAATTATGTGCAAATTCCCTTTGATTTGATTTAAGTGACTACATAAGGTGCACAGGAATGGTAATCTGGCCTATTTGATTCTTAAACAGATTATTGAGCAGAACAGTAACTAAATGCCCAAAGAGAGAGGGGCACATCACTATGTGCTAAAGTCTAAAAAGGTAGATGCTGCAACTTTCCAGACATTATTAGCTATTACTGAGTTTTTGCAAGTCTGTTTATAGTGTTTTCTGGAGTAAAATAATTCCTCATCCTGCAAAAGAAGAAAGAAAAGCAAAAGTCCAAGGGATTTTTTAATGTGACAATTTTTAATTGATAGATTCCTGTTTAATTCTTTTTTCTTAGATTAATCTAGGGTTTTGACATAACTCACAACAACATCACAGCTCTGTACTGTGCATGTGCTATGGCCTGCCCTTACTTGTATCATCTGTACATTTATGTGCTGTGCCTATCCTCAAACTTATTACCAGCATTGCCAGCACTCTCTAAGTAATTTATTTATAAAAATCCCCCCGCGCCAAATATTAATCCTCTCTCATTTCTTCTAACAATTCCTTAGATAGTTCAGTGACAGCCATATACAGTCAAGAAAAGCTACCCACACCTTCAGAAATCACATTTCTCTGAACTGATGTTACTTATTCAAAAGTCAGGTATTGCTGAACTGAGTCATTTTGGCTTCTCACAGTCCGTCCTTCCCGAAAACAATTCAGCTCACCTATCTGGGAGACCTTGTTTGGAATGAGGTAATTTCCTTGCTGGCGTCGCTGCTGTTCGCTCTGCTAGCAATACGAGGTCCCTAGGAGACTGGTTTAGCCCAGATTACTACATTTCAGATGCCTTTAGACAGATGTAACAAATTCCTTCCTAAATCCACTGCTATTTGCCTTTAAGGCATTAGAAGAGACTTCTTCCCCCAGCTTGCTGGGAAATTTTAAAACTGATTTCTTATCTAAGCATTGCCCTTCCCTTAAAATTGAAATACTCTATAGGAAACAGAATAAAAAATATAGTTCATGGACTAAA
Organism: Sialia sialis; assembly: GCA_009812075.1. Classification (NCBI taxonomy): domain Eukaryota; kingdom Metazoa; phylum Chordata; class Aves; order Passeriformes; family Turdidae; genus Sialia; species Sialia sialis. The sequence goes on from VRYO01002297.1 coordinate 28,294,648, forward strand.
GCTCAAAAGGATTATAGAAGGATTTAGTCTGACCTCCTGCATATTACAGGCTACAGACTACACATGAGACAATAAAGATTTTTCTTTTTCTGAATGACAACATGGAAAGTGTCACTTTTAAAGAAAAAGGTCTTTTAATGAAATAATGGAATGATTTCCATCGAAGGCAAATTCCTGGCAACATACAACTTCACTTTATAATCTTGTCCCTAGAAAAAGCAGTATATTCTTCTAGAGATTTGGTTTGATCTGGCTTGAACTCACAAATGCTTACTGAATGCTAGAGGCAAGTATAAAACACTGAGATAATTTTGGCTCTGAGTCTCTTTAAAAGTCAGGTTTGTTTTGGGAAAGATTTAACGATCAGTTTTCTTTTTTAAACATAGTTTTCTAACTTCTCAGATGAATATTCAAAGGAAACCACAATCACTATCCACAGCTTTTTATTGAATAAGCAAAGTAAATCATAGACAGGAGACTTTGTGTCTCAAAGACAGACCTTCAGCTTTACAGGAACAATTAAAACTGACGGTGGCATTGTGCAGCTACTCAGGCCAAACATACAATGCCTGTATTATATATTACAATAGACACTTTATTTGTTGTATTCCTGCTGCGGATTTCTCTTCGCATATATGTCCAGTGAGGACAGCAGATGCCCTAGGTGCCAGGGAAGTGAGGAAGGCTGGGTGGATGGGCTGGGGGAGCCCCGAGGGAGGGAGACCCCAGGCAGCTGACACCAAAGGCTGGGCTTGGGAGAGAGTGCTTTAGGCTGCAGATGATGCAAACTCATTTGGGATGCTTGGCTCCTAACCCTGGCGTGTTTCTGTGGTGCACACACCTTCCTGACAACCTCACGCTGTTACTTAATGCGGGAGGCTGCTGTGATTATATACTAACCACAGTGCTAGAAAATTATTAACCCTCCTATAGTAACAGAGCTTTAAAGGATCCCTTTTTATCACCCTCCCTGCCTATCTGGCAGCCTGTGTCAGTCCTCTGTACTTATTTAACACCATCTGTGGACAGCTTTTCCCCTTGATTTGTATTAATTTATCATCAGACTTCTAAATTGTTTTCCTCTCAGCTCAGCTCTCGTGGACTTCTTCCTATTTCTGGTTTTGTAGATTTGTTCTGAAGCCCTCTTCATCTTGGGCACATGTGGGTTTTCAGCCTTTTTTGATTTGTGAACTTCTAAAAATTTGTAATGTAAATTTATACTGTGATACAGTGAAGTTAGGCCCGCTGGCATTAGGCTTACTATTCATAGTTACCTTTCTTTGACCTTCTAGAAGCAGGCTGTGCACTATAAATACAGGTTATAAAGATGTGGTTGTAGGCATACCAGTATTATATCAACTTCAGTGCCCGAGTGATAACAAAGGAGACCCAGGATGAAACATAATCAAAATTACAGAATAAAATGTAGTGTGTAGAGCTAGAAAAGCATTATACAATCATACCTGTTTTATTAGAGGCAATTTCTACATGTGCAACATAAGCCCACTTGTTTGTTAGAGGGAGTAAAAGGGTCAGACATTTCTAACAGATAGTTAAATGTGTATTTCAGATGATTCATGTTTCAGGTACAGATAAGGTAAGCATGGAAAAAGCCTTCCTGAACATCTTGGTACAACAAAAAAACCAGCAAATTATTTTCAAGAAATTCAGCCCACTCCAAAGTCATATTTAATAGAACCACCCCCAACTCATTAACTTCAGCAGATGTGATTAAAATAAAAAAAGGGGAGTGGTCATATTATTAATTTTAATCACCAACACCTAATTCTTAGTATTTCTTCAGTTCTGTGACCTTTTTTCTTTGTAAAATATAGTCAGAGTCAGTGACAAGACACAAAGTAGTCCAAAAACTCTTTCTGCTTTGATTCCAATTGTGGACATAATCACATCCATCCATTCCATGTACTGCTTCTTCCCAAATATCTCTATATATATCTTATGCTAAGAAGATGTACAGCAAGTTTTCATTTCAAGAAATAACTTAATAAATCTCAGTCCTCTCAGAACAGAGAGTTCTATGCCAAGGTGAAATTCTCAGCAGTCAGAGGTCATGGTGTGGTTGGTAAGCACCTTGCCCTTCCACTAATGCACAATGGAATAGAAATGCTGGGGAGACAACAGATACTGATTTGATTATACACAGAAGGATGTTGAGCAACACAGTTACTGAGCACACTTAGTATAGAATTAGGAAAATCTTCCCTTTAGGAATAATTTATCTTCATATAGCCATAAATTGCATCTGAGATAAGGAAATGTTTGACTCAAATGATCTCAGCATAGGAAACTTTGTATATGCCCTAGACATTAACTTCTTCCACCTTCTTGCCATTGAATAGGTTAAAAAGTGGCCTTCTACATTGAATTTTTAAGATACAACCAATTTTTGTCCTGACTGCAACTGTCTCTGCTCTGTTCTTCTGTGTGTTGTGTCAGATGGCCCTTCTAATAAAGAGAATGAAAATGAACTTCTGGTTCTCTTCATTGTATTCTTTACAGTTAAGTAGAAAATGGGAAAAAGTATAAAAAACCTCATACTACTGGGGTTTTCTGCCAAATTCTGTACACTTAGACAGTGGTTAAACTCTTTTCAAAATTGAACTTTCTGGCTTTCATTAGTGAATGAGCCAATAGTCTTAGAAAATGTAAGATTTTAATAGTGTTTTGGCTTTACAGTGGTCAGGACAGTCTTGAAGGAAAGCTTCAGTGGTGACGCTAGCTTGTCTTACATGGTGCAAATTTAATTCCTGGATTCCTGCTGAAGCACAGTTCTTGTTGTCTAGAGAGTAAGTATATCCATATCATTCCATCTTGCAAATTGTAGAAGAATTTGATGGAGTCTTAAAAATAATAACACCTAGCACGAGTTAGAACCTTTAGCTTTTTAAAATCACTTTTGGGACACTAGGAGTGGAGAGAAAATATTACACATAAATGTAGAAGTGAAGGTTTGCAGTAATGTGTGTTTCCTCAGAGCAACTTGCTAGGCTGACATATCTATCTTGGGCTGAAGAGTAGGCATCCAGAATCATTTGACAGAGCTTTTGAGCACATCCAGTTGCACAAGTCTACTGGAACTAAGATTCTGCATTCGGGGCATCTAAGACTACAGTTAGGTTCAACATTGCCTGATTAACCCTGCCTGGTTAGTTTGATCTGTGGCCTTTCTCCTCTTGATTTGTAGCTTGACATGATCAGCAGACTGCTGATACTCTTTCAGTTTGTGTTTTGAAAACCAGAATAAACATGAAATTCCATCGCTGTGTGCTGTGCAAAGCCCTAACCATTTCCCTGATTCATCACTAACAGATGTGACATGGCAACAGCATTCTCCCCAGCCAAGACAGCCACAAATACAGCAACCTCCACAGTCTGCAACACCTTCAAGAAAAAAAGTGAGGTCTGAAATCTTCATTATTTTCCTTCTGTCATGCCAGTCATCCCACTTGCTGACATCTTGAGAACAGCATGAGGAGGATAAATGAATCTGTGGGGTAGCCCTAGTGACTTCCCAGGAATTGTGTCACAAGTGAATTTGATGTCTTCCACCCCTAGCTGCAAATGCTGAGACAGGAAAAACAGCAGACTGCTTGGGGGAAAAAGAAAAAATCTGTAGTAGCTAATGACAGTTTCCAGGTTTATTATCATGATAATACATGGAATTAATAGAACTGATGGAGACTGGACTTCTGCTCATTTCAACTGTTATTCTGCTTATGTTCTGCATTGCAATACAATCAGGCATATTGTGATGTCTTCAAACATAAGTATAAATACCAAAAATCAAGCCTTGGCTGAGCATTTTCCTGTTGGCCACTCTTCATCTGTACATGATGTATCACAGTAGTTGTCCCTACGGAGTAGCAGCTAATGGTGGAACTCCAGGTCTCCTTAACCTCCATATAAGATATGGGAAAACGGCCGGGATTCTGTATTAGTGTCATTGAATGTTTGCATTCCTCACAGGCAAGTTTCAGACACACGACTCCTTGTTTTCCAGAATAATGTTGTTCTACCCTTCGCGTGGTCATTCCAGCTGCTCATGCCAGGGCAGCTTCCTTGGGAGCACGTTCACTGAGTAGGACTGAGTTCATGGTCAGGGAGCAATAGGAACTACAACTCTCTGCAGAAGCCAAAGGCTTTGCAGTGGTGTGGAGGGCAGAGGGGGGGCTGTACTTAAAAGCTGAGCTGCCCTCTTCCACTGAGCACAGCTGGAAAGAATCCTTCAGCCTCAGTGAGACTGAATAAGGCTCAAAAGGGGCTGGAAAACGAAAGCCACTCCTATTGCTTCAGAATAGCAGCTTCAAGATAGTTTTTCCCTGTCATGCTGTTGTCTTGTTCCCTGTCAGACTGCAGTCACAAATGCCTTATTTTGCTGAACACTTCTTTCAAAAACCTTTGCCTAACTGGGGATTTTGTACTTGGTGGTCTGGAAGGATGCTGGATTGGGACACTGCCTCATCTTGTAGCTCATGACTGATGTGCCTGTGGTGGGCTTTGGGTGCTGGTGGCCTGTATTTCAAGTGCAGCATCCAAATCACAGCACTGCCACATGAGCAGCGCTGGGGCTGGGTTGCAGCCCTAAGAGAATCTTAGAGAGCCCAGCAAAGGCTGGCGGGGCTGGAACCACCAGAACCCTTTGGTGCTTTGCTCAGCCTGCTTCATCCTGTTGGCAACAAATCACTCCCCGAAGAGCTGCGGCTCCTGGAGCACCTCTCTCCTTCAGCTCTCATCTTCAGAGCTTCAGACTAGGATGGGGAAGAAAACACAAGACACCAGCATAGCCTTAAAATGTCCACTGGGCTCAAGTTCATCAGCATGAGAATCATCTACAGCTGATTTTGAGATTTACTGCTGCCTTTCTTTTGTCCAGTGCTCTGCCTGACCAGAAGTCACTGCAAATGAAGGTCTGAAGGATGGTGTCTCTGACAAAACAACAGTTTTTTATCCCATGGTTTGGGCAATGCACGTGGACTTGAGAATCTAAGGTTGTGTCAAGGCCAAGAAAACTGGTAGTTATCCAGTTCCAAAATTGTTTTTGCAATAAAAGGATTAACAAAAGTTTTTAAAATCATAATTATGATATATTCTGCAAATTGTTCCTAAAGCTTCCTTGATTCCCTTTCTATTCTCTTATTTACTTTCTTTTCTTTCCTTTGTGGTTTAGGAGCAATTTGCTCTTACAGTGAAGTGTAAACTTCTGCCTAGGACAGAAGGAAACTGCTGATCTGGCACACAGATTTCAGCAGTACATGATTTTGTTTCACTAGAGCTTGGAGTGATGATGACAGTTGTTAGCTCCTGCAACAGAAACTCTGCATAAAGCTGCTCTGAAGCAGCCATTAGATGTATACACTTGCTAATCAAGTCACAGTAAAAGTGCTAAACTTCTCACTACCAAAGTTTATCAGGTCTGGTGCTAGACTTCTGATTGTATCATCAGCTGATATTTTTTGCATTCTCTTGGTCTTTTATAGTACAAGAGGCTAAAGGTAAAAAGGTTTTGTAGATTTCTTCTGAAAAGGAAAACAAACAGTGAGTACTTCTATTTTGTATGGCCACGATCCCATGGCTGGGCATCCCTTACAGGATGTCATTTTGCACTGTCCCACTTGTTACCTCCAGAGCCCTGGTCCCAATGCAATTTCTGCTCCATCAGATGAAAGCACTGTTTCCAGATGGCAGTGCTAGGGAGACCATCCAATGTATTGGAGTACAGAGGGGAAACACTACCTGTTCTGCCCTTGCCGAAAAGTCATAGCTCAGTAGCATCACTGCTCATAGCAATGCCTGTGGTGGCATTGCTGGGGTTCTCCAGCACCACAGGTTTCTCTTGGATCAAGTGTGACCACATAACTGTATTTCTGTCAAATTAGCCAATGCACAGGATGATGTTTGGGCCAGTTTTATGCTTTTATGTTGTATTTATGCTGGCTCTGGGAGGAGAGGCAGTATCTGACTGGCAGAAAGTGTGAGTCGTAGAGGCAGTGATACCTCATCTGGCATAAAACCTGTCAGTACAAAATTAAGTCATCATTTTTCTTTATTTGAATTGGCAGCCTGAGTTCACTCTGGATCAGCACTTTCATCATGTGTCTGGCAACATTTCTGACGGAGTATTAACAGCCCTAAAGCAGGATTTACTGAGCTGTGGGACCACAAACTTATTATTTGAGCTTACTCTGATAAAAAGGCAGGGAGCTACTGGATGGCAGTTTTTACCAGGTTTCAGAACACTCCTACCCAGAGCACTGTTCTACTTAAGAACAATTTCCTCCTTCATGAAAAAAACACCCTCAAAATTCCTACCTGACCAATAAACCCCACCCCAACAAAGAAAATCCCTGGATTAAAGGATCATATGTAACTTTTGACACACTCCCCCAAATGAAACCTTTTGTGTAAATGGAAAAAAGAATCCTTTCATGGTGTAGAAAGTCAACAAAGCATAAATCACTATTTTGTTTGTTCTGTTGCTAGACATGCTGAACAAGAAACCACTGCCAGACCTGTGAAATTCTCCCATTAATCCTACCAGAGTGATTATGTCCAATACTCTTGGAACAATGAAAAAATGCTCAAACATATTCCACTGACTAAATTGTAATGTTTTTCTAGTTACAGTCAGGATGATGTCATGTGCTAGTTAGAATACTTGAATTAAATGACTTTACTTTTACTTTTCTTCTAATTTTCCAAAAATTACTTGAAAATACAGTGGTTTTAAAACATAACATAGCTTTCAAAGAACAGAAGGCATTGGGTGAAAGTCGTCTTTCAATATTTCTGCTTGCTACTGAATCCTTGGAGTAAACAATCATTCTTTTACCCAGTTTCTGCAAAGCATTTACCTTTTGTTTCAGACCCAGTACAGGCAGTTGAATGAGGTTAATACCGACATCTAGGCCAGGAATGTACTCAGATTGAGCACTGAAATAGGGTAGGAGGATAATACCTGCTCTTTTGTAAATTCAGGGTGAACTTCAGCTCAGCTTCCAGATTGCTGTGCTCAGAGGAAAGAATTAGGATTGCTTGTCCAAACACAAAAAATTGACTCTTTCAACTTAGACACTGATACAAAGCTTCACATCAGTGCACTCAAATGAATTTAAAACACATTATGTATACATAAATGTATGTTTTAAATTAAGAGTTTCTTGTGACAAAATTGCATCAGTGAGTCAGTTAAACACTATGCTTTCCAAATTCTTTCATTTAGAAGCAGGTGCTGAAACAGCTTTCCTAAGATAGAGGGTGAGTGGGCCCTAGTTCTGACTGACCTCAGAGTGATCCTCTGAAAATATAAAAGAACCCCTTTGCACAATGATCATAAAAACACAGAACTGTTTCGTATTAGAGACCAGAATAATTTTCTTTAGACATCAAAGTCAGACAAGTATAATTTTCAGAAGTACATTAAATAGTATTTATTGAGTTTGCAATTTCAGGGGCAAAGCTATAATCTCAGTCCCAGCTAATCACACGCCATGGCATGTCATCCTCATGTTCTTTCATCTATTCAACAATGAACAATAATATGGAACATCATGAAGAGAGGGGTTGAAAAAACAACCCCATGCTATTTTGAAAAAAAGGAAGCAAACAGAAGTCTAGTTCTCATTCACAAATACACTTGCCTTCTTGATTAAGCATACTATGTTTTTATGGAAGAACAGACTCATACTCCCAATGTTTAGGAGAAGGTATGGGATGGTTGATCTGAAAGAAAGTAAAACTATGTAGAAAACAGAGCTTTTCCATAGGGCCACAATAACAGTTAGATGGTTAATACAGACTTCAGACAGCAAAGAATTCCTCACAAGAAGAAAGTACATTTTCTTCTTAGCAAGTCCCGGAGTCTGGACTGATTCTGTGGGTACCTATGGTTAAAAGACCACCAAGGGCCTGCCTGTAAAATCTTACAGCAGAAGTTGTTTTCATTTTCAATTCATGGTGAAGTGGTTTTCATTTTGATTTCATGGTGACCCTTCCGGATAATTAAAAATGTCATTACATAATGTACACTGAGATTCATATTTACAGAATAAATGGCAAAAGAAGGAATTAGATACGGTGACATTTATGTCCAGGCATAACAAATCAGATCCCTTGTGTAGGCTCAGGGATTATTCATAGCTCCTCTAAGAAAGTCCTTTTCTCTGCACATAAGTTCTCTTATTTTGCAAACGAGAGCCAGCAGGATGTCTCACTATAAGAAACAGATGCTTGCTCTCCCTTAAACCATGGTCATGACCTTCAGAGAGGCAGGTTGGAACCTCCTTATCTTCTTCTTTAGTGCCTTTGAAGCTTTGATACGACAGATTTTGGGCACTGGAGGAAGAGCCTTGGAAGAGGCCTGGACAGTCACGGATTGTCGGACTGAACTTTCAGGCCAGATCAGGTCACTTTCATCCCCCTCATCATAGTCAAGAGTAAGGCTGCTGCTGGTGCTGCTGCTGCCATCGGAATCACTCTCACTGGACTCGCTGTCCCCAAAGCAGTTGGCTGTGAAATCGCTGACCTCGCCCTCGCTGGTCTCTGCGATGGTGGAGTGGAAGAGGGAAGCGCACTCCGCGGAGTACTCTGAGTGGTCGGACTCGCTTTTGGCACCATCCCCATGGTGCTGGCCCTTGGAGCGAGCCCTGACGCTGACAGTGCGCAGGACGCCGGCTCTCCTGGCCGGCTGCCGTGGTGCTCCCGGGCCAAAGCCATGAGACAGGCTGGCCGGCTGGGCCTTGGCAGAGATCTCCACTGTGGACTGCCACTTGCGCTGCTTCTTCCTGTTGGCTGAGTCCACACATGTCGCTTCGAGGGAATGCAGCACGTTAGCAGAGGCTCCGTAGAGCTCTGGCCGGGACGGCACAGTGGGGAGCCTGACCTGCACCGGGAACAGACTGGACTCTGAGCATGACCTGCCAGCCATATCACCAGAATATGAAGGTCTCCGCACAAGACTCTTCATTCCTTGTGGTCTTTGGAGCTGATTCCACTCAGCAGGCAGCTTGGTGGCCCCATGGGACCCTCTCACCTTCTCCATGCAGAGGGATTGCTTCCCAGGCCGAACGACCTTTTCGCTGTTCCTTCTCTTTACCTTCACTGCCTTTGTTTTGGAGCTGGCAAACCTTACCCGGACTTGATGGGATTCTGCAGGGACAAACTGAGCGTGAACAAACTCAGCTCGTGCCACTTGTTCGTGACCCCCAGTGTAAGCCAATTTGGCATTGCCACACCTTTTGATGGGCAGTTTTTTGAATGGGACAGCTCTAACATTCCAGATGTCTGGGCTAGAGTCCTCTTGACACAGCTGTGAGCAGGACAAACTGCGCTCCACGCTGCTCTCTGTTGCTTCTGCCAGAGGAGAGCCCCTTGCCACAGACTTGGCAGGATAACAACTATTCACAGCTGATGGCTCTGTGTCAGGCCGAGTGGATGACTGCTCCTCATTCATACAGCTCATGGTCTCCTGCTGCTTGGCACATTCCCCCTCTGGCACCTCTCTTGACAGCTTCCCTTCAGCTTTGTCACTCTCCAGAGAACTCGTCTGTTTTTCCAGCTGGCTACTGCTGCTGTTAATTTTCACTCCACCGGTGCTAGGGGTTATAATGAGTCTCTGGTGCACTGTGGCTGCCTGGCTCTTTGGTGAAACCCACTCGCTGGCCTCAGCCCGACTGCTCCCTTTGCATCTCGTCAGCTGCAGTAATTTATTGATGTAACCCCCTGGCTTGACCTCAGTGGTTGCCCTAGTCTTAATCAAGCTAGGACCTGTCATACTAAGCATAGGTTTGCTGGGAGGAGCTTGGAAGTCTGATTCTGGGGATGTTCCCACCAGGGAGAAAAGGGGACTTTGTAAAGCCACTGCATGGAGGGGACTTGGGTAAGGATACACATCAATGCCATTCTTGGACACCAAGTCATTCTGGAATTTGGGGTCTATGCTGAGCAAGTCTCCATTATGGCAAAGAGGCAACATGGATTTGGGATCCATTTCATTCTGAAATCTAGCGTCCGCTGGAATGAATCTTTCCAAGTCACCTATGTGGTGGATGAAAATAAACAACCTAATTAAATCACAGACAATTACATTAAACCTGGTTCATGCTAGAAGTGCTATATCAGAGTGATAGCTTTCACTAAAATCAGTAGCAGGGATAAAGAAAGTAATTTCAGACTTCCAAGGTCAATTAATTACTTTAAAGTTTTTAATCGCCTAAGCACAATAGAATTTAAAATGCCTTTTAATGACAATAATAAAACTCTTAACTCTTCTTAGGAAATTTGAACTATGCTACTTGGATGAAAGTAAATCTGTGCATATCGAAAAAAGTTGTAAAACATCACAGACCAGCAGGAACCAAACTAGACAAAAACAAGGGATTATTTTTATTTTTGAGCAGAGAAACCATAGAAGAGTGGAGAGAAGAATCTTTATTTTCACAGAGGAAAAAAATCTAAGGCTAACTACTCAGGCAAGTGGGAAGCGTAGCCCCTGAAGATGACATTAATAGACACCTGGTCCTATCTCTTCTATTTTGGAGTACTGTCTAGGGTGCTGTAATTTACTCTTGACTGCAGCATCCTCCTCCCAGAAACATCTCCTGTGCACAGAGAGCTCATCCTCTATTCTTGTGTGAAGAAAAGTTATTCCATCCAGGCATGTCATTCAATAGAGCACTATGGTGCTGTGTGGCCTCTGGGACCAAGAATACTGGAACCAGTTAGTTGTATTTCCCTGTACTACAACGCAGACTTCAGTGCCAACAGATGCTCAGCTAACCAGTTTCCTGGGTGCTTCATGCTATCATGAAACCCAGTGATCACATTCAACCACATCATTCACAAACTATGTGAATAGTCACATGATAACTATCTATGTCCTGTGACAGGAAGCTTTTAAAAGACCACAAAATTTTGGAGCAGTCTGAAGTGTCTTAGCTATGCATAGACCACCACAGCAAAGGTTAGGATGACAACCTAAAACCTAATGAAAATTCATTAGAAAATTGTTTGCAGTGTGTAATGCTGGGCTCTTTTGCAAACAAACCAGGAAGGAGTCAAAAGCATGCTGTGCTTGCAGTGTCTCAGCAAGCTTTCTGCTTGCCACTGAAAGAAAAGGTAATATTGGTCTGTACTTGCAATTTCCTCTGAGGAGCAGAAAAGAGAAATTTCTTCCCCTCTCCAAATGATGATTTTCTGAAGTAAATCTTCACTTCCTGCAATGTGGTGAACTTCATAAGAATTGTTTCTTCAAGATTATACCCACTACTACCCCACTAGTTTTGTATCTCACGGGGAAGGAAGTAAGAGGCCATAGCCAGGAAGAAGGACTGAAGGAGGTATGCAGTCTCTCCCCCACAGCACTGCTCAGTATCAGCTATTCCTTTTTGTGCAAGTCTATATCAAAAAAACATAAAGCCCCTGGAGTCTCAGTAACATGTTTAAAGGCAGGAAAGTTCCTGAGAGAGCGAAACGTCTGCAATCTGAACATGGAAACTATGGGTCATTAAGCTTCAGCTTCATCCCCAGCCTTTGACAAGCCTTGAGAAGATTTTGCTCTTATGCTATAATTACTGCCATCCCTTCAGGTGTGTCTACACACCCAGACTAGGTGGTCTTTGTTTCTGTTCTAAGCAAGCCAGAGGTGAGTTAGCTCAGGTCAAGTAGCTGTGGGAATGATTCCAGAGTGGCACAGTACGTGAAATTATGTTCCCCATAGCTTCCCTGTTTCTATAGTGGAAGTCCTACACATCTCGCTGGATCACTCTAGGAACTGTACTAACACCAGATTGCTTTGAGGCTATGGAAGAACCTATGATAAGAAGTGATATAATGTCACTTTACAGATGGCAAACGAGATTTGGAATATTAATAGAACTTTTGTTGAAGGTATGGTGCAAATTCACGGCGGACTCACTTTCAGGCTCATGACTGGTTTCTAGATGGTCAATTAACTTTTCACATTTATTGTCCCTAACTGTACATAATAAATCATGAAAAAGAGTCATTGTGTGAGTCAATATTCATTTGTGTAAATAGGGAATTTTGAATTTACTTGAAATCTTTCAGACATGCCTGCACTTTCATACAAGGCATTTCAAATACTAAAACTTTACTGATTTCACGTGAAAGTTGTTTTAAAAAGAAGTATCTCAATAATCTTTTGCAATTTTCATCTCATACACAAGAGTATTTTTCCTTTTATAAATGCAGAAGTCCTCATATTTGTTATTGTTTCATCCACATATTTTTTATTGATTCACTCTAATATTTGTTACTGTTTAAAAGTATCTGGAGTATGGAGACAAGGGGAAGTTGGACAGTAAATGGTTTAGCTCTGTGATTTTGATACACTCTCACTTTGTATATTGAAAATGAGAACTAGATATTAATTACACATGGCTAAACAAGATCCTAAAAGTAATAACCAGGAATCTGCCTGTCTCTTGAATGAAGCATCCAGTTCTGCTATCAATTACCTGTGGAAACGGGCCTTGGTCTGGACCTGGCAGGAGTCCCAGAGACATAGGCTCCCTGCTGTTGGAAGCTGGTGGTGTGCACAGTAGTTTCATCTGCAGACTTGGGTCGGTAATCAAACACACTCAGCCTCGCTTTAGGGTGTTGAGAGTTGGGTAAGAGACTGGTGTGGGAGGAGGAGATGGACTCACTGTACACAGAGGTGCAAGAATTGGAGAGTGAACAAGAACCACCATCACTCAGATCATAGAATCCTGCAGAGTTAAAATAAATAGGATATTTCATATTTACAGCAACTAAAAATGCTCTGTAGAAGAAAAGTGCAGAGAATAAAATAATTATTCATTTGCTATGTGCCACAAGCCTAAATTTATGATCATTTATGAAGGTAACATCAGTAGAGGTATACTCTAATTCAACCAACCTTTATTGGGCTTCTGCATATTTACTTAGGCCCTGAGCCAGCTTGGCACGCGCATGCCTGCTTAGTTCTGAGGGTGGGATGGGATGAAGTGCTGCTCCACTTCACGCCCAGTTCTTCACTGGAGGATGTCCTTGGGGATTATGATGCAACTGGTGTAAGACAGGGACCTCTGACACCACTGTAACTTGTACTAAGTGTGCACAAGCATGGGATGGATGAGTGGATTGGATAGAGCAAAACCAGCCTATGATCACAGCTTCCAAGTCTATCATAACTGGAATGTCTAAGGGCAGAGAATGGAGACTACCTTCTCTGGGTATTGAGATAATTTCCAATAATTGTGGAAGCATTAAAAAAGGATTTGTATAAATTCAAGGTAGGAGATTTTATTATTCCTCCCTATAACAGAGAAGGAATATTTTCTTTTGAACTATGTGCATGTGCCTAAGTGCACTACTCCTGAACTTAAACACACAACAGAAACTTGCACTTTTTTATATGCTAAGTGCCAGGCTGCAAATCCATATGCTGTATTAAAAAAAAAAAATCCTCTTTGTCTCACTGAAGACTTGAAGTTTTGCAAAAATTCTGTTTAAAAGAACTACTTTCATTATCTCTAACTAGAGAACAGAACCGGTTTTAACAGACATCCTAGCTATAAAAGTCTGCAGTACAGCTCTCTCTGTGAATCACACCAGAAACCTGATACCCAGTATCTTTCTGTCCATCAGAGCTTTACACAGTTGGGGTACTTTTTCTCAGTGTCTTTTAATAGTGCTGTTTTGCTTCTACATAAATTCATTTGACAGGAGCACTGCAATAGTGATTTTCAAAGCCCTAGTGAGATCCAGAACTCTTCCTGCAGGGTGTTGATATTGGTCTCCACTTCTTTTAAGTAGTCTAACCATTTAACCAATGGTCATTATACATTGCACAAGGTAATTAATAAATAAATCTGTCTCCTTCTCCTTCCCTGTGTGGCTACAAGAATAATTTTTAAAAAATATTAAAAATTCAGAAAGAATACTGCTTGAGTGAGTGAGCACATTCCAACTAAATCAACTTTACAGGGAAATTCCTAGCAGCTCTGTGAGTCTGCTCTGAGCCAGGTGACTATTATTCATCTCAGCCAGGGGCACAGTTTCTGACCAAATAATACAAGAGAGTTTTGCTTAGCAGTTGACACTCTTCAGCTCTCCTAGCACCATATTCCTGGGAATAAACAGCCAAGTGCACATTACCTGAGCTGGGCCGGCTGTCACTATCAAAGTATTCACTGGAGGTCTTACTGACGTCCAACTTCAGCTCACTTATTCGCTGGTCTAGCTGATCCAGGTGGCTTTTCAAGCCGAGATCCTGTCTCCTCAAACGAGACTAAATCAAGGGAAGAAGGAGGAAATGAAGAATAATCACAGTTAGAATCTCAGCAGCAATGCATGAATTCAGGCCACCTGTTCCAGCAAGATTCTATTCTCACAAAGTGTTTTCCTTAGCTAGTGACTGTTGCAGTTGGCTCCCTGTAATGAGACTGACCTCATGGACAAGGACAAAATATTTTGCTTCTTAGTATATATTGTCTTCTTCCCAGCTAAACACGTTCTCAAAATGCATTTCCTGGAAGGAGAAGGTGGCATTTAAATATGGTGGGGAAATTACTGTATTTAAAATAAATGATGTCTCAAGCTTTTGAATAATCCCTCAGAAGCCAGCAACCAGATCTGTTGCCTACTGCAATCACTGACCAAGCTGATCTGAGGCAACAGCTCCCGTCGTTGCTCCCCCAGTATTTACACCGTCAGCTTGGCAAGGCAGATGGCCAGGCGTGAGGTACCAGCCAAAGAACCACAGTTGGTTTCTGTCAGACTTCTCACATGGCACCTGGCAAATTCTCTAAACCCCAGTCACTATTTAGGCCGCTTCTAATTATATCACACCTCAACATCCGTTCTACAGTATTTTATAGAAAGGTGGTCTCTTGAAGTTGGTTGTAAAGTTGTGCTCAAAGCCCTCAATCGAATGGGTTTCCACTCAGTAATGGTAAGAAAATCACTATTCTTCTTTATGTGTACATTTCATGTCTGAAAACACAGGTGGCAGTTCTAGCAGCATTTCTAACTTCCAATATATAAAAATTAAAAAACTAGATTCCTTGAACCAATTAAAGTATCTTAAAAATTAAATGATGTGCACAAAATCAAGATCAGTATGTGCACATTTTTGCCTCCTTCCTTTTGTACCAATTATTCAGCTTTTAACATTTGCATAGGTTTCTCCATAGCTATGAATACTAAAAGAAAAGAAAGCTAAGATCCTAAGGTAATCAGTCAATTATTAGAAATTGTAAGAAAAAAAATACAGATGCCCTGAGTTCCAGAAGAAATGGTAATATTGCTAAGGGGGAAAAAAAAAAGAAAAAAAAAAGATATTTTTAGCATGCTTTTAAAGATGACTGGAGGAACATATAAGACACAAGAAATAAAGCCCCTTTTTGTTAGAGTCACTCATCTAGAAAAGTTTAAACTCAAGAGGCTCATTACTGCTTCCTAGGAAAATCCATAGTGATTTTCCCTCTTCCTGTTTCACATAAACAAAAAAGAAGGGAAGAAATGGATAATAAAGGAGATTTTCTATTCCATCCGAATGATGAATGTATGACCTCCTCAATACTTTTTTATTTTGTGGTAAAAAAGCAAAACCATGCTGTGCCTTCTTCAATCCCACCTACTCAGGAAATCACAAAGTTTTGTTTCCATGGCTGGAATTAATTGCTTAATGATTAATGTTATGCCAGCCAATCCCTCAGTCTGTGGTTTCTGATTAATGACAGAGAGGCCACAAGGCTCTCAGGTATTCAAACATTATTTATTGTACCTCCAGTTTCTATCTGCGCTTTCACAGCATTTTAACCAACACACATGATTTACATCATCGTTTTAACCCTTTTATGGTGCCTCACACCATTGGGTTTTCATGTTTCCAGCCGCTGACCCAGCTTTGATCTTTCAGTTAACTACTTCTGCACTCTAAGAAGAGAGGCATTCCTCAAACCATTTGGATAAGAATGACTTTTCCGGTGTGTTTGTTTCAAGCTGTTATAGCTCAAATACCCACGCCAGGCAGCACTCAAAACAGTAAACCCTAAACACACTCTTTATTCACAACATGAATTTTACATGTGACAAAACCCTGCAAGTCAAACCATCTGTTTGCTTTGGGCAATGCACCCGTGAAGATTTCTGGACACTGAACAGTGCAGGACCCAACTTTCCCAATCAAAATGTACTATCAACGGACTATAGTTTTGGGGAGGTAAATCCACCCATTTTTCAGAAGGAAGTGGGCACCATAAATCATGGCACCAAAACCCACTGGTCCTACTTGACTATTCTTCTCAACTATTAATCTCTTCAGTCAAAGGGAGACTGTTGACACTTCTTAGTTGTAGCATCCTATAACTCTATTCATCTGACTTCATTCTGGAATGCACAAAACATAGCATTCTCTTCTAGTTTTGCCCATCAAGAAATTAGTCACCTACGAGTCTTTTTGTAATTGATGGTGCAAAGCAGCCAGTTTCAGAGGGAAATTATTTTCATCTATCCCAGACACATATAATACAGCAAGGTAAATTCCTTCCAGAAGAACCTCTTTCTCTCAGCTGACAATGTTTTGTTATTTAAAAAAAATACGAAATCCCTGATTTTAAAGATGTTTAATTCTATTTTAAAATTATCTGAAGAGGGAAAAAAGTCAGTGTAAAATGCAGGGTACCCAGTGTTCGTTTTTTCCTCTTCGGTATAATGTGTCCCTTCTCACATTTTTTTAACATCATAAACCACTTGCTTGCAAAACAAAATCATCAGACGCAAATCAAATAAAATAAGGTTGATAAATATGTTCTCTGAGGACAGAGCTGAGAAAATACTGGATGTTGCAGCCTTTGATATCCACCTACACTGACAGCAATCATAGATTTCCTTCTTTACGTTAGCCTGAATTTGCATCTCTTATTTTTCCTCTTTGGCACCATAGTAGAGTTTGGCTAAGAGAAGTTTAGCATCTTCAGGATCTGATAGTGGGTGGCACCATTTAACTCTGCTCCTCTTCTGCTACAGAATTGACCCTGTCTGTGCTGTAATGATTTGCAGTTGACAGAAAAGACCTTGACCACCAAAAAGAACCACTGGTTAGGGCAAAAATGGGCATGACTGGGTAGCAGACTGCCCACAGCAGAGTGCTAGAAGGCCAGCTGATCACCGTCCCTGGTAAATGTTGTTGGGGAAGAGACTGAGATTCTGGAATGGCATCCCCACATGGTGCTTGCAGCATTTGATGGCTCTGCTCTATCACTCCCTTAAGGTTTCTACCTCTGCTCTCCTGTTTCTCACCCTACCATTATAGGAGAAGCCTGGCCTGGCTCGACTTTTTATCTGCCTTGTTTCCATGGCTAAGATGCCCTGAGCCACTTTCAGCTGACATAGCCTCCTTTTTTTATGTTGTGAGCACCAAACTTTCAATGAATTAAACTGTGACCATGCTAAAGCTCAGGGCTTTCCTCCTTGAAATCTGGAGCAAGGTGCACTGCAAGGCAAAGTTACAGTTACTGGGTTTCTCAATCTGAAAGCTTAGAGAGCAGCAATCACATACTGTAATGTCCATGGGCCAATAACAACAGTTGTTGAAGACACATCACTCCTGTGCTTTGCATTTTGCAGTTTTCCATTTTAATTTCATTTCCTGCATCATGAACAGAACTTTTATGGGTTTTAAGTGCAATACACTGCTAATGAGTCACTGGGAAAGTTTTCAGCCTGGGGTCACTGAGATCCTAGATCTGTGAGCTATTTCTAAAAGGACTGTGAAAAGCCTATTTTAAACTGGGTTTACTTTGCTATTAAGGAGATTTGAGGTATGTGCCTCTACTCCGATATACAGATATATCTGCAATTTGCAGGGGAAAAAATCAATGAAGGTACCAGGAGGCCTGAACAGTACAGTCTGAAAAGCCTCCAGCAGCCATGGGTCAAGCAGAAGAGCTCTGTATTACTACTTTAAGCATTCACACAACTGTATTTTTGCTGAAGAATCTGTCCCTGGGTTTATGTTATGTAGTTCTGAGTCATTCTTCTCAAGCTTTAGGAACACTTCCCTCCCAGGCATCCCAAGAGACAGGTTTCCTATAATTGCACTGGCACCTACTGGCGAAATCCGTCCCTCTCTGGAGGTGTGTAGTTGTTCTTGAGTCCACTCAACTCTTGCATTTCTAAAGGGCAGCAATTAAACGCCTTTTTTTTCTTCCACTTTAATGGTGAGTTTCTCCCACGTTCTTGGAAAGCCTTGTAAGGTGCAAATAAAGTCCTGACAAATTAATCTTCTATTTTAATATTTTATTTGAAAAATATTAAGACAAATGTGTAATTACAGCACAACAGCTGAAATGAAAAAACGTACAGTCACTATGATCAGAGCTCATTGTGTGATTCTGTTATCCCACTGGCCTCAAACAGGTAATAGATACCTTCAATTCTTTAAATTAAGAAAAAAGGAAAAAGTAAAACCATTACTTAAGATTATCAATGATAGGTAATAAAGTGGCTGGCAGTCCACTTGTCTTGTATTTTCTGAATTTAATCAAGATATGTCTGCTGCTGTGTTTTCACACAGTGTGGCTAGTCTTCCCTGAAAGTTAAAGGCCATTTTATCCTGAGATACTGCCTGAGAAAGCTGCCTATAGGGAGCAAATAACCATGCTGTTTTCGTACGTGATGTACAACTGATGGCCAAGACTTGCACCAGTACAGCGAGGGAAGGGATTCTGAATTAAGTCTGAGTTTACTGAAGTGTATAATTGCCTGTACCAGAGATTAAAGCCCTTTACCCTTTGATTATTGTCTCACCTATGAAACTCGTTTCTGCAACAATTCAGAATTGTTTTTAGTTTCAAAAAAACCCCTGTGTAAAGTGGACGGTGTAGCACTTCAAATACAAGGTCTGGCATTCAGTTATTTTCCCCTTTTGATCACACAATCCGTGGAAAGAACAAAGTACTCCCGTCCCACGAAGCGTTTCCTTGCAGATCGCCTCCCACGGGCACAGCTCGGTGCGCGCTCACAGCTGGAGGCGCAGCGGTGTGCGCGCACACACCCACCCAAACCCCCGAGCGCTTATGCAGGTGTATATTATGTATATGATCTCCTATGCAAACGGCTGCTGCCACGGCGAGCTGAGCGCTCAATCACTTTAGTTAATCATCGCCTACTCCTCGGCTCCGCTGAATGAGAGGTGCCGGGTTAACAACTTCTCGCCAGCGCTGCCGCTGGCACGGCGCCCGCCGCGGGCCGCCCGGCTGAGCCCCGCCGGAGCCGCGGCAGCGCCTGGGAGCAGCGCAGGGCCCGCGGCTGCAGCGCCCTGCCCGCCTGCC
>VRYO01002297.1:28314984-28335605 GCA_009812075.1 Sialia sialis
ATCCTCATCCCCATCCTTGCCTCTGCCCTGTCTCCCCCTACCCCCCAGCAGCCAAGAGGGATGGGATGCCCACCCTCTCCCGGCGGAGATCGGATCCGGCGAACTGGCACAGAGCGCTGCGGTGGGAGCGCTGTTCTGGCCGGGAGCGAGCCCCGGGGATGCTGCGGAGACCGGAACCGAGCCGGTCCTGCTGCCGCGGGCAAATTAAAGTGCTGCGAGGATGCGGTGCGAAGGAAGCTCGCGGGTATAATAACGACGCTTCCCTCGCACGAACGTGGCGCTTGTGACTCTATCCCTTCTCCTCCTGGCTGGTGGTGCCTCCTGCCAGTATACGCACAGCACTGGCACTCCTCATCTTGCTCTTCAGAAACCGACCCAGCTGGGATCTCACTGCACAAGTTCACTGTCTTGTACTGAATTGTTGATTCTTACTTGGAAAGCAGGGCAGTGTCCTGTCTTGTGAGGTCAAGGTATAATTCATTCCCCCCTAAAGTCATTTGAAGGGCTCAGGATGTTCTTTGAATGGAACATGAAAACACGGTTGGCCATGGAAATTCAAGACTGTGGTGCTGTCACTGCCAAGAAATGCCGGCATTTAAAGCTTCCAAGACAGGCAGCTCCAGCTTCTTCAGAGGTAGCTGGTTAGCAGGCAGCAAAGCCAGAATGCATAATCCATAGTGATGCAGTAGGGGACAAGAAGCCCTATTAGCAAGAGTGTGATGAACACCATGGAGACTATGCTACAGGAGACAAAATTTTTCTGCTGCCTACACAGAAATAGGAAGCATCTACATATCCCAAGATCACCGTGTGCCGCACTCTTGATTGATGTAATGTCAGGAACGATGTATTATTCTCCATGAAGCAGAGATCACGTGCAGAGCCCATCTGTCCATGGTTATCCTCTGTTCAATTTGTAGCATATCTTTAAAAGCTAGCACACTTTAATTTGAATGGTACTTGCTTTTGCGCTGGCATAGGAGTTGGGTGAGTGGTTGATGACAGTTGCCCTGTGATCTGTTTGTCAAGTAGTCTCTTCTCAGCATCACATGTGGGTGGCTATGTCCATCACTGAGACCGCAGCTAGCTTATCTTTTCCTGTACCAGTCTCTAGCTTTAGGAGTGTTAGAAGTATTAGAGCAATGCCAAATCTACCTCCTGCTAGGGGCAGAGGGGCATGTTATTCATGTGTTTGTTCACAGTCCTGTCCAACACATGTGATAGTCTCAGTAAGACCCAAGCGTGCTTTCCTCATGTCCCTTTCAACAGTTTTCCTGTAGCTTGAAGATTTGAGAACAATATTTACCTTGCAAAGTTGGGCTGTGTCAGAAGGTATCCTGAGAGGTCCTACTCTGACAAATTGTGTAGGAATATTCACATATGTCTCCAGCTGCAGATGGAACAAGAATGATTGGTGATCATACAGTCCTTAGTTAAAATGTGCATATGGTATGAATTGTATGACATCACCTTAATCATGCTTTTTTTGTTGTTGTTTTGGTTTGGTTTTTCTCTCTTTAATGAATACCTTTGCTTTTTTTCCCTTGCCCATTCATCTCATGGGGCTCACCTGTGCAGAACAATGCCTCAGTGCCATGATGACTGAACTATTCATCTACAAGGTTGAAAGAAAAACTGAGTTCAACACTGAGATGCTCTTGAAGGTGCTGACAAAAGACAGCATGAAATTCTGCCACCTCTCAGGTGGAGGGGGGCAAAGAACCAAACAACCATCACAGTGCGGCACGTGGCAAGAATCTCACAAAATGCCATTACAGGTATGAGGAGTGAAGCATTTTTGTAAATCACTTGGCTTGGCACTCATTAAAACAGACACACAGTGTGGTTCCTTATTTTATTCAAGCCATGTTCTAACACGACCAAAAACGAGTCACCAACACAACTACCATTTAGTATATACTTGCCAGGAGAATTAGATTTTATAAGGTCATACCTTTTCTTTTTTCCCTGCCTGTCCCTTGCAAAGTACTTGCTCTTTGTTCTTCCTCTTTCATCTTTTTATCTTTTCATACATTAAATCTCAAATGGGCTATATCACAGCAGTATCTTTATTCTAATCAGCTTCCTTATTATTCCCTCTGTTATACTGATTATTAGCTTCCATAGAACCCTTATGATTTCCCTTAATCCTTTCAGAATGCTCAACAAATATCTTGTGTTATCTGATTTCTGGGGGAAAGAATAAAAGATGTGAATTTTACCCCCAGATTTAAAACCGTGTGATTAAGTGGGGGAAGGGTAATGGTAAAAGTGAAAGTTTCATAGCAGGGACTTGCAACATTTCTGCTATTCTTAATTACTTACAGATAAGGATGTTCAATACTGATACTCAGTAAAGTTTCACTAGACTTTAAGAATTACTTGAAAAAAGTTAGCATTCTATAGGTAATACCTTGTTTTGCTGCCTAGCTTTAGCACACTTATATGTTGCTTGCACTTTCCAGGAGCCAAAAGGTTGGACTATTCATTTACATTACTTTAATTCCATTAATTTCAGAAACATTGCTCTCGATTGATATAAGACTTGGAAAAAAAAATTGTTTTCCACCTAAATATCCTGAGGTAAAGAAATTTAATGAAAACAGCTGTAGTGAAGGAATGATATGGTTACAAAATCGGACACCGAAACAGTAGGAAATAAAGCAATTTGTCTCCACAACCTTATTTAAGTTCTGATTTGTGTGATTAATCACACAATGTTGTTCCATGGGTCTATTCCTCAATAAGTGTATAGAATGAAAGATACTACTCAATGTTTTCTGTCCTCATGCTCCAACTTATGCCTTATTTACTGCAGATCACATAAGCTGTGCTTTACAAATAGAATTTTTGTGTTTTAAAACTATACTTAGCGGTCTAGCTATTAAGTGCATTACAGTATGAATAAATGAATGGTGTCTTTACAACATCCCAAAAGGTATAAAGCTGCTTTTGTTTAATAAGGGGTGACCTGAGGCACTGAGTTTTATTACAGAAATGCTGGTTCATTTTGGGTGCCCACTGGAGATGCCTTTGGCCTTTTTTTTCAGCATACTTAGTATTCTGCAGTTAATATATATCCATCTTATTGTTCCAAACAGAGTTCCTTTCAACTTCTTTTCCAGTTCTGAGCACTCAGCACTTTGGTAAATTGAATACTAGGCATTCTAATTTGAGTCTCTAGAAAAATGAGAAATACAATTAGTGCATCTCATATGGAGACAGATTAGGTGTGCCTGCACCTGTGGTAGAGACATGCCCTCAGAGCCTCATAAACTACCAGAAAGGAGGCAGGTGTTATTTACCCTCTTTGGCAGATGGAGATGTAGAAAGAGGTTGACCTTTGTACACAGGATCAAACAGGAAATCTATGGTAAGAATTGAAATTGAAGCCTGATAATTCATGTGACCACAGGCATTATTTTACTCCTTGTTTTGTGCATGCATATTAGCCAGTTTGTGTGGGACTAATGTTAAGGAAAGGACAATATTTATTTACCTCCAGATGTGTTTGAAAGAAAAACTGTTGAATGTTTACTTTGGATGAGATCCAAAGTACACAAAATACTTTGGTGCAGCACACAATTTCGAGAGCTAAATTGCAGTTTGCTTCCCACGTTTGCTTATGTTTTGCTGTGAAAAATAATTCAGAGGATGTTTTTAGTAACATTTCGTTATGTGGGAATATAAAGTCTCCCTGCATCAGCTTCATTCCCTGTATTTCAGTTGTTTTCAGACTGTATTGACATTGTCATGTGTGACAGTAGGTGAGGATGAATCTATTTGTTTAGGACTGTTTCTTGACATGACAGAAACTCAGTGCATGCACAAGCATCCTAACTTTGCTAGCCAGCCTCTCTGTCCTCCTAGTGTTCTGTTGTTCTACTTTTGCCACTGATCCTGTGAGGAATCTCACCCTGCTGTTTAAGGGGTTCTTCTGAGCTGTTGACATCTGGTGGATATTTAGAAGGTTAGTTGGAGGATGCAGAACAGTCACATGTGGATTGAGCCAAGTCTAGCACAAGCCATTATCTTACTCAAGACAAGGCAAAGTGCATTTTTTGTACCTGTCACTCTTGCTCATTGTATACCTAAGACATGTACTGAGCATATCCTTTTATGTAAGAAGACTGAGGCACTGCTTAGCAGTACAGGGTTCTGTTAAAATGTGGGTTGGAGCCTTCTGCCAGTTTTTGGAAATGTTAAATTTAATCATTCAGAATATCCTAAAAGTGTAGTAAACCCTTATGTTGCATACACACAGTAGAGTTAGTTCTGTGCCTGAGAATACCCCATAGTGTGTGTGTCCCTCCGTGAGGTGACTCTAAGTAAATTGCCATCATTCAGGCGTTTTGTCTAATTAGCAGAACAGCTGCCTTTGAAACATTCTTCTTAAGGCCTGATGTCTTGAGGATTATTTAATTAGAAAGAAGCAAATCACTGGTGTAAATGGCTCTTTGTTGAATTCAGAAGATTTGCTTTGAATTGAAAAAAAAGACTTTTTGAACTATAGCTTACGTAGAGTAATGGATAGGGAAAAGGAAGTGAGAGTGTAGCTCTTATGGCTACAGCTTCTACGACAAAACCAGATTTGAATTGATGGAAATCTTTAGAAGGAGGAATCTTCTAAAAACATGAGTAAAATCCTGTCTTCAGCTAGAAGGGATTAAGAGGTGTCCATCTGTTTTTGTGCTTATTTCTGTTTATTTTTCATGGGGTTGCAGATTGATTCTCTTGTGACACTCCAGCAAAGTGGTGGGGGTTGCAGGGAAGGGAGGAGGGAGGAGGCGTTGCTAAGGACTGTCACAAGCTTAGCATGAAAGTGCTTATTCTTGTCTCTCTCCAGTTTATGCCCTCCAACTGAAATCTTTGCAGCTAAAAGGCTGCATTTTGGACCATGTAAAAATTTGTGCTTATTCATAAATTGGTGGATAGATAGGCAAACTGGGGAGGCATATGAGCAAGTGTTGTACAGATGGTGTCCCCAAGAAGCACAGAATATGCAGGAGAATGGAAGGAATCAGATAGGAAGAAAGAGTGGCACACAGTAGTCAGAATGAGTCTAGGGATGGAAGTCCAAGGGTTAAGCCAGAAAACAGGGTCAAGAGTATCAGTTATTTAGAAAAGAAAGGGGGATGTGGAAGCCTAATAGAAAATGTGAAGAAAAAAACTCATACAATTTGGTGTGATTGTAAAGGCTTGACATCCTAATTATCAGGGAAGGAGGTGAAGCACTAGGAAATAATTTGAACTGCAAAATGTCAAAGTTTGCAGTAGATCATAACTAGAGGTGTCGGGGGGGCACATGGGCTGTGTATGGTTGATTTGGGGACCATGCTCAGAGAGTTGCTGCACCTCCATGTGTTCAGGGACACAAAGTTGGTGTAAGATTCTTTGGAAATAAAGGAAACTTAAAATTTTGGTGTCTCTAAGAATGAGATACCAAATTTGAACGGTGCGTTCTTCTGCCATGGAATGGAAGAGTTCTAAAGGGAGGAGCTAGTCTAGAAGGCTGTCCCGAAGAGGAACCATCGGTAACTTGCTGCGAAGAGGCACAGGAGTGCTTCCCGATCACTTCAAAACCCCTTCTCAGTTCTGAAGGAAGGAGCCAGGCTGGCTGCTTGGGCTGGGGTTCAGGCAAAGAGGAACTGGAGGCATGACCGTTCTGATGCTCTTGTAGCCTTGGCTTGCTTTGTCCAACCCTCCTCTCAGATGGCTTGTGCCCTTGCACTGGACTGTGTTCACTTGTTCCCTTTTTACCTCAGCTCCTGCTTAGAAGAGTTTGCAAGTGAATGCTTGCCACAAGTCAGGCACACAAAGCCAGGAACAGTCTGCCTCATGCTGTTATGTCAGAAGCCAGAAAGAGTAATGATTGCTTCTCCACTTTGAGTGATACCTTCTTTAACACCTATGGGTGCGGCTCATTGGCATACTGATGAAAATTCAGAACTGCCTACTAAGTCAATCCTGATACTAGTACCAAATTCTCTCTCACAGACACCCCGCCCTCCATGTTTCTTCCCACCAGTTGCAACTTACATTTTTTCCCCAGAAAACCTCACTTTCTTCCAGTCCTCTTCATTTCCTATTAGCTCTGCAGCAATATTTTTCTGCCATCACTGTAATTCATAACGCTTAGCAAGTTCACATCATGTGGAGATGTAATTATAATCTTGTTTAAAACCCTCTTGATTGCTAATATTTAATGTGAATTCCATCAGTGTTGCAATAGAGTTGTACACTCCTCTCCCAGTTTTGTTCTTGGTCTTCATTATTGCTTTTCTTTTACTTCATTCTCTTCACCAGCTTTTTAATATAACTGATCATGTTCGCATATCCAAGCAGCCACTTTTTCTGTTTGTATGCCATATTACACCAAGTGATTTGTAGTCCTTTGTTCCGGGGTCTGCTCTCATTCTTACATAGGCAGTTTATTTTTACTTGTGGCCTTTTTTGCTATTATTGGACATATTTTTGGATTGCACAGCTGACTTCTAAAAATATTTTGAATCACAGTGCTGTTTGGTTGGTTTAACCATTTATCATTTTTATTTTCCTTTAGTCCAAGGGATCATAATTTTCTTCTTTCACTTGCCCAGCATTAGGAAGAAATAAATTCTTCAAAGCCCTAGTTTCACCAATTACATAATTGGTGTTCCATTGGTTTGTTTTTTACACTGTACATTTCACATCAGACTCTTAAATAGCATTTAAGTGTGGATTTGTCTTTTCATCATTCTTTGTGTGTGTAATACTCTCTGATATTTCTATTTTCACAATTCCATACTTCTCTGAAAAATAAAGCAAATCCTGAAGCATGTGAGTCTACTTCTTCAAAAAAGGAGTGTGTTTTCAACAGAAACAGTTACATGCCAGTATGCAGTTCCAGAGTAAAAAGTATAAACCCTGCCCTACTGCAGAATTCCACTGATTAACTCTGAGGCCTTATAAAGGAAGGGCACTATCCTTTTTCCTGGACAGATGTAACTTAAAGTTTAGTTAGTGCTAAAAACCCCCAAAGAGTCTTTCTGCAATGAGAACAAAACACAATGCCAGAAAAAAGAGGAAGAAAAAAGGGTCCTTTCATGGCACTGTAACAAGCTTAGTTAAGGATGGCAAAAGTTTTCAGGACATAAGGTTAGTGGGCCTCAAGGCACCTATTCAGCAAGATGTGTAAACACTCACCTAACTCTAAATAGGTGAGTGGTCCCACTGAAGTCAAAAGCACTATTTCTATGCTTAAGCTTTGACATAAGCTTTAATATCTCACTAAAGTGAAGCCTAAAGACCCACTAGTTTTAAGGTTGCCAAATATACCTCTAATTTCTGGGTCAACAGGGCATTCAGAACTAAACAGCTTCTAATAAAAAAAGTAAGCTTAAGGATATCCAGGAGACAAAAAGAAAGAATGAAGAATTCTTCTTGCATTTTTGCAGCATGCTGATTTAGATAGTGTTTGTCTTTATTTGCATTGGAGATCTGTGCAGGTAGTGAGGGCTAGACTGCAATGCAGAGGATGGTGTGGTAATGTACTTTTATTGACTAGCAGGCATTGAATGCATTCAGATACTGCACCCTTAACTTCCTGGATGCTCATAGACATACTCCTTTTGCATTCTTTCACTAAAAAGCACTAAAAAAGCAAGCCAAAAACATGCTGGCTTGCAAGAACTGTGAATTTATTTTGTATGTGTAAAATGCATTCTCTTTTTTAGAAAAGATAAAATGGGGCTGATATAGTTTTGACCACTGACCTGAATGGTTGGGGGGAACGTTTTTGTGAGCTTTGTGAGCTAATAATATTTATATGATGGTATATAAAAATCACACTGCACTGTGGGCACTGGGAAATGTTTTTACTTAAATGGCTTGCTTTAGAAAGTGCAGACATGCATTCTCCCACAAAAGCCCATCAGTGTCAGCAACATCTGAGATGGGAGAAGAAACCTTATCAAATTCTTGTTTCATTTTGATTAGGTTAAATCCCTTTCCTTTCATTATGGTGGATGTGAAACCCATACACTGAATCCTGTGTTTCCATTATAGCTTTGCTCCTGTTTATAAGAAGGAACAGATAGATATCTGCAAAACATGCCTTGAGAGTGTGCTTTCCAAAGAGTTATTCATAGAACTACAGTTATGTCTCCATTTCCTAAAGCTGGGGCCTATCTTAGCCCCATAGCTAGGTCATTAAGAAAACCATAGCAAAGATTGCTTCAGCATTATAAAATGGCAAAATTTACTGGTGTACATCACAACACTGCAGTATTGCTAAATGCATCTGTGGAGCAATGTGATATCAAACTTCTCTCACCAGTAAAGCCTTTGCTCCATTTTCATGTCATTTCATGTCATGTCTTAAAAGAGCAGTGGCAAATCAAAATAGTCATATTTATTTCCTTTTCAATTCCTTCTTTCCTGTAAAGGTTAACCAAGCTAGCTACTGAATAAAATTGAATTACTCCACAATTATTCTTTGCTCTTAGGCATATTGCAGAAGAGCTGTGCTGGCAGGAAGATGGTGCTTATTTTCTGAGACTTTATTTTCACCATGTTATGCAACACCAGCAGGTTTGCAAAACTCCAATTGCATATCAGTACCAACAGTTAATATTTTCCGTGCTTTTGCATTTGCATGTCGGGTCTGCTGAATTCATCATCGCCTGTGCAGCAGGGTGGTGACAAGGCAGCTACAAGTCATTAGCGAGCTGTGGAAAAACAAATGGAAAACATATAAGCATGCTGAGACGCTGACTGTGTGCTCAGCAATGGGATGGGCTAAAGCACATATTGCACATTCCAGGATGTGGAAGATGAATGGGAGATGCATAGCTGGTCTCTAATTCCTCAGCCACTGAGGCTGTGGAGTTCGTGCTTTGTTTAAACATTTCTGTGCAGTTTGGGGTTTTTTTAAAACAATTAATATAAGCATCAAGTGCTCAAGTAATCCTTTATCATAATTTGATTGCAAAAAGACATAGAGTTAAATGGGGTCTAAAAAACGGAGAGGTTTTGGTATTGTGCGAAATGCACACTGCTATTTTCTCTACAAACTACCATGAGTAACATTTTATCCCTCACCACAGAAAACTTGCATGGCCTAATTCTTTTTCCATATATTTTTCTGATGTAAGAATGTGAACATACAGGGCCTCTCTTATTTGTCTTGGTGGTTTTTTTGGCTGCAGTGATATAAAGTACTCTTTCCACCTGTGTCAACTATAAAATAAGCACCTTGAGCCTCACCTTCTGCTGAATATTCTTGTACTCACCCTCAGAGGGGATTGTGCAGAGTTTGCTTCAATGGACTGGAGTAGAGGATCTGATGGAATTGACAGTGGCCTATGTCAAGAGTGTGCTGGGTTAAAGCTGCATTAAGGATGAGACAGCAGAGAAATTCCCTAGTTGCTGGAGAAGCACAAGCTATACTGGACTGTACCTCAGTTATAGCACTACTAGAAAATTTCATATGACAATGACTCTACTCCCTGCATAGAAATTACCTGTCCATTAAAGTTATTGGGATATATCTACTTTAAGCATATCTGAATCCAGGATGAAAGATTTCGTTTGAGCTTAACCTATGGCATGTAAAACAGCCTCCTGGTGTGGGGGTTTGAGCCTGTGGATGTCAGGTATCCACCAAAGCTTCACTCTGCTTCTCAGAAAGACAGGAAGAGAAAATATAATGGAAGGCTCCTGAGCTGGAATAAGGACAGGGAGAGATGACTCACTCACCCCTTACTGTCAAAACAGCCTTGAATTGAGGAAAGGAATTTATTACCAATCAAAATCAGATTGGGATAATCAGAAGTATAAGAAATCTTAAACTTCCTGCCCAACCACCTCCTTCCCAGGCTTAGCTTTATTCCTGGTTCTCTATCTTGCTTCTTCCAGCAGCTCAGAGAGATGGGAATGGGAGTTATGGTCAGTTCATTACCTATTGCTTCTGCCACCACTTCCTCCTCAGGAAGATGTGTCTTTCCCCTGCTTGAGTGTGGGGTGCCTCACATGTCAGTCCTCTAGGAACATCTCCAAAGTATATCCTTCCCGTGGGCTGCAGTTCCTCATGAACTGCTTCAGTGTGGGTCTCTTACAAAGGATGTGGTCTGTCATACATAGGCTCCTCCAGCATGGGCCTCCGCGCTGTCACAAGTACTACCAGGACCCTACACCATTGTAGGATTCCCAGGGGGTCACAGCCTTCTTTTGGGCTCCTTCATATCTGCAGGGAGGTCTCTGCTGCCCTGTGTGCCTCCATGGGCTGCAGGAGCACTGATGATCATTGTGGTCTGCACCACGGGCTGCATGAGAATCCCTGCTTCTGTGCCTGAAGAAACTCCTCTCTCTCCTGCACTGACTTTGGCGTCTGCAGAGGTGTTTCACATATTTTCACTCCTATCTTCTCTGGCTGCAGATGCATTTTCCCCCCTTCTGAAATATGTTCCTACAGAGGCATTAATTACCATTTCTGATTGTCTCAGCCTTGGGCAGCAGTGTATCTGTCTTGGTTCCAGTTGGCATTGCCTATGTCAGATAGAGGGAAAGATTGAATCTTCTTGGAGAAGTCACTCCTATAGCTCCCCTCCCCAACCTCCAAAAGCTTGTAAATCCAATACCTCTGGTAATAAGTTCTCTGGATAGCAGACATGCTGACTTTGGGAATGGGTGCAGCACAACTGCGGGAATTTCTAGTGCTCTTTTTTCCACTGGTTGTGGCAAGTGTGTTTTGGTGTTGTGGGCATATGTGCTCCCTCAAATACCAGTACCAAAGAGCTGGGGAAAGAATTTCAGAGGAGCATTTACCCCTCACAAGGGTTTTTTGGTTATTGCTATGTTTATAAAACCCCGAAGGCCATGGTGCACTGGTACATTGTTACTGCCACATGGAGAGAAAGAAAGGAAATCTGGTCACTTAATGATTAAATGAGCCTCCAAAAATTATTCAGCTCAGGTTCAGATTTGGTGGCTTGTGCTTCTCCTATTTGCAGTTTTGCTCTTCATTTCTCAGATCTGACATTCTTCGCTCTCAGGAAACTGCTGCTGTTTCTGTTCTCACTAACACTGCACTGTTTTTGAGATTTGGAGTGAGCTGCTACACTGTACAGCATGTGTCCAGATATACTATTTCAGGTCCTAGCAGGGCTGTGTGGCTGTCCTGGTGTTGGAGTCCCTGAGCTCCTTTGTGCCTCAGCCCTGCCCTGGCACAGCCAGTCTGTAATTTCAGTGCTAGCTCGTGGCTCCATGCCGTGGCTTGAGCATCCCGTGGGAACTGTGTGCAATCCTGCCTGACAGACACCAGTGCTCTCTCACATCCGTGCCTTCTGCAGCAGTATGAGTAAAGTAGAATTAAGTAGCACAAACGTTGGTCTTCGCTTTTACTGAGCTGAAATTGTCCATCAGGTTGTTCCTAGTCCTGCTTCCCCGATTATTCTTCTCTCCTGCACTAATACTAATAACTTCCTCTCTCTTCTGTGTACATGTCGTTCTTCAATAGCTGTTTCTCAACAGAGCATAGATACATAGCAGAAATCTTTTTCCTGAAATTTTCCTTGCAAAATTGACCAGATCCATATTAGCAGTAAGGTAGATGTTTTTTTTACCACGTCCTTCTGACCTTAAGGGAGACATTAGTGACTTTTTAAACCTTGCTAGGTATGCCAGAAACACTAAGATCAGCTCTCTCTAAACACTAGTGTGGATCAAGTTCTTCATTCCCTCTCCTGAAACAGGGGCAGCTGCTATCCTCATTGCTACAATAAAGAACATCTGCCATCTGTTATCTAGAGTCTGAACCTTTGCTAACAGCTACCCCACTGAATATTTTTAATACCTGTAAAATAACACTGATGCACCAGCTGTAGTACAGATTAAGGAGAAACACTTGCAAAGAAACAAAGCATCTCCACATGTGTGGGCACCCAAAGAAAGATTTTAGCTTCACAGAACAGGATATTTAAAATTAGATATTCAAATCTCATTAACTGCAAGCAAATTATTGTGCAAATACTGTAAAGCTTTTCCTAGAGAGAATTCAGAAATCTAGATTTGCTTTGTGTAAATTTTTTGTTTGCTAATCAGCATATTCTGTTGCCAAGCTACCCTGGCTAGAAGACAGCAATCCAACCCTCTCAGGACATCAAAATGTGGTAGCAACAGAAAATCTTCATATTTTTAGTCCTTTGAAAGCAATGTTGAAATGAATTGCATCTCTCCACCACATAAGGTGAAGTGCAGAGGAGATGGCAGGCTTTGTTATCCTATGACAAGATTTGGGATATGTTTTTGATTGTCCTGAGATGAATGGGGGGAAATGAAAAAGAAGTTAAGTCTCAAGAAGATGTAATGGAGAAGAAAATGCTCACTTCCCTTTTTCACATTGCTGAAGAGAATGAAGATGGAACAAAAATACACACTTTGCTGTCTTGCAGGTTGAGAAGAAGCTGTCTTAGACAAAGTCTCTGAGCGCTCAAGAACACCATGTGAATTCTACAGGAGGTTTTCTGGGGAACAGTTTCTTTGCAAATTTAGTGGTCCCTTTTTCCATCATTTACAGCAGCAGCATGTCCGCTGTAATGGCAAAGGTTATGGTGACAGTCAGAAGACAAAAGGTATTGGTTTCCTGCCACCTCAGTTTGAAATGCTTTACTCTACCCAAAGTACACTCCCCACCTGATGCTGATGTCAATATTTACACACCAGTTTGGACTTGGAACTCTCCGGTAATTTTTGCAGCACTCCTGAATCCTTGGTGTTTTGAGTTCAGGCTTGTCACTTAGTCTGTCTTAGTCATACTGGAAACCCCCTGAAACAGCACAGCCATGTGACATGACCCCAGGAGACTGTGCTCTGGGTCCTCATATCTGGAGCACAGATAAGAGCTTGTTCTCTATGCAACTAGTTTCAGGTCCGTCAATGAGGGCTGTAATTTCTGGTATATGAACTCTTGGCCTGACAGTACTATGCTTCTCACTTGGCTCAAAGTTAATTTTACTTACATGACTATCAAATCTTATAACCATAACCCCTGTTCCTTTGGCTTTCCACCTGTGTGTGTATATGCAGTGTGGTTTCTAAGAGAGAATAACGCCTTTGCCATCAGAAAGAAGAATCTTTAATAATCTCTACTGTTTTATAATCCTTTCTTTAATTTCCTTTTAAATTAATCCAACGCTGTCTTGCTGCGACATATGAGGTGCTCTGCCTAAAAAGACATAAATATGATTAGATTACAAGGTACTTCAAAGATGCCCCACCTTTGGCTGTTTGTGAGCTGCTTAGAATTAGTGGAACTATGTGGCAATGGGCAAAAGTCTTGCCCCAAGCAGTACATTCCCTTTGGCTGTAATTCCAGGATGTGCCCAAAACTCCATCTCTTGTGTGTGCAATATAGTCATGTCAGCAGGAAAGCTGGGGACCTTGAAAACTTTTCCTGTTATGACATGGCAGCTCTACTCCCTGCAGTTCTTGTGTAAAGTACCATGATGTCCAAGCCTGGGAGGTTGGGAATATAACAAACGCCATAATTGCAGTTGGACTGTGATCCTGCTGCCACATGAAGTCAATAAGTGGGTTTTTCCCCCTCCCAGGGTTTTAGCATCAGCAGAATCCACCTGACAGATGTGGGAACACCTCACCTTGCCCCTGCTATTGCTTCCTCAGACATCAAGACCACCATCACTCCCCTCTTCCCCGGGGGTTGTTGCAACAAACTTCACTGGGAAAAACTCAGTCAAGAAAAAACTGCAAATCAACCAAACAAGGAAAAAGACTAAAGGAAGTAGAGGCCATAAAAATGCAGTGTGGCAATAAATGTTAGCTGTCTTCAGATCCAACCCACCATACATCCCATTTGGTGGCTTATTTGCTCTGAACTCAGACACCATGCTTAGAATGGCCTTTTGGCCCTCCAGGAGGCACTCTACAGCTGTGTTTTTCATGGTGCTATAGACCCTGGAAGTTGTTGCTTCATGAAATGAAAGGAGGACTGGAGCAGGTTTTTGCTGTATGGTGCCTGAGCTGCTTTCCCCTGTGTGCTGTTGTGTCGGAGCTGCAGCTGCAGAGGAATGGGTGGGAAGGCCAAGGTGTACACATGGGAGAGGACACACGGGTATGGCACAGTCCTTGAAGATGCCATTCCTGTTTTGAATTTGGGGTTATTGTTTGCAGATGGGAAGATGCTGGTTCATGCTTTGGTCTTCTTTTGTGTGGTCCATAGTGACATCTAATGGCACAGCACCAGACTGCACCACGTCTGGGGAGAGCTAAGTGAACAAAAAGCTGGGATTGCCAGGCATTTGTCATTTGACAGGACGAGGTAAATTCTGTCAAGGTGAAAACCCATATATACTGTATTTAAATAAACTCTATTTGCAACCATACTATGATATATATTGCCTGAACAAAGCTGGGAAATAATCTAACAATAGGAAGTGGCAGAGTTAAGTTGCTTCCTAAAATGTAAAATATTCCATATAATAAATTCAATTAATGAACTATGGATAAGTCTAAACTGTATTAAAGGAGGAAATCAGGACAATGTTCCAGAAAGGAGTCGATCCCAAGTATTCTGAGTTTGATGTGATGCACAACTTTCATATACATCTGCCTCTATTAAAAAACTATAAGATTTAACAGAATTGTTTTGCAAGAAATAGCATTTCTAATAAAATATGCTCCATAAAATATTTTCAACCACTAATGTGTTGTGACATCATTTTTGAACTGTAAAAATTTTAGATTAGAAGCCTGTTCAGTCCCTTTTAGGTACCAGTAAAGGCACCATTAATTAATGTTGCAAAAAACCCCCAAACTTCGTGTGTTGTGTTCAAGTGTAAGGGGCCAACATATAAAATATGTCATCCCAAATAATAGAAAACAATAACAAGAAAGACTTTGACACTATTAAAAACACATTTTTAGGAAAATAGCTGTTTCCTTGTTTACCTTAAATTGATGATGTTTTATTTGCAGTAACGGACATTGAATGATATTACACTTAAATTATTTTCAGAATTGCTTAATTAAAAGGCAAAATATGGCTTTGTTTTGTCTATACACTTGTACACGAGTGTGTGTTGGTGTCTAAAATACAGTTAGTAGGTTGTGGGTAGTACACTTAAAGAGTGTCTGTGCCTAAAAAACATTAGCACACACAGCTTTCAGGTAGGTTTTCCATCCCTAGTATGAATTCACAAAGCAAAACAATGCTTACTTGCACTTAAGACATGTGAATAACTGTTGGTTCTGACTTTAGGGCTGAGCAGCATATGGTGAACCCAGGGAGAAAGTGGCTTTCCTCCTGCTATCCTTTAGACTTGTAAATTCATTATAAGTGTAATTTATCAAGAAAAAATGAATTCATTTTTCTCTTCAAAAAGAGGCTTCTAAAATACATAGATATTTTTTCTACTTTGTGGGTTTTACACAAGGAAATAGAGTTTCTAGTTACCTTTTTGCCTAAAAGTCTTTATAGGGTGATATATGCTATCATTATGATTATAGGGGCAAATATTTCCATGCTTATGATAGAGGAGGAACAGTACAAGAAAAATTCTTTTTGCACAATACTGAACTCAGTTGCAGAACTTACTGCTACAGGATTCTATGGAAACTAAAGTTCACATGGCTAGACAAAAGAAATCTGGAAAAACCATGAAGGATTGGTCCACTGGTGACTGTTAAACTTAGTTGGAGCACATCCATCAGCTCAAGAACTCGCAGCTGCTGATTGTTAAAGAATGAGTATACAAAGAGGAGAAAGGAATACTCTGTGACTGTGCCATTATATGAATTATTTCCCTTACAATCCAGTATTGGTTACTGTCAGAAATGTATTTCTTTAGCTGCACTTTTGCACTCTCCCCTATGGCTGTGCTAATGGCTGATTTTTCCTAAAAGAAAGCCCAGTAATAGCTTTCCCTTTTTTGCCTGAAAGCAACAAGCTGAATGTAAGCTAGTTTGTATTTTTTTCTCTTGAAGTATCCAATGTAGGAACTCAGACTAGGAAAGCATTTCCTTACCTTCATTGAAGTTTGAGTGGGCTGTAATTGTAAAGGTAAGTTAGTTACTGTTGTGACCAAGTAACCTCAACCTAATATCCAGTATCTTAGATAGTTATTAAATTGGCATATCTGGAAAAATAATGTTTTGAGTACCTCAAGCTTCCTTTTACTGGTTATTGACTGCTCTCCAAAGAAGCTTTCAGCTGAACATCGCCAGCCTTCAGGCAAGAATCCTTTCTCTCAAGAGTTTGGTATCCAGCTGCTGGAGGTGACATTTTTAGACCCTAGTCTTTTCTTTGTTTCTGAGGAAGGTGTTTAATTATATATAGTTTCACATCCAGGAAGTAGCCTGGGAATTCACAACCTACTCTGTAGGTTCTCTCTGTGGAAAAACAAAGAATGTTATCTTGCCATTGTGCTGGCTTCTTAAAAGATCCCTCTCCATTTCAGAGGAAAAAATTACTTTTGGGGATCAAAGTCATCAGAAACAAGATATATTCTTTTGAAGCTGGGGTAATTAGGTATTGGAACATTTTAAAACCAAAAGGCAGTGACTTGTTAAAGGGTTGGAAATAATTTAAAGAAATCCTGAATATGAAGTTGGAGGTCAGTCTGACTGTGATAATAGTAGGAAGAAAAAAAGGAAAATAGTGAGTTGGAACTCTAAGCCATTATTACTTCTCAGGAACAAGACAGTACAATTATAATCGATCTTTCTATGAAAACATCTGGTCGGTGCTCTGTGCAATAATAAAAAAATATGTGTTAGTTGACTGATAAGATCTACAGATGGCGCAAGGACATCAGATGACCACCTGTGTTAACAGATCCCGGTTAGGGATCAAGTTCCAGAAGATTTTAGGGTGACCATGCCAAGAAGGAAAGGATCCTAATGTGTGAAAGGAAATTAAAGAAATGCAGTCTATATAGGTGCCACTAATAGTAGCTCTAAAGTGAATTGTCTGCAAATGCTATCTATTAAAATACTTTGATTACAGTGTTTTAAAAACATAACAAACATTACAACTCCACCTACACCTTTGTAGCTTTTCCCACTGTGTTTTTTTTAGCTGTTGTATCCTTCAGGTTTGAACTTTTCCCCCTCTGCCTTGAGAGGAAGTAAACCCTTGAGAGCTTTCAAGATAATTAATATATTGCCATGCAGTGCTTTGTCCCACCCAGGTTATAGGAAAAGTATGTCTAATTCCTTTCTTTCTGATCTCCTCCAAACCCTTATTCTATATTCTCACTATGTATAGTCCATATTCTTCTCTGTGCCTTGGATATTCTAGTTATTGTTCTGTTTGGGGTGGGCTAGTCTGTTTCTGTTCTCCCCATTAAAATTTTAATTCTGGAGGAGAAAGTTCACCTAAAAATATTTATGTGTTTTGATGGAGCAAGTGAATCCCTATGAGAAGTGATGATGACCAAACACTTCCTGACAAAGCCACCTCTGACAACTTTCAGAGCAATGTGGTAATCCCCTCCTTTTTTGGGGACATCATGCTGGAGTCAGCACTCCAGCCCTGTTCCAGCCCTTGTCTCTAGACTGTGGGCTTGGGGGTAAGCAGAAGTCACAGGGTCTACTCATTATCTCTAGTACATGGAGCTAGTGAGTTTGCTAGTTATTTTTGGCATATCTGTAGCTCTCCATACAGCTGCTGCCATCTCACAGCCTTACACAAAAGTCAATCTGAAAGACTCATCAGATTCCCCAAATGATCTCTTACCATTGTGAGGCTAGAAGAGGAAAACAGCTCAAATGAAGAGAATTAAAAAAATTTTCTGTTCTTGATCAAAACATTCTACCCAAATTGATCCTAGCACTTCTTTGTACTCTGAAATCACTATCCTCTACTCTGGGGAGTTGGCAAAAGCTGCTTATGTTACTGCTCTGAGGTAGGAGGCTTCCAGTGAGCTGAAGGGGAGTAGCAGTTATACTACTAAAAGACTTTTCTTGAGTCCAGGAAAGAAGAAAGGAAAGGACTGATATGGTCATGGTGACTGGTAGAAATCAGGAACAAAGCCAGGAAAGAAATCAGGAGATTTGGTTGGCAGAGGTGGAGCGACAAAACTTTGGTAAGTTACCTGCTATGGAAAGCTTAGAGTAGGCACTGCCTCAGGGATAGATGGAAGTGCTTCCAGAAAAGGCACCTGCAGAGATTTTGGAGTGTTTAACATTGAGCCAAGGTAGGGATCAGAGGTGAGTATGGCTGGTAAAGACAGGTTTCTTACAGAGGAAGGTGGGATCCTGGCAGTAAATAGTAGTTATGGAAGGATGACTAAGCTTGCTAGGGATGCTGCTTGCATGCTGAGCAGTGGGTGCATTTTAGGGTGGAGGCATCTTAAAAAGAGACAACCAAAAAGGGAGCAGACATTGTAAAGATGGTGTCTGTGCAACAGGAACTATCTGGGAGTGAGAAAATGAGCTTTAAGGATAGTGAACACCCACGGCTGAGGACAGACACAGGAAGGAGAGGGGCTTGAAGAAGAAAGTGTCTGCCCAGTGCATTGACAGAGGAGCTGCGTAACTGTCAGAAGCAATCAGAGATGCTTTATTGGAACAAATTTTATTTGAAACCCAACATATTCTCCAATGGAAGCATTTTATATTAATGTGTTTGTTTCAACAAGCTTCTGGTAAAATGCAGGCATTTTCTTTCTAGCCCAACTGGAGGAAAACGAAAGCTTCCAGAATTTATGGCCGTTGGACAGCCCTGCTGTCTAGAAACCAACTAGTTGTAATCCAAGCTACCAAATCCACCTGATAGTGTGCTGCTGTGCAGAGACAAGACTGTAGCCAGAATCATTAGTGCAGGATCATATCTGAGGTGATAAAGTTTTCATTTTCCTGCTTATACCACTGGTCAGGGAGTCACTGCACATGGCCTCATGCAAACAGTACAAGGATAGGAGTTGTATAATTGCCAGCATTCCTGATAAAGGGGTCAAAATTACATTGATTTGTTGCAAGTCATCAAAACTATTCAAAATTTATTAATGTTATCTTTATAAACATGCAAGTTTTACTTAATTGCTGAGAAGCAAATAACCCAGGTGCCCCTTTATATTACAGCTTGCACAGGTTTACATAAAAAAAGCCAACCAGAAGTTCAATGACATATAGATAATGTGATAACTTGCCCTGCTAATCTGTCCCCAGAGAAGCTGATGTTATCCTTCCAGGGAGTTTTCTACCCTGTTATGATAAGCAGCCAGAAATTTTTAAAGCTCTTTAAACCTTTGAAGTCAAGAATGATGATGAGTTATTAGCAGAATATGCTAAATATAATGAATAATTTTTCTCAGCCTCAAGTAAAAGTACCATGAAGTGATCAGGAAGTATTTGAAATGCAATTAAGTGGAAAGGAGTGGAATAAGAAATTTTAAATTTAAATTTTAAAAAAAATAATCTACTATTAAGTGAATGCTAATAAGTAAGTGCATTGAAATTATTTATGTAAGTTTGGATAATATATTTTCTTTTATATGTAATTAAGGTAGCACAAATTAGAAAATAAGCAACAAAAAGTTAATGTGCCAAACCGATTTGGACTGGTTTCTCCATCATGTGCCAGGGCCAGATCAGGAAGTGTCTTCTCTGACCACTGGACCTGTCCATCTTTCCTTCATATCAGTTTCTTGGGTAGAGGGAGTTGGGACAGTGATAGACAGGTCAAGTAACATTGCTGCGGATTATGAATTGAAGACACTGAGATGTTGTCTTGGTTTAAAAGACAGATGTTTGCCAAGGAAGGCAGGAAAGTGACTCCTCCCTCCAAATTATTATAACTTCAAAATTACAGAGCTTCCAGGCAAAAATATAGGAGAAGTAATAGCTGTTTTCAACTGGGGAAAAAAAATTAAATCTATATAACAGGACAGTACAACCACCAGCCAAACAGTAACAGAAGTTCCCACCTGTTCAGTGGTTTCACATTTGGAGTAGTGACAACCACAGCCAGCAGGAGGTTGTGATGGTTCAAGCAAGGCAGAGAGGCTACAACCTCACTATTCATGAGAAATAAACCACTTATTTCCATGTCGATGTGTGAGATACTCACTGATATTTAATTATTAACTAGTGGTTAGGGGTGAATAAGTTTATCTGCCAAATATAGATTCAGAAAGAAATATAGAAGTGTCTTCAGCATATTTCTTTCAAGGAAGGATTTTACTTCCAGTTATAATTACTTTTTTTCATTATACTGACATGGTTTTGTTTTAAATAGAGCTCGCACTTCGTTTCTCTGAAACAGTTAGAAGGAAATGTGAGTAATTTGGCTGTTTGCAACCAATAGTTGATATACAGTAATTTCACGATTATAAGCCACACCTTTTTCATTGAAGAATGCAGCCTATCCCAGTAGTGCAGCTAATTATCAGGTGCAGCTTATTTATGGACAATTTCCAGCGAAATACCAACCTGGAAGTGAGAGCCGGCCAGGGAGAGAGCTGCCGCTGAGCCGCGGCCAGCCAGGAAGCTGCTGTGGAGCCGCAGCCAGGTGGGTGGGGGACAGGTGGGGAGTGGGTTTCGCAGGGCGGCAGGGCCACAAGCCGGGGAGTGGTGCCAGCGGTGGGCGAGCAGCAGGGCTGTGGGCGAGCAGATGGCCTGCA